>OY728141.1:433837190-435087190 GCA_963277665.1 Viscum album | reverse complement strand
AGAATATCAATAATATTTTTTATTCCATGTCCCATAACATTTGGCTAATCTAGTGGATAATCATTACATTTCCCATCGCATTCAAAATTTCCATTATTCCTGTGGGTTTGTTCCATCAACTAAATCAAAAAATAATATAGTAGGAAACAATGATGATAGTGTAAAAATAAGTAATCAATAAAACAAATTTATATAATGTATACATCATGATACCACCTTCTATGAAACCATATGTATAACCTTGTACATTCATAACCAACATCAAAACCTTCAGATATTTTCAATATTAGACTAATCCCTATAGTATTAACTCATATTATCTCATTCTAGTTTATAAAGGTTTACCAAAAATTACTCTGGTACCAACTAAAAAGACCCATAAATTTTATACATATAAATTATAGTGAACTTCTTTTTCATAAATTGACATTACATAATGTTTTGAAGAATACTTAAAACATTAAAAAAATAGATGGACAATGACTATATTAGTATAGTACCTTTGGAAACATGGAAACATAAACACTATAACAAAAGTGAGCTATATTATCTCCCACTGGGTTCTTCATAACTAGAAACATTCGTATATATATTATACAAAATACTCATCTTCATAACTTGGGGAATGGAAACATAAATTTAGGTGATCTCAGATTCTCAATAAGGGTAAACAAATGAGATATGTAAGAATAAACATGAGAATAAGTGTATGAGAATTTGATAATTACATTATAATATCATACCCTACATATCAAAGATCATGAACATGAATCATGTCATAAATATTAGTAGTTTATAAGATATTATTCATAAGGGAATCAAGATCATAATCCATGAAATCATAACATAAGAATAATAAATTAAAATGTGGAAGACACATGAACATGTAATATCATTCCCTATAATTCAAGGTGCATTGCTAAAACTAATTAGGGAACTTCATGGGGACTACACCTACAAGGAAGGAAAAACCGCCATCCTCAATCATAGTCCTTTTCTTGTTAGGAATTGGGTTTCCCCATCTCCCCATAGTGGATCGGGTTTCCCCATATTAGCATAGAGAATCGGGTTTACCCATATTCCACAGTGGATCAATTCCTATGACTTGTTTCCCATCATTATCTCATGAGATATAAATATTTAAACAATGCATTTAAGGTATATATATATACCACCCATCTCATAATGAAATCATATATACATGTGCTACAAAATAATAAAAAATCATATTATAACCCATGAAATGAAATGGGTGTCATAAACATGTAATAATATCTTAACATGTATAAAAATTAGTGTTTCATAATAATTTCATCAAATTATAAGCCATGAAAATAAGTGGGATTCATAAGCATATAACCCGTAAAAGTGAAACGAGTTTCATAACAATCATCACCTCAAAACACAATCCATTCAGAGAATTAATATGAAGGGAACATTTGGATAAATTCCCAATAAAGTCATGAATAACACTAACGATTTTTATCTTAGATGTAAAACAATTTTTTATGATCTTTCAAAAACATTTCATTAGGAAAATGTCCTTTATTCTTGAAAAAAATCATTTTAAACATAAAACATTTCTGAAAAACTTTTTCATTGCAAACAACATTGAAAAATTATAAAGGAATCATGGAAACAATAAAAAAAATTAAAAGAATTTTACCTTTAAAAAATATTATTATACCATATTTTAAAATAAAAATATATTTTTTTATTTTCTTTGAAAACATTATTTTTCAAATTCATGGTATGTGCCTCAAATAAGGAAAGTTGAGACAAAACTATTTTACCTATTTGGTAAATTTTGAAACATAAACTCTATGAAAGAGATATAATAAAATGGATATGTAAATACCCATAAATTTAAGGATAATAATCATTGAATATATTCATGGGTAGTATATACACAATACAAAATAAATGAGTGGTGAATATGGCATAAATATCACAGAATTACAAGTGAGACTGAAAATACCTTTACTTTATGTCCTGAAACTCTTAGTACTCATTCAAAACTCATGAATAAAAAATATAAGTTTATTATAAATCTACCACAAACCATATTATTATATCGAATACCATATATTAATTACCCACTTATTAAAAATTCAATATTAATTTTACGTTTCAGGTAATAACTGCAATGTTTTTATCATGTGCATTAATTTGTTATATTTTTCATCCTCATAATATATCATGATTTAAATAATGTGTACCATGATATATATATGATATATATTAAGAATATATGTATTTATAGTAATATTTGAAATATTGAAATAGAAAAAGAAATACACCATTCCTGGAGACGGTAGGCCGCACGAACCCATAAACGTTGTTTCAATTTTCTTATCATAATGAAAGAAAAGAAATACATTGAATATATATATATATATAATAATTATAGTATAATTATTATTAAATATATATCTTATAAATTTAATAAACCCATACTTAATACCATCCATTTATAGTGTAAAAAAATCACATCTCTTTGATGAGGCGGTAGTCCACACTTCCCCAAATGAAATTATCATTTTTTACACAAAATGAAAATAAAGAAGGTATTTGTTATGTAATAATTAAATAATAATAAATACATCATAAATACCACATATATATTATAAAAATATATTTTATATCCTAATTACCAACTATTATAGGTGTTAAAGAAAAAACATACAACATCATTTCGTGAGGTGGTAGTTCACCGTAAACAAGAATGGTATGTTTGTTAGCCATTAGAGGGAGGTGTGTTTAAGTGTAGGTATATAAATTATGATAATATAATATCATTATATTTAAGATACATAGGTTTTAATATTATAATGGAATATTAATATTTTATGGGGTGGAGGATGAAAATAAAACAAAAGATCACGAGGAAGGATGTTGTCTCTTATTTGGGTAACTCCTTTTGGTTTGCAACAAATGGATTCCTTGAATGGGATTATTACTAAAGGGAGGATTATATGATGAAGAAATTTATTTTTGGAGATTATTTTAGCATAGTTTGTGTGATATAATGGGATTTATAGGTGTGACTAAGTGGGAGGGTGAGTGCCTTTAATAGTGGAGGAGGATTGTCATTCTTGTTTATTTTTTAAAATGGAATTCCAATCACATTTTTCCAATGTAAAGTGTCTACAATAATGGTCACAAAAAGATAAAAGGAAGTATAGGGTAAAAATATGAACATAAAATGGATTTTTGAAATGTTTTTAGTTCATTTTTGGCCTTATGTTTATGGTCTTTGTCCTCAGTTAATCTAATTTTTCTCTTAATCCATGTAATTAATTTTAACAACTTTCACTAATAATTTTTGGTAAAAAACAAAATTTACCTTATTATAAATTATAAATTAATCTTATCACTAATATTTAAATAATTTTTCAAATTATAATAACATAATTGGAAGGAATTAATTTAAAATTATTCTCACAGATGTGTCACGACATCAAGTTCTTAAAGAAAAAATGATTAAAATTTTAGGATAGTTTTATATTCAATTTCAATGTGAAATTGGTTAAAATGAACTAAATTGGATTAATTTATGTACATTTAATCAAAATATTCTTTAAAATAAGATTATAAAATAAATTAAAAATATAAATAAATTAGATGAAAAATAAATTTTGAATTAAAATTCAATATTTTCATTAATCATGAAAAAATAAAGTTTTTCTGAAAAATCCACAAAATTAACCTTAAGAAAACATTGAAATTATGAATTAAAAAATTATTTGAATTTTATAAAATTAAATTTATAAAATTTTATAAATTTAATTTTATTATTTTTTACTAGAGGAAATAAAAAACAGCTCTTTCTAGAAAATAGTATTTTGCCGCATATAAAGTCTTTATTGAAAATTATATGTCTCATTATAAATATGTTTTATTTATATAATTTAATGTCCCACCCCTTACTCATTGGATTGTTAAGAAGGTGAGATTCTACTTTTCCCTATGGGATTTAACAAAGGTGCCAATGGATGGAAATCAATGTCAATAACTTAAAGAACAAGCGGGGAATGATTTCACTTTAGAATGAAAGCAACATAAAAAATGAGTCATAACAAACTAAACTACATGATGCATGTCAACAAGGTTTTCAATTCAACAATCCAAAATAACAGTATAACCAAGACATAAGAATCCCTAATCAGAGTACCAAGCATAAGACTACAAAACCAAAACCCAATAAGATATGGCACAATTCCAAAACTCCAAGACATGCTCCATGCTCCAAGCAGTAGAAAACCATCCAAGCATCACGATGAACCACTAGAAAAATGATATGCTTTAACCTTACCTTTGTCCTAGAAAATTACATCTGCAAAAGAACCAACATTCCAATATAGGGGTTAGTACTAATACTAAGCAGGTTTTTCTGGAATGAAATCCCTACACATTCCACTAGGATAAAACTATTATCACATTTATTTAAAAAATATTATACAAAACATTAAATAATGAAATAATTTTCAACAATACAGACACACACTTACTAACAAATTTCCTCCAAAATCCCTAAAATATAAGGGAAATCCAACAAGAAAGACATAATCCATTTTAACATCACACATTATCACACTAATTATATATTTCCTAGGTACAAAAATAATGAAAACATAGCTAAATAGTTTGACACAAAACCCTGTGTAACAATCACTTTGGAACTTCCTATCTAAGAACATTTACTACTTTCCAAATCTAGTGGTACTTTTCAACCATTTACCCTTGATGGATGCCCTTATTTCCATTATCCATCCCCTTTTAATAGTGGTAATCCCTGTAGAGACCCGAAGCCTGACCTACATTGACTTTACATTACTTTTGCGGAATACTTAGTACATAACAAAAACACACACACACAAGGATCGTAATAGTTTAGTGTCTTTGGAAACTCGGAACATAATCTTCTAATCGTGGTGAAAGATCTTCAATATCTCCCATAAAGATCTTCCCTTTTTTTTACCTAAAACCTTTCTTTATATCCTGGGGAAAAGAAAACATAAAAGGGTGAGCTCAAATGCTCAGTAAGGGTATACAAAAGAAATAAAAATCATATCATATCTTTTTGAAAATTAAAACCTGCAAAAGAGATCATAATATCTTAACATGGAATAAATCATAGAAGTGAAAATGAGATCCCCATAATCATAACGTAAAACTTGAATCTTTGTGGAATGCACACATAATCATGGAAAATCATTTCTTGTTAGTCATGACTCATTGCCAAGACTATCTTAGTGGACAAAGTCCCTTTCTGAACCGAGTTCACTCCTCGTTTCAGTCCTGTATCACTGAACCGAAATAACCTTCCGTTCCAGCCATATCTATCTCATGAGATATAAAATCTTTACCCAATGCATTGGAGGGAGATATAGGTCCCACCCATCTCTTAATGAATCCTTTCTTATGTGTGCCACAAAATCATAAATCATACATCATTTCATAACCCATGTAATAAAAAATGGGATTCTTAAACAACATGACATCATAAAACCATTCATATAAGATAAAGGAATTCATAAACATAATTCCATCACAATATAGTCAAATCAATGTAAAAATATGGATAGAAACAGAACCCTTTATTGTCTTATATGGAAAATAATTTTGATAAAACACTTGAATTGAATTCTTGAGGAAAATATCCTTTCTTCTTCAAAATCAATTTCTTTTCACAAAACATCATGCAATTTTAAAAGAAAGAGATTTTATTGAAAATAGTCATGAAATCTTTTAGAGGAAGCTTCATGAAAATAAGGCTTTATAAAACAGTATAAATCCGTTCGTGCCGTATAAGTTAAAAAAAACATTCTTCGTACTTTTGTCGGAAAAGTCAAAAAGTACCTCGTACGGAAAAACGACAAAAGATTCCTTTCATATTCTTTACTAAAAACTCACCTAAGGGTAAAATTGGATTTAAACTTTTGCAAGTGGATGGAAACAATATTACATATTGAGGGAACATGGATGTGGATGATAAAATACACCCCAGTAAATACTTACGAATAAACAATCTCGGATAAAAATGAGATTGTGATATTTCCCCTTACCTTAGGTCCGATTTGCTTCGTATGTGTCCGAACCTCCTGTATAATGATTTAAATAATGTCATTGACTTATTACAGAATCATATTCATTGTTATGATATCATATATGGTTCACTTATGACATTATATTACCCGTTCTTTTGTAAATTCCATGTTAAAGAAGCGTTTTGGGTAAAATCGTTTCATTTATCGTAGGTGTTTTGACTTGTTGTTCTTGACATCATTATTACTTATATCAAGATTTACTTACTTCCAGAATATAAAATATGATTTATATATCATATATATTCAGTATATATATATATATATAATAGATAGATAAATAAAATGAAAAACACCGTTCATGGAGACGGTAGTCCGTACGTACGCATGAACGCTGTTTTTATTTCCTTATTGTCTTGAAATGGAAGTAAGTAGATGACATACATATGTATATATATACATAAATCCAGTAGCTTTATAATGTCATATATTTCATTATTATTTCTTATATATACATTATAATCATTCTTAAATGGTTAACATGGAGAATGAATCTCATCGCGTCGTGGAGACGGTAGTCCGTACGTACGCACGAGCGATGATATCATTTCTATAAATATTGAATTGAATTGGAGTGGATTATACAATATATCAGAATCAATATGATATTGTAATAACTATGTATAGTTATTATTTACACCATTATACCCATCCATGTAAGGTGGTGGTGGAAAATAGATTACACCACGGCGTGGAGACGGTATTCCGTACGTACGCACGCGCGGTGATTTCTTTTTCCGTAGGATGGATAGATGGTGAAATAGGGTTGTTTCATACTTATAATAACATATAAGTATATGAGTGATACTGATGCTATTACTTCATAATGAAACAACCTAAGAAGAAGAAGTGGAAGAAGAAATAAAGATGAAAGAATTGGTAACGGTAATTACCTCTTCTTTGAAGAGCCTCTTTGAGACCTCCTCTTAGGGTACTAAAATTGGTATTTGAGGAAGACCAGAACCTCTAGGATGTTGCTAGGGAAGTGGAGAAGAGATTTTGGCAGGGGTTGGCCGTGCTTGAGAGCTCAAATTGGTGTGAGGAGGAGGGGGAGGAGGTGTCCTTTTATAGGGGAGGAGAGGGGCACCTTAGGAATTCTTAAAAATATTAATTTATAATAAATCTAACCCCACTTAAAAACCTCCAAAAATTACTCATATTCGAAGCTTAGATGAGATAGGGTTGTAATCTCATCAACCAATAAAATTTAGACATGTTTGGATCTTATTTTAAACCTTATCAATTAGATTTAACTCTAAGTTAAATAATTTAACTTTTACCGTGTCTTTTTGTTTTCTTTCACTATATGGTTAATACACTTACTATAACATGCCAAACGAACCCCAAATTGTTTATTATTAATATATATATCCTTATCTAAGTCATTTGGCCGAACCTTAGATTTTTAGGAATAAAATAACAATTAATAATATAATATTTGTTTTAAAAACTATTTTGTGTCAATTTTGACACTATTTGATATATGATTTTTGTGAAAGTCATAACAGAATTAAATGTTCGAACCAAGTTGATTAAATCAACATTAATATATCATAGTAACCTAGAAAATTAGTGGAATTCATAAAAAGTCTGAAATTACATTTATTTTGGTATTTATATTATCAATTATGTCAATATTTCATTAATAAGATAATTACTGCATCATCTTTGTGTCATAAATAAATTAAATTATTTGATTTCTAAAAATTACAAATAAAATACCATCATGTAGGAAATCTTATTAGATTTCTAATGAATATTTACAATCGAATTTATCTTATGTATAACCCCATATTAAAAATGATTTACTTATTAAACTTTGATTTTAACTATTTTAACCCTTCTTTAAATAAATTAATAATAAATGTCCTAATCTAATCCAAGTGGGCCTAAATGGTCATATTTTATTCCTAAGTTTGTTTTTGGTCGAATTACACTTGTCCAATAGAATTAAGACATGTGTTAGGGTAATATTAATATCATATTTACCCTTAGTTACCCTATTTACTATTAACCGCGGTAAAAAAAGTAAAAAGTTACTATTCACCAAAAAATTATTTTCATCTCATTGAACCACATTTTAGTCCTTGATATTAACCGTGTCTCTCGGATTTTCGAAATTCCATTCACAGAAGCGGTAAAATTAAGTTTTATGCAAAAATTCAGTTTTTAACCAACCACTTAGTAGTTTCACTATTCATCAAAAATTGATGTTTTTCAGAACAATGCCAAAATTTCATCCTAAGCTATATTTTATATTCCGAATTCAAAAATGAAGTCTATTTTACCAAATTCATAACATATAAGTTGCATTAATTAATTTTATAATTAAATCCCGCTGTTAAAACAAATAGCGTGTTTTTAAGAAACAATATCTATCAAAAGATTGACACTTGATTATGTCTGGTTTAAATGTGAAATTACATTCAATGACCAACACTGTATTAAATTGTAAAAATATATTCTAAATATACTTTAAAACCACTCAAATTAATAATTTATCACTATTAATTATTTCAATTAAAAAAGTTGTTTTTTAATTATAATTAATAATTTTCACTATTCATCAGAATATGAAAGTTATCCGAAAAGTACCAAAATTTCACCTTAGGCTAAATTCGATACTCCGAATCCAAAAATGAAGTTCATTTTGAAATATAAGATTTACAGAATTTTAAAAAGTGGTTATTACTATTCATAACAGCTAGTTTTAATAATATTTTAATAGCATATCGTTGTTTAGTGAAACTCGTTATTGCGTACTACACACGCTATCGAGGAAGGTCGCGATTGCGTGTATGCAAGGCAAGTCAAGGATGCGTGTTGTGCAAGCTCCTTTTGGTGTAGCGTACAATACAAATAAAAAGAATATTTTTCATAAAATCTCGGGCTGTTACATTCTACCCCCCTTAAAATGAATTTCTCCCTCGAAATTCGTCGGGGTTATAAATGGTTTACTATTCGAAAGATTCTTTAATAGAATCCCACATCGTAAAAAGGAATACAAAAACTTGGCTTTAAAAACTAAAGTATGAAATGTAACGATTACCCAAATAAACTAATCGCTGGGTTTCCACATAGGTAAAAATATGGATATGGAAGAGAAATCTAACCATCATGTTCTGATGGAGAGTGGTAGAGAACATGGCTATGGAAAAGCCAGTAATCACTAATCCATAGATTTGTGATGATATAAGGTACCATCTGATTCATCAGGTATAAGATCACTAGGACAACATTTTTGGTTTTCAAGATCGTTTCCCTAAAGTTAAAGAATTAGAATAAATACGTACTTTATTTTGGTACAATCTCACTGTTGTTCGTGCCTTGAACAATTTCCACTTCATATCTTAAATAAATGAAGTTGAATTTGTTATTCGTGAAGTGTTAGCAGATTATGTGATAGAATGACGGGTCATTCCATCTGTCTCAAACAAAAGGTTAGCAAAAATTATATACATAAGTCGGTATATAGTGAGATTAATCATATATGGTTCCTAAAATGGACTTTATACTTCATATATCATACTGCTTAATATAATAAAACTAGTTTCTAATAAACCGGGACTTCCTGTAGGCCAGTGGTAGGCGATAAAGGCCAGTCGCACTTCGGTTGTGGGTTCGATTTCCACAGCCTTGTCTGACGCGATGGGCTGTCGCCCGTCCTGCAGGTTGTCCTTTTTATAAAACTATATTACTATAACATCCCATCAATAATATCGAAAAAAACTCTTATCCTTAAGCAATACTAACTTATGTCCAACATAATTCATTCCAATCTTTAGGCTTATCCATAATACTGCAGTCCACTCCCATATATCATAAGATATGTTTTTTGGTCACATTCCAATCATTCAAAGTCCTTAATCATGTATTCTCTTGAATACCATAGTGAAAACATGAATGCAGTTTAAAGTTAACACTTTCCACATACCAAAATCCTCAAAATTCTATATACTCAAACCATGATATCACTTAGTCCTTATATCAATCATGAGCTCATGAATACTGTCAAACATTTCATTTTCCCCATATCCCTTCATTATGCGCATATCATCTTCATTCCAAAAATATCTGAATTACCTTTCATGGATACTGGTAACATTAATCAGACAACAATGTTACAATCCTTACATGTCTCTTTATTCCATAGTACCATGAGATTACTTATACAACATTACACATGATAAACATGTAATCATTCCACTACATTCTTAAACCATTGACCGAGCTTCAACAATTATTTCATCTCACAAACCATTGGTAGTCTCTTCATCATCATCCACATAAATACTTCCCATATGACCATACTGATTCTCTTCATGAGTCTTTCCCTTAGGGCATTTGTTTGCATAATGCCCATACATTCCACATTTAAAACACTTAACCATTTTTGATGTCGTAGCAATACCATTATCCTCATCCCTGGTATTAACTGAACCTTTTTCTTTGCACTTAATTGCTTTGTGTCCTTCTTTTCCACACCCAAAGCATCTTCCATTTCCCTTGAAACATTCTCCTTGATGCCTCTTCCCACATGATTTACATAGGGGAAATTGAACTTTCTTTCCTCTATGATCATCATGAAACTCCATCTTTCTCTTATTAGCCGAGTCAGGAAACTTACCAATTTTTACTTTATTGATCATATTATGAGATTGCTGATTCGGCATAATAATGATGTTTGGACTTCCAAATCCCATTTCATTTGGTTGCTCATAAAGAATATCATTCCATTGTCCATCATTTCCTCCATTATCGTGAATCACCTTGTTTCCAGCCATTTTCTAAAACCCAAAAAGAATAGCGTGAGAGGCAAAAATCATGCTAGGGAAAACAACATAATAAAGGGGGAGTACCTTGAACATCTAACATCTTAGGTTTAATTCTATGATCGTTAGCGTAGTTCTAGTACTATAAGCTATACGTATACTTAACCTTAGGGACATCCCTAGACATACCTTAGAAATATCTCTAGGGATCTCACTAACGTTTTCGCATCCTATTTTCCAAAGGTTGACTAAACCTTTCCTCTGATACCAACTGTAGAGACCCGAAGCCTGACCTACATAGACTTTACATTACTTTTGCGGAATACTTAGTACATAACAAAAACACACACACACAAGGATCGTAATAGTTTAGTGTCTTTGGAAACTCGGAACGTAATCTTCTAATCGTGGTGAAAGATCTTCAATATCTCCCATAAAGATCTTCACTTTTTTTTACCTAAAACCTTTCTTTATATCCTGGGGAAAAGAAAACATAAAAGGGTGAGCTCAAATGCTCAGTAAGGGTATACAAAAGAAATAAAAATCATATCATATCTTTTTGAAAATTAAAACCTGCAAAAGAGATCATAATATCTTAACATGGAATAAATCATAGAAGTGAAAATGAGATCCCCATAATCATAACGTAAAACTTGAATCTTTGTGGAATGCACACATAATCATGGAAAATCATTTCTTGTTAGTCATGACTCATTGCCAAGACTATCTTAGTGGACAAAGTCCCTTTTTGAACCGAGTTCACTCCTCGTTTCAGTCCTGTATCACTGAACCGAAATAACCTTCCGTTCCAGCCATGTCTATCTCATGAGATATAAAATCTTTACCCAATGCATTGGAGGGAGATATAGGTCCCACCCATCTCTTAATGAATCCTTTCTTATGTGTGCCACAAAATCATAAATCATACATCATTTCATAACCCATGTAATAAAAAATGGGATTCTTAAACAACATGACATCATAAAACCATTCATATAAGATAAAGGAATTCATAAACATAATTCCATCACAACATAGTCAAATCAATGTAAAAATATGGATAGAAACAGAACCCTTTATTTTCTTATATGGAAAATAATTTTGATAAAACACTTGAATTGAATTCTTGAGGAAAATATCCTTTCTTCTTCAAAATCAATTTCTTTTCACAAAACATCATGCAATTTTAAAAGAAAGAGATTTTATTGAAAATAGTCATGAAATCTTTTAGAGGAAGCTTCATGAAAATAAGGCTTTATAAAACAGTATAAATCCGTTCGTGCCGTATAAGTTAAAAAAAACATTCTTCGTACTTTTGTCGGAAAAGTCAAAAAGTACCTCGTACGGAAAAACGACAAAAGATTCCTTTCATATTCTTTACTAAAAACTCACCTAAGGGTAAAATTGGATTTAAACTTTTGCAAGTGGATGGAAACAATATTACATATTGAGGGAACATGGATGTGGATGATAAAATACACCCCAGTAAATACTTACGAATAAACAATCTCGGATAAAAATGAGATTGTGATATTTCCCCTTACCTTAGGTTCGATTTGCTTCGTATGTGTCCGAACCTCCTGTATAATGATTTAAATAATGTCATTGACTTATTACAGAATCATATTCATTGTTATGATATCATATATGGTTCACTTATGACATTATATTACCCGTTCTTTTGTAAATTCCATGTTAAAGAAGCGTTTTGGGTAAAATCGTTTCATTTATCGTAGGTGTTTTGACTTGTTGTTCTTGACATCATTATTACTTATATCAAGATTTAATTACTTCCAGAATATAAAATATGATTTATATATCATATATATTCAGTATATATATATATATAATAGATAGATAAATAAAATGAAAAACACCGTTCATGGAGACGGTAGTCCGTACGTACGCATGAACGCTGTTTTTATTTCCTTATTGTCTTGAAATGGAAGTAAGTAGATGAAATACATATGTATATATATACATAAATCCAGTAGCTTTATAATGTCATATATTTCATTATTATTTCTTATATATACATTATAATCATTCTTAAATGGTTAACATGGAGAATGAATCTCATCGCGTCGTGGAGACGGTAGTCCGTACGTACGCACGAGCGATGATATCATTTCTATAAATATTGAATTGAATTGGAGTGGATTATACAATATATCAGAATCAATATGATATTGTAATAACTATGTATAGTTATTCTTTACACCATTATACCCATCCATGTAAGGCGGTGGTGGAAAATAGATTACACCACGGCGTGGAGACGGTATTCCGTACGTACGCACGCGCGGTGATTTCTTTTTCCGTAGGATGGATAGATGGTGAAATAGGGTTGTTTCATACTTATAATAAAATATCAGTATATGAGTGATACTGATGTTATTACTTCATAATGAAACAACCTAAGAAGAAGAAGTGGAAGAAGAAATAAAGATGAAAGAATTGGTAACGGTAATTACCTCTTCTTTGAAGAGCCTCTTTGAGACCTCCTCTTAGGGTACTAAAATTGGTATTTGAGGAAGACCAGAACCTCTAGGATGTTGCTAGGGAAGTGGAGAAGAGATTTTGTCAGGGGTTGGCCGTGCTTGAGAGCTCAAATTGGTGTGAGGAGGAGGGGGAGGAGGTGTCCTTTTATAGGGGAGGAGAGGGGCACCTTAGGAATTCTTAAAAATATTAATTTATAATAAATCTAACACCACTTAAAAACCTCCAAAAATTACTCATATTCGAAGCTTAGATGAGATAGGGTTGTAATCTCATCAACCAATCAAATTTAGACATGTTTGGATCTTATTTTAAACCTTATCAATTAGATTTAACTCTAAGTTAAATAATTTAACTTTTACCGTGTCTTTTTGTTTTCTTTCACTATATGGTTAATACACTTACTATAACATGCCAAACGAACCCCAAATTGTTTATTATTAATATATATATCCTTATCTAAGTCATTTGGCAGAACCTTAGATTTTTAGGAATAAAATAACAATTAATAATATAATATTTGTTTTAAAAACAATTTTGTGTCAATTTTGACACTATTTGATATATGATTTTTGTGAAAGTCATAACAGAATTAAATGTTCGAACCAAGTTGATTAAATCAACTTTAATATATCATAGTAACCTAGAAAATTAGTGGAATTCATAAAAAGTCTTAAATTACATTTATTTTGGTATTTATATTATCAATTATGTCAATATTTCATTAATAAGATAATTACTGCATCATCTTTGTGTCATAAATAAATTAAATTATTTGATTTCTAAAAATTACAAATAAAATACCATAGTGTAGGAAATCTTATTAGCTTTCTAATGAATATTTAAAATCGAATTTATCTTATGTATAACCCCATATTAAAAATGATTTACTTATTAAACTTTGATTTTAACTATTTTAACCCTTCTTTAAATAAATTAATAATAAATGTCCTAATCTAATCCAAGTGGGCCTAAATGGTCATATTTTATTCCTAAGTTTGTTTTTGGTCGAATTACACTTGTCCAATAGAATTAAGACATGTGTTAGGGTAATATTAATATCATATTTACCCTTAGTTACCCTATTTACTATTAACCGCGGTAAAAAAAGTAAAAAGTTACTATTCACCAAAAAATTATTTTCATCTCATTGAACCACATTTTAGTCCTTGATATTAACCGTGTCTCTCGGATTTTCGAAATTCCATTCACAGAAGTGGTAAAATTAAGTTTTATGCAAAAATTCAGTTTTTAACCAACCACTTAGTAGTTTCACTATTCATCAAAAATTGATGTTTTTCAGAACAATGCCAAAATTTCATCCTAAGCTATATTTTATATTCCGAATTCAAAAATGAAGTCTATTTTACCAAATTCATAACATATAAGTTGCATTAATTAATTTTATAATTAAATCCCGCTGTTAAAACAAATAGCGTGTTTTTAAGAAACAATATCTATCAAAAGATTGACACTTGATTATGTCTGGTTTAAATGTGAAATTACATTCAATGACCAACACTGTATTAAATTGTAAAAATATATTCTAAATATACTTTAAAACCACTCAAATTAATAATTTATCACTATTAATTATTTCGATTAAAAAAGTTGTTTTTTAATTATAATTAATAATTTTCACTATTCATCAGAATATGAAAGTTATCCGAAAAGTACCAAAATTTCACCTTAGGCTAAATTCGATACTCCGAATCCAAAAATGAAGTTCATTTTGAAATATAAGATTTACAGAATTTTAAAAAGTGGTTATTACTATTCATAACAGCTAGTTTTAATAATATTTTAATAGCATATCGTTGTTTAGTGAAACTCGTTATTGCGTACTACACACGCTATCGAGGAAGGTCGCGATTGCGTGTATGCAAGGCAAGTCAAGGATGCGTGTTGTGCAAGCTCCTTTTGGTGTAGCGTACAATACAAATAAAAAGAATATTTTTCATAAAATCTCGGGCTGTTACAATCCCCACCAACTACTCAACACAATCAACACAAGCAATAAAAATTAACCAACCAACAAGTATATAGCACACCAAAGCCACAAAATTATGAAAAAAACCATTTACAATACATGCCAAAACCACTTTAATAAATTAACCATTTATTGAAAACACCCTTAAACCATTTTCCCTGACAATCCATAATTTAATAAAACAAAACTTTTATTGAAAACCATCATCCCTAAACCATTTTCCATAAATCGATCAGTCCATACAATTTAAAATCAAAATTTTAAAATCAAACAACAAACTCCCTTATACAATAATAAACCATTTTATGAAAACCCAGAAAATCCTCACAAAATGGGTTTCCACCAAGCATAATATAAAATAATCATAACCAATTTCAAGACAAACCAATGAATTTGAAATCTAATCCTCATATTTAGGTCAAAATCGAGTCAAGAGAGAATCCAAATACCTTAGGGTTTTGGTATAATCGAACCAAAACACAAAAACACACAAAATCTAGGTGAAAAATCCACAAAAACACCTTATATAACCTTCCAAATCATCAAACATTCAAAATATTACCTCTTTAGTCCACAAAAATCCTAGATCTACATAGAACTGGTGTTGATCTAGAAAACTAGGAGAGAGGGAGAGATAGATCTTATAAGGACCCGACCCCTGGGTTCCTGGAGCCGGTGCCCATGAGACATGATTTACCACAAAAATTACATTAAATTTACATTCAAAATATCATGTCTCATGCCAAAGAGGACCATGAGGTTGAGGTTCTGCAAAATCTTACTACATTCTGAAATATTATTGAAGACATGACTGATACCTGAAAAATTTTCATTTAAAACATAGTGTGAGAATTGAAATACTTAGTAAGGGGTTTTGAAATTACTTAATAAAACATTTAAATACTACATTTGAAAATACTTATACTTAAAATTTTTTCCTAAATGGAAAACATCATGACATTTCAAAGGTTGATATTAAATAATTAGAACATTTCATACACAAGTAGTTGAACATTTAAACGAAAGCTACTAGATGAAAAAAGTAATCATGTTTGTAAAAAGTGCATGAATTATACCATGTAAATTAAGCATAACATGAAAGGTATGCAAGTACTACTAAGCATGAACATTATAAGAGTTGCGCATAAACAATTTCACTACAACTTATAAAAATGCACATTATGACATAATTAATGTAATGATAACATTTGCATTAAAATTATGGAAAGGTAAACTGATCATGCATCATCACTGTCTCATCATATGCCATGTAAAATTCAATCTCATACTCATATCTAATGTTTCTATAACCAAGGATATTTCTCTAGTCGAAATAATCACTTGGTTGGTTATATACTGAAACATAGTGAGAAAACGTATAATACTAGACTCATGTCTGAATGTCAAGGCCTCGTGCCATGACCTAAGGGTAATAACCCAATTTCACTGTCTCGAGAATTATTGATGCATCGAGGAACTTGATTTTACCAGTATACAACCTAGAGGGATTACTTCTACCAGTCCCTAACCTGAAGGGCTTACTTTAACCAGTCCCCACCCTAGAGGGCTTACTTTAACCAGTCCCCAACCTGGAGGGTTTTCTTTTAACCAGTCCCTATCCCGACAGTCCAATAAATTTCACATATGTCAAAATGGTCTAATATTCAAGGTGCCCCATACCACTTTGAATATTTAATTTTTATTTCTCATTACCCAAGGTGTCCCATACCAATTTGTGTAATTTAGTTCTTAGTTCATTAACATGGTATGTCATATGCATGCATTATGTACAATAATAAATAAAAATGAATAATGAAACCATCATAAATTTAGTTTGAAAATTCTTGACATAACATTGAAAATATGGTAATAAATAATCAAAGGCATACATAGTATGGTAAACATTCTTTACACATAATATAACACCTAAAATGATGGGTGATTAGGGTTTGCCACATAAAATGACAACTTCTTAATTTAAGAACCTTATCCATGGAAATGAATTCTTAATAAAAATACATGTCATTCATTATGATGAAAAAAGTGTCAATGAACATGAAATTAGATTCAAACATATCTTGATTTATCAACAACATTCACTACTTCTGGTAAAGGACCATATGGACATGTTACTTTAAATCATTTTTAACCTAATCTCACGAATTCAAAAACATATGAAGTTAATATAATTAAAACTTTTTAAATTAATGAATGTTTGACACATACATTTTAATTTAGAAAACACCAAAATTAACATTTACTAAATACCCTTTAAATACTAATTTCATTAAAAACACCGATTATATTTTGATGATCATCATATTGAAATTAGGGTTTGGGAATTATACAAATATTTATATATATACTTAGATTTGAATATACGCAAGGTGTATAATTTTATAACCAAATAATTTCATATATGTAATAAATAATTCAAAACATAATTAATCATTAATACTTCTTAATTAAAAGAGAAACCAAGTAAGGTATATAACTTGTGTGATCGAATATATATTCATGTGTAAAAATTAGGGGTTCACATACTAAATATAAATCCAATTAAACCCAAATTACATTTAAAATCTAAAACATTAACTAAGGCTTGGAAATCATCTTTTAAAAATTATAAAATAGATTTGGTTTGAATCATATATATACTTATACATACCTGAATACACAATATATATATATATATATATATATATATATATTCAGTTTTACAAAACCCAAATTAATGAACCCTTAAATTATTCAAAACATAAAAATAATTAAATCACACATCTCCATTTTGAGAAGCATCAAAACATAAAGGATTTGAACTGCATATATATATATAAGTATATAAGTTCATATACCAAGTTTTGAAAAGGGGTTTGGTATGATGAACAGATTCAAAATAACCTTTATAAATATATATAATTCATGGAAAACCATACCAAATCATTTTTGGAAACCTTTAAAATGGATTGTACTTGGGTTATATATATCATAAAACTATATATACAGAATGTTTAATGAAGGTTGTAAAATAAAAACTGATTATAAGCAAACCCTTAAACCATTAAAATAAAAAGATAACAAACCAAAACACCATGTACTTTTTAAAAGGAACAAGGATTGATCTAGTGCTGAAATATATATAAACATATATAGTATATCTGATTATACACAGCGCACGTATAACCGGTTTTTCATTAAAAAAATAAGTGGAAACAACCCCTTAGATAAATTATACCCCGTATGAACCTTAAAAACATTTCAATGACCCATTTTGAAACCATAAACTGATAAGGAGATGATATATATATAAATACAAAAATACAATATACCTGATTATACACAGAGCATGTATAATTGGTTTTCATAAGAAAATAGGTAAAATGGTCCCTTACCTAGATGGATGAGGAAGAGTTCGGACTCACAGGAGCATGCAAGGGAGCTTGAAGGAGAGGTGGATAAGAATAAGAGAATGAACCTGTGGGGTTCATGCGCATGGAAGAGGGATCTTAAAAGATCCATAGGTCTCAACTCAACCAAAATAGAGGACCTACTGCTTGAATTAAGGAGGTGCAAACAAACCTCTGAGTTTGGGTAGAAAAAAATGAAACATAAATAAAATTGAAAGATTTAATATACAATTGCAGAGAGAAATACATTTGCGAACCAAAACCAGTTGTCCGCTGTTCATAAATTGACAAAACAAGATAAAAAACCAGAATAGTACTTCGAAAGAGATTCAAACCAGATCTTAGGGAACATGAAAATAAAAACCTTCAACCCCAAAAGAGATCTTATTATAACCATAGAAATGAACTAGGTGAAACCCTAACTGCAGCACTCGGACCTTCACCCGATGAACCCACTGATGTGCACGACCTCGACTCTGCTCAGACACCTCTGTCCCATGATGATGGCCACAACGACCTGAACCAGCACCCTAATTCGGCCACGCCTCTCCATAATGCACACCCTACCTCTTGGTTGAGACCTCTCGCGAATTTTCTTGACCTGCTCGATTCATTTCCGCGATGACGTCCCTTGAATCCACCTCAAGTGTGACACTCAAAACCAGAAAAACTGGACTCCCGCGGTGCCGGACTTGCAACCTATAGCTAGAGCATGAAAACACCACTTTTAATATTATTATGTTTTTATTAAATATTTTTTTATTTATGAATTCTGGTTTTCCATTTCTTATTGTTGTTTTATTTTCCTTTTTTTGTTCGATGCGCCTAACCCTAACCAGTTATCTTGTTTGTTTTATTTTTTATTATCTTTTATTATTATATTATTATCATTATTATATTATTAATACAAATTCAAATGTTAATATTATTTAAACAATACTTTAGAAAAGTAAATTTTACTAATACTTTAATTATTATAAACATATATCACAATATAAATAAATTAATTTTAATTAAACTTATAAATAAACATATATATTTTTATATAAACCATAATATGAATAATTAAAAACATATTCTAATTTATATGAAACAGACATGTATTTATTATTAACCATAAAATATTTACATATTATTATTATTAATTTCATTATTTATAAACATGTATCTATATACATGAAATTACAAAATTAATAAAAACAATTTTATTATTTTGATAAAACATAATTATGTCATGTTATTTTAATTTAATAAATATTATAAAACAATTAATAAACTAATTTTATAAATGGTTAAATTGAATAGTTTTAATTTTTGATCAAAATATATATTATTAATAATTTTATAAAACACTAATCTAAAAACAATCATTATAATTTCATATATATATGTCATTTTTTGAAAATGTACGATACCCATTAAAATAATAAATTTCACTAAATAATTTCAAAATTACATGTATTATGATATTATAGTAACATTAGTTTTATTAATAATTTTATAACTAAATAATCTTATCATAATTTTATAACGATATTCATTCAATACTTAATATATAAAACAATTACATATATAAATAAAACACATCACTTATTATTATTACTAAATATGTTTAAGTAATTTTAAGATGTCGTTGAGTACTTAAATCATGACATTTTATAAATCAAAGTATACCTTAAATTCCCATTTTGAAAATACAAAGTAAGGTACAAAATTATAAAATATAACATTATCCATTTAAATTCGAGTTCATATAACTCAGGGTGTTACATTATTCCCCTCTTAACAGAATTGCGTCCTCACAATTAGATTGGCGTACTCTTACTGACTCATTGACACAACCTCCCGGACATCCTTAGTGATGTCCCTACTCAAACACTCTAGGATTTAGTAACTAAAAAGGAAAAGAATATAAAGCTACTAGGTTGTACATTTACAGAGCCCACCTCTGTAACCAGTTCGCTGATGTCATAAACTCTATTCCCAGGGTGGTTCCTAGTTCCTCGATTTATCTTGTCCAGATACACCTCAGGAAAGTGGGGTTAAACTCCCGTATAGAACAGTTCAGCTTCCAGATAGAGGCATGAGTGGTGTAAAGATCAATGATATCCAGTTGAACATGGTCCCTACAGATTCTTCGTACTACCTCAAAGTTGAGGGTTTTGATTTCAAAGAGTCTCGCATACAAGAAAAAAACTCAAGACTTGAAAAAGATTTTCTGTACAGGGATTTCCCTCCCCTACAGCTTCCTGGAAAACCCTTAAACCTAGATAGTTTGTTTATAGGGTAAAACATAGGAAAATACCCTCATAGCATTTCCCCCTATGCGTATTGTATACAAGTTGTGAATAAGTTATACGATAGTAAACATGGCTTGTTCCTTGGAAAAGTCAGAGAATATTTGAGTTGTTCGACACTTGTTAAAGGATCTTACAGGATAGTCAGAGCTTCCCAAAGGGTTCATAGTCTTCCATACATGACATAACAATTGTATTCTCTAGTATTTCAGTGGTAAGGGACAAAATAATTGTTAGTGATATTTTTTATGCCATCTGAAAATTATAATAAAATCACTTAGTAAGGTTCAGCCATGGCTACATATTTTCTTACTACATGGTTTTTCCAGAATAGTCTGAACCTATCCTCTGATATCAATTGTAAGGACCCGGACCCCGAGTGCTTAGACCCGGTTCCCATGAGACACGATGTATCACAAACATTATATTACATTTACATTCAACACATCATGTCTCATGCTACAGAGGACTGTGAGGTTCAGGTTCTACGAAGACTACCTGCATTCTAAAACTTTATTGAAGACAGGACTGATACCAGAAAAATTTTCATTTAAAACATAGGGTGACCATTGAAATACTCAGTAAGGGGTTTTGAAATTACTTAATACAACATTTTAATACTACCTTTGAAAATAATTATACATAAAATAGTTCCTTAGAGGAAAACATCATGACATTTCAAAGTTGATATTAAATAATTAAAACATTTCATACACAAGTAGTTGAACATTTAAATGAAAGCTACTAGATGAAAAAAGTAAGAATATTTGTATAAAAGTGCATGAATTCTACCATGTAAATTAAGCATAACATGAAAGGTATGAAAGTACTACTAAGCATGAACATTATCAGAATTGCGCGTAAACAATTTCACTATAAATTATAAAAATGCACATTATGACATAATTAATGTAATGCTAAGATTTTCATTAAAATTATAGAAAGGTAAAATGATCATGAATCATCACTATCTCATCATATTCCATTTTCACTTCAATGTCATACTCATAGGTAATGGTTCTAAAACTAAGGATATTTATCTAGTCAAAATAATCACTTGGTTGGTCATATATAGAAACATAGTGAGAAAACATATAATTCCAAACTCATGTCTGAATGTCAAGGCCCCGTGCCATGACCTAAGGGAAATAACCCAATCTGACTGTCTTGAGAACTATCGATGCATCAAGGAGCTTATTTTTACCAGTATCTAACCCGGAGGGCTTACTTTTACTAGTCCGTAACCTGAAGGGCTTACTTTAACCAGTCCACAACCTAAAGGGATTACTTTATCCAGTCCCCAACCTGGAGGGATTTATTTTAACCGGTCCCTAACCCGGAAGTCCAATAGATTTCTCATATGTCAAAATGGTTTAATATTCAAGGTTCCCTAAACCAATTTGAATATTTAATTTTTATTTCTCATTACCCAAGGTGTCCCATACCACTTTGGGTAATTTAGTTCTTAGTTCATTAACATGGTATGTCATATGCATGCATTATGTACAATAATAAATAAAAATGAATAATGAAACCACCATACATTTAGTTTGAAAATTCTTTACATAATATTGAAAATCTGGTAATAAATAATCAAAGGTATACATAGTATGGTAAACATTCTTTGCACATAAGATAACACATAAAATGACAGGTGATTAGGGTTTTCCACATGAAATGATAGCTTCATAATTAAAGAACCTTATCCATTGAAATGAATTCTTACTAAAAATACATGTCATTCATTATGAAGACAAAAGTGTCAATGAACATGAAATTAAATTCCAACATAGCTGGATTTTTCAACAACATTTACTGCTTCTGGTAAAGGACCATATGGACATGTTTCTTTAAATAATTTTTAACCTAATCTCAAGAATTCAAAACATATGAATTTCATATAATTAAAAAATTTTCAATTAATTTATGTTTGAAACATAAATTTTATTTTAGCAAACACCAAAATTAAAATTTGTTAAATACCCTTAAAATACTAATTGCATTAAAAAAACGAATTATATTTTCATGATCATCATATTGAAATTAGGGTTTGGGAATTATACAAATATTTATATAAATACATATACCTGAATATAAACAAGGTGTATAGTTTTATAACCAAATAATTTCTTATATGTAATAGATACTTTAAAACATAATTAATCACTAATACTTCTTGATTGAAGGAAAAACCAAGTAAGGTATATAACTTGTGTGATCGGATGTATATTCACGTGTAAAAATTAGGGTTTCACATACTAAATATAAACCCAATTGAACCCAAATGAAATATTGCATCTAAAACATTACATAAGGCTTGGAAATCATCTTTTGAAAATTATAAAATTGATTTAGTTGGAATCATATGTATACTTGTACATACCCTAATACACACAATATATATATATATATATTCAGTTTTACAAAACCCAAATTAATGAATGCTTAAATTATTCAAAACATGAAAATAATTAAATGACACATCTCCATTTTGAGAAGCGTCAAAACATAAAGGATTTGAATTGAACACACACACACACACACATATATATAAGTATATAAATTCATATACCATGTTTAGAAAAGGGGTTTGGCATGATGAACAGATTCAAAATAACCTTTATAAATATATACAATTCCTGGTAAAGAATATCTAATCATTTTTGGAAACCATTAAAATGGATAGGACTTGGGTTATATATATCATAAAACAATATATATAGAATGCGTAAAAAAGGTTTTAATAGAAAATCCAATTATAAAAAAACCCTTATACCATTAATAGAAAAACATAACAAACCCAAACACCCTGTACTTTTTAAAAGGAACAAGGATTGATCTAGTACTGAAATATATATAAACTTATATAGTATATCCAATTATACACAGTGCATGTATAACTAGTTTCTCATTACAAAAATATGTGGAAACAACCCCTTACATAAATTATTCCCCGTATGAACCTTAACAACATTTCAATGACCCATTTTGAAATAATAAACATAGAAAGAGATGATATATATATATAAATACAGAAATACAATATACCTGATTACACACAGAGCATTATAATAGGTTTGCATAACAAAATAGGTAAAATGGTCCCTTACCTAGATGGAGGAGGAAGAGTTCAGACTGGAAGGAGCTTGCTGGGGAGCTTGAAGTAGAGGCGGAGAAGAATAATAGAAAGAACCTATGGGGTTCATGCACATGGAAGATGGATCTTAAAAGATCCACATGTCTCAACTCAACCAAAACAGAGGACCTACTGCTTGACTTGTGGAGTTGGAAACAAACCTATTAGTTTGGGTAGAAAAAATTCAACATAAATAAAATTGATAGATATAATATACAAATGCAGCGAGAAATACATTTGCGGACCAAAACC
The DNA here is from genome assembly GCA_963277665.1 of Viscum album. NCBI lineage: Eukaryota > Viridiplantae > Streptophyta > Magnoliopsida > Santalales > Viscaceae > Viscum > Viscum album. The sequence goes on along the minus strand of OY728141.1, from coordinate 435,062,730 downwards.
AGTGGTCCGCTATTCATAAATTGACAAAACAAGATTAAAAAAAACAGAATAGTACTTCGAAAGAGATCCAACCCAGATCTTAAGGAACATGAAAATAAAAACCTACAACCTCAACAGAGATCCGACGATAACCTTAGAAATGAACCGGGTGAAACCCTAACTGCAGCACTCGAACCTTCACCCGACGAACCCACTGATGCGCACGACCTCGACTCTACTCGGACAGCTCTGTCCTGTGATGACGGGCACGACGACACGAACCAGCATCCTGCTCCAGCCATGCTTCGCCATAACCCACACCCTACCTCTTGGTTGATACCCCTACCGAATCTTCCCGACCTTCTCGATCTTTAGCCGCGACAACGTCACTTGAAGAATCCCAATGTGTGACGCTCGAAACCAGAAAAACCGGAATCCTGCAGTGCCAGACTTGTGACCTATAGTCGGGGCACGAAAACACCACTGTTGACGTTATTATGTGTTTATTATATTTTTTTATTTATTAATTCTGGTTTCCCATTTCTTATTGTTGTTTTATTTCCCCCTTTTTTTGTCTGATGCGCCTAACCCTAACCGAGTATCCAGTTTGTTTTATTTTTTATATTATCTTTTATTATTATATTATTATCATTTTTATATTATTAATACAAAGTCAAAAGTCAATTTTATTTAAACAATACTTTAAAAAAGTAATTTTTACTAATAATTTAATTATTATAAACTTATATCACAATATAAATAAATGAATTTTAATTAAACTTATAAATAAACATATATATTTTTATATAAACCATAATATGAATAATTAAAAACATATTATAATTTATATGAAACAAACATGTATTTATTATTAACCATAATATATTTACATATTATTATTATTATTAATTTCATTATTTATAAACATGTATATATATACATGAAATTCTAAAATTAATAACAACAATTTTGTTATTTTGATAAAACATAATTATGTCATGTTATTGTAATTTAATAAATTTTATAAAAAAATTATAAAACAAATTTTATAAATGGTTAAATTGAATAGCTATAATTTTTAAACAAAATAAATATTATTAATAATTTTATAAAACACTATTCAAAAAAAATCATTATAATTTCATATATATATGTCATTTTTTGAAAATGTATGATACCCATTAAAATAATACATTTCACTAAATAATTTTAAAATGACATGTATTATGATTTTATAGTAACATTAGTTTTATTAATAATTTTATAACTAAATAATCTAATCATAATCTTATAATGATACTCATTCAAAACTTAATATATAAAACAATTACATATATAAATAAAATACATCACTTATTATTATTAGTAAATATGTTTAAGTAATTTTAACTTGTCTTTGATTACTTAAATCATGACATTTTATAAATCAAAGTATACCTTAAATTCCTATTTTGAAAATAAAAAGTAAGTAACAAAATTAGAAAATATAACATTATAAATTTAATTTCGAGTTCATAAAACTCAGGGTGTTACGGATCTAAGGAAAGCCAAGGGAGAAACCAAAGTAGGGACTTACTAAAAAAGAATCACCTTCCCTGTACCTTGAAAACCCATTGAATTGCTTTTGGAGTGATTATAAGATATCTTATAACAATTTAGAACCAAAATTCCAAGTGAGGCTTGAGTGGGAGGAAGAATGGAGGGTTTAAGGAAAATCCTAACGAAGCTCGAATTTAAAACCCTATTTTTATTATTGTGCGTGGTTAGTAAAACTATGCGCTAACCATGAACATGCTACTGTATTGAAGGGAATATCTCTCGACCTCTTAGAAAGGTTAGTCAAATCATGAAAAAATCATGTGAAGTACCACTATCTCACACTGAACTATTACATGGGGATTCTACATATATAGTATCCCCTAACTATGCTCAAATCGAGTGACCTTTAAAAAGCTTCCAAATTTTTTTAAAACCTTTCAAAACTCTCCTAATCATTAAATGAAAACCTTAAACATGTAAAAAGTAACAAACAAGGGTTACATACCCGAAACTGGGGGTGCTAAATTCCTCCCACCATTAGAATTTCCATCTATGGAATGTAGGGAACCATTGATTTACAGAAAGAGATCAGGCCATTTCTCAGCCATCTCTTTCTCCTACTAACAAGTCTCCTCCTGAATCTGACCACATTTCCACAAAACCCAAACTAGAGTGATGATTTTACCATGCGAAAATTTCTTTTTCCTATAAAAAATCCTCACTCGAACATGCACCAATAATTTATCTGACTCTAGCTCAACATGATCCCATCAAATAACATGGTCACGATCCAACTGATACTTTTGATTGAGAAACATGAAACCCATTGTGCACCGCACTAAACTATTATGATAAAGCTAATATATATTACACCTATTTAACTCACTCAATAATCTCAAAATTCCCAATATAAATTGGAGACAACTTGCCCTAAATCCCAAACAATTGATGTACAAGCCTACGAGAGATTCTAAAAAACACATGATCGCCCGCCTTGAATGACAACAGTCGCCGATGATGGTCCGCATACGATTTCTGATGAATCTGTACCATCCCCATTATTTATCTAATCAACTTAATTTTTTTCATCATCTAATAGAAAAAGATCATCCCAACTAACAAAATTTCATCATTTTACACCTAGAAAGGTTGAGAACAACCCAGACACCCATACAATGCTTCAAACCGAGCCATATGTATCAAGGTTTGGTAGCTATTATTATATTAGAACTCAACCAAAGAAAATTTATTCTACCATGAGACACCAAACTATATCACACAATCCCATAACATATCTTCCAAAGTTTGTATCATTCTGTTGGATTTCCCATCATTCTAAGGATGGTATGCCACACACTTCATCAACTGAGTCCTAAGGTCTTGTTGCAAGGATTTCCAAAAATAATAAGTAACCCTTAGATCACTATCTGAGACAATAAAAACTAGAACTCCATGACTCTTTACCACTTCATGTATATATATTTTTCATAGTTCTTTAACCATATGTGATTCATGAATATGGATGAAATTGGTCGACTTTGTGAGCCAATACACTCTCACCCATATGGAATCAAGTATCCTAACCATTCTTGAGAGGCCAATAACAAAATACATCTTTATCTATTACCACTTATTTATAGGGATAGGTAAAGATTGAAACATACCTACTGTCCATTTTTGCTATGCCTTGACCTACTGATTAATTAAGAATGTCAAAACAAACTCCACCAATTTCCTTTTCATACCAACCCACCAAAACTAGGCCTTCAACGTCTTATACATTTTTTGAATTCTCAGATGGAGAGACCATCTGGAATGATTATTAGCCCTGATATTTTACTCATGAAAAGTCTCTAGTACAACCATATAATTCCAAAAACACAAAACTGAATGCCTATTTATTCCCCAACACTCAATAATCTCCCCACCATTGAGTTTCATGCTTTTCTCCATACACTCTGAATTAAACACTTACACCTCTTTAACCAAACCCACCAAAACATGAAGCAATGAGACTAGAAAGAAAATTTCTCTATCACACCTGTCCACACATTCCAACCATATGTCGGCTAGGACTGACATCAATCACCACTGTTCCAATTTTTTTTCACTTCCAGAGCATACACCTTCCAACATAATGCATCTTTTACATAATTTCCCTTAATCGATGTATACTTGATGTCAAAATAAAAATTATGGAGATACTCTATCCTTATCATTTTCCTTAAGTTGAAATATCTTTGTGATAAAACATTATTTAAACACTTAGGATCAGTAAATACAGTGAATTTATCACTGAAGAGATAATGACGCTACATTTTCAAATCATATACCACTACTGCCAACTCTAAATTATGTTTTGGGTAGGCCTTCTCATGCACCCTCAACTTCCATTAGACATATGAATCCACATGATCCCCTTTCATGAGAACACATCCCATACCTGATCTTGATGTGTCACAATACACCACGTACCCTTTCACTGGTTCTAAAAAAACTAATATTAGTGATGATGTAAGAATAACCTTAATCTCATCAAAAGATTTATAACATGTAGCATTCATTTTAAAAGGAACATTATTCCTTGTAAAAGATGTTATTGGTGAGGGTGGTAGTAAAAAAAATCATGAAATAAATTCTGATAATACCCAGCTAGACCAAGGAAGCTCCGTATCTCAAAAAAATTATTTGGAAGTTAGCATAAAATAATAGCCTATATCCTTTCTGGATCACCTATAAGAACCTTCTTAGAAATAATATGGCCTAGAAAACAAACCTCCAATATCCAAAACACACACTTTTACAATTTGACATAAAACTGATGATCTCTCAAGATTCCCAACACTATCTCCAAGTGTTTCTATTTCTCTAACCTTGTCCTTAAATACACTAATATATCATCAATGAATACCACCATGAAAGAATAAAAATATCTGCCAAATATATGATTCATTAATTCCATGAAAACCATTGGTGCATTCGTTAGAACAAAGGGAATAACCAGATACTCACAATGGACATATCTACTCTTGAAAGTTGTTTTTTGGAATATCTTCCTTCCTTATGCGTAATTGGTGATATCCAAACATTATTTTAACATTGGAGAACCACTGATCTCCCCTCAACTGATCAAAAAATCATTAATTCATGGAAGTGGATATAGGTTCTTGATCGTAACTTGATTGAGCTTACAATAATCAACACACAATTGATGAGTTCCATCCAACTTCTTAACAAAAAAGACCAAAACATCCCACAAAGATATGCTAGGCCAGATTAACCCTTTGTTTTATAACTCCTCCAACCACACTTTCAATTCTATCAATTATATTTGTTTCATCCGGTAAGTCCAAAATGGGATAGTACTAGTCCCCTGTAGGATATCAATCGTAAACTCCACTTCTCTCATGGGTGGAATTCTTGAGAATTCTTTGAGAAAGGCATCTAAAATCTAATAAAAACCACTGTAAAAATTCTCTACTAAAATATTTTTATTAATTCTAATGAAGACTAAACTAACTTATATGATATCATTCCAATAGTTTGTGCTAACAAACCTATTGCACCCAACTTTTCATCCCCATCTCTTCTAAATAGATGTTCGACACCATAATCCATTGTGACACTAACTATTCTTATATAACAGTTGACATGGGCCTTAAAAATCATTAAACAATCCATAAATAGTATTAAATCATATACATACATCACCATCACTGAGAAATACCACATCAAATCAACCGCATCAATAGTTGTACAACGTGATCTACACAAGAAGGTTCGAATCCCTCTTTGACCTAGAGAAGTTTGATGTTTTAGAACCAAATGCATCATTTCCATAGTTAAACCCATAAAATCAAAAATAAGAGAAGAAATAAAATAATGGGAAGCACCTATATCAAAAAATACTCGCATCAGAGTAGAATTTAAAATAATCATACCTTGAACTATGGATGGTCCCAAATGATCATCCATCACAACCAATTCAGCTCCAAACATCTTTTTTCTTTCTTAACTCTGCTCTTTATTTCCCTGCTAGGGCATCCTGCTATTTTTAGAATCACCATGACTAACCTTAATTTACCAGAATGAGGTATGATTCTACTCCCTTCCCATCGAGGCATATCATGCATGTGACCCTTGAGGAGTGTCATGAACACCCGAACTGAGAGCATTATGACAATACCGCTGATGATTCCTCATCTGCTTAAATTTATTTCAAGACAGAGGTTGTTCTGTACAATCCCAAATGATGTGTCCCATAGAACCACATTGAAAAAATCTCAAGTTACTATGTGGCTTCAGAGGAATTTTTACTAATCCTGCCAACAGATTATGATCTATAATTCCACTATGTAAATAAGTTTTCCTATTTCGATTGAATCCAATGTTTGAGTTCCCAATATTTCTTATGGGTACCCACATGCATCCCCTCCTTATACCCCCAAAATATCCATTTATGCCACTATTTCTCCATTCACTATTTATGTGTAATCACTTATACATAGCACTTCTATTTTAGAATGAATTTCCTTTCCTAATCCCAGCTTTAAATATATACACCTTCAACAATGTACCACCCAACACCTTATGTGAAAGACACAATAAGTTCATAAACTTAGCCACATATTCTGTTAGTGATAGATTCTATTGATTCATCCTAATTAAATCTGTTGTGTTTTGAATATTGAATTTATGAGGGTAGAATTGTTTGTTAAACAATTCCTCAAACCCCTCCCATGTCATATCTTGGTCTATTCTAGATTGGACCACCAAACCCAACCCCTGAAGGGAAATATCTTCCATCGTATATGTTGCTAACTTGACATTCAAATCGACTGGAGTTTCCAGGAATTAAAATATCCTATTCATTCTGTTCAACCATTATTATTCCCTTTCCTACTTCAAATCAACCCTAAAGGCGGGTGGATTCTGCTTTTGAAATTGATCCGCATGATCTACATTCTTTGGGTGATCTACATTATTCTCAATTTCCACATCTTGAAAATATTTCACTATAATTTCCACTAGCTTCTGGTTTACCTGATGTTTAGGTGAAACACACTTTCATAAACCTCCTCTATTCGGCCTCTACGACACCTACCTCATGCCATTTCTATCAATAAAAAAACAACCATAAGTCACACACCCTTAGCAAGAAAAATATTAAAATTTAAAATTCAATTTCATTACAACTATCACTAATAGGATTACCACAATTTCACATTTCCCATGTTTTACCATTTTTGAAAAATACAACATGTTTTTCAAAATCTACCAATTTTCGAAATACCACAACTTTCAACATTTTAAATCCACACATTTGAAAATAATTTCCTTATCATCCAAAAATCAACATAATTATATCACAACATAAATCATTATACCTGATGAAATATTAATCCTAGTGGGAAGTCATTTCTACCATACATGTCATGCCCATCTCATTGGCCACACAAATGACAATGAGATTTCCAATTCCTATAAGTGTCTCTAAAATAATTATGTACCCAACTTTCTAGTAACTTTAAGTTTATCATAAAAGGGTTAACTACATCTTTTTATGCTATACATTACATGTTCTGACAGTCCTACGCCTTACTACCATCCCAACTCAATGAATAGACCAAGAACGAATTCCAACACCGAGACTGACAACTGATGTGAAGAAAAAAAACTGTAAAGTCAATGACTGAACAAACTAATACCACTTGTAATGTACCACCCCTTCATCATTATCTTAAGAAGGAGGTGCGATGCTACTTGTCCTTAAGTGACTTTCCTAAGGTTCCAAAGGCTGGAAATTAATGTTGAGGGATTCAAGAACAAGTGGGTAAAGATTTTCCCTTAGAATGAAAGCGACCAACCAAATAAGTCATAACCAACCAAACTACATGATGCATGTCAACAAGGTTTAGAACTCAACAAACCAAAAGATTAATACAACGAATCCACAAGAATCCATAATTATAGTACCAAGAGAAATACTACAAAATCAAACCCCAAGAAACTATGACATAATTCCCCAACTCCATGACAAGATCCATGCTCCAAGCACTACAAATCCAACCAAGCATCACAATAATCCACTAGAAAAATGAGATGTTTTACCCTTACCTGTGTCCCAAAAAAGACATCTGTAAAAGCACCAACATAATAAAGCAAGAGGTGAGTAAAAATACTCAGCTGGTTTTCCCCAAATGAAATCCCTACACAAGAAACCAGGATTAAACCATTACCAAATTTATATAAAATAGTATATACAAAACATTAAATAGTGCAAAAATTTATAACAAACCAAACACACCCTTACTAAGCAATTTCCTTCAAAATCCCCAAAACACAAGGAAAATCCAACAAGCAAGACATAATAAATGTTACCATAAACAATTAGCACAATTATTTTATCTTGCCTATATATAAGTATAATCAAAACATAGCTATAAATTTTTACACACACAACTTAGTGTAACAATCACGGTGGAAATTACCATCAAAGACCGTTTACTACTTTCCAAATTTAGTGGTACTTCTCGACCACATACCCTTTTGGTGGCCCTTACTTCCACTATCCATCCCATTTTTAGAGTGGTACTCCCCACCCACTAATCAACACAATCAACACAAGAAATAATACATAACAAACCATCAATCATACATCATAAAAGGCTACAACATTGTGAAAAAAATAATTTCCAACACATGCCAAATCACATTAATAAAACACCCATTTATTTAAAACATCTTTAAACTATTTTCCATGCCAAAGCACATTTCAATAAAACAAGATTTTTATTGAGAACCATCCTCCCTAATCCATTTTCTATAAAATGACCAATTCATAAATTTTAAAAAAATCATTTTAAAATCAAACAACAAATCCCATTTTATAAAAATAACCCATTTTCCCCAAACCCCCCAAATCATCACAAAATGAGTTTCCACGCAGCCTCACATATCCTAATCATAACCAATTATAGAAAAACCAATTAATTTTAAATATATCCTCTTAGTTCTATCAAAATGGATTCAAGAGAGATTCCACCTACCTTAGGGTTCTGGTAAGTCAACCCACTACACATCCACACACCGAATCTGGGTAAAAACTCCACAAAACCACATTTAATCCCCTCTCCTATCATAAAAAGCCAAAATATTACTTTTTTAGGAAACAAAAACCCTAGATCTATATGAAATGGGTGTATATCTAGAAAACAGGGAGGGAGAGAGAGCTAGATATAAGGAAATCCAGGAGAGAACCAAGGGTGGAGACTTACCGGAAGAGAATCACCTTCACGTCATCTTGAAAACCCTTCAATTCACTTATAAAATTAGTGGAAGATATCTTATAACCCTTTAGAACCAAAAATCATGAGTGAGGCTCGAGTGAGAGGAATAATGGATGGTTTAAAAAAAATCCCAACCATGCCCATATTTAAATACCTTATTTTTATTAACATGCATGGTTAGATCGCATGGTTAGTCAAACTCTGTGCTAATCCTGTGCATGATATTGCCTCAAAGGTAAATTCATAGGGACTCTATGCTTGGTAAGTCAAACCATGCACAAACCATGGGAAGATACACTATCACACACTACATGGTTACCTGGGGATTCTACACAGTTTCCCTTAATCATAATCAAACTGCGCACCCTTTAAAAATCTTCAAATAAATTTTAAAACATTTTCATACTCTCCCAAACTAAAAACTAAAAATTTAAACACATAGAAAGTCATAAACAAGGGTTACATACATAAAATCATGGTGATAAATATAGAAACATTAAAAATAATATTTAAAATTATTTAATACTGTTAATATTATTATTTTTAATGGCTATACTAAAACTATCACATTTAAATAATTACAACAGAAAATGTTGTTTTGTGGAAACTCGGGGTTTCGTGTAATGAAAGACAAGTTAGTGTTTCATGTAGCTCAATATTAACTAGGTTTGGAATTTATGAATGTTTGACTCAGTGTAGCCTGAAATTTATGAAATCAAATAAAATTAATTTTTTCAAAAAAAGGTTTCTATAAACTTAGGGTTTTATAGATATCACATCTTAGTAGTAGAATATTTTATCAAAAAACAGAATTATCCATTTCATAATCATATAGGTATAATTCCATTAGAAAAATGGAAAAATAAAAAACTAATTTATAAATTATCTAAATCATTTCATTCTAGATTCATCATAACTATAAAACTTCTTAGATATATAGTAATTTATAAACTTAGTAAAAGAAACATAATAAATGGTGATCTCATATGCCCAGTAAGGGTAAAAAATGGGTATATAAATGATCACTCGAGCCTAACATGAAGAAAATGATATGAGAACATGTGAATTAATCAAACCCTACATATAATAACTCATAATATTGAGTCCTATCATAGGCCATGGTTTTTTATAAGACATGATTACTATATGAATCAAATAATATAATTCATGGAAGCATAACATTGGCATAAGACATCAATTTGTGACATACACATAAGAATATAAAATATTTTCCATAGAAATGAAATCTATTTTCCATTACTATCACAGTGGAATGGGTTTACTCTCAAAGCCATCATAATATTCATGTATCTTTCCCAAGACTATTATAGTGCACAATGTACCTTAATGAACTGGGTTTATTCCCCATTTGATTTTGGTTTCTATCAGGAGATATCAATCTTTACCAAATTCATTGGAGGGAGATATAGGCCCCAATCATCACATAATGAAAACACTAAATATGTTTAACACAAGATCATAAATCCTTCATCATATAATATCCCATAAAATAAATTAATATCATAAAAATTTCATCCTTTTATAACCCTTGGAAAATGAATAGTTTTCATAATCATTTAATCGTTTCATCATAAAATAACCTATGGAAAAGTAATTTTTTCATAAATATCTTATTATCATAAGTATTAACCATATAGATAAATAATAATCACGAGGTACTTGGACAATATCCTTAGTAGAACAAAATTTAAATCATATGTTATTATATCTAATGAATATAAATACCATTAAAATATCATTAAAACATTATTGAGGAAAATATCCTTTATATTTTGAAATCACTCCTTTAAAATAAAAAATTTAAAAAATATCATGTCATATTCTTTTTAAAATAACCATGGAAACATTTAGATTATGTTTCAAAACATTTATCAATTGTGATGGAAGAAAATTCTATTAATTATTTATAATTTAAAGAAACATTCCATTCAAAATTTTGTAAAAAAAAGTAAAAAAAATTAATTGGTTATGAAAATGACAAGAATCTTACATTGAAATTGATTTTGTAAGAAGTAAAACTTGGTTAAAGAAGACATAAAAATAATATAACAACATTATTAACCTTCAAAAATACATTATTTGAAATTATTGATATGGAAGGAGAAATCTTTTGACTATAGGGATAAATAATGTTGATTTTCCTTAAATGATTATTTTTATCATTTTGAGTACTAATAGTGTTTAAAATGAAAGGAAAGAAGTGTATTAATATGAAATAAACCCAGTAGAAGAATAATTTGGAGTTTTATGAGATATATATCAAAGGATTTCTTCATTAGAGACTAAATCATAAACAATCCTAATAAACAATGAGATTGTAACAAAAAACCAATCCCAATTTTGGCAAAATTTTAATCACAAGCCACATGAAAGAATTAAACTTATATTTATATTTAAATAACCAAAACCTTCATTATATGAAACATAAAACAATATCTTGTGAATTATATACATCTATACCCTTCAAAATTATTTTGAGGTAAATCATAGATCATAGGATTATTTACCATATATGTGGTTTCTTTAATGATATAATGATGTTTAAATTAAATTTAATGCTTGAAGAGGCAGAATTCATTGGATCCTGGTTGATTTATGTGTGAATATTCAATATCATAATATTTATACGTATCTCTCTCTATTATCCCCTTTGGATTATTGAATTTAAACATTTTATTTTGGGATTTATGGTTTAGTATCTTCTCTTGACAACCAAACCGCTTTATCCTTTTATGTGTGGATCCCTTGGAATTGATTGAATATAATGTTTTAGATGTAGGTGGTTTCATAATTTTTATTATTATAAATTATTCCTGATCTCTCATTTACAAACATGATTTATAAATTATAAATAGAATGATTTGTGATTTAATTAAATATGTATATTTTAGTTCATGATATATTATGGTTTTATCCTTTGTATTTAGAAAATTATGGTTGATATCAATTCATTTTTTTTTTATTTTTTAGAAAGATTTAAGAGCATTGTTTTAGTGTGAAAAGGGGATTTTGGTTTGATTTTTGAAATATGATATGACGATTAGAAATGATTTGAAATCTTTAGCACAAGGGATCATGGGGTACATAGAGAGGTTAGTCATTAATGGGCTTGTTTCCATGACTTGTATGAAGGTTAAAAAATATAGAATTCCTCTTATACTTATATTTCCAAATCAGGGAGAAGTTTGCATTACATTTTAGGTGAGTTCAATATTTGGGTGTTCCTATGCTCCTAATATTGTCATACCATGGACATTTTTAGTACACAATAATCATTTTTTCTCACATGGGGTGAGGATGAAAACTATATCAGGCCTATATTATCCATTGAGAAATTCCATTATTCTCTTCATTTATTTGGATTTATGATACATACTTTGAAAATAATAAATGTTCTCTATAAAAATGAATTAAAAAATATTTTAAATGAAACAATTTATAATCATTGAATATGATCAATTTTAATGTTTTTGGTTAATATGCGGAAGCTATATATCATGCCTTTTGTTATTTTAAAATGGGTAATTTTTTATTGTTTAATATTGGTTATTTATGTAAACAAGGTGGGATATCTTTGCGAATTTTTTCATTAAACCCTAAACACACCCTTTGATGTGTTTAGATGTTGTTTTATCTAATGTAAAAAAGAGAATGGTGACACTAGGAGGTGGAAGTTTCTTGAGTCCGCTAGGTTTGGGACATGAGTTGTGAAATTATGGTATATTTACCACATAGAACATAGTTACTTTTTTCATTATCATTTTTAAATTTTTTATTATTGTATCTTGTACATAGATTTTGGATTATTTCTCCTTTTATTTATCAGTACCATAGTTTGAAATTGATTTGGGACTATTTATATATTTATTTATTATTCATATTTGTTATGTTGTTTGTTGTGTCATGTTAGGTTGAATTGTTCCCAAAAGGATATTTTGATTCCAATGTGATTTTTTCCATCCCATGGGGATCAAAAACACACTTTGAGTGTTTTTTTGAATCAATTTAGAATCTAGATCGATTGATCATTTGGGTCAGTTCTAGAAAAATTGATTTCAATGGTTTCTTTGTGATAAATTTATAATGTATTGTGATATTTGGTAGATTTTTGAAATGATTTTCATGAATTATGGGGTAGTTACAACTAATTTATTCTCTATTTATCACCACAATGAACTTTAAATTATAAAGATATTTTGGGAAATGTTTCTTCTATGTTAGGTTTTTTCTAATTTAAATTCTTAAATAAATTATCTTGATTCAAACTATAATTTGTTCTATGTACAATGGTATATTTTCATTTGTTGATACATTACCTTACCACCTAGAAGTCTTCCCCATATTCCCTTGGAGGGCACTCTAGATGATCCTCTATGTGGGAAAACTCTGATCAATCATAACCTTTTTGTGGAAATATTATTGGTATTTTTGGTAGTGGATCAAAATGAAAATATTACTTATACTTGAGAAATTGAGGAACAAACAGAAGTTGGTGGATATAATGATATTTCTTAGGAATTTCTACATTATAATACTTCATCTTTTTAGGGTGGAATGTCCATCATAACATAGAGGAATTGTTTAATAATATTGGTTAAATATTTTAATTATTGGATAATATAGAATTTATTAATGGGATTTATTATAAATTAATGCTCGATGAACTTAATAATAGGTTGTGGGACATGGTTATATATTAGAAGCAACACGAGGGATATTGGCAGAATGAAATAAATGATCTCTTATTTCAATAAATATATCAATAATCCTTATATGTGGTGAATCCAATAGAGTTTCTCTCCATCCAATATATTGGTTACATTGTAATAGAATATTATAATTATTTTTTTTGTTGGTCTATTTTCACTTGAGTTAATAAAAAAAATGAAAAGGATATGAGATTCAATATGTAATTTTGACTTGAAATTTATTCTATAGTCATCATATATTATCTTTTCACCTATATAGTGGTAGTTTATAGAGTAATGATGGGTGAAAAGGATCTAATGAGAAACTCCAGTTTTTTTTGACTTACTCTTCTACCAATTAGTATGTTATTGGATAACATTGAATGAACATGAAGCGGAACATGATTTTTTGATGTGGTAGTGGTTTCTTAGATCAATAATCCTCTTCCAGACCATTTTTAGATTCTGACAGTATTCCATTTACATGAAACTTTTTTGGTAATATAGGGAACACTATGAATTTTTGTTCCACTCGTCCAAATATCTATACTTATTCTGGTCACCAAGGTATTTTACAAAAGTTCCTTTAGTTTTTGTCTCAACCTCATTATATATCTAACTCATCAACTCTAGTTAGGAACATTATTTCGTTTATTTTCATTGATGTTCCAATATGTGTTTGTCATGATTGAGTATACTAGAAATGGATGAAATGTTTTTATCGATCCACTTGATGTCATTGTATGTCATGATAGATAAATTTTAAAATATCTCTATTGTTTGTTGAATTGATCTTCAATGAAAAAATTTATGTTATTAGGGGAGAACAATGTGTAAATAAGTTAAAGACCAAGGAAATGATTATTTGGTTTAATTCAGAAAGAGTAATTTAGGAATACCATGAAATTTTTTAATTTTCATGGTGAATATTTTGGGGATTTAATAAGATACCAAAAAATATAAATTTTCATGAAAAATATGATTTTCATGTGTAGTTTTTATTCAATAAAGAATATTTTTTCTTGGAATTATATATCAAGAACCTTGAAAATTTATGTCAATAAATTTGGAACTCATTATGAGGAGTTTAATCTAAAATTATGTCCAAATTTTAAGCCAAAAAGGACCAAGATAACACTCATGTGGGACCGAGGGGGTCTACCACATGGTAAAAGTAAAAGATAATTTCATGGTAGAAAAATGATAGATTGGGATATGTATATGACTGTTAGTGTATGAATGGATGTTAGTGTACATTGGGATAGTATAACTATGTTGGCTATGGAGGTGGTCTTGTGTGGGGAGGAGGCAATCCATGGGCCCCGTGTGTGAATTGTTGTGTGTAGGTTCTGATCCCCCACATCAAGATCAAATAGTTTAAGGAAACAAATTACACATTATAAATCACTCAAAAGTGTTTCCGAGAATCGTGGGGTGAATTATCATGGGTTATAATTTATTTTTTTAAAATTATATGTATAAAAAACTCACTATATAATCTGGCCTATTTGAGTTTTTGGATATGCTGAGATCACTATCATCATTATCTTGAGCGTCATCAATGGATATTTGTACTCCAGATAATGATAGAAGCATGACCATTTTTGATCCATGATTTAGTGGCCAATTCTTGAGATAGTGAGGCCATGATAATGAGGTGATGAGGCTATGACATTGTGAATCCAAAAAAAAATTAATTCATTAAAGATTTCAATGTTTTAGCATTCAACCATTGTAGAAACCCCGACCTAAGAAGCCCAGAGCCGGTGTGTTACATTATTACATTAACATCAAGAAAATGAGTCAATTCCTGAAGGACTGAATAGTTTTTTATCTTTGGATAACCATATACATACTTGATTCCCATTTTACATCAGGAATATAAAATAAAACATGATTAGTAACAACAAAAAATAAAATGAATCCATGAAAACTCATTAAAAGGATTCATCCAATAACTAAGAAAAGGAAGTAAAATAAGGTTGAGGAAAATTTATTCATAAGGGTTATTTATAGAAGAATATTTCATGAATATATAAGAATAATCATCATTAAAATGTTCATAATTAAGAATAAATGTAATTTAAATAACTTGACTGCATGAATAAATAATGCATAATCAATATGGAAAGGTAAATAACTAAAAACACATTCCATTTAAATAATAAACTAATAAGAAAATGCATCAAGAGATAATTTCATATTGAGAATCTCCTGGATAATAATAAAAAAAATCATAATGAATGCAATTCATAATTATTGTGTATGAAACCAAAATTTTATCAATGAAAATTACCTTCTTATAATTATGAAACATATTATAAATCACAAAAAATCTCATTGAGGACACAATAAAAACAAAATTAATGAAGAATGAATTAAATAATTAATATTTCTAGAATTTAGGGAACATATACCAATGTAATATTATCTTGAACTTTGGAATAGTAATGTGACAATATGGAATAAAAATTTGACTAATATAATAGTAACCTCATCTAAAAAAGTATAAATAAAACTTAAGCATCTAATAAATGGTAATATGATATTGTTATATCATATAGATTAACTAAATTAATGTTTTAACAATTATTAATTAATTAATGGTATTTTTGTAAATTTTAAATGTTTATTTAAAATTTTATAATTAATATAATTATTTAATTAAAATTTTATTTTCATAAAATAGATTAAAAAATTTAAATTTCGTTATCTTATTATTATAAGATAAATTTATGAGACCTTAATTAAAATTTCCAAATATTATAAGACCCGTTATAATTTTAAAATCTATATTTTTCCAGTGAATGATGATTTAATTAGATATTAAAGTATATAATTATATAATTATTTTAATAAAATGGAGTTCATTTTTGAATTCTACACCTCAAAAAATGGTTAGGGTGAATTTTTGTGATTTTCTCTAAAATATTTGGATTTTTAGTGAATATTAAAATATAGTAATTTAAAGTATAGGTACATTATAAGTTAAATAAACTATTCCATTAGTAATTGAAAATGTAATCACCATAATATCTTACTATCCTTAATAATAAACTAGTGAATGAAATAAAAAAACACACCTCTCCTCCAATATAAATACCACCCCTCACCACA
Organism: Viscum album; assembly: GCA_963277665.1. NCBI lineage: Eukaryota > Viridiplantae > Streptophyta > Magnoliopsida > Santalales > Viscaceae > Viscum > Viscum album. The sequence continues at coordinate 435,046,097 of OY728141.1, read as the reverse complement.
CTTTCTCCTCACACTATACAAGACATTAATATTTCCAAATTTCAGACCACTACTTTTACCAAGACTCTCCCCCATATTAATGATACTATGGTATTAATAAAATACAAAAACCAATATCCCTAAGGAGGATCTTAAAGAGAAGAATTCAAGAGGTAAAATCCTCTTTATTTTAATTTAATTTAATTTATTTTTATTTTTTTTCTCTCCTCATACCCTCTTATCCACAAGGAATGAATAATATTATCCTATATACATAAAAATATTATTATATTAATTGAATAATTTATTATCAAATTGATTATCCTCTTATTTTTATTCTAAAAATGGAAACCTCGTTTGTGAGGTGTTTTTTATCGCCTTGAAGTATGAAAGGTTTTCATTTTCCATTACCACCTTCAAGGATGTTCTTAAAACCATTATAATGGATGGAAAAAATAAAATTTATTTTATATCCTTTTTTATGCTCTAAAACTAACTTATATACATAATATTGAATAATAAAACAAAATGAGTTCGTTATGAACAAAAAATCACCAAATTAATCTAAATGATTATCATTAAAATTTTATAAAATAAATTATCCTAATATTTGGAAAATAAATAATATATAAGACAAATAAAAATATTGGAAGGTCATTAATGACATATAATATCAATTCTGGTTAATTATCCCCATTTTACACGATCATCCATACATGTATACAAGTGAACTGATCAAGAAAACAAAGAAAAAAAACATTCCAAAATGATTAAATTGAACACTATAAATAATCAAAATGTTAATAAATTAACATAATAAAATTTTAATAAATCAAATACATATATGATAGGTTATGAATTTATTTATTAATGAATCTAATTTTTTTTATCCAGGATATAAAAGACAATAAATAATTCTAACCTTAGGTAAGTGGATTCTCAAACCCAATTTCTTTTCTTTAGGTTATTTATCTTTCATGAAAAATTTAAGTATGGGTATTATTTAATTATTCATCAAATATCATTTCATTTTACATAATTTTTAATTTCTGGGATATACATCTTTCCCATCTTTTTCTTGAAAAATGAAAATTTTCCCAAAAAAATATTATTTCTAAAAACATATGTTTTACTTTCCCTGAGATTGTTTATTATCCACTCATAATTGAATATTATTATAACAATTATGTTATTCCATTTATTACTTTGTAATCCATAATGTTTATTTATGAAGGTATGATTTATGAAATTATCATTAAACCCATTTACTTTACATGTGTTATTTTATGTCTCAGATTGATATATGTTCTATGTGGCATGCATGATTATGTAAATGTTATAATGTTATGGGTGCTCCTAGAATTATATAGCAGTCCAATGCATGGGTTAAGGTGATTTATATCATGATATAATGTGAAAAACTATGAAAATGATTCTATAATTATTCACACAGATGATGTTATGATTATGCACATATGTTATGTGTTATCATGATGCTAGATTTGTTCACAACTAGGTGTGGTATTTGACTACTAAGACATGATATTCCATTTTTATGTATTTACACATCCCATGATTTTATCTAATGATCCCTCTCATGATTATTATTATGATACCATACTTATGTTATCAGGATTATTATTATTCTCAACATTGTTATATTGATTCATGTTCTTATCTATCCTCTTACTGGGATTTTAGATCACCCTTTTCATTGATCAATATATTCAGGTGACTAATTATACCATGGATTACACTAAGTCTAGTAATAATCTAGAGAAGAAGAAATTAAATAATTTTTATGTTTTATTATATAAATAATATTTTTTTCCTTATTTCCCCAAGATATTAAACATTTGGATTCTGGTTTTGTAACATTATTATATTGTTTATCTTTAAAATGATGTAATAGTAATGTAAAAAATTAGGGTTTCAATATTTGGTATCATAGAATTTTTTAGTTAATTTGGAAATTAGGATTAAAGAACATTATTGAAAACTTTTAGTATGGGACTAATTATATGTAAGAACCCAAGAAGAATTTTTTTAGAAAAATGCTAAAAATAGGGATCCCACAAGATATACCTTTAAAGTTAATTTCACTAAGGAATAAATTATTTATTCATAAAATATTAACTTAAATTTTTCTCAAACATTTTCTATTTTATAAAATGGTGGGAACTGTGAGAAATCAAGCCAAAAATCCATGTTAGGGATAATGTAGTAAATGCTTGAATGATATCCCCAAATCCTTGGGAGGTGGAGTTCAAAATTTCATGGTTATGCTAGCCCAATTATCATAAAATATGAAAAATAACATAAATAATGTCGAACATAAGACTTAAATAAAGGGGGAGAAACTAGCTATTCAGTATTTCATAAAAAAAAAATACAACCAACATTTAGTGGATCTTCTTATCCACTAGTTAGGGAATAGGGGTCCAACTCAAGAGAGAAGATCTTTTCTGTGCATCACTATTAAGAGATTGAGAAGGTGACTAATTATTTTTACCATTTGGATGGAGAGGTCGATCAATGGTGGGTGTTGATTAAGAACACCAAGATGAATGATTAAATTTAAGACATGGAGTGTGAAGACATTAAGAAAAAATTTCTTAACAAGTATTTCCTTAGAACTCTTTATATGAATATGGAGAGATAATTTATGGATTTAAATAAAAAAAGGTGAATATATCACAACTTATAAAGAAAAATTCACAATGATTCCAAGGTATGCCTCATGTTTTTATCAACAATTATATAAAAAATATATTCTTTAGGGGTTTAAAACCACACCTTCAAAACACTCTATAAATTCAAGACTTTGTCAGTTATAAAGAAGTTGTTTAATGTTCACTCAAGGAGGAGATGGGGTTTAGATAATGGTTTCATGTAAATGGTATAAGAAATTAAAGATGGTGTTTCAAGATGGGGATAAAATGGTAAATTTGGAATGAAAACTCAACCACTCACATTTCCAAAATGTGGTAAGTAGAATTGTGGGAATTTCATCAAAGGGATGTAGAAATTCTCAAATTGTGAGAGAGAAGGCCACCAAGATCACGAATGTTTAATAGAAATGAGGAATAAAGAAAATGTGGTGGAGGAAAGGATAGAACCACCCATGGTTTATTTCTTCAAATATAGGGATAAAGGGCACTATGCAAGCCGGTGCACTAAACCCCAAGTCCTTGTGGGTAATCGGTGTCATCAGCCACCCAAGACAAAGGAGAAAGGGAAATATTATTCCATCACTATTGATGAGGTGGATTCTAATAATTATGTGATGATAGTTTCACTGATTATTCATTCATAAATATAAAACATACTATTTGATTATGGTTTCTATGCATTCTTTCACATCATTAAATTTTAGTAGAACAATAAAAACACCTCCCTAAAATATGGAGTTCGAGTTATCTGTGAGAATAGAAAATGGAGAAAGTATTGTATACAATGTATATAACTCCTCCTCAATTAATTTTTTGGGGATAAAACTCCTAGAAAATATTGTCTAAATTCTTTTGGGGGAGTTTTAGCTCTATTGTGCATGGATTATCTATCTTTATAAAAATAGAACATCAACTGTTGGGAAAGGGAGATCAATATTCATATTATGAGGCATACTTTTGTTTTGTACAAGTGCAAGGAGGAGGATGATTATCCTTTAGAATCAGAATATCATGTGTGGATATTATTTCATTATGATCAAGCATATTTATCTCAAATGATGGAAACAAAGGATAGAATCACGATTAAATATATGATCATTGTAAGGGACTAAACTGATGTGTTCCCTAAAGTATTACGTGGTCTTCCTCCTAACCAAGATGCCATGTTATAAATTTAACTTATTTCTATATCTCTACCTATATGAAAGACACCTTATATAATGGTCTCCATTGAGTTGGAAGAACTAAAGAAGTAGTTACAATAAAATCTTGAAAATGGTGCCATATGCCTGAGTTCTTCACCATGGGGCACGCCAGTCCTCTTTTTCAGGAAGAAGGATGGATCAATGTTCCTATTCATTAATTTTCATGAGATCAAAAAAATCATGATAAATAATAGGTATCCCCTTCCAACGATAGATGACTTGTTTGATCACCTATGTGGGGCCAAGTATTTCTCTTAGGTGGACCATTGGTTAAGATATAACCAATTAAAGGTGAGGAAGGATGACATTCATAAGACTTCCTTTCGAACATGATATGTAAACTATGAATTCATAGTGATTCCTTTAAGAATCAATATTTCTCTAGAAATATTAATAGACTTAATGAATATATTATTGATATATTGCCTCAAAATTTTTTGGTAGTATTTATATATTATATTCTAATATCCCCAAAGGGAAAATAGAAACATGAGGAGCATTTGAATACTGTGATAATGAATTTGTGTAGTAAAAAAATTTATGAAAAGTAAAAAAATGTTAGTTATTGATGTAGGATGTAACATTATTAGGGAATGTTATCACTAGTAAATGGATACCTATAGACCCTTCGGAGACAACATAAATTGAAGAGTGGAAAAGATCAACATTAGAAATAGAGATCAATAGTTTCATTGGTTTAACAAAATATTACTGGAGGTTTTTGAAGAGCATCTCAAAATATTTAAACAATATAACAGAGTTGACTTAGAATAGAGAAAATATTGTCTGGACTAGTGAATATGAATACTGCTTCAAAGAGTTAAAAAAGTGTCTTATCACTACACTAGTAATCACACTTCTAAAAACTAGGGAACTATTTGTGGTATATAGTGATTCTTAAAAGAAGGGTTTAGGTTGTATAATAATGTAAAATGATAATTTCGTAGCCTACAACTTATGGAATTTGAACATTAATGAGAAAAACTATCCCACACATGACATGGAGTTTGAAGCTGCAATCTTCGTATTGAAAATATCTCGATATTATCTCTCTAGGGAGAAGTTTGTAATATATACTGATCATAAGATCCTAAAATATATATTGTCATGGAAATAAATTAATGTGTGACATCAAATATTATTAGACCTCATCAAATATTATGACTTCTCAATCCACTACCATACTAGAAAAGAAATTAAAGCGGTGGGTTCTCTAAGTAGAAATAATCCTAAAACATTATAAATGATGAGAATTGAGAAGGATCTATATTCTTATATTTTAAATTGATATACATATGGGTAAATAAAGAATGAGAATCATCAATTCTTTATTAAATGATTTCCCAACCATCCCTTATGGATAAAATAAAGGATTCTCAGGGGAATGATGTATGAATTTCATAAAAAGGTGGAATCTATTAGAAATGGGAAATAAAAAGAGTTCAAAATGGATGAGAAAGGAGTTGTAATATTTGGTTCCTGAATATTTGTAACATCTAATACATAGATAAAGAAGAATATTATTAATGATGCACACACCTCATCCTTTTTGATTCATCCATGGAACAAAAATACGTATCGAGATCTCTAAGATGACTGTCTATGGGACAATATGAAAAAGTATATCAAAGAATATACACCAAGTTCTTGGTATGTCAGCAAGTGAAGAATAAAAGAAAAAAGTCTAAGGGATGATGCAACCATTACCCATACCAACATAAAAATGGGGAAACATGACCATAGACTTTTTAACTGGACATTTGAAGACATATAGAGAATAAAATTTCATATGGGTTATTATGTTGTGGATCATATAACAAATAAAACTCGATTTTTCACAATTAAATAAAAATATCATTAGAATAACTTACACATATATACATTAGAAAAGTGTTAATGCTATATGAAGTACCTCTATCAATTGTATCCAATCAAGATATAAGATTCACCTTCATGTTCTGGAAAAGTCTCCAACATTTTCTAAACAGTAAATTTAACTTTAGTACAACCTATTATCCTCAAACAGATAGAAAATCTAATTGGACTATTCAGAAATAGAAATATATATTGAGTTCATGTTCTATAGACTACAATGGAGTATGATGCTAATATTTTATTTTTGCTTATTTCTCTTACAACATAATTTTCCACTCAAGCATCAACATGGATCCATATGAAGAACATTATGGGAAAAGATGCATAACACTAACAATATAGGAATAACTATTTCAATTTAATAAGTTAGGACCTGAAATGGTCGAAGAAATGGTGGAAAATGTGAAAAGAATTCAACAAAACATCAAGGCATCCCAAAGTTGACAGAAGAACTGTGAAAAAAAAATTTGATGAGACCTAGAGATTTAGGTTGGGGAAAAGGTATTCCTATTTATATCTCCAGGTAATAGTATCATGATATTTTAGAATATGGTAATTCTAAGTCCCAAGTATATCTTCCCCTTTTATATTATTGATAGTGTTAGGGATGTTAACAATTATCTAGAATGTCCACCTACTATGTATCAAGTACTATATGTATTCCACATATCCCTCTTAAGGAAGTACATACTATATCCCTCACATGTATTGCATATAGAGGTGGTATGTTTGGATAATGATCTTTCTTATGAGGAGTAGCCAGTGAATATCTTAGACTATATATGAAAAGTTTTATAGAATACTACAAACCTATTCAAAGTAATATGGAAGAACCATATGAAATAATATGAAACATAAGAACTATAGGTAGTTCTGAAGAATAATTACCCTCACCTTTTTGAAACATAGAATATGAAACGAAATTTTCAGGTGGAAATTTCATTAGGGGGAAGAATGTAATGATACGAAATTTTATCAATGGGAATTCCATTCTTATAATTATTCCATATTGTATAAATCACATAAAATCACATAGAGGACATAATAAAAACATTATAAATGAAGAATGAATTAAATGAGAGGTACTTCAAGAAGTTAAGGAACCTATACCAATAGATTAATAACATGACCTTTAGAATAGTAATGAGACCATTTAGAATATTAATTTATCTAAAATAATATTAATATAGTCTATGAAAGTACATATAAAATTTGTGAATCTTCTAAATTGTAATATGATATAAATATATCATATATTGATTAAATAATTTTTTCAAAAATTATTAATTAACCGTTGGTATTTTTATAAAACATAAATGATTATTTAGAATTTTATAATTAATATAATTATTAAATATATTTTTTTAAAAAATATATTAAAAAAATAATATTTTGTTGTCCTAGGATTATAAGATAAATTTTTCAGAAATTAATTAATTTTTCAAAATGTTATAAAATCAATCGTAATTTTAAAATCAGAATTTTTCAATTAAGTTATAATTTTAGTTAAAAATTAAATTAATCATATTTAAAAATTTATTTTCTTAATATGGATTTAATTTTTTAATTTTACACATAAAAAATTTTTTGAGGTAAAGTTTTGGGATTTTTTCTAAAATATTTTATTTTTACGTTAATAGTAAAATATGGTAATTTATGGTATATATACATTAGAAGTTAAATTCTCTATTCTTGGAGTCATTAATAATGTAATAAAAATAATATATAACTCCCCTTAATTATTTTAATATATTTATTGACAAGTTTAAAACTATTCATATTCTTGATCAAAAATAATAAACAAATGAGTAAAATAATTAAAAAATAGCCATCTTCCCCACTATAAATACCACCCATCACCACCTCTTCTCCTCACACCATAAAAGACATTAATTTTGTATAATTTATACTTAAATTATTCACCTACCTCTTCCACACATCTAGGATTATTTGTTCTTAACCAAATACCAAAATCAATCTCTCAAAGGAGTTTCTCAAGGAGAAGAATTCAAGAGGTAATATCCTCTTTCTTTTCATTCAATTTATTTTAATTTTATTTTAATTTTATTTATCACATTATCTAGCCTTATAAAAGTGGTATGTTAACTCCAATATATTATATATACTATAATTTTATTATTCTAATGGAATAAAATATCATCAATCCTATTATCCTATCCATTTTATTCTAAATATTGAAACATCATTTGTGAGGTGTTGTTTTATCTCCTTCAATGATGAAAATTTTTCATTTTCATTTAACACCTTCATGTGTGGTATTAGAACAATTATATTGGTTTAAAAATATTTTAAAAATATTTTAATAATCTTTTTATTTTCTGTAACTAACTTATATAGATAATATTAAAAAATAAAACCAAACCAGTTCATTGTGATCGAAGAACGACCAAATTAATCAAAACAATCATCATTAACATTTCATCTAATGAATGATTTTTATATATGATAAAAAATAAAATATAAGAAAAATTAAACACCTATAATTTCATTAATAACGTATAATATCAATTATTGATAATTACCCACATTTCACATGATCTTCCATACTTGTATACAAGTGGACCAATCATGAAAACCAAGAAAACAAACACTCTTGATCGATGAAATTGAACAATATAACTCATTGAAAAGAAATTAATAAAATTATAATGAATAAAATAAATCTATAAGAGGTTATGGATTTATGAATTCATTAATCTAAGTTTTTTACCTAGGATATTAATTTGAATAATGTATTCAGACAGAAGGTATGTGGATTCTAGAACCCAATTTCCTTTCATGTGGTTATTTCTATTTGATAATTTTTATAGTATAGATGTTATTTTATTATTACTAAAATAAAATTTCATTCTCCTTCCTTTTTAATTTATGGTATATACATCCTTATAATTATATTTAATAAAAAATAAAAATATTTTTCCAAAATAACTCTTCTTTATAAAAACACATGTTTTACTTAACTTAATATTTTTTCTTCTTCACTGAAGATGGAATATTATTATACCAAATATGTTATTACCTTTTTCTATTGGTATCCATATGGTTTATTCATGAATTTATTCTTAATAAATTTCTCACGAAACCCATTTCCATTCCATGGGTTATTTTATGTCTATGATTGATATACGTTCTATATGGAATGCATGATTTTGTAAATGTTATGATATGACATGTGTGCCTAAAATTATGTTGATTTAAAATGTATTGGGTAATGTGATGTATCTCATGAGATAATTTATAATGTTTATGAATATGAACCTATCTTTTTTCACAAAGATGATGTTATGATTATGTACATATGTTATGCGTGAACATGATGTAATATTTTCTTAGAACATTGTGTGTTATTTGACCAATAAGACATGATGTATCATATTTATGAATAAAAAAATTACATTATCTGATCTAATGATTATTCTCATGATTATAATGAAGATACCATTGTTATTTTATGATGATGACGATTATGCTCACCCATGTTATATTGATTCATGTTCTTATCTATCAATTTATTGGCATTTTATCTCACCTCTTTTTGATGTATATCCTTGGGTGACTACTTTTAATAAAGAGTTCTTATTGGCCAATAATAATATATAGAATAAGGAATTAAATTATATTTATGTTTTATTATGTTAATTTTATTTTCTGTCTTTATTTTCCTAGGAATATAAACATTTGGATCTAGGTCTTGTAACACTATTATATTTTTTATCAATAAAATGATGTGATATTAATGCTTAAAAATTAGGGTGATATATATTGGACATCATTTCCCAGGAACATGACACTAATATTTTAGGACCTTTCAAAATACGATTTAAACTATATGTAAAACATATTTAATTTGGACAACTAATTTTCTCATGAGACCTACCTATGCATCGAGAGGTTATATAATTCCAGGACCCACCCATCACTATAGGTCCAAAGAGTTTCTCTTATATCTAATAATATATTTATTTGTTGAATTAATATTCATTTTCATCAAATATTCGTATTGACTAAAGGATACAAAGTTATCAATATTTCCCTAGTTACTCAAATAACATTAAAAATTAAACAGCGTATGTATAAATTTGAAAACAGTTTAGGAAATAATCATATAAATCATTCAATAATATTGAGATTTAATATAATTATAAATAAAAATTAAAAATTAGAAAAATAAATTCATTTTTTCAAGCTAAAATTAACAACCACAAAAGAATGTTAGACTAGACAATAACTTTTACCACTTTGAAATTTTCAAGTCAAATCTCCTTAGAAGAACTAATTTGAGGTGAAATATTAAATATAATTAAGGATTAATGACTTGTGATATTACTATTAAAATGGGAAGTATATACACCACAAGAAAGATAAATGGTGCATAATAACAAAAAAGTTTCAATTGAATGTAAATTGAGATGAAATCCCTTACCTCAAACTTCCTTTAATTGTACATTATTTAACCACCTGTATAGTGATTTTAAACATTCTATTAAATTATAAAATAACCACATTAATATTTTTAATGTCATATATGACTCTTTTATATCATATTATCACCCATTAATTTATATCAATTCATTATTTTCATTATTTCAAGTGTTAATTTTTTTCTCTTATGCATGTTTTGTCATTAAATATCTAGTTATTTCACATATTATAGAATATCATCATCTCCAAAATAATAACAATGACATAATTATTATATTTTTAGATAATTTTTTATAAAACAAGTCATAAATAGTTTTTATGAAAAATGAAGTACGTTACGATCATGGAGAGGTGAGGTCATACGTATACATGATTAATGCTTCCATTTTTCACCAATCATTATAGTAAGGGGGTAAGAAATTTTTTTGTTTTATATAATGATAATAATATCATTAATACCATATTATATACTTAAATATATCATTAATGTGTTTTGGGGATAAAAATATGGTTGCATTACTTTAGGGAAGAGGTAGTTCACTGGAATATGAATGATGCTATCATCTTTACGTGAGTGAAAAGGAAAGAAATAAAGTGATAGATATTATCTTTATATAATTTAAAATATTTCATCAATATACTAATTATTTCATGTATATCAGATATAATTATTAAAATTATCTTTATCACCTTCCATGTGAAGCTTTGGTTAAAAATGAATCACATTTCTTTGTGAGGCTGTAGTCTGCCATACAGAAGAACAATATTATTGCGTCTCCTATGGAATGTAAGGTATAAAAAGATATATTTTTTATAAATATGAAAAATTTATAGATATATTATATATATATATATATTATATATATACTTTCTATCCATCATCACACCCAACTTAGAGAGGTCAAAATGGAAAAAATGAATGTCATCGGTTCATAAGCCGGTAGTCCCCCTTCTACAAGAATGATGATATCCTAACCCATTTAATGGAAGTGGAGATAGTTTAAGATAAAAAATTTACTATGAAAACATACCATTATATGGATTAACATAAGTAATTATTTCATAATGGATTAATATAAATTTATGGATATGGAGAATGAAGTAATTTATTGATGCTCATTGAAAAACCTTACTAATTCCTGTATCCTTTTTCGGTTTTCACTAAAGAAATCATAGGATGACATTATTCCAAAAACAATTCTTCTGTAATGATGTAAGTGATGTTGATGATTGATTTTCATAGGTATTTTCTAAACCAAATAGGTTTAAAGGTGTGAAGAAAATATGAGAGGGGTTATCCATTTATATGTAGGGGAGATAATCACTTGGTATTTTTTAAAATAATAGAGTGCACCCATGTTTTAATATAGAAATAGGGTCTATAACGGGCCATTTAAGAACCAAGGAGGTGGAATGGTCGAAATATGTTAAATAAATATGCAAGGAACCAAAATTTTATCAATGGAAATTACCTTAATATAATTATTTCATATTGTATAAATCATATAAAAACACCTACATAACAAAATAAAAACTTTTTAAATGAAAAATTATTGAAATAAGAGGTATTTATAGAAATTAAGGAACCTATCCAAATAGAATAATAACATGAAATTTGGAATAGTATTGTGACCATTAGGAATAAGAAACCCAACAATATAATAGTAACCTCATTTATGAATTTATAAATAAAATTTATGCTTATTATAAATGATAATAAGATATGATTATATTATAGTATAATTAAAGAAATATTTTAAAAATTATTAATTAAGTCTTGCTATTTTTTTAGGAAATAAATATTTAATTATAACTTTATAATTAATATAATTATTTAAAATATTTTTTTTCACAAAATAGATTCATAAATTAACAGTTTGATGTATTATTATTATAATATAATTTTAAGATACCTTGCTTGATTTTTCAAAGTGTTATAAAATCAATTATAATTTTAAAATCAGTATTTTCCAAGTAAAAATTTATTTTGATTAAAAATTAAATTAATAATATTTAGAAACTTATTTTCATAAAAAGGAGTTAATTTTTTAATTATACACATTTTCAAATGGTTAGGGTGATTTTTTGGGTTTTTTCTAAAATAATTGGATTTTTAGTGAATAGTAAAATATGATAATTTACAATAAAAGCTAAATACTTGAATTATCGAGTCATAAATAATTTAAAGATGATGTAAGAACATAATATCAAAATATAATTCATTATATTTAATATTTAGTGATAAAGATCAAATTATTCATATCTTGTGTCAAAATAATAAACTAATGATTAAATTAATGAGAAAACACCCCTATCCTCCCCTATAAATACCACAGTAATCACCTCTTGTCCTAACACATTACAAGCTTTTAGACTTTTCCAAATTCAACCCAATACAATTAACATTCTCCTCCACAAAATCAAATATCTCTTGATCTCATCAAAAGACCCAACCCTTTTCCGAAAGGAGGTTCTTGAGGAGGACAAATTCAAGATGTAAAACCCTCTTTATTTTCCTTTCATTTTCATTACAATTTCACTTATTTTCATATCCTATACTCACCTACACCTATAATATATGTATAATAACTATAGTATAATTTATACATTGTTATGTTTTTATGTCAATGGAATGATTCATCTTAATTTTTTTCCTCTATTCTTTTTTCTAAACATAAAAATATAATTTGCGGTGTGTCGATTTACCACCACCATGGATGATGCATTTTTATTTTTAACTACCACATTCAAGGCTGGTAATAAAATAATAAATATAGTTGATTTATATAATATTATATATATTATAATATATATAATGTTTTGGAACCAGTATATAATCATGATGTTAAATAAAATGATATAATCTAATAATGGTCATAAAACCTCCAAAAATTAATAAAATCATTTTCATTAATGTTCAATCTAATAAATCATCCTCGTACCATATAAACATACTATATATAAGATCATTTAATATTTTTATGTTTACTGATAACATCTAATTTTAATTTTTAATAATCATTCCCATTTTATATAAACTTCTATACTCATATACAAGCGAAATGATCATTAAAACCAAGGAAATAAACACTCCCCAACGATGAAATTGAACTCTAAAACTCATCAAAAATCCCACAAATGAACTTAAAAAACAATAATTTATAAAATTAATTTATAAAAGGTTCTATATTTTATAATTATTTAATTTAATTTTATTATCTAGGATATTGAAGTGAATAAAGCATTGTGACATAAGGTAAGGGGGTTCTTGAACCCAACTCTATTTGTTTGGGGTTTTTTTCTATTTCACTCAATTTTCAGTATGGATGTTCCTTTATTTTATAAAAATATCATTTTATTTTTACTTCCCTTTTTCTCTAGGATATACATGTTTCCAATCTATTTTTATTACAAATGAAAATACTTTCCAAAAGAACTCTTCTTAAAAAAAAATATGTTACTTCCCATGAGATTTTTTCTTCTTCAAAAAAGATTAATAACAAGAATATTATTCCCTTTTGGGAGATCCATATTTTATGAATTTATTATTTATTAAATGAAACACATTCCTTTCCATGGGTTACTTTATTTCTGAGATTTATATATTTTCTATGGGTAAGGCATGATAATTTAAATGTTATTGTATGACGGGTGCACCCAGAATTATAGAGCGCATGTAAATTTTAGGATGTGATGAGTGCACCTGGAATTATATAGTGATTCAATTATTTGGGTAATGTGATGAATCTGAAGAGATAAAGTGAAATATTCATGAACATGATGTGATATTTGTTCAAAACTATATATGGTATTTGACTACTAATACATGATGTTTTATTTTTATACAATGTCACATTCCATGCCTTTATCTAAGGTTCCCTATCATGATTATGATTATGATACTATAATTATATTATTATTATTATTATTATTACATACCATGTTTCATGTCTCTTATTCATCCTCCTACCTGGCTTTTATCTCACACCATTATTTGATGTATATCCTCAGGTGATTACTTGTACTAAAAAGATCACAAGGTAAAATAAGATGCTAGAGAAGAAGGAATTAAATTAATGTTAATGTTTTATTTTCCAAATTTATGCATCTTCCTAGTTTTCCCACGACACTAAACATTTGTATCTTATTTGTGTAATACATTTATGTTATTTATCATTAAACAGATGTAATTATCATATATGAAAAGTAGTGTAACTATAGTTGGAATCAGAGCATGATTTTTTTAATTTGGGAATTAGGATTAGAGAACCATAATTAAAACCCTTAGTATTAGACTATGTATAATTTATCACCCAATAAGATTTATTTTAGAAAGATATAAACATAGGGATCCCAAAAGATACAAATTTATAATTAATTTCACAAATTATTAAATTATTCATGACTTGTTAACTTATATTTTATTATAACCTTTTATATTTTATAAAATGGTGGGAACTAGGAGAAAATAAACCAATAAACCCTTTAAGGTAAAATGTAGTGATTTTATGAATGACATGCCCAATGATTTGGGAGGTGGATTTTAAAGTTTCAGAGCGATGCTTACCCATATTTCTCATGATATGAATAATAACATGAATAATGTGGAACATCCTTTTTCACCTAAGAGGGATCAACTGGTTATCTAGAATTTTATGTGGCAACAACGGCCGTCATTTAGTGTACATTCTAATACAGTAATCATAGAATAGTGGGTCAACTCAATGGATAAGTTATTTTTTGTAATTCACTATTCTAATATGGAAATGGTGACTCTGTCTATTTATCGTTTATATTGAGGGGCCTTCCAATAGTGGGTGTTGATTAATAACATGAATAATAAGGGTGAAATTAAAGATATTAAGTAGAAAGACATTAAGATAATGTTTTTAACAAGTATTTACCTCTAACTCTCTACATAATTATAGAAAGAAAATTTATAGTGCTGAAGCAGAAGGAAGGAGAATCTATCACGTCATACGAATAAAATTCCATAGGGATTTTAATGCATGCTTTGGGTTTTTTTATTAACCATTATATAAAAATAGATAGATTCTTTATTTCTTTAAAATCACACCTTCTAAAAGCACATGAAATATGAGACTTTGGGTGTTATGAATATGTTGTTCAATGTGATATAAAACCGTATATAGAATTTGGTTAATGTAACCATGGATATGGTGATAATAAATGAAAAATTTAGCTTCAAGTTGGAGGATCTAATGAAAAAGATGTGAAGAAAACTCAACCACCCACATATAAAAAATGTGGTATGGGGTATCATAGGAATTGTCTCAAATGGATAGGGAAATATTGTATGTGTGGTAAATTAGAATAATAGGACCGTGGATGTCGAAGAAACATGAGGAATAAGGACAATGCGGTGTAAGAAAGGAGAGCACCACCCATGGTCCAATGCTTCAACTATAAGAAGAAAGGGCACAATGTAAGCATGTTCACTAAAACCTGAGTCCTCTAGGGTAATCTGTATCATCATCTACCAAATAAAAAGAAGCAAGGGAAAGATTATTCCATCACTAAGGCTAAAGAGGTGCCAAAAAATGATTTGGTGAGAGGTAAGATGCTTATTAAATCAAGAAGATAAATCAAACTATTTGATTCTGGATCTATGAATTCTTTTAAATATTTTATGTTTAGTAGAACTATTCCAACAACACCTCAAAATATGGAGGTTGGGTTATCTTTGAGACCATAAAATGGAAAAATTATTGCATCCAATATATATAACTTCTCCCTAGTTGATATTTATGGACCGAACCTTCCATAAAATATGGTCTTAATTCCTTTTCTGGAGATTGATTCTATTTTGGGAATGGATTGGCTACCTTTATACAAATCCAACATCAATAGTTGGGAAATGGAGATCACTCATCACAATCTAAAGGATCCTGTAATTCTATAAAAGTGTATGTAGGAGGATTAATATTGTTCAGATCCATCTTCTCAAGTGTGGATATTACTGCCTTATGAGTTAGCATATCGTGATCAAATGGACAAGGAAAAGGAGAATCAAGATAGAAGACATTAACATTATGAGGGAGTATTCTTATGTGTTCCCAAAATAATTTTCTACTATTAAACCTCACCATGAGGTTGATTTCTCAACTAAACTTATTACTAGTTCTCTTCTTATATAAAATACAACTTATAGAATCACCACCATTGAGTTGAAGTAACTAAATAAATAGTTATGAGAGAATCTTAAAAAGGGTTTTATATGCTCAAGTTCCTCACCATGGGGTTAACATGTCCTCTTCAACAAGAAGAAGGATGGATCAATGAACATTTTCAATGATTATCATGAGCTCAAAAAAATCATGATAAAGAAAAATTATCCCCTTATATAGATATATAAGTTGTTTGATCAACTGCATCGGGCCAAGTATTTCTCTAAGGTGTACCTTTAGTCAAGATATCACTAATTAAGGGTGAGGAAAGAAGATATTCTCAATATTTCATTTCGAATGAGGTATAGACACTATGAGTTCATAGTGATGCCTTTTATACCCACTAATTCTCTAAAAATATTCATGTACTTAATAATAGAGTCTTTAGATATTACCTTGACAAATTATTATTAGTCACTATCTTCTAATATACTATAAGAGAAATAAATAACATGAGGATTATTTTAATATTAGGTTAAAGACATTAAGAAGGGAGGAAATATATGAAAAGTATAGTAAATGTGAGTTTGGGAGGGAAAAAATATCCTTATTGGGGAATGTTATCACAAGTAAGAGGATATCTATAGACCATTCTAAGGAAATAGTAATCAAAGAGTATCCCAAGAAAACATTCATAACAGAGATCCATAGTTTTCTTGGTTTAGTTGGGTATTAATGGTGATTTACGAATAAATTATCATTATTTCCTAACCCACTAACTGAGCTTACTCGGAAGGGAGAAATGTTTTCCTAGACTAGTGAATTTGAAGTCTATATAAAAGAGTTAAATAAGAGGCTTATCAATATGATCGTACACAAAATTTCAAAAAGTGGGGAACTATTTTCAATATACAATGATGATTCATAGAAAATATTAGGTTGTGTACTAATGAAAAATGATAAAGTGATAGCCTATGCCTCAATGTATTTCAAAATCCAAGAGAATTACTATCCTTCACATTAAGTATTGTGATTTATTAAATTTATATTAACATAGAATAATATTAATATGACCAATGAATATGGTTAGTTCTCATAAAAGACTGTGACTACTCAATTCACTACTATCATAGAAAAGTGAATAAAGTAGAAGATTCTACAATTATAAAGGATCGTACAATATAATAAATGATTAGAATTGAGAAATATCCAATATTACTAGGGTTTCAAAGGATAGACATGAGAATCATTAAGGAAGATACATCATAGATACTTTATTAAATTATTTATCAATCATCTATCACGAATAAAATAAAGGATGCTCAAAGAAATGATGTGGAAATTCAGAAGAAGGTGAAATCTATAAGAAGGTGAAAATCCTTGGAGTTTAAAATTGAAAAGGAGTTGTTAGATTTGGATCACTATCATGTGTATCATAGGATCTATATATAAATAAGGATCTTATGAATGATGCACATAGCTCAACCTTCTCTATTCACACAGGGTGTATAAAGATATATAAATATCACTAAGAGAACTATTGGTGGGATAAAAGATAAAATTCTAAGGGGTTGATTCAACCATTACCCATACCTACTTGGAAATGAGAAAACATCACTATGGACTACATCATCGGACTTCCGAAGATGTCTAGAGGAAACAGTTTTATATGGGTTATTGTGGATTGTTTTAAAAAGACACTAACTTTATCATAATTTGAGAGGACTTATCACTTGATCAAAATTCACAAATATACATTAGAGAAGTTTTAAGGATCCATGGAGTACCACTATGAATTATATCAAGACGTGATATGAGATTTACCTCCAAGTTCAATAAAATCCTCCAACATTATCTAAACACTGATATGAAATTTAGTACAACTTACCATCCTCAAACTAATGGCCAATCAGATCAGACTATTCATACACTAGAATACATGTTAATGGAATGTTGAATGGACTTTAATGGAGGATGGGACCAACATCTGCCTTTGTTCGAGTTCTCCTGCAATAACAATTTCCTCTAAATAATCCAAATGGATATATATGAATCTATTTATGTGAAAAGATACATAACATTGGCATTCTAGGATTAAATTGGTGAACATAAACTTTAAGGACCTAAAATGGTCGAATAAATGGTGAAAAAGTGAAAACCATTTAGTATCACATAAAGGAATCCAAATTAGAAAGAAGGGCTAAAAAGACAATTTTCAATGGGACCTAGAGTTTATGGTCGATGACATGGTATTCCTCCGCATATCACCATGGAATAGGATTATCATATTTTTAAAGGAAATATGAGTCTCAGGTACATCGTCCCCTTTGGTATCCTTGATCATGTTAGATTTTTGTCCTATAAATTGGCTCTTCCACCTACCATGTCTCAAGTATGTGATATATTACATGTATCCCTCTTGAAGAATTACATACAAGATCTATCAAATGTACAAGATCTAGAGGTAGTATAGCTGGAAAATGATCTCACTTATGAGGAGAAACTTGTGAAGAACTTAGACTATAGATATTTTTCCTACGCAAAAATACTACTCACCTGGTCAATGTATTATAGAGAAACCATAAGTATGATGATGAAATATGGGAACTGGAGGAAGTGACTAAAGGAGAAGTACCCTCACTTGTTTTCATCATAGTATGTAAAACAAACTTTCAAGTGTGAAATTTCATTAAGGGGGGAGAATGAAATGAACCCAAATTTTATCAATTGAAATTACCTTCTTATAATTATTTAATATATTATAAATCCAATAAGAACACTTATAGAACCCAATAATAAATTTTGAAATAAACAATTAATGAAATAAGATGTATTTCTATAATCTATGGAACATATCCCGAAGGAATTGTAACATGACCTTTGGAATAGTAATGTGGCCATTAGGAATAGTCAACTGGCCAATAAAATAGTAACCTCATATATGAAAGTTTAAATAAAATTTAGGCATCTTATAAATGAAAATATGATATAATTATAACATAGTATAAGTAAATATATATTTTACAAATTATTAAGTGTTGGTATTTTTGTAAGCCATAGATATTTTATTAGAGTTTTATAATTAATATAATTATTTAAAATATTTTTTTTATAAAATATATTCATAAATGACCATCTATTTTCCATATGATTTTTAGATACTTTTTTAGACCTTGCTTAATTTTTCAAAGAGTTATATAATCACCAATAATTTTAAAAACAATATTTTTCAAGTAACTGATGATTTTAATTAAAAATTAAATTTCATATATTTATAAAATTATTTTCATAAAATGTAGTTACTTTTTAAATTAAGAACATAAAAATATATATGGTGAATATTTGGGTTTTTTCTAAAATACATGAATTTTCAATGAATAATAAACTTTAATAATTTACGATATAAGATAAATACATGAATTATTGAGTCATAGATGATGGAATTCCATTGTATGACCAAAATATAGAACTAACCAAATTTTTTTTAATATATGTTTTTATAAGGACAAACTATTCATATTATTGATTAAAAAAAATTAACTAATGAATAAAATAATGAGAAAACACCCCTCACATACCCAATAAATATCACCCCTCACCACCTCTTCTCCTCACACATTCCAAGAACTGAGCCTTTTCCAAATTATACCCAATACTCTTCCAAATACCCTCTACCATGTATATAATCCCTTGGTCTCATTAAAATTCCAAACCCTTTTCCCTATGAAGGTTCTCAAGGGGATGAATTTAAGAGGTAAAACCCTCCTTCTTTTACTTTTAATTTCATTTCAATTTAATTTATTTTATTATACTATCCTTACCTCTACTTATCCAAGAGGCATGATAACTCTAGTAAATTTTATATAATGGTATGTTATTATGTTTATGTAATAATCCATCTTCACTTCTCTTCCCATTTCTTATTTTATAAGCATGAAAACATTGTCTGTGGTGTGTTGATTTACCACCACCATGGATGATGTATTTTCATTTTTCAAAACCGCCTTCAATGATGTTCATAAAACCAAAAATATGGTTAAATAAGATTTTATTTTACATATTATAAGTTATAAAATGTTCTAGAACCAATATATTGTCACGATTTTAATGAAAATAATATAAACTACTTATGGTCATAAAAGCCCCAAAATTAACTAAGTCATTTTCATTAAAGTTCAATCTAATAATTCATCCTCATAACATATAAAAATGATATATAAGGTAAGATAATATTATTTATTTATAACATATAATTTTAATTAAGGAGAATCATATCAATTTTATAGAAACTTCAATACTCATATACAAGAGAACTGATAATGAAAACCAAGGAAACAAACACTCCCCAATGATGAAAATGAACTATGTAACTCATAAAAAAATCATAAATGATATTAATAAGACTATAATGAAAAAATTATGGAATAAAATGTTCCTGATTTGATAATTAATGAATTTAATTTTATTATCCAAGATATTAAAGTGTAGAAAAAATTCATACATAAGGTAAGGGGATTCTCGAACCCAACTCTCTTTATTTGGATTTTTTATCTTTCATTCCATTTTTAGTATGGATGGTACTTATTTTATATAAATATAATTTATTTTTTCCATTCATTTTCTTTCTAGGATATACATGTTTCCAATCTATTTTTATGACAAATTCAAAGTTTTTCAATAATAACGATTCTTCAAAAAAGACACATCTTTTACTTCTCATGATATTACTTCTTATTAAATCCAAAATTCTTTCAAGCATATTCTTCCCTTTTTGGGAGATCCATTGTAAATGAATGTATGCTTTATGAAATGAAACCCATTCCTTTCCATGTGTAACTTTATTTTCAATATTGATATACATTCTTAGTGGAATTCATAATAATATAAATGTTAGGATGTGACAAGTGCTCCCAAAATTATACAGTACATGTAAATAGTTTTATTTGATGGGTACACATGGAATTATATAGTGCTTCAATGAATTGGGTAATGTGATGAATCACAAGAGATAAAGTGAAATATGTGTGAAAATTATTCTACCTTTATTCACAACTATGTGTGGTATTTTACCACTAAGACACGAAGTTTCACTTTTACGCATTACCACATTCCATGCATTTATCTAATGATTCCTCTAAGGATTATGATTATGATCTTTTTGTTATATGATGACAATAATGATTATTATGCTCACCCAGGTTTCATGCCTCTTATTCATCATATTTCACGGATTATAGCTCATCCATTTCTTGGATTTATATCCTTATATGATTACTTTTAATAAGGAGAACACACTGAAAAATAAGAATATATATAAGAGGGAATTAAATAAATGTTTATTTTTTGTAAATGTTATGTGTGATCCTTTTTTTCTAATGAAAGTAAACCATTAGATCCTGGTTGTGTAACAATTTTATGTTTTTATCATTAAAATTATGTAATAATCATGTAATAAAAGTAAGGTCTCTATAAAATTGTTTTCAGACAAGTTTATATTTCATTTTTACACTTATCTTTTTAGTTTCACCCCTAGTAAACCCATTTTTATCTTAACTGTGAAAAATTAATTTTTACTACATTCACCATTCATTTTGGTCAAGAATTATGCTAAAAGAATTATAAATTATAAATTATACTAATTAAAAATAAAGAATCAATTTTTAAAAATTCATAGAATATGAAAATTTTAGTTTAACATTTATCTTATAGACTTGTCGAGAAAGAGAGTTTTTTTAAAGTGAATAATTTCAAAAGAATAAAAAGTTTATATATATAAATTTAATAAGAAAATTAATATGATGAAATAAATTGGATTAATTTATATAATATTGAAACAATTTTACTTTAAAACATATTCAAAATATAATTTGATGTCATAAATTATTTCAATGAATAATTAGTTTTCATATAAAATTAAGTAATTTTCACTATTCACCAAAAAATAAAACTTCTCATAAAAATCCAAAAAATTACCTCTAAGATAATTCCAATATTATAATTTCAAATTTTAATTTTAATTTCAAAATTAAATTTTATAAAATTTTAAAAACATAATTTTAAATTATTCTTGTAATTACTAACTAGATAATTATTTGTTTAATCCCAATGTTGTATGCATTAAAAGACATCAATAAAATTTATTCTAAAATAAATATATTTTAAATTCATGTGGTGTTATATTATTCCCTGAATAAACAATTCCATCCATAAATTTTCATAGATTACACATTCTAAATAGACATGTGTAGTTATCCTTTATAGTATCCTATGGTTCCCATGTTTCTTCATCCATTTAGTTATTTCTCCAAAGTACCTTTATAAGAGGCATTTCATGACTCCTCAATACTTTCTATCTAGTATTGAGAATTTGGATGGGTTCTTTATAGTATGATGGATTAGGTTCAAATACATTTTCATTAGAGGTGATAACATTCTTTAGGTTTTTAATATACTTTCATAATAATGATATATGGAACACATCAAGTACTATTGAAAATCTTAGTGCCATTTCCAAACAATAAGAAAAATATAAAAATATTTCAATAATTTAAAAGGTTCATGTAACACCCTGAGATTTTATGAGAAATATTTTGTTTTTATGTATTATGTTATATTCAACACCAAAAGATTCTTTCACTACACACAACACTGTCTTGGCTTGCGTTACACGCAAGAGAAACCATCCTCGATAACTTGTGTTGCACGCAATACCGAGTAACAATGATATGTTATTAAAATATTATATAAACTAGTCGTCATCAATAGTAATACCCAATTTTTGAAATTTTATAAATTTTATCTTTCAAAATGGACTTCATTTTTGGATTCGGAATATCGAAATTATCCTAGGGTAAATTTATGGAATTTTTCCGAAAACATTTAATTTTTGATGAATAGTGAGAAACACTGAGTTATAATTTAAAACTGAATGTTTATTTAAATAATTATTTATTTTATTTTAGGTAAAAATATATACATAATACCTATACAATTTCAATTTAATTAATTGGAGTCATTTTATAATAATTCTAGATATATAAAAATTTTATTGAACTTTTTACCGTCTTTTACCCACCTCCTAGGAGAATTTGAAAATTTACATAAAACTTAATTTTACCACTTCTGTGAGTTGAATTTCAAAACTATAAGAGACACGGTTAATATCAAGGAGTAAAATGTGGTTCAATAAGATAAAAATAATTTTTTGTGAATAGTAACTTTTTACTTTTATTTACCACGGTTAAAAGTAAATAGGGTAATTAAGGGTAAAAATGATATTATTATTACCATAACACATGTCTTAATTAGATTGGATAAGTTTAATTCGACAAAACAAATCCTTAGGAATAAAATATTACCATTAAGGTCCACTTGGATTAGATTAGGACATTTAGTATTATTTAATTCAAAGAAGAGTTAAAAGAGTTAAAATCAAAGTTTAATAACAAAAACATTTTTAATATAAGGTTATACCTAAGATAAATTTGACTATAAATATTAATTAGAATCATAAAAATATTTAATACATAATTATATTTTATTTATAAATTTTAGACATTAAATAATTTAAATTATTTATGACACAATGATGATGCAGTAATTACCTTATTAATTAAATATTAACATAATTGATATTAAAAATAACCAAATAAATGTAATTTGAGACTTTTTATGAATTAAACTAATTTTATAGGTTAATATAACATATTAGGTTTAGTTAGAGGAATTGTTTTCTAAGTAATAATGCTCTTATAAATTTAACAAAAACAAAATACCAAATAGTGTCAAAATTGACATAAAAGAGTTTTTAAAACAAATATTATATTATTAATTGTTATTATATTCCTAAAAATATAAGGTTTGTCCAATGGACTTATATAATAATATATATGAGATTAATAAACCAATTGGGGTTAGATTGAAAGTTTATAGTATGTTTATTAACCATATAGTGTAAGAATACAAGTAGACATGGTAAAAGTGAAATTATTTAACTTAGAGTTAAATCTAAATGATAAGGTTAAAATGGTAACCTAAACTTGTCTAAAACCTATTTTTTAGGATTATCTAGACCCATATCCACCCTATCTTCGAAATAAGTCACTTTGGAGCCATTTTAAACAGAATATGACTTTATTATAAAATAATATTTTAAGTTTTCCTAAGGTGCCCCTCTCCTCCCTTATAAAAGGGCACCTCCTCCCTCTCCACTTTACAACATTTTGAGCCTTCAATATCACCAAAACCCTGTCCATTAACCTTCTACACTTTACTATAAACATACAAGAGGTTCTTGTTCTCTTCAAAGACCCACTTTAGTGTCCTAAGAGGAGGTTTAGAAGAGGCGCATAGAAGAAGAGGTAATATCCTTTACCGATCCTTTCCAATTTATTTCTTCTTATAATTATTATTATTTATTTTTTTCATCATAAATTAATAAAATAAGTATCACTCATATACTGATATGTTATTATAAATATGAAACAACCCTATTTCACCTTCTATCCATTCTGCGGAAAATGAAATCACCGCGCGTGGGTACCTACAGAATACAATCTCCACGTCATGGTGTAATCTGTTTTCCACCACCACCTTACATGGATGGGTATAATGGTGTAAGGAATAACAATATATTATTTTTATAACATGATAATAATTCTGAGACATTACATCATCCACTCCATTCAATAATTATGGGAATGATATCATCGCTCGTACGTACGTACGACCTACCGTCTTCATGATGTGATTTGACTCGTTCTACACGATCTTCATTGAATAATGATTTTATAAATGAATTGAATGAATACATATGATATATATTACACTAATACCATTCTGTAAATGAGGTATCTATAACCTAAAAAAAATAGGAATAATAATTTATTCGACAAAACACACATAAGAACATAAAGCAATGAACACCCAAATAACAAGTAGAAATGAAATATTACTAATAAAAAGATAAGAATATTACCATATATGATATAATAACAATAAATATGATTCTTTAATAAGTCAATGAAATTATTTAAATCATTATACAGGAGGTTTGTATACGTACGAATCATATCAGACCTAAGCTAAGGGAAAATCTCACAATCTCATTTTTACCGGAGATTGTTTATAATTTAGAATTTACTATGTCATATTTATCATCCACATCCATGTTTCCAATAATATTATTTCTATCATCTTAAAAAAAATTTAAATCCAATTTTACCTATTGGTTAATTTTTATTAAATGATATGAAAGGAATCTTTTGTCGTTTTCAGTATGAGATACTTTTTGACTTTTCTATCCAAAGTACGAGAAGAACGTTTATTTAACTTATACGGAATGAATGGATTTTTATGATTTCATAGAACATTATTTCCATGAGGATTCCTTTACAAGTTTTTAATATTATTTTTAATTAACTTCTTTTAGTTTAAAATTATATGACATGTTAAGAAAGGAAAAATGTTTTTGAAGTAGAAAGGATATTTTCCTCAAGAATGGAGTTCAAGTGTTTTATCAAAATTATTTTCCATCTAAGATAATATAGGGTTCTATTTCTATCCATATTTTTACATTGATTTGATTATTTATGATGGAATTATATTTATAAAGTCCTTTTATCTTATATGGATTATGTTATAATGGTATGATGTTTATGAATCCCATTTTTATTACATGGGTTATGCTATGATGTATGATTTAGGAATTTGTCGCACACATAAGAATGGAATAATTATGAGATGGGTGGGACCTATATCTCCCTCTAATGCATTGGGTAAAGATTTATATCTCATGAGATAGATATGGCTGGAATATCAAGTTAATCCAGTTTAGTGATAAAGGACTGGAACGAGGAGTGAACTCGTTTCAAAAATGGACTTTTTCTACTATGATAGTCTTAGAAATGAGTCTTGACTAATATGAAATGATTTTCTATGATTATGAGTGTTTACCACAAAGTTTCATGCTCTATGTAATGATTATTGGGATTACATTTCACTGTTATGATTTATCTCATGTTATGATATTATGATCTCTTTTGCAGGTTAAGATTTTCAAAATTTTTTGTTCTTATGTATATGATATGATTGATATTTCCTTTTTTTACCCTTACTGATCATTTTAGCTCACCCATTTGTATGTTTTCTTTTCCCCAGGTCAGGAATATGGGTATTAAGTAGGTTATGCCAAAAGGGACTATAGATATGATGAAATAAATGGGAGACAATATAGATGCTCTATGAACCAGTTGTTTATGTTTCCCAGTTTCTAAAGACACTATACCTATATGGTCATATCATGGTTTTTTATATGTTGTAATAAGTATGCTTCAATTCTGAAGTAATGAAAATGCATGTAAAGTATGGTTCATTATAGTTGGTATTAGAGGAAAGGTATAGTCAACCATTGGAAACTAGGATGTGAAATCCTTAGTAAAAACACTAAGGATATGACTAAGCATAGAACACAATATTAGTGTTCTAGAAATGTCCATGAATAACCTATGATAACACTTAAAGTGTGAAATTTGGTTATTTATTATGTGGTTTTACTATTATGATTAGTCTTTCTCACACTATCCTTATTTGTTTTAGTTAATGGATAGAACCTGAAGGAACCGTGTTAATTATGAATGCGGCGGGAAATGCAATGATTGTACCCCTAAGAAACCAAACATTATGGGACCTAGAATGAAAAATCTTGTATCTATGATCACACAACTTTCCCAAGCTATGAATCATACAGGACTTCCAAATGAGAAAAAAAAGGAGAAAAATTCTGTTGAATCCTTCATGAGGCAGTGTCCACCCTCATTCAGTGGGTCTACTGATCCATTAGTGGCTGAACAAATGGATCTGTACCACTAAAAAGATATTTTTAGTTATTCAATGTTATGAACATGATAGATTCATTTTAGTAGTATATCATTTTTAAGGTGAAGCTGATCAATGGTGGAATATTATCAAGAATACGAGGCAAGAAGATGAAATTGAGTGCACAGAATAGGATGAGTTCAAGAACATATTTTTCCATAAGTAATTCCCTTGTATTCTTCAAAAAAATGGAGAAGGAGTTTCTTGAACTAAAGTAAAATAATGAAGAATCTGTTGGTACCTACGGAGAAAATTTTACAAGACTTGTAAGGTATGCTTCTGAAATTATTATCCAACCTGAGAGTAAGATTGATCGATTCTTTAGTGGCTTAAAAACAAGTCTTGGAAGGGTGTTATCCATAAGGGACTTCAATAGCTACAAGGAAATTGTTCTATGTGCTCTCAAGTTTTAGATGAAGATTGGAGTAACCCATCAGTCATATGGGTTTGATAAGAAGAGGAAAATGTAATTCAAAGGGAAATATAAAGACCACACTGAAAAGAAGATGAGTTTTCCATTATTCTCAAAGTGTGGAATGAAACATGGAGGTAATTATCATAAGGGGAAAAGTTAATGTTTCAAATGTGGAAAAGAAGGTCATCAAGAAATCGAATGCCGCAATAATGGGAAAAAGATTTCTAGTGATGCGAACAAATAAAAGGCTACATAGAATGAATCTCCTACACTAAAATGATACTAGTGCAAGGAAATGGGGGCATTATGCTAATAAATGCCCTAATACAAGGGTTATTGATTATGATCTATGTCAACAAACTCTTAAGAAAAGAGATAATGGAAAGTCATATGATATTTCTATCGGCGATGTGGAGTACGATAACAAAGTGGTGAAAGGTACACTTACCATCCTCCCAAAAGTAGAAAATGTTTTATTTTATTCTATATCCACCCACTCTCTTATTTATGAAAATTTTTCTAAGGGTATTGTCATACTACTTCAACAATTAGATATTGAGTTAGCTGTGACAACTCCTAATGGAACAACGGTTGCATCAAAAGTTTATAATTCTTCTCTAATTGACGTTTGTGGGAAAGTGCTTCTTAAAAATCTTGTGATCCTTCCTATAGTGGAATTTAATGTCATTCTTGTCATGGATTGGCTCTTCTTATATGGAGCTCATATCAATTTCCAAATAAGGGATGTCACATTTCGTATTCCTGATCAATCTATGATCATCTATCGATGCAAGGACGAATATATCCTTCAAGTGGAACTTTGTTCCATCTTATGGGTCTTGATTCCAATAAATGAAGGTTACTTATCTCAAATGGTTGGTGAGAAACTCATCATTAAGAATATTCCCATTGTACGGGAGTTTTATGATGTCTTTCCAGAGGAATTTCCAGGTCTTCCACCAAATCATGAAGTTGAGTTTTCAATAGAACTCATACCGAGTGATCTTCCCATTTCAATGAAACCATATAGAATAGACCCAATTGAGTTACAGGAATTGAAGAAGAAACTCCAAGAGAATCTTGATAAGGTATTCATGCACCCTAGTGCATCACCTTGGGTAGCACCTATTCTGTTTGTTAGGAAGAAAGATGGATCAATGATACTCTGCATTGATTATCATGAACTTAACAAGATCACTATGAAGAACAAATATCCTCTCCCACATATTGATGAATTATTTTACCAACTACACGGAGCTCAATACTTTTCCAAGATTGATCTTCGTTCAGGGTATGATCAATTAAGGGTCAAAAGGGAGGATATACCAAAGATGGCTTTCCGTACAAGATATGGACACTATGAATTTATAGTGATTCCATTTGGTCTTACTAATGCCCCTGATATCTTCATGGATCTAATGAATATAGTCTTTAGAGACTACCTTGATTAGTTTGTGGTAGTCTTTATAGACGATATTCTTGTCTATTCAAAGATCAAGGAAGAACATGAAGATCACTTGATAATTTTATTAAAGACCCTAACAAAGGAGAATATTTATGCCAAATTTAACAAGTGTGAATTTTGGCTTCAAAAAGATTTATTTTTGGGACACATAATCTCAAAAGAGGGGATATCTGACGATCCAGAAAAAACAGAGGTTATTGAAAGATGGTCGAGACCAACAACAGTAACTGAGATCCGATGTTTTCATGGTTTGGATGGATATTATCGATGTTTTGTGAAATATTTTTCACGATTATCTAATCCACTCACCGGGTTGACTCGAAAAGGAGTTAAGTTCATTTGGATGGAAAAGTGTGAAGAGAATTTCAAGGAGTTAAAAGATGGTTATCCAGTGCACCTATGCTCACACTTCCTTGTAGTAGAGAAAGGTTTTTGATCTACAGTGATGCATCCATGAAGGGATTGGGGTGTGTTTTAATACAAAACGATATGGTGATAGCTTATGCCTCATGACAGTTGAAAATCCATGAGAAAAATTACCTAACTCATGAATTGGAATTCGCTGCGGTAATCTTTGCATTAAAGATTTGGAGGAATTATCTTAATGGTGAAAGATTTGATATTTATACTAATCATAAATGTTTAAATTATATTTTCACAAAAAAGGAGCTAAATATGCACCAAAGAAGATGGTTGGAGCTGATTAAAGATTATGACTGCTCAATTTATTACCACCCTAGGAAAGCAAATAAGGTGGCATACGCATTAAGTCGACAAGACCATGCTAGCTTATCCATGACGAGGATCACAAAAGATCCAATATTTATGGATTTACAAAGGATGGATCTTGGAATTATAATGGAAGGGGAAGAATATTATCTTTCTCAAATGAATGTTCAACCATCTATAAATGTGAAGTTTAAAGAGGCATAGAAAGAAGATGTAGAGTTACAAAATAAGGAGAGAAATGTTCTTGAATTTCACATTGATTGTGATGAAATAATAAGGTTCAGGAATCCGGTTTATGTTCCTCCAATTCCAGAATTAAAGAAGGAAATATTGGATGTAGTTCATAATTCTTCATTATATATTAACCCTAGAAGCACGAAGATGTATAGGGACCTGAAGGAGTACTTCTGGTGGGATGGAATGAAAATAAATGTTGCTGAATATGTCTCTCGATGCTTGGTTTGTCAAAAAGTTAATGCCGAGAGACAGAAGTCTAAGGGGATTTTACAACCATTACCCATACCAGAATAGAAATGGGAAAACATCACTATGGACTTTGTCACTGGACTTCCTAAAACATCCAAAGGCAATAATTCTATCTGGGTTATATTTGATCGTCTTATGAAGTCATCACCCTTCATTTCTATTAGAGAAAATTTTTCTCTTGATCAACATGCCAGGATATATGTGAAGGAAGTTGTAATATTGAATTGAGTACCGCTATCCATTATATCTGATTGGGATCCGAGTTTTACCTCGAAGTTTTTGGGAAGTCTTCATTATACTCTAGAAACAGAGTTGAGTTTCAGAACTGCTTATCATCCTCAGATAGATGGTCAGTCTAAGAGGACAATTCAAACTCTAGAAGACATGTTGAGAGCTTTATCTATGGATTTCAAAGGTGGTTGGGATCAACACCTACCTTTTGTGGAATTTTCTTATATAATAGCTTTCACTTCAGTATTCAGATGGCTCCTTATGAAGCTCTCTATGGAAAGAATTGTAGAACTCCAACTTGCTGGGATGAAGTTGGGGAAAGAAAGATATTAGGACCTGATCTTGTTGATGAGATGGAAAAAAGGTCAAATATATTCAACAACACATACGAGTAGCTCAGAGTTGAAAAAAAAGTTATGCTGACAATCGAAAAAAATTACCTAGAGTTTGAAGTGGGTGATAAAGTGTTCTAACGAATATCTCCTTGGAAGAGAGTAATGAGATTTAGAAAAAAGGTAAATTTGATCCCTAGGTATATTGGTCCTTTTTAAATACTGGATCATGTTGGGAAGGTTTCTTACCATTTGGTTCTTCCACCGAATATCTTTCAAGTTCATGATGTGTTCCATGTATCTCTCCTGAGAAAGTACATACCTGATCCTTCACAAGTACTAAGCTCATAAGTTGTACCACTAGAGCAAGATCATTCTTATGAAGAACAACTGATAGAGATTATAGATCATAGCAAAAAAGTTCTACGAAACAAGACCACTCACTTCGTTAAAGTTTTATGGAGGAACCACCAATTAGAAGAAGCTACATGAGAACTTGAGGATATGATGAGGGAGAGGTATCCTCATCTGTTTTTTACGAAGTAACGAATTTTGAGGGCGATATTCTTTTTAAGGGGGGTAGAATGTAACACCCTAAGATTTTATGAGAAATATTTTGTTTTTATGTATTATGTTATATGCAACACCAAAGGATTCTTTCATTACACACAACACTTTATTGTCTTGCGTTACACTCAAGAGCAACCTTCCCTGATAACTTGCGTTGTACGCAATACTGAGTAACAACGATATGCTATTCAAATTTTATATAAACTAGCCGTTATGAATATTAATACCCACCTTTTGAAATTATATAAATTTTATCTTTCAAAATGGACTTCATTTTTGGATTTGGAATATCGATATTAGCCTAGGGTGATTTTTTTGGTATTTTTCTGAAAACATTCAATTTTTGATGAATAGTAAAAAACACTGAGTTATAGTTTAAAACCAAATTTTTATTTAAATAATTATTTATTTTATTTTGGGTCAAAATATATAAATAATACCTATATAAGTTCAATGTAATTCATTGGAGTCATTTTATAATAATTGTAGATATATAAAAATTTTATTGAACTTTTTACCATCTTTTACCCACCTCCTAGGAGAATTTGTAAATTTCTATAAAACATAATTTTACCGCTTCTGTGAGTTGAATTTTTAAAATCCAAGAGACACAACTAATATCAAGGATTAAAATGTGGTTCAATAAGATAGAAATAATTTTTGGTGAATAGTAACATTTTACTTTTATTTACCACGGTTAAAAGTAAATAGGGTAATTAAGGGTAAAAATGATATTATTATTACCCTAATACCTGTCATAATTCTATTGGATAAGTTTAATTCGACCAAAAAAAACCTTAGGAATAAAATATGACCGTTTAGGTCCACTTAGATTAGATGAGGACATTTATTATTATTTAATTCAAATAAGAGTTAAAAGAGTTAAAATCAATGTTTAATAACTAAAACATTTTTAATATAGGGTTATACATAAAATAAATTTGACTATAAATATTCATTAGAAATATAAAAATATTTCCTACATAATGATATTTTATTTATAATTTTTAGACATTAAATAATATAAATAATTTATGACATAATGATGATACAGTAATTACCTTATTAATGAAATATTAACATAATTGATGTTATAAATACCCAAATAAATGTAATTTGAGACTTTTTATGAATTAAACTAATTTTTAAGGTTAATATAACATATTGGGGTTAGTTACATGAATTTATTTCGAAGTAATAATGCTGTTATGAATTTTTAAAAAATACCAAATAGTGTCAAAATTGACATAAAAGAGTTTTTAGAACAAATATTATATTATTAATTGATATTCTATTCCTAAAAATCTAAGGTTCGGAAAAAAGACTTATATAATAATATAAATGAAATTAATGAACCAATTGGGGTTATATTGGAAGTTTATAGTAAGTTTATTAACCATATAGTGTAAGAATACAAGAAGACACAATAAAAGTGAAATTATTTAACTTAGAGTTAAATCTAAATGATAAGGTTAAAATGGTAACATACAATTGACTAAAACCTATTGGTTGGGAGAATTTAGACCCATCCCCACCCTAGCTTAGAAATAATTCACTTTGAAGCCATTATAAACCGAATATGACTTTATTATAGAATAATATTTAAATTTTCCTAAGGTGCCCCTCTCCTCCCTTATAAAAGGGAACCTCCTCCCTCTTCACATTACAACATTTTTAGCCTTAAATCTCGGAAAAACCCTATACATTTACCTTATCCACTTTCCTATAAACATAAAAGAGGTTTTGGTCTTCTTAAAAGACCCACTTTAGTGTCCTAATAGGAGGTTTAAAAGAGTCGCATCGAAGAAGAGGTAATATCCTTTACCGATCCTTTCGAATTTGATTCTTCTTATACTTATTATTATTTATTTGTTTCATCATAAATTAATAACCTCAATATCAATAATATACTTATATTTTATTATAAATATTAAATAAATATATTTCACCTTCTATCAATACTACGGAAAATGAAATCACCGCGCGTGCGTACATACAGAATACCATCTCCACGCCGTGGTGTAATCTGTTTTCCACCACCACCATACTTGGATGGGTATAATGGTATAAAGAATAACTATATATGATTATTATAACATTATAATAATTCTGAGATATTCCATCATCCACTCAAATACTATTCAATAATTATGGGGATGATA
Source organism: Viscum album (assembly GCA_963277665.1). Classification (NCBI taxonomy): domain Eukaryota; kingdom Viridiplantae; phylum Streptophyta; class Magnoliopsida; order Santalales; family Viscaceae; genus Viscum; species Viscum album. Next base: position 435,012,530 of record OY728141.1, on the reverse strand, counting down.
ACATCGCTCGTGCGTACGTACGACCTACCGTCTGCACGATGTGATGCGATTCGTTCTACATGATCTTCATTGAATAATGATTATATAAATGAATTTAATGAATAAATATGATATATATTACACTAATACCATTCTTAAAATTTGGTATATGTAACCTAAATAAAGAGGAAGAATAATTTATTTGACAAAACACGCATAAGAACATAAAGCAATAAACACCTGAATAACAAGTAGAAATTAAAATATTACTAATAAGAAGATAATAATATGACCATATATGATATAATAACAATGAATATTATTCTTTAATAAGTCAATGACATTATTTAAATCATTATACAGGATGTTCGGATACATACAAAGCATATCGGACCTATGGTATGGGAAAATCTCACAATCTCATTTTTATCAGAAATTGTTTATACTTCAGAATTTACTGGGGCATATTTATCATCCAAACCCTTTTTCCCCAAATATGTAATATTATTTCTATCCTCACACAATTTTTTAAATCCAATTTTACATATTGCTGAATTTTTAGTAAAATATATGAAAGGAATCTTTTGTCGTTTTCAGTTCGAGATACTTTTTGACTTTTCTGGCCAAAGTATGAGAAGAATGCTTTTTAACTTATATGGCATGAATGGATTTTTATGATTTCATAGAACATTATTTCAATGAATATTAACTTAAAGTTTTAATGTTTATTTTTATTTAAATTCATTTAGTTTAAAATTTTATGACATGTTATGAAAAGAAAAATGTTTTTGAAGTAGGAAGGATATTTTCCTCAAGAATGATGTTCAGGTATTTAATCAAAATTATTTTCCATCTAAGATAATATAGGGTTCTATTTCTTTACCTATTTTTAAATTTATTTGATTATGTTATGATGTAATTATTTTTTATAAAGTCCTTTTATCTTATATGGATTATGTTACGATGGAATGATGTTTAAGAATCCCATTTTTATTACATGGGTTATGTTATGATGTATGATTTATGATTTTGTGGAACACATAAGAATGGTATCATTATGAGATGGGTGGGACCTATATCTCCCTAAAATTCATTGGGTAAAGATTTATATCTCATGAGATAGACATGGATGAAATGGAATGTTAATCTGGTTCAGTGATACAGGACTGGAACGAGGAGTGAACTCAGTTCAGAAATGGACTTTGTCCGCTATGATAATCTTGGAAATAAGTTTTGACTAATATGAAATGATTTTCTATGATTATGTGTGTATGACACAAATTTTCATGTTTTATGTTATGATTTTTGTGTAACGCCCCGACACAAGTTACCCAGAGCTAGTGCATTATTATATAACATTGGCATGATCACAAGAAAGATCAAATCTCGAAAGACCGATTGGTTTAGTAGCCTTGGAAACACTGGATATATTCATAAAGTTTTACATTACATCATAAAGTGAAAAATTACTACAACAACATATTGCCTCCATAGTCCACACTATTAACCCTTCATAATATCCCTACAAGTCATTCATAATTTAATTCTTCACATCCTGGGAAAATAAATCATAGAAAAGGGGTGAGCTCAAATGCCCAGTAAGGATAACAATATAGGGGAAACTTTCATAAATAATAATAAACATTTAAGGCAATGTATAACTAAAACAAAAGCCTTTTAAACTTGAACTTTCAACATAGTATGGCATAAATAAAATGAAATAATGTCATTTACTTATTCTCATGTATATTCTACTAATCTAATAATCACATGCAATATCAATAACCACTTTCATAATGATGGAATGCATAATGCCAGACTATCATAACCACATAGCCAAGGCCTCGTGCCAAGACTACAAATAACATTTTTTCAAGGCCTTGTGCCAAGACACTAGTTTGTCTCATGAGACCTACCGATGCATCAAGGAGCTATAGCGGGATCCACCCGTCACTTACTAAGTCCAATGCATTCCCATATGAAAAGGTTTAAACATAACATAAACATTCGTATTAAAACTAGCACACGAAATGTCAATACTTTCTCCATAAACCATGAATCGTATAAAAATAACACATCCACAGTCAAACATATCACAAAACCTTCAATACATTATGGAACTTTTGTATCATAATAAATCAACTTCATATAATCATAAAATCCATAAAAGGATGTTGACATAGATGAAATCGAAACTATTTGAGAGAAATATCTCCTTTTTTTTGAAATCATTTAAAAGTCACAGATTTATAAAGGAAGTAATTAAAAAGATATTTTTGAATCAAAGTGTCCCATACCACTTTGAAACTTTTGAAAGGAATTAAAATTTTAAAAAAATTCATGTCCATATAAATAAATCCTTAAAAACCATTTTGATGACATGGACATTAATTAAAAAGATTTAGAAAGGTAAATCTTTAAAACATTTAAAATTATGATTTTGATAAACAGTACCTTTCCGGAATTCTTAGAATATTCATTTTGAAATCATTTAAATGTCACATAATTATAAAATTAAACATTTAATTTGAAAATATACTTGTAATATTGTAAGGTAAGCCTGAAAATTTTATAATGGCGGTAAATAGCCGCACCCGCCGTATAAGTTAAAAAAAACATTCTTACCTAAATTTTGTCGAAAAGGTTAAAAATCAACTTGTTTGGAAAATGACAGAAAGATTCCATTATAAACCTCTTATAAAAAGTAAAATAAGGGTATAAATGACTTTAACCCATATTCTAGTAAATAGTAAAAATGTTTTGAAATTCATTTTTAAGAAACGTGGATGTGGATGATAAATAGATCCCAGTAGATAATTACGTATAAACAACTTCAGATAATGAAGAGATTGTGAAATAAACCCTTACCAATTTGGTAACTTACGAAACATACAACCCATGAAAGAGGTATCATACAATTAATATGTAAATACACATAAATTAAAGTGTATTACACAAATAATATAATTATGGGCAGTACATACACCACACAAAAGGTAATGGTGGCAATATGACATGAATCTCACGAGAATAAGGAGTGAGATGAAAACCCCTTAGCTTGTACATTTCATTGGTTGAGGGCAGGTTAACCTCCTATATAATGGTGAAGTAATTGTTATTAAATTATTCAAGAATCATATACATTAATATTATATCATATATGATCTTTTAATATTTCTTTGTTAATAATATCATAGAATTATCGTTGTTTCGGGTGTTAACATACTCGTTTTCTTTCATATGTTTTGCTAAATAAGCCATGTTTGTCATAAATAGTTTGTATCTCATTCATATACAGAATTATTTCAAGTCCTTAGATGCTATTATTAATCATCAAATGAAAATTATACTTGAATGGATATGATGGAGAATGAATCTCATCGCGTTCGTGGAGACGGTAGTCCGTACGTACGCACGAGCGATAATATCATTATTTTGATATTAAAATAATATATAATGGGATGGTATATCATATATACAGTATACTTATCATGTTATATGTATTATTTACATGAGTTACACATCATTATTATACCCATCCAAATAATAATTTATTGAATAACAATTACATCACGACGTGGAGACAGTAAGCCGTACGTACGCACGTATGGTGACATGTTATTCAAAGGATGGATAGAATATTGAATATGGTTGTACCATATTTATAATAACATCAAAGTATATATATGATACTGGAGTTATTATTTTATAATGGTAACAAAAAAGGAAGAAGAAGTGGAAGAAGAAAGGAACTTGGAAAAAGGGTGGTGAAATCATTACCTCTTCTTCGGGTTCTTCCTTTTGATTTGATCAAAAGGGCTCCATAGGTTGGGTTTCTGATCAAACTAAGGACTCTAGGTTGTAGTGAGGGAATTTGGGAGAGTATTTGGGCAGAGTTTTGACGAACCAAAAGGCTTTGAAGATGTGAAGAAAAGAGAAGGAGGAGTGGCCTTTTATAAGAGGGGTGAGGGGCACCTTTGGAAAAGCTAGAAATATTAGTTTATAATAAATTCATATTCGGTTTCTAATGGCTACAATGTTCATTATTAAAAGGTTAAGGTGGGGATAGGTCGAAAACCATTCAACCAATAGAATTTAGATAGGTTTGGGTACTTATATTAACCTTATCGTTAAGTATTAACTCTAAGTTAATTAGTTTCACTTTTACAATGTCTCTTTGTATTTTTATATTATATGGTTAATAAACTTACCATATACATCCAAGAGACCCCAAAGTGGTCCATTAATAATACACCTATCATGATATAATTTTCTTGACCGAACATTACATTTTAGGAATTTAATATCAATTAATAATATAATATTTGTTTAAAAACTCTTTTATGTCAATTTTGACACTATTCAATAGTTTATTTTTGTGAAACTCATAACAGATTGATTACTTAGAAAAAAGTCACTTAAATCAATCCTAATATGTCATATTATCCTAGAAAATTAATTTAATTCATTAAAAGTTTCAAATTATATTTGTTTGGGTATTTATAATATCAATTATTTTAATTTTTCACTATTATAGTAATTACTGCATCATCATTGTGTCATAAATAAATTAGATTATTTAATGTCTAAAAATTATAAATAAAATATCATTATGTAGGAAATCTTTTTATATTTCTAATGAATATTTATAATCAAAAATCAAACATAGATAATCCTATGTAAAAATTGTTTTTCTAAAAGATATATGCTTGTGTCATTTTTGTATTCATTTTAACTTAATCAAAATAAAGTGTCCCTATCACCTACAAATGGCTCCATGGGGTCCCAAAATCGACCCAAAGATGCCCATGGTCGGCCTTGTATCAACAAAATAAGGTTAGGACACGTTTTAGGGTAATTTATCATTATTATAATATTATTTTTTAACCCCTATTTACCGGATTTACCCTTTAACCATGGTAAATAAAATATTTATCGCAGTAATTATTCAAAATGTCTAAAAATAAAAGTTACCTATTTACACAATTTGAAAATCCTGATTGTAAATATGGAATCCATTTTTCCAAATTCAAAACACAGAAGTGGCAGAAATTAATTTAAAATTAATTCCCGTTGTTAAAACAAAAAGCGCGTTTTTAAGAGATAATAACTATAAAAAGATTGACACTTATTTATGTCTGGTTTAATTGTGAAATTATGTCCAATGAAAAACATTGAATTAAATGGTAAAAATATATTCTAAATATATTTTAAAACCACTCAAATTCATAATTTATCTATATTAATTATTTTGATTAGAAAAGTTGTTTTTGAATAAAATTTAGTAATTTTCACTATTCATCAAAATATGAAAGTTATCCGAAAAGTACCAAAATTTCACCCTAGGCTAAATTCGATATTCCGAATACAAAAATAAAGTCCATTTTGAAATATAATATATATATAATTTACGAAAGTAGGTATTACTATTCATAACAGCTAGTTTGATTGGTTGTGGTGTGTGTTAGAACTCGAAGTTGCGTACAACACACGCTACTGTATTATTCAAAGGAAAGCATACCGTGGAAGCTTGGGGTGTTTCATTTTAAATTTTTGATATCCACCTTTAGTCAAAAAGTTTAAAATATTTTATTTAAAAAGGGTTCACTATTAATGTTGGTAAAAGTGCATTTTTTTTAAAATACTTATTTTATCTGAAAAAAAAGAATTTGTTATTAAATTATGTCTAAGAAGCTCATAATATGGCTTCTAAAATTATAAGGATTATATAATGTTTAAAATTTAGTTAATACTGTTAATAAACTCTTTTGAACGGCTTGTTTGGTAAGTCATGGTGCTCTTGAACTCGGTGTTGCGTGTAGTGCAAGTTATTGAATTATTTTGAAGAAATAACACACTATGAAATCTTGGGGTGTTACATTCTCCCCTCCTTCAATAAATTGCGTCCTCGCAATTGGAAATTGTTATTCAAAAATAAAAGGTTGAAAATTGAAAATATATTTGTGGGAAACCCCACATCGGAAATTGGGTTACTAAAATTTAGTCTTAATATGAGGAAAAGAGAAATAAAAGGGTCACCACCAAATTATGTTCTTGATTAGGAGAACATTGGTGGAAATTAGAGACATATAATTGGAAGAAAAATGTAAATATTTGTAGGTAGTGATTGAGTTCATCAATCACAAATAAGTGTAAAATTGAGGTCCTTAAATTCATCAATCTATGATGATTTGAAATACCATCAGTTCAACAAAACATAGGGTATTAGGATAACACATTTTTGGTTTTAGGATTGCTTAAATAAATTATAAGAATTAATTTCTTCATAGAATAAGAGAAGAAGAAAAATATAATCTTGACAAGTAGAGTTCCATCCTTTAACTAATTTCTACCACAAACTCATCTTTCACTCTAAAATATAATAGAATGAAAAAAATATTCTATTTATCCTATTCGTATAGGGTTCCAAAAAAAATGAATTTATAATTCATCTACCAGATCTTTTAAAAAAACTACAATATTTAATCTCGGACATCACGTGGGTTAGTGGTAAGTGATACACCCTTGTCGCCCTTCGGTTGTGGGTTCAAGTCTCGCGGCCTTTCCAGACGCGACGGGTTGCTGCCCGACCTCCGGGTTGTCCTTTTATGGAAATCCAAAATAATCCAAACTAGAACTATCCAAAATTCTTCAGTCCAAACCTTATAAGGAAGGTAAACACAATAAAGATCTTTTTTTTCCATGTAATAATATGTGAAAACCTTCATCATGTATTCTATTATAACACTGCAACATCCTGAATTACCATAACACCTTATTGATTACATTCATGATCCCTTATTCCTTAAAGAATAATAGATATACTCCTTCAATCCAAAAATAGTGTAAACCCCAACAATGATGGAATATAACAATCATTAATCAGTTTCAAGGTAGTCAATAATATCCAATAAAATTTATCCAAAAGAATCATGTATTATTCTAAAATCAATACCTCGGTATCAGAACCATATTATGGTTTATCTTTCTCTCAACCATATATTTTCAAAAACTTTAACCTACTATTGAGTCACTTTTCTTTGTTCCACACAATCTCAAGTCCTTAATGAAATAGTACTGTAGTACAATCCTTATATACTCCATAATTATTATAACAAGTACTTTGTTGATACAACACTCAAATGACATAATCAACGTAAGAACTCTAATCATTCCTCTTCATCTGTGATAGTATCATAACTTGATTATTATCCAATAGCATCATTTGTGGCATAGTCTGATGAATGGAACATAAGTTCGCGTAGTGTCCAAACTCCATGCAAATGAAGCATTGTACATTTGAAACCATTTTCTTACCCTTGCAGTCACGTACTTTGTGTCCTTTTTCTCCACACTTATAACAATCTCCCATTCCTTTCAGGCAAGTTCCAGGGTGTTTCTTCCCACAGTTATCACATATAGGAAAATTATTCTTTTCCCTCTTTCCTTTATCCATCTTTCTCTCTTCCACCCTTTTCTTCTCTTGCTTCCATTCAAATCCATAGGACTCAGTAAACTCTTTACTTATCTTATCAGAACATGATATTATATCTTCATATGATGATAATACATGGGAGACTATTTCTCTTACAAATTCTGGCTTAAGACCATGAATGATATGATACTTCTTTCTCTTTGGATCATGTGCATTGCTGGAGTTATCATTCCTTCTACTAGGCGCCTTTTCTAAACAATGGAATACACTAGATAAGTTTATGAATAACAATACCTAATCCCAAACTTGTAAAAAACATAACAGAAAATTAAATAGTTTATGGATATAATCAATAATCACAAAAATGTCTCCTTTGATGAAGTATATACTCATAAAACCTTAATAATGGTTTGTAAAGAAAATGATAATTATCCTAAGCATATCCCCCAGGAGTGTTGTATCCAAGAGTGCAGCAAGGCCCGTTGTCGTGCACCAGTTCCCATTCGAGTCTAGTTCAAAGCAGTGTTTTTGGGTTTTACCTCTAGGTACATCAGTTCCAGAGCCGCCTCTACCTGATCGTATCCAGACAGGGATGTATATCTCATAAAACTCAAAAAATCTCTACAATACCAAAATTCTAGGAAGTTCTTCTATACTAATCCCCAAAGTCCATCTTAAATCTATGATATCTAATCAGATTTTATCTAAATCTAGCTTCCAAGGTTTGTACTAAACTTCCTCTGATACCAACTGTAATGCCCTGACCCCAGTTACCCAGAGTCGGTGCATTATTACATAACATTGGCATGATCACAAGAAAGATAAAATCTCGAAAGACCGATTCGTTTAGTAGCCTTGGAAGCACTAGATATATTCAAAAAGTTTTACATTACATCATAAAGTGAAAAACTACTACTACAACATATTATCTCCATAGTCCACACTATTAACCCCTCATAATATCCCTGAAAGTCATTCATAATTTACTTCTTCACATCCTAGGAAAATAAAACATAGAAAAGGGGTGAGCTCAAATGCCCAGTAAGGATAACAATATAGAGAAAACTTTCATAAATAAGAATAAACTTTTAAGGCAATGTATAACTAAAACAAAAGCCTTTTAAACTTGAACTTTCAACATAGTATGCCATAAATAAAATGAAATAATGCCATTTACTTATTCACATGTATATTCTACTAATCGAATAATCACATGAAATATCAATAACTACTTTCATAATGATGTAATGCATAATGTCAGACTATCATAACCACATAGCCAAGGCCTCGTGCCAAGACTACAAATAAGATTTTGTCAAGGTTTGTGCCAAGACACTAGTTTGTCTCATGAGACCTACCGATGCATCGAGGAGCTATAGCGGGCTCCACTCGTGACTTACTAAGTCCAATGCATTCCCATATGAAATGGTTTAAACATAACATAAACATTTGTATTAAAACTAGCATACGAAATGTCAATACTTTCTCCATTAACCATGAATGGTATAAGAATAACACATCCACAGTCAAACATATCACAAAACCTTCAATACATTATGGAACTTTTGTATCATAACAAATCAACTTCATATAATCATAAAATCCATCAAAGATGTTGACATATATGAAATCAAAACTATTTGAGAGAAATATCTCCTTTTTTTTGAAATCATTTAAATGTCACACATTTATAAAGGAAGTAATTAAAAAGAGATTTTTGAATCAAAGTGTCCCATACCACTTTGAAACTTTTGAAAGGAATTAACATTTTAAAAACATTCATGTCCATATAAATAAATCCTTAAAAACCATTTTGAAGACATGGACATTAATAAAAAAGATTTAGAAAGGTAAATCTTTAAAACATTTAAAATTCTGATTTTGATAAAGCGTACCTTTCCGAAATTCTTAGAATATTCATTTTGAAATCATTTAAAAGTCACATAATTATAAAATAAAACATTTACTTTGAAAATATCCTTGTAAGCTGGTAAGGTAAGCTTGAAAATTTTATAATGGCGGTAAATATCCGCACCCTCTGTATAAGTTAAAAAAACATTCTTACCTTAATTTTGTCGAAAAGGTTAAAAAGCACCTTGTTTGGAAAACGACGGAAAGATTCCTTTATAAACCTCTTATAAAAATTCAAAAAAGGGTATAAATGACTTTAACCCATATTCTTGTAAATAGTAAAAATGTTTTGAAATTCATTTTCAAGAAACGTGGATGTGGATGATAAATAGATCCCATTAGATAATTACATATAAACAACCTCAGATAATGAAGAGATTGTGAAATAAACCCTTACCAATTTGGTAACTTACGAAACATAAAACACATGAAAGAGGTATCATACAATGAATATGTAAATACACATAAATTAAAGTGTATTACACAAAGAATATAATTATGGTTAGTACATACACCACACAAAAGGTAATGGTGGGAATATGGAATGAATCTCACGGGAATAAGGAGTGAGATGAAAAACCCTTACATAGTACTTTTCCTTGGTTGAGGGAAGGTTAAACTCTTGTATAATGGAAAATTAATTGTTATTAAATTATACAAGAATCATATACATTCATATGATATCATATATGATCTTTTAATATTGCTTTGTTAATAATATCTTAGAATTATCGTTGTTTCGGGTGTTAACTTACTTGTTTTCTTTTATATGTTTTGTTAAGTAAGCCATGTTTGTCATAAATAGGTTGTATCTAATTAATATCCAGAATGATATCAAGTCCTTAGATACTATTATTAATCATCAAATGAGAATTATACTTGAATGGATACGATGGAGAATGAATCTCATCGCGTTCGTGGAGACGGTAGTCCGTACGTACGTGCGAGCGATAATATCATTCTTTTGATATTAAAATAATATATAATTGGATGGTATATCATATATAAAGAATCCTTATCATGTTATATGTATTATTTACATGAATTACACATCATTATTATACCCATCCAAATAATAATTTACTGAATAACAATTACACCACGATGTGGAGACGGTAAGCCGTACGTACGCACGTATGGTGACATGTTATTCAAAGGATGGATAGAATAGTGAATATGGTTGTACCATATTTATAATAACATCACAGTATATATATGATACTGGAGTTATTATTTTAGAATGGTAACAACAAAGGAATAAGAAGTGGAAGAAGAAAGGAACTTGGAAAAAGGGTGGTGAAATCATTACCTCTTCTTCGGGTTCTTCCTTTTGATTTGATCCAAAGGGCTCCATAGGTTGGCTTTCTGATCAAACTAAGGCCTCTAGGTTGTATTGAGGGAAGTTGAGAGAGTATTTGGGCAGAGTTTGGACGAACCAAAAGGCTTTGAAGGTGTGAAGTAAAGAGAAGGAGGAGTTCCCTTTTATAAGAGGGGTGAGGGGCACCTTTGGAAAAGATAGAAATATTAGTTTATAATAAATTCATATTCGGTTTATAATGGCTCCAATGTTCATTATTCCAAGGTTAAGGTGGGGATAGGTAGAAAAACATTCAACCAATAGAATTTAGACAGGGTTGGGTACTTATATTAACCTTATCTTTAAGTATTAATTCTAAGTTAATTAGTTTCACTTTTACAACGTCTCTTTGTATTTTTATATTATATGGTTAATAAACATACCATATACATCCAAGAGACCCCCAAGTGGTCCATTGATGATACAACTATCATGATATAAGTTTCTTGGCCGATGCTTACATTTTTATAAATTTAATATCAATTAAAAATATAATATTTGTTTTAAAAACTCTTTTATTTCAATTTTGACACTATTCAATAGTTGTTTTTTGTGAAACTCATAAGAGATTGATTACTTCGAATAAAGTCACTTAAATAAATCCTAATATTTCATATTATCCTATAAAATTAATTTAATTCATTAAAAGTCTCAAATTATATTTTTTTGGGTATTTATAATATCAATTATTTTATTGTTTCACTATTATTGTAATTACTGCATCATCATTGTGTCATAAATAAATTAAATTATTTAATGTCTAAAAATTATAAATAAAATATTATTATGTAGGAAATCGTTTTATATTTCTAATTAATATTTATAATCTAAAATCCAACATATATAACCCTATGTAAAAATTGTTTTTCTAAAAGCTATATGCTTGTGTCATTTTTGTATTCATTTTAACTTAATTAAAATAAAGTGTCCCTATCACCTACAAGTGGCTCCATGGGGTCCCAAAATCGACCCAAAGATGACCATGGTCGGACTTGTATCAACTAATAAGTTTAGGACACCTTTTAGGGTAATTTTGTATTATTATAATATTATTTGTTAACCCTTATTTACCGGATTTACCCTTTAACCATGGTAAATAAAATATTTACCGCAGTAATTATTCAAAATGTCTAAAAATAAAAGTTACCTATTTACACAATTTTAAAATCATGATTCCAAATATGGAATCCATTTTTCTAAATTCAAAACACAAAAGTGGTAGAAATTAATTTAAAATTAATTCTCGTTGTTAAAACAAAAAGAGTGTTTTTAAGAGATAATAACTATCAAAAGATTGGCACTTGTTTATGTCTGGTTTAATTGTGAAATTATGTCCAATGACAAACATTGAATTAAATGGTAAAAATATATTCTAAATATACTTTAAAACCACTCAAATTCATAATTTATCTATATTAATTATTTTGATTAAAAAAGTTGTTTTTAATTAAAATTTAGTAATTTTCACTATTCATCAAAATATGAAAGTTATCTGAAAAGTACCAAAATTTCACCCTAGGCTAAATTCAATATTACGAATACAAAAATTAAGTCCATTTTAAAATATAAAATATATATAATTTCAAAAAGTAGGTATTACTATTCATAACGGCTAGTTTGATTGGTTGTGGTGTGTGTTAGAACTCGAAGTTGCGTACAACACACACTAAAGTATTATTCAAAGGAAAGCATACCGTGGAAGCTTGGGGTGTTTCATTTTAAATTTTTGATGTCCCCATTTAGTCAAAAAGTTTAAAATATTGTATTTAAAAAGTGTTCACAATTAATGTTGGTAAAAGTGCATTTTTTTTAAAATACTTATTTTATCTGAAAAAAAGAATTTGTTATTACATTATGTCTAAGAAGCTCATAATATGGATTCTAAAATTATAAGGATTATATAAAGTTTAAAATTTAGTTAATACTATTCATAACCTCTTTTGAACAGCTTGTTTGGTAAGTCATGGTGTGCTTGAACTCGGTGTTGCGTGTTGTGCAAGTTGTTGAATTATTTTGAAGAAATAACACACTATGAAATCTTGGGGTGTTACATTTTGGGATTACATTTCACTGCTATGATTTATCAAATGTTATGATATTATGATCTCTTTTGCAGGTTATGATTTTCAAAATGTTATGTTCTTATGTTTATGATATGATTTATATTTCCTTTGTTTACCCTTAATGTGCATTTGAGATCACCCTTTTGTATGTTTTATTTTCCCTAGGTTAGGAATAAGGGTATTAAGTAGGTTATGCCAAAAGGGACTCTAGATATTATGAAATAAATGGGAGACAATATAGATTCTCTATGAACTAGTTGTTTATGTTTCCCAGTTTCTAAAGACACTATACCTATACGGTCATATCATGATTTTTTATATGTTTTAATAAGTATGCTTCAATTATGAAGCAATAACAACGCATGTAATGTATCGGTCATTATAGTTCATATGTGCACTGGTCACATTTTTTCCTTTCTTACCAAACATTATAACACCATTACTTAGAGTTAATCTCAAGAAAACATGGTCTCCCACTTGGAATTACAAATCATTCCTCTGAGTATCAGTATAACTTTTTTACCTTCATTGAAATAATTTAATGATATCATGAATTAAACTTACCTTTGATTTTGTATCTTCAACAAATTTTAGGCCTAATACTTTCCCTTCACTAACTTCACCCCAACAAGTTGGAGTGTGACATATCTTTTTGGATAATGATTCATAAGGATCCATTTGAATACTTGAATGTAATCAATTATTATTGGTAAACTCTAAAAAAGCTAAGTAATGAACCCACATAACTTTAAAGTTGAGTGAGGATGACCTCAACATGTATTCCACTATTTTAATTGTCCTTTCAGACTATCCATCAATTTTAGGATAGTAATCAGTGCTCAAAAGAAGCTCCATATAAAGTTACATCTTAAGAATCTTCAAAACAAATTTCATGTAAAGCATGGATCATGATCTTAAATAGTTGAAATATGTGATCCATGAAGTATTTCAAATTAATTAATATAGATCCTTGTGAGGTTATAAAGAGGTAAATATTCACTTATGTCAAGGAATTGTGCATATTTTCTAGGCGATCAATGACAAACCATAATTCATCATTAATTCTTGGAGTCATTGGTAGTACAATGAAATATTCTATAGTAATTTCATAAAATTTCCACACAAGAATAGGAAGAGGTTTCGAAACACCTCTAGGTTGTTGTCTTATTGATTTCACATGCTGACAAACCAAACATCTATACACATAACATCTAATTTCATACTTCATGTTTTCCCATCGGAAATATTCCCTCAACTCCATAAACATATTTTTTCTACTAGGGTGTATATAGAAATTTGAGCTATGAGGATCATCCAACAATTCCATTTTTATATCAATTATGTATGGAACACAAAATCTCTTTCCCAATATCAGAATACTATATTTAAAAATGAAGTCTTCTAATTTTCCATTGTTCACAACATTTATTTTATTTTGAAAGTTATCATCATCATATTAATAAATTTTTATCTTTTATAATAGATATAGATTCAAAATAATTTGAAAAATGATTAGTGTATCCCCTTCCATAGTAATTACCATATCCATTTTACTATATCCATGATTAGAGGATCCCTCTCAATCCTCATTTGGGTCATAATTCATTGATCTTTCCAACTCAATGAATCTTCTACCTTATTTCTTTTCCCTAGGTTCTAGTGTATTGATAAATCATAGTCCTTTAGTAGTTTGATCCATATTTTTGTGTCATATTGATCTATTTTTGTTGAAAGATTTATTTTATGATTTTATGATCTGCATATATCTCACATAATTCATTGTATAGATAATATATCCATATCTTAATATAAAATATTACAGCTGCAAACTCAAGATCATGGGTTGGGATGTTTTGTTTATGAGTCATCAAATTCAAGGATGTATATTAAATAACTTTATCATTTTTCATTTAAACACAACCAAGTCCCTTTTTTAATGCATCCGTATATATTAAGAAACCATCCCTTCTAGATGGTAGATTCAAAAGTAGATCATTGAATAATCTGAATTTCAGTCCATCAAAACATTATTCACATTCATTTTTTTCAAATAAACTTAGACCCTTAAAATATATTATTTTTAAAAGATTATTCTAAAATGAATAATTATAAACTAATCACCAATAGAAACCATTAAAACCAATGAAATTATGGAACTTATTTATGTTTTTTGGTATAGGCCATTCTCCAAACACCTTTTTCCTCACAAGATCAATTGGGATTTCATCTTTATAGAAAACATAGCCATAGAAAGAAACTTCTTGAATCCATAATTCAGAAATAATAAATTTCCCATATAACACATTCCATTTAATATTCTCAAAAATGATCCTTAAGTGATTCTAAATGTCCACATTGATTTTATAATACACTAGAATATCATCAATGAATATAAAAATAAAATTAATAAGATATTCATTGAATACTCTATAAATTGGATCTAAAAAATAGAGGGTAAATGGGTCAATACAAAACAGAATTACTGGGAACTTCTAATATCCATACCTCATTTGACAAGCTGTCTTCAGAATGTATTCCTTCATTAATTGAAAATAGTGATACCCAAAATGAAAATCAATTTTTAAAAAAATTTAGGATCCATGAAGTCTATCAAATAATTTGTCAATGAAGGGAATATGATATATCTTCTTTATTATAATATAAATAGTTTCCTTATAATCAATAAATAGAATCATGGATCCATATTTATTCTTAACATAGATAATAGGGGCTCCCCATTGCATGAAAATAGGGAGAAAAATCCCTTATCACTGAACTCCTCATGTTGTTTCTTCAAGTATAAAAATTACACAGTGGCCATTCTATAGTGATTCTTTGATACTAGTATCATATTGGGGATTAATTCAATGGAAAAATAAAAATCAACTCTAGGGGATATATATGTAATTTCTCAATATATACATCAATATATTCATATAGGAACATATTCAATTTTAAGATCACCTTCATCATCCATAACTGTTTTTTATCTTATTCTCCAAGAATATTACTCAGTAGATCTATTGGGGGAGGATCCTGATTTGAATTAGTTGATGAAGCATATGCTCTAAATATATGTAATTCTTTTTCTTACTCATAAATCATAATTTCATTCTGCTTGCAATACATTTTTTGATCATATTTTGAAAGACAGTCCATTCTATGGATTATATCAAATTCAACCATAGGTATGATAACAAGGTTAAAAAATAATTCACATTTATGGGTTATAGTGGGGATTTCCCAACACATGTTTGTTGTAATGAGACTTACCTTAGGAGTTTTGTGATGTTCTGAAATGGGTTCCACTGAAAGGTGCCCTGAGCCAATGGGCCTTGTGGAATCAAGTGTTCCTCCCCATACACTAGAGGCTATCGACTAACATTGAGGTCCTAGAGAATTTCTATGGGGAGAATATACCATCACGGTAGAGTGGATAACATCGTACTATAATAATTAATAAATTTTAAAAGATAAAAGTTATAACAAATAGTGGAGCATAATAATGAATATGAAAAATTATAGTGGGTGTGAGGATAAACATCCATAAATAATAATATACTTAATTTCTAGAAACTAAATCACATAAAATTGATAATTTCAAGACATGTCTCTAAAAATAGAAAAATAGGTTTATATTGATGTGGGAAATACAAGATTTAAAAAATAATAAAAAATAAGGAGAAAACTATCTAGCATCCCTAAAGGTGGCTCAATCATCTGCTATCAAGCTCCATCCTAAATAATGTAAGAAAGTTAGGTATCCAAAGTAGTATGCTCCACCTTATTAATAGCTCCATATATATAATATTTTTGGGTACCAACAATTAACTGTATAGGGTATGATATAAATATAAATAGACCACCACCAATGGAATCTATAAAAATCTAGTTTATGGATATAAACTGAATAGTGTGTAGGTATATGTTAATATAAATCCAGGAAAAAATATTAATTTATACCATAATCAGCCTCAACTGGTAAGGATTGTGAACATGAGATTATTTAATTAATTTATTAAAGATCATTACATATATAATAAGCATATGTAAGTGTCAAATTCATTGAATAGATCATAATATAATAATAAAAGAGTTTCCAAGTTATAACTAAGCCATCCTTGACCTCATGGGTTGGCCAACTAATAGTAATAACTCATACAATCATTTAATAAAGGGGTATGAGTGTAATCCAAGGGGAATCACCCAAGGCATTACACTGTAATAGATTCTAATCTAGTATAAGAATGTCATCCACGATAAGAATGGGCTATGAATTACTGAACCCAATGGAGGGAATCTATTTCAATACATGTCTAAAGACATCAAACTGGATCCAAGGAGTGTATCAGAGTTATCCTAATATCTAAAATTATTATGAAGGGATCCTATGATGTAATGAAGGGAATCCTCTTGTAGACAATACCATGTTCCAAGGTGGGTATCATCCTTGGATACCATATCCTTTAATCATAATGTAATCCTTTGATTTCTCAATGAATTCCATTATATATTCATGGTTAGATCAAGTCTAACCACTCTTATAATGAAAAATATGTCCATATGTAATAGGAACCTTATACCTATAACATTATTTGATTTAAGTACATGTAATACTCATGTCAATTAAGAATAAATTATGTTAATTCCATTACCTTTAATACTAAGTGAAAATTCTTAATGGACATATAACCAATTCCCATTTCAATTTATAAACATTTAATAGGTTCAATCTATTTCCTTTTATTTGGTATAACAAGGTAAATCAGGACATGAAACAAATTCAATTAAATTTATTAATGTATCGTTCAAGGGATATATATTAATATAAATTCCAATTTAACATTTAAAATTTTATTTAATTAAAAAATAAAACTTTCCTTATCAACATCAAGTCCAATTCACCCTAATGTTGCTGTAGATAAACCCAACAAGGGTTACCAATCCATAAATAAGGAATCAACCTAAGTATAGTGGCCAGTATTGAGGTCATAACCTCCAACAGTTTGAAGAAAAATTGTATATTGGTACCTATAATATATAAAAAATGATTATAATAATGTTATATAATGTTTTGAGGCAATACCATGTGAAATTAGCATTCTCATAACAATAAAAATTTATAAAAAGTGAGATGTTTATTAAAAAGTAATATATCACCTACCTTAGTCATATTGAACTCTCATCATCCAATATTGACCCTTACTTTTTCCTGTATTAAAGTAAAATTTAAAAAATATCAATTACCTAAAAATAGAGCATATGATCTTGCATCAAAATAGGGTCATCGAGAAAAAAAAATGACCAACTGGGCCTAAGGATTGAAAAACTTAATAGTGTGTATCCAATTAGATGAATAGAGATTGAATTAGTGGTTAGATGGAAGAAAAGACCAAAATATATGGAGATGTTCCTTTGATCTCATTCGGGGGTGAAAAAAATACTCCATTCCACTGAATGAGAGAAATATAAAAAAGGTAGGGTTAATAGATTTTTTGGTAGAAATGGTCATTTTACCCATAAATTCTGGTTCACATGGTTTGGTCACACGATTGAAAAAGTCATTCACCAACCATACACCATGTGCTTCCTCAAGTGTGGACTCACACGATTAGGACACATGGGTTGAGATACTTTGTACCAACTATGCTATATGGATATGCTAAAAATTTCAGACAACCCATATGAGAATTCAACCCTGGGAACACTGTTAGAGAAAACCATGTGCTCAACATTTAATTCAATAATTCCCTACACAGTTAGGGAGAACCATATGGGATGGGATGCATTGTTTTTACTAATTTTTTGGGAAAAATATTTCTCCCATAGGCGGGGGTTTCGAGCACCGAACAAGTCCCAGACCCCCCCAAAACATCAATAAACATATTAAGAATCTGTAATAGATAAGGAATAATGAATTAGATTGAAATTTAAAGGATATATTCAACATATAAATACTGGGTTCTTTCATTCTTCCCCCTTAAAGGAATTTTTCTGTGAGCTCTCTTCTAATTGTAGTGAAACATATTCTATGAATAAATTCGTCCATTGACCATGTACATTGGAATTATTCTCCCAAGTCTCATCATATACACAGGTGTTCTTTCATAGAACCCATACTAAAGTGATAAAATGCCCTTAAATAGCCTTAATTATATGATCAACAGTGTCTAGGGGACATTCCATAAATACTGCATTTGCATCTAACTCTATCTCCTTTGTTTCAAAAGTATGAGATGGGTTGACATGATAATGGTGGAGTAATGAAACATGAAAGATGTCATGCATGGAACAATAACTCAAAGGTAATAAAAAATAATAGAACATCAGCTTGACATTATCCATTATCAAAAAAGGTATGGTATATCAAAAAAAAACTTCACTTGCCAATGTATTTGTCCATTACAATTTATAGGTGACACCTATAAGAAATTAAGACCCCCACCTTAAAATATAGAGGTTATAGATGGATATTGGTATACGATTCTATCTACAATGAATAGTATGAATATGATTCCTAATTAGCTAAACCTACTCATAAGTCTCCTGAATGATATGAGGACCTAGTAGTGCTGCATCCCTTGCCTCTAACTAGCATAGCAGTTAATGAAATGACCTACCATATAGTCCCTCATACGGAACCATCTAAATCATCTCTTGAAATATATTATTATAGGAGAACTCTATTAGAGGGAAATGATTCTCCCAAGAACCTTTGAAATCAAGAATGCATTCTGGGATCATGTTCTCTAATACATGTTTCATTTCTTCTAACTGGCCATTGGTATGAGGGTAAATATTTGTTCTTAGAAGCACGTGTGTACCCAAATCTCCTTACAACCCCAGTTATAACATAAAATTTATAAGTGAATCCATTACTAAAATTATAGTAGGATTACCTCCATGTAACCATATGATCTCATAGACATATATTCGTTCATACCATCAACTGAGAATGTATCCTAGATAAGAATGAAGTGGGATAAATTAATCAATTGATACATACCTACCAAAACAATGTCACTTCTTTGAGGCAACCTCAGTAAGACAACTAAAAAATATATCACAACATCGTTCCATTTCCATTACAGGATTGGAAATGGTGGTAATAATTCCACATGACACCGGTGTTCCACCTTCACTTATATAATGTTGGAACACCTAGTGATAAAAGACCACTATATAATGATTGTTTTCAAGACACGAATACTAGTGATTAATATCACTATAAAACATAGAGATGTTTGGATGAACTACCCACTGAGATGCATGGTACTCTTTCATTAGTTCCTCTATTATATCTATAGGAACCCAAGTGTGACCATATATACATTGGTTGTCGTCTCTCTCAGTTGGACACTACAGAGGTGGGTACCCACTAGAAAGTCTCTCCCAAATAACCCAACCTTCAATATATGAAAATTACCTTCTCTTCACCTTATTAAAGATTCTATATGTCACTACTAAGGCCATAAAAATATACTACTTGTGACTCATGAGACTCCATATGAAACTCAGATAAGAGGGAATTCAATTTCCATTCATCACTAGCTTCAGGTATGACATCTTCCTGAGTCTTTCATCTCAACACATCAGCAACTGTATTTCCATTTCCAAGTATACTGGAAAGCAAAAGTCAAAATACTGAAGTTATTTGACCCATATTCTCTATCTGATATTGATGTACTACTATATAAATACCTATTGTTGGATCATTTGGTCTGTATAGACCAAAAAGTTCTCACCAATTAGATAGTGTCTCCAGCAATGCAATTTATTGACAACTACTGCTAGCTCGAGGTTATACAATAGGTAATTAGTCTCATGAGGTCTTAACTGGAGAGACCCATACATAATGAATCTATCAACTAGTATCAAAACTATACCTATGTTAATTCCTAATGCATGTCATAAGACTATATATACTCTTATAGGATCTATAATAATTTGAATTAAAGTTTATGTAAGACTTCCTTTCATCTTCTAAAAGGCTTTATCACACCGTTCATACCAAATGAACTTCACACCCTTCATATTCAAACTATTATTAGGTGCATCAATGTGTGAGAAGTCCTATATGAAACAAATTTAATATCCAACCAAACACAATAAACTCCAAATATCAAAAATGATATTTGAATTCTCTAAGGAAACCCCATCACTCACCTTCTATTGGTCAACAAGAACTTATGATTATGATGTAATATGACCCAAGAAGTTAAATTTATCAAACTAAAATTGAAACTTAGAAATATTATGATATATATAATAATCTGTTAGGGTAATCAAAATGATCTTAATATATTTATCATAGTCACTGTAAGTATTATAATACACAAAGATATCTCTCATAAAAACCATGATAATGGAATCCAGATAGGGGTGAAACCCTATTCATCAAAGAAATTAAAAGTTTGGATCAATTCAAGATATTGAATGGAATAAATAGATACTCATAATGCTTTTAATGACTATTTAAAGTCACATGATGTATATATGAAGTCCAAACTCACACCTGATGATAGAATAATCTCATGTTAATCTTAAATAAAACCCTAGATTCTTATAGTTGGTCGAAAAGATCATCTATTCAAGGTAGTATATAAAAGTTCATAATAGTATACTGGTTCAACTATTGTTGGTCCATTCATGAATAAAGGGTCCCATTAACCTTCTTGGTGAAAATCATGGGTGAACCCCAAGAAGAAGTGTTGGATCAGATAAAACCATTTGATTTTAAATCCTCCAACTATCGCTTGATCTACTTGATATTAATAGGTTCAATTATTTATTAAGAAATGGATAATAGAGATTCTCCTGGAGCAAGATCAATTGTAAACTCCACCACTCTCATTGGAATAGATATAGAAAAAAATTCCAGTAATGAAATCCCTGAAATAATCTATAATAGGAGGAAAATATTTCAGATATATTCCATTATCCCCCATAAAGAGATTATAAAACTAGGTGGTCAGTCCACCTATCCCATGATGCTCTAGTCCAAATATACTGTCATAGACATTCCACTGATATTTTTAGAGATAACTTCCACCCTCTAGTGATGTAAATGACACCCTATGATGATAGTAGTCAATATAGGTGTGATATAGAACCAACCAATCTATTTTGAAAATAAAATAAAAAATAATAATTTTGGTTATGAATAGGTCCAAAAATAAAGGATAACTACTTTCATTAAGAGGAAAGTCCCTAATTCAGTATATTCCCTATAATTGTAGTCCCAATGGTGTGTCCATGGTCATCAAGCCATAAAAAAACTGAATTATCAACCCAAGAATTCCCACATTTGACAAATATAAAATGGAGTGAGGGGAACTAATATTGAATAAAACAAATACAATAGAATAGGATACTATAATATTACTTCATACTATAGGTGGTCCTACACTCTGATCCTTGGGTATCATCTGTAAGGCATGCAACTAGCCTGATCCATGGCCATGTGATATGGTTGGAATACCCTAATGAGGTCTTCTCATCTAGATCTAATAATTAGTTTTGTGGATACCACTTACATGACCTCCCTCATCATTTTTATACTGTGCTACTCTAACTGTAACTCCCTGACCCCAGTTAACTAGAGTCTGTGCATTATTACATAATATTGTCATGATCACAAAAGATCAAGTCTCGAAAGACCGATTAGTTTAGAAGCCTTGGAAACACTAGATACTTTCATAAATGTTACATTACATCATAAAGTTAAAAATCAAAATAACATAGTCTCCATAGTCCACACTCATATCCCCTTCATACTATCCCTGTAGGTTAGTCATAAAATATTTCTTCACATCCTGGGAAAATAAAACATAGAAAGGGGTGAGCTCAGATGCTCAGTAAGGATAACAATACAACAGAAAGTTTCATAAATAAACATTAAAATTTAAAGCAATTTATAACTAAAACAAAAGCCTTTTAAACTTTAACTTCAACATAATATGGAAAAAATAAAATTAAATAATTCCATTTACTCATTCACATGGGTATTCTACTATTCTAATAATCACATGCAATATCAATAACCACTTTCATAATGATGGAATGCATAATTCCAGACTATCATAACCACATAGTCAGGGCCTTGTGCCAATACTACAAATAAGATTTTGTCAAGGCCTTGTGACAAGACACTAGTTTGTCTCATTTGACCTACAGATGAATCGTGGAGATATAAAAGGCTCCACCCGTCACATAATATATCCAAAGCATTCCTTATATGAAAAGGTTTAAACATATCATAAACCATAACATAATCGTATCACATAAAACATTCATAATAGAAACATAACATTTCCACATTTCAATGACAAGATATCAATACAAAACATTGATATGATAAAAACATTTACAATACCAAAATAAAATAAAAGTAAAACTTGGTATTTATTTTTCATTTTAAAAAAAGTTATGGCTTGTAGAGGAATCCGAAACTCAAATAATGGTCACGACGGCAGAGAAGTGGTTGTCGCCGCATACGTACGACAAAAAACACATTCCATTTTTTCATTTAGTAAAATGATTTGTATAAAAAGATTCCTTTTGAATAAAAATAAAAGTCAAAGTGGTTTATACACTATATAAAAGAATGTTGTATATAAAACAAAAATATGCCTCAACGAAATGAGATTGGGATGAAGTCCCTTACCTCGTGTCTGACTTGACTCAATCGTTCTTTAATCTTCTGAATAATAAACTAGAGTTAATTTCTACTTTCTTAAGAACCTTTTTAAAGTTCATTATTCCTTTTATATCACTTATTACCATGTTATGGACATTATGTACTTATTTAAGTTAATAATGGTTGTTTTGTCAGTCTTTGGTACATGATTCAAAAATAAACTTCTTATAATTACAAGTTGTTCATGTGGTAAAATATCCATTATATCCAGAATTATATTCATGATTTATATATCATATATATCCTATATATATAGTACATAAATGCATTTATAATATTACATAATATTTAGAGGTATGAAATGAAATGCACCGTTCACGGAGAAGGTAAGCCGTACATACGCATGAACGCTACTTTCATTTCTATTTCATATTTAATGGAATTAAATAATAATTATATAAAGGTATATTATAATTCCAGTATAATATAATATATAATATCATTTACTCCATTCTTTATATGTCCCACATATGGCATTAACGATTCAAATCACTTTGAGGTGGCGGTAGTCCGCACTTCCTAAAATGAAATTATCGCGTTTACCCATAATGGAAATCATAAAGGTATGAAATAAATGAAAAATACATAAGCACAAGGAAAACATAAACATAATATATATCATATATAAATATATTGACGTCTTAATGGCCACCATCATAGGTGTTAAAATAAGAGTGATCAATCATCATTTCGTGAGGCAGTAATTTCGCAACCAACAGAAACAGTGTGTTCTTTAACCATTAGAGGAAGGTGTGTGTAAGTTTAAATCAAATTATTCTCATAAAAATATACTAGTATATTTATGATACTGGTTTTGTTACAAAATAATGGAATAAAAACAATTTAAGGGGTTGGAGAAGCAAAATAAAACAAAAGAACATAAGAGAAGACATTACCTTAAAATCGGGTAACTCTTTTTGATTTGAGGCAAAGGCTTCATTGGAAAAATTCTGCCCAAATTGAGGATTATAGGATTAAGAGAGGGAATTTGAGAGAGTATTTGGTCAGAGGTTGGTAGATCCAAGTGGCTTTGAATGTGTGAATAAGGTGGTAGAGGTGGGGGCCTTTTATAAGAGGAGAGGAGGGGCACTTTTGGAAAGTCATGAAATGTTACTTTATTATGAGATGATTTTAAGATTTTAATGGTCCCAAAATGATATATTTCGAGGATAAGGTGATAAGGGTTCGAAAGATACCCATAAAATATGTTTTAGACAAGTGTATGTATTAGATTTTACCTTATATTTTCATTTTATTTAAATTGTTCATTAATGAGTTAATCGCTTCATTATCATGGTTTCATAAATAAATTTATTTATTTAATGCCTAAAAATTATAAAAAAATTACCATGAGGTATGAAATCTTTTTAGATTTACAATGAATATTTATAGTCAAAAAGTTAACTTATATAACCCCATGTAATAATTTTTTTGGTAAAACAACACATGTTTGTGATAATTTTATTTTTACTTTAAATAAAAAGTTATTAATGTCATTTTCTAACCCAAGTGGCTCCATGGGGTCCCCAAGTTGACCCATGGATTGTCATGGTCGTCCATGACTAATCCATTAAGGGTATAACAAGTTTAAAGGTAATTTCATATTATTATAACATTATATTTACCTTTAATTACAATAATTACCTTTAATCACGACTAATAAAACTTAAAAGTTACTATTCACCAAAAATTATTTTCATCTCATTGAACCATGTTTTACATAATAATGACAACCATGTATGTCAGATTTTTGAAATTCAATTCCCAAAAGTGGTAAAGTTTCATTTAAATGAAAAATTAGTTTTTTAACTACCACTTAGTGGTTTCACTATTCATCAAAATTGATGTTTTCCAAAAAAATACCAAAAATTCACCCATATGCTATATTTTATATTCCTAATTCAAAAATGATGTCTATTTTAAAAAATTCAAAACATATAAGTTGAATTAATTAATTTAATATTTAATTCCCATTGTCACAACTAATAGCATGTTTTTAAGAAACAATATATATCAAAAGATTGACAATTGTTTATGTCCAATATCAAAGTGAAATTAATTCTACTGACCACCATTGGATAAAACGGTTAAAATATATTCTAATTATAATTTAAAACCACTCAATCATATAATTTATCACTATAAATTTTTTTGATTAAAAATGATGTTTTTAAATATTTTTCATTATTCATCGAAAATTGGAAGTTTTTAGAAAAATACCAAAAATTCAACATAGGCTAATTTCGATATTCCAAATCCAAAAATGAAGTCCATTTTGAAATAGAAAATTTATATAATTTAAAAAAGTGGGTATTACTATTCATAACGGCTATTTTGATTGGTCGCGGAGTGTTAGAATCGCGAACTTGCGTACAATGCAAGCTATTGCATTATTGAAAGAGAAGTGTATCATGGAAGATTGGGGTGTTACATTCTCCCCTCCTTAAATAAATTGAATCCTCGCAATTTGAAATTGTTCTTCTAAACTAAAAAGTTCAAAGTAGAAAATACCTTTTTGGAAAACCCATATCAGAAATAGGGTTAATAAAAATATAACTTTAAAAGAAAGAAAGAGAAGTACAAAGGTCACCTGAGAAAGACCATACTAGGATTCTATGAAAACATGGATATGGAGGAGAAACAAACCATCATGGTCTGATGGAGAGTTGTAGAAAATAGGATTAGGAGAAAGTTAACTACAAGAAAATCACAAACTTGTGATTTGATAAATGATCATTGATTCCCAAGTAGGAAAAGTTAACCGAAAACATTTTTATTTTAAGTTACCTTTCATAAAGTTGAGGAATTTATTTAGGAGATTACTAAGAATTTAAGGAAATATACATACTTATCATGTAGACTTTTCATTATTTAATAAGTTTTTACCACAAACCCATCTTTCACTCAAAAAGATAATAGAACTCAAAAATATTATATTTATCCTAATCGTACAAGATTCCAAATATTAACACATACCATTTAGATTAGGAAAACTATTTTGTAATAACCAAGGACTTCTTATAGGCTAGTGGTAGGTAATAAAGGCTTGTCTCACTATGGTTGTGGGTTCGATTCCTACAGCTTTTTCCGACGCGACGGGTTATCCCCAGACCTACAGGTTGTCCTTTTACTAAAACTATAGTATTATAATATTCCAAAAAATAAACTTCAGAATTGTTATAACCTTAAAGAATACTATCCAAAGTTCAACTTAATCCATTACAACCTTTATAGTTATCCAAAATACCTTTGTCCAGACTTTCTCTAAAAGGTATCTAAATTCCAAAATCAATTATAATATCGGATTCCCTAAACAAAGTAAAGTTTCTCTTATTGCCACATACAAAAAATATGATTACCTTCATCATATTAAAACCTTAATGAAAACAAAAAGTACTGTAGTACAATCCTTATATATATTTCACATTATTCTTATAACCATAATATAGTTTTTGAGTCCAAAAACACAAATAAAAAATTATTCAACTTCATCTACAGTAACAACATAAGCTTTCCCTTGATCCCTTGGACTTTTCTAAGGTAATTATCCCTGACGCTTAGGTCATTAATTTGCATAATACCCCATTTATCTAAAATTATAGCATTAAACATTGATAGCATCTTTCTTTCCCATGCAATCACGAGCCTGGTGACCATTTTCTCCACATTTATAACAAACTCCCATTCCTTTTAGGCAAGTAATAAACTGATTCTTCCCATAATTATCGCATATTGGAAAATTCTTCTTTCCCTTTTTCCCTTTATCTATCTCTTGTTCCATTGTCCTCTTCTTCTCTTACTTTACATTATTGTCATATGATTTAGAGAATTCCTTTTCTGTCTTGATAGCACACGAGACTATATCTTTGTACATTGAGAATGATTGTGATACTAAAGCTCAACGAAGAAATGGTTTTATCCCATCAAAGAAACGATCAATCTTACTTCTTGGGTTACGTATATAATCTTCAACATACCTCACTAACCTAGTAAATTTGGCCTCATACTTTGCGACATTCTCATCCTCCTTTTGTCTCAGACTCAGAAATTGCCTTTCCATATCTGCTCGATGGTCACGAGGAATGTATTTTTATAAGAAAATATCTTTTAAATCCCTCCATTCCATATTTGATACTTCATTATCTTCCTTTGTGTTTTGAATCAATGACCACCATTGATCAGCATCTCTAGTGATGCAGTAAACTTCCATGATAACCTTTTCCCTATCACTACTCGCCAAGGCATGGAATATTTTTTCTCTAAGGAATTTATCCATTTCTCAGCGAATAAGGGATTTGTACTCCCATTTAATTTTTGTGGTTGTTTCCTCATGAAGCGGTCTAACATTGATCCTCCATATTGCGGATCAGGGTGATCCATACGAGTGAGGTTATTATTCATAATCTGAGTCAGTTGTCCCAGTATAGTGATAAGTTGATCAGCACCAGATGTATCACCAGCTCCATTATAATTATCTTGAGCAGGAGGGAAATCCCTACATGGAGTGCGTGCATTTATACAGTATCCATTCCTTCAACTTGTAACCATTTATAAAAAATGTCACAAACTAGATTAGTTTATGAATCGAAATACATAATTCTATACTTAGAAAACACTTAGCATAAATTGAACTATTTATGGATATAATCCATAATCATAAAAAGAAATGTTTTCTTTGAGGAAATATATACTCATAAATCCTTCATAATGGTTTGTAATGAAATAGTGAATTATCCTAAGCATATCCCCAGGGAGTGTCGTAACTAAGAGTGCAGCAAGGCTCGTTGTCGTGCACCAGTTCTCATTTGAGTCTAGCTCAAAGTGGTGTTTTCAGTTTTTACCCCTAGGTACATCTATGCCAGAGCCACCCCTACATGCTCGTATCCAGAAAGGGATGTATTGCTCAAAAAACTCACAAAATCTCTACAATACCAAAATTCTAGGACGTTCTTCTATACTAATCCTCAAATTCTATCTTAGGTCTATGTGCTCTAATTAGATTTTTTCTAAATCTATCTTCCAAGGTTAGTACTAAACTGCCTCTAGTACCAACTGTAATGCCCAGACCCTAGTTAACCAGAGTCAGTGCATTATTATGTAACATTGGCATGATCACAAAAGATCATGTCTCGAAAGACCGATTAGTTTAGTAGCCTTGTAAACACTAGATACATTCATAAATGTTACATTACATCATAAAGTGAAAAATCACAATAACATAGTCTCCATATTCCACAATCATATCCCCTTCAGACTATCCCTGTAGGTCAGTCATAAAATATTTCTTCACATCCTGGGAAAATAAAACATAGAAAAGGGTGAGCTCAGATGCTCAGTAAGGATAACAATATAACAAAAACATTCATAAATAAACATAAACATTTAAGGCAATGTATAACTAAAACAAAAGACATTTAAACTTGAACTTAAGAATAATATGGGAAAAATAAAATTAAATAATTCCATTTACATATTCACATGGATATTCTACTATTCAAATAATCAAATGCAATATCAATAACCACTTTCATAATGATGGAATGCATAATTCCAGACTATTATAACCACATAGTCAAGGCCTTGTGCCAAGACTATAAACAAGATTGTGTCAATGAATTGTGGCAAGACACTAGTTTTTCTCATGAGACCTAACGATGCATCGAGGAGCTATAGCGGGCTCCACCCGTCACATACTAAGTCCAATAAATTCCTTATATGAAAAGGTTTAAACATATCATAAACCATAACATACTCATATCACATAAAACATGCATAATGGAAACATATCATTTCCACATTTCAATCACAAGATATAAATACAACACATTGATATGATAATACCATTTTCAATACCGAAATAAAAGGAAAGTAAAACTTCGTATTTATTTTTTATTTTAAAAAAATTTATGGCTTGTAGAGGAATCTGAAACTCAAATAATGGTCATGGTGGTGGATAAGTCATTGTCGCAGCATACGTACGACAAAAAAACATTCCATTTTTTCATTTAGTAAAACTCTTTGTATGAAAATATTCTTTTTGAATAAACGTAAAAGTCAAAGGGGTTTTCACACAATATAAAAGAAAGTTGTGTATAAAACAAAAATATGCCTCAATGAAAGGAGATTGAGACGAAGTCCCTTACCTCATGTCTGACATGACTCAATCATTCTTTAATCTCCTGGATAATAAAATATAGTTAATATATACTTTCTTAAGAACCTTTATCAGGTTCATTATTCCTTTTATATCACTTATTACCATGTTATGAACATTATGTAATTATTTAAGTTAATAACAGTCGTTTTTTCTGTCTTTGGTAATTGAGTCAAAAATAAAATTCTTATAATTACAAGTTTTTCATGTGGTAAAATATCCATTATATCCAGAATTATATTCATGATGTTGATATCATATATTTTCTATATATCCAGTATATAAATGAATTTATCATATTACATAACATTTAGAGGTAAGAAATTAAATGCACCGTTCATGGAGACGGTAAGTTGTACGTACGCATGAATGCTACTTTCATTTATATTTCATATTTAATGGAATGGAATAATAATGATATAAAGGTATATTATAATTCCAGTATAATATAATATATAATATCATTTACTCCATCATTTATACACCCACATATGGCATTAATGATTCAAATCACTTTGAAGGGGCGGTTGTCCGCACTTCCTAAAATGAAATTATCGCATTTACCCATAATGGAAATAAAAAGGTATGAAATAAATGAAAAATACAGAACTATAAGGAAAACATAAAAATAATATATATCATATATAAATATAGTGACATCTTAATGGCCACCATGAGAGGTGTTAAAATAATATTGAATAATCGTTGTTTCGTGAGGCAGTAATTTCCCACCCAGAGAAACAGTATGTTCTTTAACCATTATACGAAGTTGTATGTAAGTGTAAACAAAATAATTCTCATAAAAACATACTATTATATTTAATATAATGGTTTTGTTACAAAATAAAGGAATAAAAAGAGTTTAAGGGGTTGGAGAAGCAAAATAAAACAAAAGAACATAAGAGAAGACATTACCTTAAAATCGGGTAACTCTTTTTGATTTGAGCCAAAGGCTTCCTTGGGAAGACTTTTTCCCAATGTGAGGATTCTAGGAGTAAGGGAGGGAAGTTGAGAGAGTATTTGAGCAGTTTTTGGCCGAGCCAAATGGCTTTGACAGTGTGAATAAGGTGGTAGAGGTGGGGGCCTTTTATAAGAGGAGAGGAGGGGCACTCTTGGAAAGTCATGAAATGTTACTTCATTATGAAATGCTTTCCAGATTTTAAAGGTCCCAAAATGTTATATTTCGAGGATATGGTGATAAGGGTTCGAAATATACCCATTAAAGAAGTTTTATACAAGTTTATGTTTTATATTTTACCTTATCTTTTCATTTTATTTAAATTGTTCATTAATGAGGTAATCGTTGCATCATCATGGTGTCATAAATAAATTTTTTTTATTTAATGCCTAAAAATTAAAAAAAAATTACCATGATGTAGGAAATCTTTTTATCTTTCCAATTAATATTTATATTCGAAAAGGTAACTTATATAACCCCATGTAATAATTGTTTTAGTAAAACAACACATGTTTGGGACAATTTTATTTTTTACTTTAAATAAAAAGTTATTAATGTCATTTTCTTACCCAAGTGGCCCCATGGGGTCCCCATGTTGACCCATGGATTGTCTTGGACGACCATGACTCATAAATTAAGGGTAGTAAAAGTTTAATGGTAATTTTATATTATTATAACATTATATTTACCTTAAATTACACTAATTATCTTTAATCGCGATTAATAAAACTTAAAAGTTAATATTCACCAAAAATTATTTTCATCTAATTGAACCAAATTTTACATACTAATGGCAACCATGTATGTCTGATTTTTGAAATTCAATTCATATAAGTGGTAAAGTTTCATTTAAATGAAAAATTAGTTTTTTAACTACCACTTAGTTGTTTCACTATTCATCAAAATTGATGTTTTTCAGAAAAATACCAAAAATTCACCATAAGATATATTTGATATTCCAAATTCAAAAATTATGTCTATTTTATAAAATTAAAAAAAATATAAGTTGAATTAATTAATTTAACAATTAATTGTCGCTGTCACAACAAATAGCGTGTTTTTAAGAAACAATATATATTAAAAGATTGACAATTGTTTGTGTCCAATTTCAAAGTGAAATTAATTATAATGACCACCATTGGATAAAACAGTAAAAATATATTCTAAATATACTTTTAAACCACTCAATCGTATAATTTATCACTATAAATTATTTTGATTAAAAAAGTTATTTTTAAGTATTTTTCACTATTTATCGAAAATTGGAAGTTCTTAGAAAAATACCAAAAATTCAACATAGTCTAATTTCGTTACTCTGAATCAAAAAATTAATTCCATTTTGAAATATAAAATATATATAATTTCAAAAGGTGGGTATTATTATTCATAACGGCTATTTTGATTGGTCACGGTGTGTTAGAATCTCGAACTTGCGTACAATGCATGCTATTGAATTATTAAAAGAGAAGCATATCGTGGAAGATTGGGGTGTTACAATAACTCCCTACATAACATATCTCCCTTGATCATACTCTTGAATGTGGAACTGGTGTGGACCCTCTTCCACTAAAAGCATGTGGAAAGGGTCAATAGAATCTCAGAATTTGTCCCCTACAGTCGCAGTCATAATACTCAATCAAGTATCCATAAAACAAAGGCTTAATATTATAATGTTTTCCACACTTATGGAATATAATAGATCTTAGTATGTAGATAATTTATCCACCACTACACTGATGAGAAAATCAAGGCTACACATCCTGCTACAGGAAGAACAACAACCCTCCTTCGATACTAATCATGTGTGCCCTATAATATGGTATTCCTTCATGTTGAATTAGTGATAAGAGCCTGAATTAAAATATTATAAAATTTAAGGTAGGCATAATACAATCACCATTGATTGGGTGACATACATAAGGCCATCCACAAAATGTCTCACTCATAGTATCTCATCACCGGATAGAAGCGGTGAAATGGTTTGCAACTCAGTGAAATGTGTTGAATATTCACTGAACAATATAGAACCCTTATCCAGGTTCATGAACTATATATATTGGTTAACTGCCAGCACCTAAGAGAAAAATTAATCATATAAGGAAGTCTAGAAGTCATCCCAGACCATTCCTTATTAATGACCTGCCTGGGTGATCACATCCCATGAGTCCTTGGTTGAATCATGGAGAATATATGTGGTGAGATTGACCCTACAATCTAGAGGTGTATTTAGATTCTTGAATATATAAGAATTAGTATCCAAACAAGAATCATTAGATTGGGCAATGCGTTCCACTTAATTGATGGGATGAGGATGCTTCTAGAACTCACGAGTGAGATCAACTATAGTAAGCACTGGTTTTGGAGCACTCTACGTGGACTACATCCGACCTAGATAATCATAATTAGATAAGAATAATTTCCATGTTTGTGAATAATCGGTAGTTACTTAATTAATTCCCCTATCTATAAGAATTATAGCATAGGGCCCACCATCTCCAAATCATGGTTGTATCTACCCTCATGGGGCACTACTTGAGGATATCATGGTGGAATGGATATAAAAATTCCAAGCACACAAATCAAATCAATATTTTAGATTAAATAAAAAACTATATGAATAATACCATAATATTAAGGGCTCACTACCTAAGGTACTACCCCAACTACCTTCTTAGAAGGTTATGGTATTTATAAGAGTTTTAATTTAATTTACGGAGGATCATGTAGGTGAAAGTTTAATTTTTATTTTCCTAATCATTTATTGGTGACCATTTCAATTTAAAATTCATGATTTACCATTAATTATTGATTTTATTATTTAAATATAACATGGTTTGATAAAATGGATCATCATTACCCACCATTAAATTCCCACACACTTTATAAAATAAAGTTCCACACACTAATTTTGTTTAATAACCTCTATTTTTGGCATCAGAATGTAATAAGTAATATAATATTTGTTGACTTGATTAATTACCCATTATAATTAAAAAGGGTCCATACACATCATAAATTGAAACCAGTAGTCAATCAATCATATCTATAGTTCAACACACAAAACTATTTTTACATAGATGACACTGGTAGAAACTAGGAACTTAATATGACACCATTTACCTATATAGGAAAACACTATTAAATTGACGACGAATCTTTAAATAAAAAATTCCCTTAAAAATAGAATAATTTAATAGAACAATAATATATAACAACCATGGATCACTAAATAATAAGATTAAATAAAAATAATTAAAGTATTGAAATGAATCTATATGTCATGTAATATGCATGGAATGAGAATCTTAAGTGCCCATAATTATGAATATAACAATGATCCTTATTGTAATAGGATATATAAAATATCCGTAAATCATATCAAGAATAAATATCTATGTGTATCACCCAATAGTGAAAATATAACAACTATAATAATAAAAATCAAGAACAAGAATTTCCCATTCCCATGAAACACGGTATTTATCCCGAATGTGGGTTAGCTACTCCCAAACATGGATTATTACCATTTTATATCATTTTTTTAATATATTTTCTCTATTTACCAAAAAATAAGACAAATAATATGAAATAATTCCCCAAACACTACTTTGTGACATCCCAACTCAGGTTGCACTCAAAGGTTCCCTAAGCTGATGGGCCACATGACCTCAAGCATGCCTCTATGTATATAAGAGGTTTCCTACTAGCAGCGATGGCCTATCATGTGTCCATTGGGAGAATATTCCCTCATATTAAAGTAGAGTTCATTTAATAATAATAACAAATAATTATTAACATATTATATGGATAAAAATAGTATAATCACAGTAATGAGTAATGAAAACTTATACTATAAGTAAAGATAAAAAAGCATTAATAATAATTACCTTAATAGTTGAAAATTGAATCATATACAAAAATATATTTTTGTGTATTGTCTCCAAAAAATTTCAAAATAAATGTACATGAAGAAAATAAATATATTATATACAAAATAAGAAAAATAATCCAAAATCCTTCAAGTATACTGTGTGCTGGATCAATCATCTACTAGCAAGATCCCTCCTAAATCAAGGAAGAGAGTCAGGTGTCCAAAAAAGGATTCTTACCCATATCTACACCTATATATAAATAATCTACCTAGGTACCATAAGAGGCCTAGATAATTTGTGACATAAATCTCATTAGTCTACCATAAACAACATCTATACAAATCCAATGTATAGATATAAACTTAAAAGTATCAAGCATATATAGTTATAAAGAAATTCAAAAATAATAACTAATTAATGCTTCATCCTTAGTAGGTAATTTTTCATAACATGATATCATTTAATAAATTCATTCAATTTAATTTCATATATAATAAGTATTTGAAAGTGTAAAAAAATAAATATTCATGATAATAAAAATAAAATATAATCCATGGTGTAACTAAGGCATTATTAGCCTTATTTGGTCAACCAAGTCAAATTAAAGACTCATTAAGTATGGAACAAATGGGTCTAATTGTAATCCAAGGGGAATATTTGAAGTCATTCCACTATAATATATTCTAAACATGTATAAGGATATCATCCATGGGAAACACGATCTATGGGTTACAAGTCTAAATGGGTTGAATCTATGGCGCTACATGTCAAAATACATAAATATGGATACATTGAGTACATATGAGTCATCCTAATCTGCATAAAGTAAATGAACTGATCCTATGGTTTCATTTTAGTAAAATTATAATATATAGGGACATTGTTACAAGGTGGGTATCTCCCTTGGAAACCAACTCTATTAATTAGAGTGGCATCCTCTGAGTGCTAAAGAAATTACTTAGGGAATCCATGTTGGGCTTAGGTCCGAACAATCCAATAATGATAAAAAGGCCCATATTCAATAAGAACCTTATACATATAACATTATTTAATTAATGTATAATTAATTATCAGGACAATTATGAATCCATTAGGTTCATTCCATTTTAGTTCATACTAAGTGAAAAGGATTAAAAGGAAATTCCACCAATCCCCATTTCAATTTATAAATATTTAATCAGTTTATTCCATTTCCTTTAATTGGGAATAAAAAGGAAAATTGGGTATGACAAAAAATTAAATTAAAATTATAATTGTATTTTACAAGTGATATATATGATAAAATTTATAATTTAGCATTTAAATGTTAATTTAATTTATATAGAAAACTTTCCTTACCAAGGTCAAGTCCATCACACCTAAATGGAGCCACAGAACAACCCAACTTGGTTTACCAAGGAATAAATAAGGAACCACCCTTATTAGGGTGGTTGGTGTTGAGATAATAACCACCAAAGGCATGAAGAACAATTGTAAACATGGATCTATAATCTGAGAAAAAAGATAATAAAAAATACAAATGGATTTCAGGGGAAATTATTGGTGAAAATGGTGTGGAAAAACCAATACAAATTTATAAATACTGAGACATTTAGGGAAAATTCATAAACCAAATAACTCTAGGAATGCAGAACTATCCCAAACCAATATCTGTCTATAGGTTTTCTTTAATCATAAGAAAACTGAAGGATGAATCAACTCCTTAAAACTAGGGTATATGAGCCTGCATCAAAATAGGGTCATTAGGAGGATGAAAAATGACAAACTAAGCTTAATGATTCAGTAGTTTACTAGAATTTATTCAACATGTTGAATAAATATTGAATTAGTGGTAAATCAATGAAATAAGGTTAAAACTTTTGAAGTGGGTCTTTGGATCTCATCTGTGATAGAAAAAAATTAAACTATCTTCTAGGGGTGAAAAATAGAAAGAATGGGTAGGGTTAATAAAATTTAGAGATGAAATGGTTATTTTTCCTAGTAATGAAGGTTAACATAATTTGATGTCATTATTGGCTAGACCATATGCCAACCATGCACCAGGATCTATTTAAATATGAGACCCACGTGGTTAGGCCCTACGGTTTGAGAAACTATATGCCAACTATTCTATATGGATTTGATAAAAATTTAAGAAAACCCATACATGTATATAGACCTGGGCACATGGTTAGGGAAAATAATATGCCATGATTTTCCCTATAAATATCCCACATGTTTAGAGGAAACCATTTGGGTTGGGTGGCACACCGAAACTTCCATGACCTCATTAGCCATCCATAATCATTTCAAAAAATAATAATTAGTCCAAAATTTTAAGTATTTTTACCTCATAGAAAAACCGAGTTCTTTCATATTTTGACTAATAAATCCATTACTATATTAAGAGGGAAATATACAATTTTCATGGAAAACAATGTAGATATAAAATAGTGTGAGGATAAAAAATTTGATAAAGAAATATTTAAATTTAAAGATAGTATTACCATATCTTCCACAACTTAATTGGATACTTCAACCTCTGATGTTGTAATCACAAAAACATGGAATTCTTCTTTTGGTATTATTTTTGGTGGATTCAAATGAAACTTGTATATTTTTTTTGAATAATAACACATTTCCATACAATCGAGACACTAGAAATTATTGATTTTATTTCCTCCCCTTGCATTCATAGGACTTATTCCCCTTATTAATTCTCTTATAATAGACTCCCATGACCTTAATGTGGTTTCTCGGGTGATTCTATGCACATTTCTCACATAATGAAAATTAATTCATCTTTTTATTCTTTTGTTGACTAATTACCTTTTTCATAGTTCTCATACGACCTATTATTCTCTTGGTTTCACTAGAATATATAAGATCCAGATAATTTATTCTATGTTCTTTTGGTATATAAAACTATTTTATCATATAAAAAAAACTTTTGAAGACTAGGGCCCTTCAAGGACATGGATTAAAACCTTCAAA
Source organism: Viscum album (assembly GCA_963277665.1). Lineage (NCBI taxonomy): Eukaryota > Viridiplantae > Streptophyta > Magnoliopsida > Santalales > Viscaceae > Viscum > Viscum album. The sequence continues at coordinate 434,975,129 of OY728141.1, read as the reverse complement.
TAAGTGATCAATAATGTATTGTGTGTTTCATATGTAATATGTGGTATACATGTATAACCTTGTAAAGGAAGACTCATACTCAGAAACAATCTCTTATTCATTTTTATTTAGGATAAGGAACTTTCTCTTTTTCTCAACTTTTTTCTCACAGGGGAGATGTTTGTTAAGGAATGTTTCTTTAATTTCTTAACATTAAATGTTTTATATTTCCACTTAATAACTAATATTATGGATCAAAGAACACCATTTATCAACATTACCTTTGATACAATATACAGAAATAATTACATTTTACTTTTTTATGCATCTCAATACCATAAATATTTTTTTGACAGACATAATCCATTACTTGGATACCACTGTATTAGTATTCTCACAAAATTATGGGGGATTATATTGTATAAAGTGATCCATCATATGATAATCTCACTACTGAACAAGTTTCTCTATCTAGGGGTGCTTATTTTTCATTACATGATTTAACAATCCTAATGTAGACATAATTTTCTCTATTCCAATACCTTCTGTATTATCTTCCTTTGTAGCTAAATCTCAAAATTGGATATGAGTATTGATACCCATATTCCTTCAAGTATCCATTTCTTTAAAATTCCATATACTATATTAGTTCACAAAATTGTGAATTCAAAATCCAAATTCATAATTCCAAATATGGTGTAACACACAAAATAAATTAAAATTTATGCATTATGAATCTCAGAATCATAAACATTTGTTTCTTTGGGGGTATCATTACATTCAAATACTTTATAATTGTTTGTAAATAAAATGTAAATTATCCTAATAATATCCATAAGAGTGTCAAAATAGGTTCATATTAAGGCCCATTTTTGTGTACCTAGTAACTCTTGAGTTAATATTAATGCACATTTTTTGGATTTATTACCCAGAGGTACCTATTTTCTAGAACCACGTCCACTTTTAGTATCTATATAGGGGTTTATTTATTGAAAAACCCAAAAAATAACTTCCTTTACAAAACATTAGGATGTTCATATTTTATTATACCCAATGTAGATCATAGGATTATGCTCTCTAATTTTTTCCTTAATCTAGTTCCCATGGTTTTGAAGAAAACATACTTTGATACCGACTGTAGTTACTCTGGAAACACTATATTGGATCTAGTGCCTTACTTTATTACATTGACATAGATAAAATGAGTTAAATCCCAAAGGACTGATTAGTTTAGCAGTTTCAAAGAACCTGATTCATACATGATTCCCATTTTACAATGGTAATATTGAATAAAACTTAATATATAACAATTGAAAATGAACTGCATACTTGAAATCACATTCAAATGAGTTATCTTCATAAATTGGGGAAATGAAACAAAATAAGGGTGAGATCAGATGCTCAGTAAGGGTTATGTTCAGCCGAAGATATCATGAATAAATAAGCTTAATAGACATGTAATAGTAAATAAATGAACCTAAATTCCATTCAAATAACATGACTACATGAATAAAATTGTAATAATCAATATGGTAAGGTAAATAATTGGAAATTAACGATTTTTAAAGAATAAACACGGAATGAAATGCATCTAGAGATAATATCACAGTTAAAATATACAAGATAATAATAACTGATCTCTTAATGAAGTTAATGATAAATATTTGGATGTTATATCTCAATAACAAGATTTATCTAGTATCAAGACCATTAAGAAGATGTTTTAAACTATATGTAAAACCCCATTTAATTTAGACAACTAATTTATCTCATGATACCAACTGATGCATCAGGGGGATATATAATAGAGGGCCCCAAAAATCACTATAGGTCCAAAAAATTCCTTATGTATTGAATAATTAGTTTAATTTATAAATCAATATTCCTTATCATGAAATATCCATATTGATTAAAGGAATCAAAATTGTTAATATTTCACGAGTTACTCAAATAAAATTCCATGTAAACACAACGTGAAAATATTGTTAGGTATTTTAAGAAATAATCATATCCATCATACAAGAATATGTATATTTAATAAATATTTAATGACCCATGAAAAACCATAACAATTAGTAAATTGTTTCAAGAGAAAGTTAAAAATCACAAAATTATATAAGACTGCACAATAAGTTTTACCACATAGTAATTTTTAGGTCAAAACCCATTGGATGAAATGATTCAAATAGGAACATAAAATTACCTAAATTATTAATAAATCATAATATTACATTTAAAAGGGGCATTATATAATCCACATAAAATTTAGTTGGTTCATAATAATGAATAAGACTCAATCGAATGGAAATTATGACAAAATCTCTTACATCATGCTTCCTTTTGATTTTACTTTATTTAAACGCTTTTATAGTGATTTTAGAAATTTTATTAACTTATAACATAACCATGTTAATATTTATAATACCATATTTTATTATTTTATAATATCTTATCACCTGTTAATTTATTATCATTCATTATTTTTAGTGTCTTGGGTATTAGTTGGCTTATTTCTTTATTGGCGTTTTTTCATTAAATATATGATTATTGAACATATTATATAATTTAATCATATCCATAATAATAACCATATAATTATTATAATATTTTTAAATTCATTTTAAATATAAAACTAATCACTAATAATGGTTAAGAAAAATTAAGTATGTTATGATCATTGAGATGGTTGGTCGTACGTATGCATGAGTAACATTTCCATATTTAGGGATCATTATAGAAGTTAGTTAATTAATATATTATCTTTATAAAATTATTAAAATATCATTAATATCATATTTTATTCTTATATATATCATTCATGTCGTTTAGTGATGAAAATATAGTCACTTTACTTCATGATTCTAATAGTCCAAACTTACAAAAACGATGCTATTGTCTTTATGTGAGTTAAAACGAAAGGAAAAATATATATATTATCTTTAAAAATGGTAAATATATCATTTTTATCTCAATTATTTCTTTTATATCATATATAATCATTAAATTTATCCTTATCACCTTCCATGTGAATAGTTATTGAAAGATGAATCACATTGCTTCATGAGGTGGTAGTCTATCGTACACATGAGTGACATTATCATGTCTCCTACATAATATAATCTTTAAAAATATATATATATATTATATAGTGAATACATAGGTATAAATATTTTATAAATTATATGTATAAACTTTTGATCAATCATCCCATCCATCCTTGAGAGGTGGAAATTGAATAACAAAAGACGTTGGTTTGGGAGGCGGTACATCGTCGAATACATGATGGATGATTTCATAAAACAATTGATGTAATTAGAGATGTTTTTAGGTTATGAATGTATTAAAAAGAATCCTAGTTTATTTAACATTTTTATTTTTAGATCATAATTGTTTAATTAAAATATAAGGTGGTGGAGAATAATGTGAAATAAAGACTGTATTTGAAGAACATTGACTCTTCTTCATGTATCCTCCTTAAGTATTCATTGAAGACATAATAGGATGCATTTAATCACAAACTAAGGTTTTTAGGAATAGTGTAGGGATTTTGGGAAGTGGATTTTTAGGGAATTTTTTAAACCAAGTAGTTTTTAAGGTGTGAATAAGAGTGGAGAGTGGGGCCTTTTATAAATTTAGGAGAGGACACACTAGGTATTTCTAAAAGTAATTGAGTTATCACACATTTTCTAAATAAAAAAGTTCCAAAATAGAAAATTATCTAAAATTATTGGTATAAGGGTCTAAATATTTCCATACAATAGTTTTTAGACATGTTTATAGGCTATTATTACCCTTATCTTTTTAATTTAACCCCTATGAAACCCATTTTTTCCTTAACCACAGTAATTAATTTTTACTACATAAACTATAAATTTTCATAAAAAATTAAATCGAATTTATTTGAAATTATACTTTATGCTTCTTCCAAATATGGAATCCATTTTTCAAAATTCTATTCATATAATTGGAAAAGATTCATTTAAAATTACCCCCTGAACGTGTCGGGACATATGGGGATTTAAAGTGAAAACAGTTAAAAGTTTATAATGTTTTAATGTCTAAATTAAATTTAAAAGTGATTACCATGACATAAATTATATTGATTTAGATGAAATTGAATTAATTTTCATTTAAAATAAATTAAAAATATAATTTATCCATATAATGTATTTAAATTAAAATTTGTTTTCAATTCAAATTTAATATTTTTATCTATTTATAAAAAATGTAATTTGTTAGAAAAATCCCAAAAATTCACTCTTAGATTTTAAAATATCAAAATTGATGTTTATTTTTTCAATTTTCTTTTCTAAGAAAAATAAATTTTAATTTTAATTTATGTTTGAAAAGCATGAATAAATAGTGTTTTGTTTAAAGATAATATTGTGTGCATTAGATGTTATCAATGAAATATATTATAAAAGAAATGTATGTTAATGTATTTGGGTGTTATAGCAGAATTAAAAAATGTTTCCAAGGAAGATAAAGAATGTATTGATGATGTACATGATATTTATCTAATACATATTATAATAGTGCATCATGTACTAATTTAAGATGAGGTTCCATGATTATCTGCTTAATGAATAAGAAAATTCACATTCAAAATATGAGACACGACTAGATTATAGACTCAATGATAATTTTTGTTGACATGGAATGAAAATTATTGACAAGGTGATGAAAATAGGTAGTAATCATCACATTTAAAAGGATAATAACCTCATTAATGGGTTCTTCTTTCATTCTTGAGAAGAATCACATGTTACCATAAATAGAAAACTGAGTAACACTATTTAATGAGGTAGAGTTTCTGATAAAAATTTAATTTATTTCAATGATAATTATCATGATGATTTTATTTTTTTGAAGCATTATCGATGTGAATATTTGATAATTAGTTCTACAAAGAGAACCTAATTATAAAAATAATAAAACCCACTTGGTGGTAAGATATTTCTCTACCTATCCAATAGGATGTGTGTGAATGAGGAGCATGCATAAGGATAAATTACTATAAACCCATTTGGGTTTTTAAGAAGGAAGTTATTAACATATTTTATAGGAATATTATACATGATATGAAGGTATAGTGTATTGTAATAATCCCTTCAATAATGGGTTTTGTTAGAGATAGCTATGTAAAATCATTTGTGTAAAATAAAGAAAATATCATCGAATGAATTGTTTCATGAAAATGTGAAGATAGAAGTATTTTCATGTTATACATAAAACCATTTTTTCTTAAGTAAGGAAGATTATTTTTTCATGTAAGGAATCAAAATAACTTTACCATCAAACACATACATAAAAATTGAGTAACTTGAAAAATTCTTTGAGAAATCACCAAAAATATTATAAAAGAAATATATATGTTCTATAGATAATAATAATGAGAAAACCATGATTTGTATTAAACAAGCATGGGGTTCAATAATTAAAGTTGAATTCATATTTAGTTTTAATTATCAATCATGAGAAAATAGAATATAATAATTACTTTTCTCAAATTTTACACATCTAAGAGTAGTTGGGAATTCATAATTCAAGAGGAAAAAATAATAGCATGAGAACAGATTTACTAAGGCCACTGATCAATTATAGGTGATCAAAACTGTTGATGAAGAATGAAAAAATCAATTAGTGGTTTTGTGAGGTACTTAAATTGTAAAATATCAGGTAAGATACTACATGATCATGAAGGATGATCAATGATCATCCTATATTGGAATTTATTTATATAAAGATGAATTATTTCAGTTGGTTTTAGTAGTAGGTGAAGTATTTTGGTTGGTTCTAAGAGTATAAGTAGTTTCCCATTTAGATCTAGAAATAGAAGGATTTTGTTTTGAGATAGAAGAAAATTGATTCTTTCAAATGGACCAAGAAAATATTTCTTTTAGTTGGATCTATAGGTAATTTAATTATCTCATTTGGTGTTGGGAGTAGTTTAACAACTTGTTTGGTAGTGAATAATTTTTATCTATGAGGAATAACCGGTTTCAAAAAGGAGCATTCTTTTGTCAAACCTTGTAAATATTTCATTATTCTCTCTCTCCATTATTATAAATATATATGAGGTAATACTGAGAGATAATAGTCAGGGGATCTACATTCTTAAATAGTTTAAGAGTTTTCATTGAAACTAAAAGTTATTCTTATAAATAAAACAATGACTCACCCCTCCCATCTCAATTGTCAATCTGTCCTGGGGCATTATAAGTGGAATCTAATGAGGATCCCTCTAATGATACAAGAATGTTTTTAAAAACTAATGATTTGATGAAATTTTTTAGACCCCTCAAATAGATAAAATTTATGTTACTCATAAGGATGTTGTTCAGAATATTTCTACCAGGACTCATAAGAATTGAAAGAAAATAGAGGAAATAAATCTAAATAAGAGTCTTTGAATAAAGGCAGAGACACCAGGTAATCTGGGTTCTTATATCTTATAATGATATTTTTTTATTATTATTCTTTTGAAGAATATATATCATGATTTTATATGACATAGTAGTATTCATTTTTAATTTGATAACATCGAAAAAAAGTTCAAAAAATGTAAATTCTATTTTTAAAGGATTCATGTCTCCTCAGAATGAGTGAAAAATTACAATTGTAAGAATAATCTAATTACATGGATGATTCATTTGTTAAGAATTTTGTCACATCCAATACTCTTACAATATATCTGAAAACATAATAAGAATTAATTTTTCTTTTCAATCTAGGAAAATCATAAGATATTGATGAACTACAAAGAAATGTTTCTGAATAAATAAATAATACGAAGGACATTTGGAATGACATGATGATATTAGTTAAAGATGGAAAAAAATAATTTAAAATGGTGTTTTTAGAGTTAGAGGTGAGATCAAAAATTCATTAATCACCACAATATAGAATATAAAAAACAATAGAAAGAAAACATTCTTCGACTAATGAATTCATGGGGGATAGGGATTTTAAATGAAATATGGGATTTTCCTCAAAAAAATGGAATTATCATCTATAAAGAATGTATCCCAAAACCTAGAATTAGTATTTCATACAAATATTAATTTAAGTGTGGTTATGAGTTTTAAACCAAACTCTAGGAATTTATGGATGGTGAATAATGTTGATAAACCCACAACATCAATCATATATGTGAAACATATCATGATGAGATATTCCCCATGATTTTTCTCAATGAGTGTGGGTTACACTCAAAAGTATCAAGATTCCAAATATGTGAAATCTAAAAACACTACACCACAAAATATTAGAATAAGTATCCTAGGATATTGTTAGTATTGTTGAAAATTTGGGCACAACACATTAGAATGTTGTAATAATAGAAAAATTAATTAGGATAATATAAGAAATTTATTTAGGTGTAGAAAATATGAAAAAAAATATAAGTAGTACACTCGAGAAAAAATTACATAAAAATGAATGGTGACAAGTCATATTTTGTATTTAAAAAAACAATATGACTCTTCAAAAACTATTACCATGAATAAAAATGAGATATTACCTCTAACATCAACATGAGAAAGAGTGTTTTTGAGAAGATAACTCCCTATAAAAAATAGGGATCAATTTGAATATGTACATAAAAAACATTTATCTTGATAAAATACATATCAATATGAAAGATATGAGTTTATAGGTTTTTTGGTGCTATATATTTTATGGGAACAAGGCCAATTGTTTGAGGTATAACATTCCATTTCATGAAAATTTTCATGAATCAGGTGGGATTCATGGTGAATATATGAGATCAAGTTCTCAAAGAAAAAAAATTTATTCATGGAAATTAATATAAGCTACCACGAAAAAATAGATGTGAAAGAATAAAATATGTTTGTGGAAGATTTAATCAAAGGGGTCACAAAAATGATAAATTCCTGATAAGACTACTAGGAGATATTTCATATACTGATAAAGGGAATATGATTCAACAAAAAAATATTGGAAATTGTTTTGAATATTATGAGAAGAAAATAACGTCAGTATAGAATTCATATAAATTTTTCCAATTCAACTAATGTTTTCTATTAAATTGGAGGATTATGAATAAAATTATTATTTTAAATGAATGGAAGTGGGTAAAAAACGTAGGTGGAATATGTTATTTCCCTCATAGTTTATGAAATTTTACTAATATTAAGAGAAAATAATTCTCTAATATGAGAGGAAGTTATAATCCAGAATGTTACTCCTAATAAAAAAATATCCCTCCTTATCCCCATTTATATATATATATATATATGATTTTTTACCGACAAGAAATAAATTTAATTTGATAAATTAATCCATTATGGGGGATAAATGAGAAAAATGAATCTATTAAATATTCACTAAAAATGGGTTGTATAAATTATAAATATATTTATAAATTTGGATGATGAGGTATGGAAATGAGACATTTATCACTCATTTTTAATTATATTAATCATATCAATTAATTTGGAGTTCTTTATTTATGATAGGATAAAACAATTGGGGAGTAATATATTTTACACATAATCAATATGGTGTGTTTTTTTACTATGTGTTGGTCTTAGAATATGTTTTTTAAATTTTGATTATTTCATACCAAATAAATGGGAACATATAATTTCTTATTATTATTTTACATTAATTGTAGTTTATGGAAAGAATGGAAAGCCTTTTTTGTATCCCTATATTTTTCTACAATGGTCAAAAAGCTATAGACTTAGAGTTTATTAAATAATGTCACATTAATTTGATGACCATGTGAAATCATCCCTATTATATAAGGGATCAAAATATTTTTCACATAGAGGACAATATAATTTTTTTGGAAAGAAAAATGGGATGTGAAGTCCCCCACATACCATTTTTATATTATTTTCATTAAGGTGGAAATGTTTGGAGCACACATTTTTACATTTAAATATGTGATGATATATTGAAAAACAAATACAATGTGGGAGATTTCTTGGCCCAAATTTTTATTTTTTTATCAATTATGAGTGAATATGTGTTTAGTGAGTTTGGATGAAGTGGTTATTATTTGATAATTGATATGGATTTAATTAATGAAATCAAATTTCTTTATTGATAAATTTTAAATGTTACTCGAATGATTTTTTAATTGGAATTTAATGATTAATTTCATGTACTTATGATATAAAATTGCATAAAACTAGTATAAGACCAAGAAAATGTTCATTTTCATGAAGAGAGGAAGTACACTTTATTATAAACATGAAAAATATTATTTTTCATGATGAATATTGAGTGGATTAATAAGATACCATGAAAACACAAAAGGCTATGAATAATATGGTTTTTAAGGAGAATTTTTTATTTCATGAGGAATTATTTTTCTTGTAATTTTATATTGATAACCTTGAAAATTTATGTAATAGAATTTGGAACTCTTTATGGGGAGTTTAGAAATAAAATATGGCCAACCCTAAAGCTAACCAAGGACCCATCAACAACTCATGTGGGACCCATGGGTTTTACCATGTGGGACAGGTCAACATGTAAATCTATTTGAGTATCTTGTTAGAGTGGGAAGTGTATAGGCCTATAGGCCCATGTAGCCATATGGGAGAATATGGGGATATAATAGATAAGTTGGTAGAGTAGGTGTCCCAGTGCAGGGGAAAATACAGCATACGAGGCCTATTTATGAATGGGTATTTTTTTAGTATTGATCCCCTATGGCCATCTATAAGAGGTTAAATCACATATTTAATTATTAATCACCTCCCAAAAGATGCACCAAGAAATGTTGGATTCATTCTCATAGGTCACTATTCCACAACTAGTTATTATATGAACAGAAAATCTTTCATACAATCTATCTTATCTGAGCTATTGGATCTATTGATCTCATCGAATTCATCCTCATGAACCTCATCGATATAGATCTACATACCATAGTTCAATACCACAACAAAAATTATCAACCCAATCTTGAATGGATGAGTTCTTGAGATATTGAGTCCAAGATAATAAGGCGATGAGGCGAAGAAATAATTCATGATATTTTTCATGCATGGGAATATTTAAATGAATGATCATTTGTGAAAATACCAAAATGTAATATAGGTTGAAAAATCATTTATAAATTATTCACAAAACCTTTTTACCATGAACATGAGAAGAGTGCATCACATATACAATTAAGATGAGGTTCCATGATTATCGGTGTAACAAAGAAGGAATGTTGTGTTCAAAATATTGAAATACATATGGATTTTTGGATATATGATAATTATATTTGAAATGGATTGATAATAAGAGATAAGGCAGTATAATGAGGTAGTAATCATTACATATAAAAGGAGAAGAACCTTAGTTGTTATTGCTACATCAATTCTTGAGAAGGATCTTATTTCCCCTTAAATAGGGCACTGCAAAACACTTTTTTATGAGGTATATTTTCCACAATGATTTTATTATGAGAAAAGTAAAAAATACCATAGGACATTTATTTCATAAAATCAAACTTCATGTTCTTTATGAATAAGTTATTCCACGAAGAAAATATTATTATGTGAAGAAGAAAACCCTCATGGCTTAATTATATTCTTAGGTCAATCCATTAGGGTGTGAGGAAAAGAGGAGAATGAATGAGGTAGAAGAACCATACACCCATTAAGGTTTACATGACTGAAATTATTAAACTTTATGTTTTAACATGTACCCCTAAATGAAGGTATAATTTATATCAATAAGTACTTTCACAAAGTTTTTGGATTGAGAATTTTATTTATTCACTTGAATAATGAAGACATTAAATACGAGTTCATGAAGTATTTCATGAAAATTTGATAAATGATGGATGCTTTATATATATAACCATTTGAGTTTATGTATGGTAGATTATTTTATCAAGGAAGGTTTTACATGTATGTTATCGACAAACACATGAATAAAAATTTACTAACACAAAACATAATTCAAGAAAGAACAGAAAATATAATAAAAGAAATATATAAGTGCAATGGAATATGATATTGAGAAGTAATTCATTATATCACACATGATTTGGTATCATGAATTTTAGAAAAATTTCATTGAGTTGTGCATGATTATTATTGAATAAATAGTATAAAATAATTTGTGTGCACAACAAGAACACCTCTATGTGAGTATGGGACTTCAAAATTCAAATGGAATAAATAATAACCCAATAATAGTTACAGTAGGGTAACATATTATTTATTGGTGAATTTTATTATTGATAAATTCCAAAAAACCTGATCAATGACTATTAAAGGTACATGAAGTGTACATGAGAATGTTAAATCCTTCTAGATCATCGAGGAATATAGAATATTATCCTAAAATTGTTCAAGACATAAATAAAGGAGAAGTATTTTGGTTGGTTTTGAGTATAAGTAATTTATTCTAGTTATTTGTAGGTGAATAAAGAGAATCTCATATGGATCTAGAGAAAGAATTATTTCAGTCTGAGCCATAATGAAAAGTATTCACTTTGTTATAGATGAAGAAAAATTATTTCCGTTGGAATAGTAATGAAAAAGTACCTTAGTAGGTGTTTAGATAACATTAATTAATTTTCTAAGAGTGATGAACATTTGAATGAGTTGAATAACCTATTATAGCCTGGAGTATGATTTTTCCTAAAATTGTTATTATTGTGTTCTTATCTCTATCTCCTTTATTACAAATGCACAAAATGAAAGATTAAGAGATAAAATTTACAAAATCAAGAACCATAATAAGTCTGAGAGTCTAAATTGAAAAAAGGAATTAATTAAAATAAAATTATAATTAATCCATCCCCTCTTAGTGGTTAATACATTCTAGGTCATTAAAAGTGGTATCATAGATGGTTCCACCTAAATATCTAACTGATTCTTTATTAAGTGTATATTTTTTTGGAAATTATTGATCTTCCTCGAATGGAGAAAAATATTGCCACTCCAGATGATACTAATCTAGATATTTCTTTGAAGAATAAGAATAAATTATGTAAAATAAAGGTAATAATTATGAAAAATAAATTAAATAAATCTTGATAAACTAGGAAATCAAATTGTTAGACATTTAAATAATTGTCATTATTATGATTCATCTGATGAATACATATCAAGCTTTGATTATGATGGATCAAGAATAAAAATTAATTTTAAATTACATTAATATTGGAAGAATAATCTCAATGATTTTGTAAATTTTATTGTCAGAATTATCAAGTCACATCAAAATGAAAAATTATAGCTAAAAGAATATGCTAATTCCATAGAAGTGGCATTGGTTAATAAGGTAAAAAAATAAAACCCAATAAAAAAACTTTTGAATAAAATTAATAACATAATTTCTCTTTTTATTGAATGATATGTTGATGGTATTGAATAAATGAAAAGAAATTCATTTTAAAAATATTTCATTAGGATTTTATTTTTAGATTCTTAACAGGTCTTTAAAAAATTTCATAAATTATCCATGGATGTGAAACCCAATAATCTAAATGATAAATCTATTAGGGTAATGAAGCATGATTCTTTTGTAATAGTCAAAAAAATCCTAAAAAAATAAAAAAACTCAATGAGGGTTGGGAATATAAGATGAAATAAGTTTTGTATAAGAATAACTCCCCCAATATAAAGTGTTTAGAGTTATAAGTGGTATCGAAAAATTAGGAATCACAACTAATTGTAACATCCCAAATAAATAATTTAAGATATGTTTCTACTCATGTTTTCATTGAGGATTATGATTCCAATAGAAATATAATATTACCTTAAAATAAAATGGTATCACCCTCTAAGAAGATGATGTCCCATAACCAAGAAACTATCCTATGCACTAATGATGTTTCATGTTTTCAAACATATTTTAATGCAAACTCTCAGAAATTATGGATGGTGGAAAATTATGATAAACCCAGCACATCAAGGGTGGATGTGAAAACTAACATGAAAAGGTTTCCCCAAAAATTTCATAATGAGTGTTTGTTCCACTTAAAAGTAACAACGTTGAATATCTATGACATCTAAACATACTAAACCACAAAATAAGATAAGGATCATATAATATTTTTGGTGTTACTGGAAATTCATGAACAATGAATTGGAATTTAGGAAAAACATGAATGTTCGTGAGGATAACATGAACATGAGCCTCAACCCAGTTTGTGAGGTATCCTTAAGTGCATCCATGAGACCTAGGTTCAAAACTAGGTGGAGTCATATTTTACACGTACAATAGAAGTAGTGTAGCAGAACTATACACTATGCGGGTACTGTAGCAGAATTGTACACTATGCAGGTATTGTAGCAGAACTGTAGCAACTACTGTTTGGTACTGTAGCAACTGGAAAAATTCACCTTAGGCCACCTATTTGGGATTGGAGTCCTTAAGGATTTCGGGCCACCTAGGCCTTAAGGTAAGTAGGGCTTTCGGACCACCTTTAAGTCCTTTGGGCCACCTCATGGCCTTCAAGCCACAAGCAGTTTCCCTAGATAGACTCTAAAAAAAGGAGTATCCCCTGAAGAGGATTCAGAGTAGGTGTACTCAATAGAGAAGAGACAAATGGATTTGTCAGAATGAGAGGGTATGAATATGCCATCGAGGTCAGCCTGTGCTTGCACAGGAAGCCTAGAAAGATGGCCATGCAATGGTGGAGAGCTACTATCATGATGAAAATTCTAGGGAGGGGCAGTTCCTTATAGATAGTCTGGTTGAATTCCCTATGACCTTTGGTTCATGTAATCTCCTAAGCCTATAGGCCATGTAATCTCTAAGCCTATGCGCCTTATAAAGGTTCCCCCTCAATACCTTAAAAGGGGGGTTATCAAATATCAATAAAAATAGAGGCCTTTGGGCCATTCATATGAGGATAACATAAGGATTGAATTTATGTGGAGAAAATACAAGGAAAAGAGATGTCATGCACTAGAGATTAATAATCCATAGAAAGTTAATAATGACATTTTTTCATTGGGATAAGAATAGATAAGAATAATTTTAAACCAACTATTTCCCATAACATTAATGGGAGATCCTCTAGTACATTAATGAGATAAATAAATATTTCTAGAAGGTCACTACACTATAGGAAAAAAGAAGGCTTGGGTTGGAGAATTACATAAGAATCAATTATCTAGATATAATATATATTAATGTGGAAAATCAAAATTCACAGTTTTTTACTAGTTCTATGAATGTTAGGGGAACAAAGCCTACTCTTAGTGGTATAAAAATTTATTCCCATGAAATTTTCATGAATCAAGGTCGTAATTTTAAAAATATGAGATCATGTTCTAATAGAAATAATTTCATGAATTGAAATTCAACCAATCTTACAAGATAAAAAATATAAAATTTTTTAAAATATGTTTGTGGAATTTTTAATCAAAAGAGTCACAAAGATGAGAAATTCATGAGAATATATCAATGAGATATTCCCTATAATGATAAAGGGAAGCAGCTTCAATAGAAAAATTGAAATTCTTATGATATTCGAAGAAGATAAAAAATGTCAAAAAAGAATGAATTATGTTTTGAAAAATCCATCTAAAATTGTATATATAATTTAATAAATATTTCAAAATTTCTAAATCTAAAATTATGAAATTGGATATAAAAAACAAGGTAGAAAAATTTATTCTACACACTATTTATGTAATGTTGAATAAGATTGTGAGAAAATAATGGAATGGTTTGATTGGTAGTTCTCATCCTAAATGTTACTCCTAATGAATATAAAGACCCCTCCTTATTCTTCTTTATATATGTTCTTTTCTGTTGACATGTGTGGATTTGAAGCAGTTGGATTCATACCTTGTGGGTACCATTGATGAAATAATGTTGTCAAATCTTCAATACGTAGTCGATGTGGATATTCTGGAAAACATTATTAAATTTTTAGGTGAGGTTGGTTGATCAAAATTTCATCCCTTATTCTTTATTATATTAATCACATCAATTATGGGGAGTTAATAGTGTAACTCCCCAACCCCATTTACCCTGAGTGGGTTCATTATTACATAACATTGGCATGATACAAGGAATCATGTCCCAGAAGACCGATCAATTTGGTATCCTTGTAAGTACTAGTTATATAAATAAGTTCTACATTACATTATGAAATGAAAACCAACTACATTGTGTCTCCTTTAAACACATTCATCTCCCTTAGACTATCCCCAAAGGTTAGTCATAATATACTTCTTCACATCCTGGGAAAAATAATACACAGAAAGGGGTGAGCTCAGATGCTCAATAAGGAAAAAATATAACATAAAATTTCATAAATAAGCATAAACATTTAAGGAAATTTATAAGGCTAAAACATAAGACTTTTAAACTTAAACTTCAAAAAAATATGGAAAATATAAATCAAATAATACCATTTATTTATTCACATGGATATTCTAGTAGTTGAATAATGACATGAAATATCAATAGCCAATTTCATAATGATGGAATGCATAATTATAAACTTCATAACCACATAATCAAGGTCTCGTGCCAAGACTAAAAATAAGATTTTTTCAAGGTCTTGTGCCAAGACACTAGTTTATCTCAGGAGACCTACTGATGCATCGAAGAGCTATAGTGGGATCTACCCGAAACTTACTATGTTTAATGTATTCCTCATTTGAAAAGGTTTAAACATAACATAAACATTACTATTAAAACTAGTGTACGAAATGTCATTACTTTATCTATAAAACATGAATGGTATGAAAATAAAACATCCACAGTCAAAAATATCACAAAAACATCAATATAATATAGATTATTTTCATCTTAATAAATCAACTTCAAACAAGCTTAAAATCTATCGAAGGATGTTGACATAGAAGAAATGAAAACTATTTAAAAGAAATACCTCTTTCTATTTTGAAATATTTTAGAAGTTACATAATTATAAAAGTAAAAATTTATTTTGAATACATTATTATAATCTTTTAAGTGAATATTCCAATGTGTTATAATGACAGAAAATAGCTGCACCCACCGTATAAGTTAGAAAAACATTCTTTCCTTCATTTTGTCGAAAGGGTCTTAAAGGACCTCGTTTAGAAAATGATTAAAATATTCCTTTATTAACATATTATAAAAATTAAAACAAGGTTATAAATGACTTCAACCGATAGTCTGTAAAATAGTAAAAATTATTTGAAATACATTTAAAAAAAATGGATGTGGATGATAAAGAGGTTCTAGTAGATACTCATGGATAAACAACCTTAGATAATGAAGAGATTGTAGAATTAACCCTTACCTTGTAATTTTCCTTGGTTGAGGGTAAGTTAACCTTCTGTATAATATTTAAATCATTGTCCTTAAATTATACAAGAACTACATTTAAAAATATGACATCATATATGATATTCCAATATTGCTTTGTTAAAAATATTTTTGTAGTATCATTGTTTCAGGTGTTAACTGATTCGTATTACTTTTTATATTTTCCTACTTAAGTCATGTTTGACATAGATAAGATGTATTTGATTAATATCCATAATCATATTATGTTCTTAAACATTATTTTTAATCATAAAATGAAAATTATTCTTGAATGGTTACGATGGGGAATGAATGTATCACGTTCGTGGAGATAGTAATCAGTACGTACGCACGAGCGACAATAACATTCTATTGATGGTGAAATCATATGTAATTGGATGGTATATCATATATACATAATACTTAACATGATATGTTTAATATTAACATCATTTATAATCATTATTATACCCATCCAAATAATTATGTGATTGAATAACAAACTACACCACGACGTGGTGACGGTAAGACGTACGTATGCACATATGGTAACTTGTCATTCATAGGATGGATAGAATAATGAATATGGTTGTACCCTATTTATAATAACAAAAAAGTTTGTATAAGGCATGAGAGTTATTATTTTGGTATGGAAACAATAAAGAAAGAGGAAGGGTAAGAAGAAAAGATCTTTGAAATAGGTGGTGAAATTGTTACCTCTTCTTCAGGTATTTCCTTTTCAGTTGATCGAAAGGGCTCCTTAGGATGGCTTTTTGACCAAAGTAAGGCCTATAGGTCGAAGTGAGGGTAGTTGGGAGGATATTTGAGAAGGGTTTGGCTGATCCAAATGGCTTTGTAGGTATAATTTTGAGATAAGGGAAAGTGCCATTTTATAAGATAATTGAGGGTCACTTTAGAAAAATCTTGAAAATGGTTTAGTTATTTAACTTTGAATTTAACACTTTTAAATCTTCTTTAAATAAAATAATAATTAATGTCATAATCTAATACAAGTGGACCAAAAGGAACATATTTTATTCCAATGTTTTTTTGTCAAAATACACTTATTTAATAGAATTAGGACATGTGTTACGGTAATTAAAATATCATTTTTACCTTTAGTTACCCAATTAAATTTTAACCGTGGTAAATAAAAGTCAAAAGTTACTATTCACCGAAAATTATTTTCATCTTATTGAATCACATTTTACTTACTAATATTAACTGTGTCTCTATGATTTTTGAAATTCAATTCACAGAAGCAATACAATTACATTTTATGCAAATTTGTTAACGTGCCTAGAAGGCGGGTAAAAGACTGTAAAAAGATAAATAAAATTTTTTATATAAAATTTTATTATAAAATTACTCCAATGAATTGAATTGAAATAATATCACTATTATTTATCTAAATTTATTGAAAATAAACTTAAATAAAAAAAATAATTATTTATATAAAAATTCAGCTTTAAACAATAACACTGTGTTTTTCAGTATTTATCAAATATTAAAAGTTTTCATAAAAATTCCAAAAAATCACCCAAAGATAATATTGATATTATGAATCCAAAAATGAAGTCCATTTTGAAAAATTAAATTTATAAAATTTCAAAAAGTGGGTATTACTATTCATAACAGCTATTTTGATTGGTCGTTGTGTGTTAAAACTCCATGTTGCGTATAACGCAAGCTATTGTATTATTCAAAGGGAAACATACCATAGAAGCTTGGGGTGATACATTCTCCCTAAATTCAAATAATTTTTTCCTCAAAATTTCTAGAATACTACAGCATAAAAAAATTCTGGTGGTTCTTCATCATAAGTTCTGGAGGTTTCTATGGTTCCTCTTTCATCTTATGATTTCTCCCTAGAACTTTCACCAGACGAGTCATCTGGTTTCTCCACACTTGTTATCTGGTATCAAGAATTCTGATAGGCTCTTTGCAATAAGATAGGTCATATTCTAGTTCTATTTCTTCATAGGTGGGTACATGCCTTGGGTTAGGCATGTATTCTCTCAATAGTAATACGTGGGACACATCATGAACTTTGGAGAGACTTGGTGACATTTCAAAATAGTAAGCTACAACCCCAATTCGTTTTAGATTTTGGAAGTGTCTGATATAACTGGGACACAATTTAACCTTCCTACCGAATCGTATAACACCCTTCCATAGAGATACCTTCAAGAAAAGATGATCTCCTACTTGAAATTCTAAATCCTTCCTTTGGTTATCGGCATAGCTCTTTTTCCTACTTTGAGCTTCTTTGATGTGGGTTTGGATAAACTTCACCTTTTCCATTGTTTCTTCAACAAGTTCTGGACCTACGAGTTTTCTTTTCCCAACATCATCCGAACAAGTCGGTGTGCGACATCTCTTTCTATGTAACACTTCATATGGTGCCATCTTAATACTTGAATGAAAGATATTGTTATAGGAAAATTATGCCAGTGGTAATTACTGATCCCACATACCTTGAAAGTCAAGTGAGAAAGATCTCAACTTCTCTTCTAAGGTTTGAATAGTCTTTTCTGATTTTCCATCGGTTTGAGGCTGGTAGGTAGTGCTCAAATGATGTTTAGTATCCAAGGCCTTCTGATGACTTTTCTAGAATCTTGATGTAAAATGGGGATCACGGTCAGAAACAATCGATATTGGTACTCCATGAAGTCTTACAACTATTTTAATATATAGTCTTTCTAGACGTTCAAGTGGTAAATTTTATCTTATATCAAGAAAATATGCTGACTTGGTAATATTATCAACAATGAACCATATTACATCATTCCTTCTATGAGTCTTTGGTAGTCCCATGAAAAAGACCATTATAATATCATCTCATTTACACTCAGTTATGGGAAAAGATTGCATGAATCCTCTAGGAAGTTGTCTTCTAGCCTTCACATGTTGATAAACCATACTTCTTGACACATAATAAGCAATATCTTTCTTTATTTGGTCCCAAACAAAATGTTCCTTCAAATATCTATACATCTTAGTGTTACCATGGTGTATAATGAAATTGGAGCTATGAGCATCATCTAATAATTATATTTTTAGATCAGGTATATCGGGAACATAAAGTCTTTTACCATGTCTCAAAATTCCATCTTCACATACGAAGACAATCAATCTTCCATCATTCATAGCTTTAATTTTATTTTTAAAATCCTTATCATCATTCTGAGAAATTTTTACCCTTTCCAATAAAGATGGTTTGGAAACCATTTGAAACATTATTGATGTTCCACCTTCCATGATTATTTCTATATCTATCTTTATAAGATCCATGTACATATAATCCCTTTCAACTCTTATCTTGTAGAAAACTCCATGATACATTCTTCTCTAAGAATCTTCCACCTTATTTTACTCCCTAGGTAGTAGTGTATAGTGAAATCATAATCCTTGAGTAGTTCGATCCCTCTCCTTTTCTTCTTGTTTAGTTCTTTTTGTGAGAAAATATACTTCAAACTCTTGTGATCAGTATATATCTCACATTTTAACCATAGTGATAGTGTCTCCATATCTTCAAAGAAAATATTATAGATGATACATCAAGATCTTGAGTGGGATTGTTTTTTTCATGAATTTTTAGCTATCATGATGCATAGGCAAAAACCCTATCATTCTACATAAGGATACAACTATGTCCTTTCTTGGATGCATCACTATAAATAACAAAGCCATCATTCCCCAATGGTAGAGTCATGATAGGAGCATTGACTAATATTATCTTCAGTTCTTCAAAACATTTTTCATACTCTTTTTTCCAAACAAATTTAACCCCTTTATGTGTGAGCTTGATTAATGGGTTTACCTAGAGGGAAAAATTCTTGAAGAAATGATGATAATAACCTGATAAACCAAAAAATGGTGTTCCTTAGTTATACACTTATGTGATGGAAATTTTAGGATTGCCTTGGTGTTTGAAGGATCGATAGAGGTTCCATCCTTAGAGACAACATGGGGAAGAAAATAAATTTCTTGAAGCCAAAATTCACACTTTGTATACTTCCCATATAATTCATTTCTTTTGATGGATTTAGAATAGTGCGCAAGTTATTTTAATGATCTTCATATATTTTTGACTATACAAAGATATCATCAATAAATACCACTAAAAATTCATCAATATATTCCTTGAAAACACTATTCATTAGATCCATGAAGATAGTGGGAGCATTTTTCAATCCAAAAGTAATTACTATAAACTCGTAATGCCTGTACCTTGTTCGAAATACTATATTCAGAATGTATTCCTTCTTCGCACACAACTGATGATATCCAGTTTTAATTTCAATCTTGGAAAATATTGAGCTCCATGAATTTGTTCGAATAAATCAATAATGCGAGGTAGGGGATACTTGTTCTTTATTGTTATAGCGTTGATCTCCCTGTAATCATTACACAACATCATAGATCCATCTTTCTTATTAACAAAAAGAAGAGGGCCTCCCCATAGGGAAACACTAGGGAAAATAAATCCCTTAATACTCAATTCATCTAGTTGTTTCATTAGTTCTGCTAGTTCCACATTGGCCGTTTTATAAGGGGCCTTCGATTTGGGCCTCGAACCAGGAATTAAAGAAATGGAAAACTCCATTTATAATTCTGGAGGGTGTCCCGGTAAATCCTTTATAAACACATCAACATATTCTTTCACAATAGGTATGCCATCTATTTTAACATTCCTTCACTCACCCATAGTTATTTCATTCCTTTCTTCCCCAATAATTGAATTTATTTGAGCTAGTGGGGGTAGATCTAGATAAGAATCATGTTGTTGTGTTTCTTCTCTAAAGATGAGGTACTTATTATCATCATTAAAAATTGTAAGATCATTCTTCTTATAATAAATTTTTTCATCATTTTTTAGAAGCCAATCCATACTAAGGATTATATCAAATTCAATCATGGGTATGACGATGAGATCAACAGATAAAGAACATTTATATTCCCTAATGCGGACTGATTCAAAAAAAAAATGGTGTAGTGATACTTCCCTTAAAAGTTTTGATTGACAACTCCCATGTTAAAAAAATTGGAAATATCTAATTTTATTAGGAAACTAGGAAGATATGAAACAATGCGATGATCCAGAATAAAATAAAGCATTGGTTAAATTTTAGGAAACCATTAAGTTACCTTCCACCAAATCTTTCATAGCTTCTACCTCAGTATTAGTGATCGCATAAGCTTGGCCATACTCCCTTTTCATTTTCTAAGGTAAGTTTACTTGGTTATTAGGATATTAATTTACATAATTCCCAATTTCTATATAATTGTAGCATTCAACATTGAAATCCTCTTTCTTTCCATTACAATCACGATCTTGGTGGCCTTTTTCACCACACTTGTAATAGACTCCCATTCCCATCAGGAATGTAACGGGGTGTTTCTTCCCACATTTATCATAGGATAGATATTTAAATTTTCCCTTCTTCCACTTATTTACATTTCTAGAGTGTTCAGAAGATCTCTTCTTCTCTTACTTGGCTTTAAATTCGTAATACTTAGAGAATTCCTTTTCCGTCTTGATAGCACATGAAACAATATCTTCGTGTGATGAGAAGGATTGTGGGACTAATGCTCAACGAAGAAATGATTCTAACCCATAGAAGAATATATCAATATTACTCATTTGGTTACATATATAAGCTATTGCATGCCTTTCTAACCTTGTAATGTTAGATTCATACTTTGGGACATTCTCAACCTCCTTTTACCTCAGACTCAGAAAATTTCATTCCATATCCACTCGATGGTCACTAGGAAATTATTTTTCTAAGAAAATTCCTTTAAACTCCACCCATTCCATATTTTATACCTATTCATCTTCCTTTATGTTTTTAATTAATGACCACCATTGATATGCATCTCCCGTGATGCGATAACCTACCAAGAAATCCTTTTCCCTTTCACTACTCCCTAAAGCATGAAATATTTTCACAAAGGAACATATCCATTGCTCAGCTATAAAGGGAATTGTAGTCCCATTGAATTTTGGTGGTTGTTGCCTCATGAAGTGGTATAATATTGAACCTCCGCATTGTGGGTAAGGGTGCTCCATATAGGTATGAATATTATTCATAACTAGAGTGAGTTGTCCCAATATGGTGATAAGCTGACTAGAACTAGTTGCATCACCACCTCTACTATAATTATCTTAATTATGAGGGAAATCCCTACATGAATTAAATGCATTGATATGATTTCTATTCCTTCTACTAGGTGTTATTTCTTAACAATGTCATACACTAGATTAGTTTATGAATCACAATACATAATTCTAAACTTGTAAAAAACGTAACATAAATTGAATAGTTTATGGATATAACCCATAATTATAAAAAAAATTTCTTTGAGGAGGTATATACTCATATATACATTATAATGGTTTGTAAAGAAAATTTGAATTATCCTAAGAATATCCCCCGGGAGTGTTGTAACCAAGAGTGCAACAATGACCGTTGTCATGTACCAAGATACTCGAGTCAAGCCCGAAACTCATTGTCATAGTTTTCACTCCTAGTTACATTTGTGCCAGATCAGCCTCTACCTACTCATATATATACAATGATTTATTTCTTGTAAAACTCAAAAAATCCCTACATTACCAAAATTCTAAAAAGTTTTTCTATACTAATCTTAAAAATCTTTCTTAGGGAAATTTTCTGTAATCATAGTTTTTCTAAATCTAGTTTCCAAGGTTTGTACTAAACTCCCTCTAATACCAACTATAATGCCCTGACTCCAGTTACCCAAAGTTGGTTCATTATTACATAACATTATAATGATAAAAGGAATAATGTCCCAAAAGAACGACCAGTTCAATAACATGGGAAGTACTAGATACATACTTAAGTTCTATATTACATTATGAATTTAAAAACAACAAAATTGTCTCTCGTTTGAACACATTAATCTCCCTTAGATTATCCCTAAAGGTCAGTCATAATATACATTTTCACATCCTAGAAAAAATAAAACATAGAAAGGGGTGAGCTCAGATGCTCAGTAAGGATAACAATATAACAGAAACATTCATAAATAAGAATAAAAATTTAAGGCAATGTATAAGACTAAAAAATAAACCTTCAAAACATAAACTTCAGAAAAATATGGAAAATATAAATAAAATAATACCATTTACTTATTCAAATGGATATTATACTAGTTTAATAATCACATGAAATATCAATATCCAATTTCATAATGATGGAATTCATAATGCCATACTTCATAACCACATAGTCAAGGCCTCGTGCCAAGACTACAAATAAGATTTTGTTAAGGCATTTTGACACGAAACTAGTTTGTCTCATGAGACCTATTGATGCATCAAGGAGATATAGTGGGATCCACCCATCACTTACTAAGTCCAATGAATTCCTCATATGAAAAGGTTTAAACATAACCTAATCATTCATATTAAAACTAGCATATGAAATGTCAATACTTTATCTATAAACCATGAATTGTTTAAAAATAACACATCCAATGTCAAACATATCACAAAAACTTCAAAATAATATGGAATATTTGTATCATAATAAATAAACTTCAAACAAGTTTGAAATTTATCAAAGGATATTGACATAAATGAATTAAAATCTATTTGAAAGAAATACCTCTTTTTATTTTGAAATCATTTAAAAGTCATATAATTATAAAATAAAATATTTATTTTGATAAAATTCTTGTAAGCATGAAAGGGAAGCTTTGAAGGTGTTATAACAATGGAAAATAGCGGTACCCGCCGCAGAAGTTAAAAAAACACATTCTTTCCTTAATTTTTTTTGAAAAGGTCGTAAAGGACCTTGTTTGGAAAACGACAGAAATATAACTTTTTAAAAATCTTATAAGAAGTCAAGAAAGGGTATAAATGACTTTAACCAATAGTCTAGGAAATATTATAAATTTTTTTAATTTTTTTAAAAAAACATGGATGTGGATGATAAAGAAGTCCTAGTAGATACTCACATATAAACAACCTCAGATAATGAAGAGATTATAGAATTTACCCTTACCTTGTACTATTAATCAGTCAAGGGAATGTTAAACTCCTGTATAACAGTTAATTCATTGTTATTAAATTATACAAGAACTACATACATAAATATTATATCAAATATGATCTTCTAATACTGCTTTGTTAATAATTTTTTGTAGTATTATTGTTTTTGGTGTTAACTGATTCATATTCCATTATATGTTTTTTTGCATAAGTCATGTTTGATATAGATAGGATTTATTTGATTCATACCCTGAATGATATGAATTTATTAAACATTATTTTTAATCATAAAATGAAAATTATTGTTGAATGGTTACGATGGGGAATGAATGTCATCGCGTTCGTGGAGATGGTAATCCATACATATGCATGAACGACAATAACATTCTATTGATGGTGAAATCATATTTAAATAGTTGGTATATCATATATACAGAATAATTGAATAGTTTTATTTATTATTTATATCATTTATACTCATTATTATACCCATCCAAATAATTCAGTGTTTAAAAAACTAACTACACCACAACATAGAGACACTATGTCGTACGTACGCATGTATGGTGACTTGTCATTCATATGATGGATAGAATAATGAATATGGTTGTACCATATTTATTATAACATCATAGTATGTGTAATGTAATGTAATGTACGTATTATTTTTGAATAGAAAAAACAAAGAAATAGGAAGTGGAAGAAGACAAGAACTTTGAAATAGGTTGTGATGTTATTACCTCTCTTTCGAGTGTTTCCTTTTCAGTTGATCAAAATGGATCCTTAGGTTGGATTTATGATCAAATAAAGGACTCTAGGAACAAGTGAGGGTAGTTTGGAGGATATTTAAGTAGGGGTTGGCCGATCTAAATGGCTTTGGAGGTGTAATTTTGAGAGAAGGGGAAGTACCCTTTTATAAGAGAGGTGAGGGTCACTTTAGAAAAAGCTTGAAATATTATTTTATTATACCATCATATTCGGTTTGTAATGGCTCCAAAATGATTTCATTGGAGGATAAGGTAGGGATGGGTCTAAAATCTATCAACCAATAGGTTTTAGAGAGTTTTAGATCACCATATTAACCTTATCTTTTAAATTTAACTCATAGTTAAATAGTTTAACTTTTACCATGTATTATTTTATTATTATAATAAATGGTTAATAAAATTATTATAAAATGCCAATAGAAACCCAAGTGGTTAATTATTAATATATCTAACCTTATATATGTCCTTTTTCCAAACCATATATTTTTATGAATATTATATCAATTAATAATATAGTATTTGTTTTAAGAACCCATATATGTCAATTTTGACACTATTTGGTATTTTGTTTTTGTGAAAATCATAAAAACATTATCACTTAGAATAATTTTTTTAATCAACCATAACATGTCATATTAGACTTTAAAATTATTTTAATTCATTATAAGTATCAATTTAAATTTATTTTTATATTTATAATATCACTTATTTTAATCATTCATTAATTAGGTAATTACAACATCATCATTGTATCATAAATAAATTTAATTATTTAATGTCTAAAAATTATAAATAAAATACCATTATGTAGGAATTTTTTATCTTTATAATGAATACTTATAGTCTTATTTTATCTTATGTATAACCCTATATTAAAAATGGTTTAGTTATTAAACGTTTAATTTAACACTTTTAACTCTTATTTAAATAAAATAATAATAAAAGCCCAAATATAATCAAAGTGAACCAAAAGGATCATACTTTATTCCTAAGGTTGTTTATGGTCGAAATAAACTTATCTAATACAATTAAGACTTGTTTTAGGGTAATAATAATATCATTTGTATGTTTAATTATCTTACTAACTTTTAACTGTGGTAAATAAAAGTCAAAAGTTACTATTCACCAAAAATTATTTTCATCCTATTGAACCAGATTTTACTTACTTATATTTACCTTATGTTTCATATTTTTTAAATTAAATTCACAGAAGAGGTGAAATTATGTTTAATGAAAATTTTCTAACGTGCCTAAAAGGTGGGTTAAAGACAGTAAAAAGTTCAAAAAAAATTTATATTTCAAATTTTATTATAAAATGACTCCAATGAATTTTTATTGAACTAATATAGGTATTATGTATCTATTTTTACTTAAAATAATCTTAAAAAAAATAAATAATAATTTAAATAAAAATTCGGTTTTAAACAATAACACAATGTTTTTCACTATTCATCAAAAATTGAATGTTTTTAGAAAAATACCAAAAACTCAACTCAAGATAATTATGATATTTTGTATCAAAAAATGAAGTCTATTTTGAAGAATAAAATTTCTAAAATTTCTAAAATTGGGTATCAGTACTCTTAACGACTAGTTTGATTGGTCATGGTGTGTTAAAACTCAAGGTTGCGTACAACACAAGAAATTGTATTATTAAAAGGGAAAAGCACCATAGAAGATTGGGGTGTTACATTGGTTTATGAAAAGATAATATAATATGGGATCTATATCCTTTCACCTAAAAAATCAAATTTTATCGTTGAAGTGTGTGCATAAATTATAATTCATTACTATTTCTGATTATTCCAAACTCTTTAAATGTTAATTGAGAGTTTATAATTAATATTTCACATTCATGGTAGTTTATGGATAGAATTTACAAACTTGGTTTTATATCTATTTTCTTCTACACATAGTTATCCCATGTAGACATAGAGTTTAATATCTAGAGGTTCCTTTTAAAGAGAACTGTGAGATATCTACCCTCTCTTAAAAGTGGTAAATAAATTTTCATATAAGGGAGAATATCATGTATTTTAGATGAAAAATATGATAATAACTCTCCACATACACATAGTATTTTACTTCCAAAAAATGGTAAATGTTTTTAGAACACATATTGATGTTTAAGTTTGTGAATACATATTGATAACAAAATTACAAGGGGATATTGTTAGGCCCAAAGTTTCATTTTTTATAGTAATTTTTCAATATATATTTTGTTTGTTTAGATGATGTATAAATTATTGTAAAATTACTATGAATTCAGTTGATGGAATTGAATGTCAAGCTCCTAAAGTTTTCAGTATAACACAAACAATTGTTGAATAGATCTTTAATTTTTATAATCATGTAATTAGGAAAGAACATTTCAAAAAATAACTCGTA
Source organism: Viscum album (assembly GCA_963277665.1). Taxonomy (NCBI): domain Eukaryota; kingdom Viridiplantae; phylum Streptophyta; class Magnoliopsida; order Santalales; family Viscaceae; genus Viscum; species Viscum album. The sequence continues at coordinate 434,947,733 of OY728141.1, read as the reverse complement.
GACCATGAAAATGTATATTTTCATGAACCTAGGAAGTGGAATTTATTAATACCATGAAAAATATTATTTTTCATGATGAATATTGATTATATTTTAGATGATACCTTGAAAACATAAATTTCCATGACAAATCTATTTTTTTTAGGTTCTTTATTTCATAAAAAATTATTTAGTATGGTATTTTATAATGAACCCCTTGGAAGTTTATGTTGAATAATTTTTCACTTTTTATGAAGAGTTCAAAAAAAATATAGCTAACTCTCAATAAAACCAAACAGCCATCTATCACTCATGTAAGACCTAGGGGGTCTACCACAAAGTATTGTTTACCTGTATATCCATGGGTGCATAATTTTAGACTGGGCCATGTACATTACCGCAAGATCATGTGCCTGTGTGAGAGTGAAAAAGGATAGATTAGCTAAGATGGTTGGGGAGGTGGGTCGGTGTAGGGAGGAGCCATCCCGTAAGGCTGATGGGTGAATGAATGTGTGTGGGTGATGATCCCCCTTTTCCAGTTCGTTGTGGTTCACACAAGACATTAATTATTAAGTGACACTAAAAAGTTTCATCAAGATATTTTAGATGCATTCTCAGGGGTTATTATTCCTCTATTAAAAATAAAATGGATAGAACACACACTGTACAATCTGGAAGGTGTGATCTATTGGATTTTCCATGATTTTCATCATCCTTGCCAAAATACACATAAATAGAGAGTTGAACACTGGAATTCGATGCCACAACTATAATATTCAATCCAGTATTGAAAGGTTGTGATTTTTTAGAATGATTCTAAGATAAAGATTCAACGAGGCTATGGTGTCATGCACAAAATGATATTTTTCATTCAAGTAAATATTTTAAATGATGAGGTTTCCTCAAAATTTAAATGGATTTTTTAAGGTTAATACTGAACTGATAAATGAATCACCTGATCTTTATTCCATGCACCTGAGAAGAGTGCATCAAAAAATCATGTAAGTTTTGGCACCATGATTATAAATATAATGAATAAGGAAATAAATGCTCAAAATATTGACATATGATGTGATTCTCAACTGAATGATAATGCTTTATGACGAGACTTTAGAATCATAGATTAGGAGGTGATAATCACCTTTAAAAGTAGATTCACCTTATCCAAGGGTGGTTCTTCCATTCAAGATAAGCCTCTTGTTTCCCTTGAAATATAGCATTGTTATACACTATTTCACGAGGTGTAGTTTCATTGATAATATTACATTAAGTGGAGGAGAAATATTTAAATCCTTCAAATTTTCCCAAGAACACCTGATGTGATTTATGTGGTTGTTATTATTCACATCATACCAGCATATGTGAAGAATAAAACCCAACTGGTTTCAAATATTCTTACACCATGCTTGTTGGTTGTGATAGAATTAGGAGCATGGATGAAACAAATAAGAATACACCCATTCAGGTTTTTTGTGATGGTAATCCTTACTCTCTTAATAGGAACATAAACCCTTACATGATGGTATAATGTATTAATATAATAACATTCAAGAAGTTTTAATTTGGATATTTAAGTGTACTCACTGAAGAGATGAATTCAACGAATTATAGTTCATGAATTCATGAATGTAAATGTGATTAAAGTGGTGTTTCTATGATATAACTAGACCCATTAGGGTTTATGTAATTCAGATTATTTTTGAATGGAAGGAAGAAAATTTATTTGATGAGTGAAACAAAACATAATTGGATAGATCACATAAAATACAATAAAGGAAATAAACATGTTTTATGGTATATAATCATGGGAAGACCATGTCATGTATGTCACATGAAAGAGGTTCAATAATTCAAGAAGAATTCTTATTATGTTGTGAAATATTATTATTATATAAATAATATAAAATTATTTTTTCACAAAATATAACGAACTAAGAGGATATGGGAAAAAAATTCAGAAAAAATAAATAACATCTCAATCAGGGTTACACAAAAGAAACTAATTAGTTTCAGGTGACCAAAAATATTGAGTAATAAAAACAATTCTCAATCAGTGGTTATTGAAGGCCCTTAAATTATAAATGATAATTTTAGATCCTATAAGGTCATGGAAGATGTACAATGGTCATAATATAGTTGATCAAGCCTTAATAATGGTGATGTATTTCAGTCAGTTCTGGGAGAAGGAAAAATCTTCTGATTGGTGCCTGTAGTATAAGGAGTGTCTTTATTAGATCATTAAGAATAATTAATTTGGTTGTATTAGGATGAAAATGTAGTATCCAAGATGGATCCAGAGTAAAAGTATTTTTGATGGAGTTAGAAGCAATTTATATCTTAGTTTGTTCATGGTGTACTATAATCACTTGTTTTATAGTGAAGAATATGTAACTATAGTGAATAACTAGTTTATACAAGGATTAGGCTTTCTCAAAACCTGGTAAATATCATTCGATTATATATATATATATATATATATATATTATTAAATATACATAATTAGTGAGATTTAGGAATAATATTGAGTGGATTGAGAATATTAATGAGGTCAATAGGTTGAATTGAAAAGAAATGTAATTCGTAAAGAGAAATAACTGATTCAGACCACCCCTCTTAGTGGCAATATGTCTTGTGGAGTTATAGATCCAAAGGGAGCTATAGTATAGTTGGAAGTGTCTAAGACAACAAGGTGGAATCCATAGGCATTTTGGAGTGAACCAATTTCACACAGTAGCGGTGTTTTAAGTAGAAGTTTACAAAATCCTAGTGACATTGTGAGGTATGATATTTATTACATCAGTTATAAAAACCACATTATTTTAAAAAAAATCCTATAATTACTTTATATAGAATACTTTTTTGGATGTTTAGAAAAATCCAATGGAACTCATTTCCAGTTTTATTTAGCTCTTTATGCCTCTTGGGATAAAAAAGGAGCATAAATTTTATTTCCACCTAAATTATTTCCTAATATATAAATCACAGTTAGAGTGGTATTTTCATCTTCTCAACCTATATCTTCTCGATATTATCAACATGATGTATTGATTGGTTATTCACCAAATTGAGTTTGATATCTGTCATTGTTCGGTGTCGTTTACTACCTCTGATGAGAGATCCCATGTATTTCTAGGTTAATACGATCAATGGTCTAGCAAAAAAGGACCACCCCATCAAGAATTAGGGGTTTTTTATATCCTATTTTGTATTAAATTTTTGGAATTAGTCCTCTAGTTTGGATATTCATATGGTGGTATGGCATTTCAATGTTTTATCCCTTGAAAACATATGTGTTCTTCCCTAAAAATAGAGGTGGATTTTTCTATCAATTTTCTTCCAAGTACTCTATTAATATCTATTCCTTCCTATCATATATCATGAACTAAGAAAAAAATATTAAAGATTCAATTAAATAATTCAAATTTATAGGGTGTTATTCACCCTAGTTCCTATTCTTTATGAAAATATGTCTAATTGAACATTATATATCTGTGTCAATTATTTTATGATTAATAATATTTTGATTGTGAAAAAATATCCTTTTAATCATATTGATAAACTAATTGATTTGTTAAAGGGTGAAAAGTGTTTCCTAAATATAAAATTTTAGTTTTTTTATCATGACTTTAGAGTTAAAGAGTCAAATGATCAAAATACTGATTTTAAGATATGGTAAGGAAACATTGATAATATTATGATATATTATTTCCAGAATAATGATTCTATAGTTTTTATGGATCTGATGAACTAGTATGGATGAGTATGTCAACTCTCTTATTTTAGTTTTTGTTGATGATGTTTGGTTTCATCAAAGCCACAGGCTTAACATGAACATCATTTGAAATTGGTTTTCATGATCTTGATGAATCCCTATATTTTTTCTATGTAAAAATTGTGATTTTGGATTTAGTCTGTGATGTTCATATGAAATCTTGTTTTTAAACATGTCATCTATGAAAATACTAAGATGGTGAAGGTTATATTCTTGAGGGATGAGAATTGTAATGTCTTTGAGATATGATTTTTTTGGTTTTTCTAGTTATCATCAGTTTTTTATGAATGAAATATCAAAATTTTGATCTCCATTGATAACTATTACAGTTAACATGATGGAAATTTAGTGGGATGTAAGATGTCACAATTCTATTAAGGAATTGAAAATATGCAGGAAATAGGTTTCTATCTTGATTTTACCAGTTTTTATTAAGGGATATGTGGTGTGTTATGATGCATCAGGTTCATGAATATACTGTGTGATAATATATGAAGACCTTGTAGTAGAATAAAAATATTATCTTCTTTATCCACATGAGGAAAACAGTCCCAATCATTATTTCTAGCATTCCACACTTATGCATGATCTAATTTATTTGAAAAAATTCCTCTTTTTTTGAGAGGTTCACTACCAATTATAATCATAAGAGGCTGGGATATACCCTTTAATATAAATACTTTCACCTTTTATACAGGAAATGGGTGGAGTAACATCAATCATTTGACTCTGAGATCACTTATAAACATAGAAAATTGAATGTTTTTGCCGATTTACTTAGTTATAAATTCCCTTATAAGGATGTCATGGAATCTAAATAGGTGTAGAATCACATGGGAAATGTTTCTTAGATGCACCTATAGGTGATGGAGGAGAAGACATGTATGATTATAGATAATTATTAGATGTCTTAATCTCTATGAGTATAAGTAGGATGATGAGTTCTAGGAAAAAACAGATCCCTATATATTAGGGAGACCACGGTCGACTGGTATCTCTTTTTGTATTTTCAACATTTCTTAAGTTGCTGGTTTTTTCAGTTAGATGACCATTACATAGGATTACAATAGTTCCTTATGGGATGTTTACCACACCACTAAAAAGATTTATTATGTCACGAAGCATCATTTATGGTATCCTATGATGAAATTTGACAAATATTACCTTATGTATCATTGTTATACATTCTAGTATGTTATGGATAGTCCAAAAAAATACTTCAAGTCTGTTTAATACCGTTTATATGATACAATAGAGATAGGATTAGGTGTCCTTGGATTTCAACATAAGATTATAATGGAACCCAAGAAAGAAGAACTCAATACAAGAGCTGATTAATTAGCTTACTAAATCAGTGCACTTCATTTTGATTTTGTACACAACTAAAGATGAGGATTTTGGAATGTTGTATATGAAAAATATGATAATTTCACATGGGGTTTATCTAATATCATCTCAAACTAGGATCCTAATATTACTTTATAGTTATGTAAAGGTATCTTTAATTTGATGAGGACTCATGTCTGATTGACTGTGGATAACCATATTTTGATAGATTACCATTTGGAGCATGTTATTCTGATCCTGGAGGATATTCTCTATCCTTCTGTGATGGATTTTATAGCAACTTTTTAATGAAATATGTGACTCATTGAGTATTAAAATTTAAATATTTACAATTTTTCTCCTAGAATCACTTCATTCTAATTTTTCTATAGTCATGCATGTATATGTACTAATTGTTGATTAGAGGAATTTGAGGTGTATTTTTTGGGACCTATCATTTTAAAGGATACATTTGATATAATTCAATTAATATGATGATGAATAGAAATATACTAGTGTATCCATATGTCTTATATAGACTAGTAGTATTTTACATTTTAATTAGTTAGTGATGTGGATTTCTTTAAATTATCACCTTAGTTGGGTCGTTATCGACTTTATATGCAAGGTAAGTTGGTTATGAGGTATGATTGATAGGTTAATAATATTATGTGAATTTTGAAGTGTTGGAAATACTTATGTTATTCCAATAAATCTCAAATTTTAGGTGTTTTGATGATTCAAAAAATCCCTATTTCTATTCTAATTTTTTTGACTTATGTTTTTTAGATTAAAATTTTAAAATGAATTTATATTATAAAAATAATATAAGTTTTTAACTTATATTATGTAAAGTATTCATTTTTTGAAAAATTATGTTATATTATGATAATCTAAGATTATATTTTGTCTACTCGGATTCACAAAAATCCATGATAAAAGTAAATATTAATATGTAAGATATTATCTAACAAAGAGAATGATTCAGTCATTGTTTGATCAGAGTCAGATATTTCAAACCAAATGGATCTATGAAAATACATTTTCATAAGGAAATAATGTTCATAAAATGTTATTTTATGAACATTAGAAGATGTTATGAAAGATAAGTATCTTACCTCAGTAACATATTTATATTACACCGAAGAATTATCATATGTGGTATTGAATTCAGTTTATCTTATACCACAAAGAAGGAAAATATCATTTTAATCTTACCAATTATCTTAGAAGTTTATCTTATGAGGACTAGTACATTAATTTTAATATCTTATAAAAAATTTATTGTTATGTATAATTTCATGATAACTTTTCTAATATGTTGATAATTTATTTTATGATATTCAAATGTATTAGAGAATGGATTTTTCATTTAATCAAAGATTAATTTGTATAAAGTGTCATGTTTCCAAGAGTGTAAATATCCAAATAACAAGATCTTAGATAGTGCTTCTCCAGCTTATTCCATATTTGGAAGGAAGGAAGGCATGCCATTAATGTCATGTCATATCAATTTTATATAGATTATCTACTCAACCATTATGATTATATTTTACTTAAGTTCAAAATTAGAGAGAATGTATAGAAGGAATATTTGTGTACTAAATGAATGATATGGAGAACAAATAATGAATATAATAAACATACATAATAATATTTTAATAACATAAAACATATATACATACACAAGACCAAAAAAAAGATCATATTTTTTATATAAAATTATTATTTGGGATAAATATAATTATTAGATATACATTGAATACTATTATATTATTAGGATGTATATTTTACAAATATTAGTTTCTACTTTAAATGGTATTATGAAATCATTATTTGAAAATATTATTCATTATTTTTTGTTTACACTTCTTATGAGAGAAAGTGTTGAGACCATTGATAGGTCTTGTAATGGGAGATCCTGGTTGAAAGATATTATAACTTTATGTTCAGTGAAAACTTATTGTACTCATCTAGGATCCCCTAATAAAATGGATATTATAGTGAAAATCACCAAAATAATGTAGTGGAATGTTGGTGGAGTGGACTATGAGATTTATGTTCCCCAAACTGCTATAAATCTACCTATTTCAATATATTTCTTTATGTTTTTATTTTTATAATTATTTTTCCTTTTATATAAAAATATTCGATCCATCACACCTGAATAGGTAGGGTTTCTATAGAGAATTTTTTAATAACTAAATTTACACCCTCTTGAGTTTTTAGTTAGCCATTATCATTGAAAACAATTTGTATCAGTGATCATGAATTTTGATCTCAGAACATCCAAAGGGTTAAGTAAAAAATATTTTCATTTAAAAGGGGATAAAATGGATAATAATATAGAATTTTTTTCCATAGTTATATCCTCATACATTAATGATTAAAACTATTATTTCTGGAAGGCTCGCATGGCCATCTATCTGAGGAATATTTGATTGAAAGTTTATCAAAAAAGTACAAAAGCCTTATGAATTCCTAAGACAGAACATAAAACATGGGATTCCATAATTGAATCCAAATTTATTTTCTAAACTCTAAGGAAATGAATGATATATTTTGAAAATTAGAACAAGTTGATTTCAATATGGTTTATTAATGCCAAAAATCTAATGAAATATAGACCACTATAGCAGTTATGTATGAAGGTACTGAAAATGTGAAGGAAATTAGATATTATATAGCTAAACTTATGTTTGAAACATTAAAAATTTGTAAAGTGGAATTTCCTACTCAACTAAATGGGAGACAAATAGATGATTTATATAATGTTTCTTCTCTAGGAACACCAATTACTAAACCTAAGAAAGATATAAAAGTTCTTAGAGTATAACCATATGTGTGGTGTGGAATATCAGCTTCTATCAAATGATATACATAGAAAAAATAATTCAATATAAAATATCTCATTGGAAATATTAAGATATATGAGGCTGAAATAGAGGATGGAGTTGGAGAGTATAAAATAATCAAGAAATACAATTTTCCATTGAGTTTTTTACTTATAAGGATGAAAAGAATACGAAAAGAATACTAATATATAAAAAATAAGAAGAAGGAGACTCCTCAATATATTCTAGATCAAATGATTAGATTTCATGGTTTTCTTGAAAGATTAAAAAATAATATAACAAGAGAAGAGGTTTTGGATGAAATTTCAACAAATACAAGAATCATGGTGATAAATCCAATGAATAACATGTTATGTGTGTGAGAATATAGGACGTATATAGCCTGATTATACACATATCAAGGATCATAAAAAGAAATACAAGAAATACATCAAGAAATTTGGTTATAAGAATAAGTCTTAGAAGGCCACAATAGCCACATGGAGCGATTATGAATATTCTAGCGAGTGAAAATCATTAGATTGATAAGATGAAGCTCATAATCAAAATGCCAACATATTTTTTTTAGAATATTAAGATTTGGTACATTCTTACTACTCTCCTAATCTAAATAACTAATTGGAAAATAAAAATTGGTAATACGAAATATTAAATTAATATTGTACAAAGTTAAATACTATGTATGAAATACAAAAAAAAAAGAAAATTAAGTCCCTCATAAATTCATTAAATATTTTTTTAATTAATATTTGGTCCTAAATAAACTAACCATAGAGTTGAATAATCAATTGGGAAAGTCCACTAAATCATTTATCAAATATACTAAAACAATTGAAGATTTTCAGAAGGAGTTTCAAAACATTAATGATTTCTCATGTGTCTTTACTAAATTGTAATATAATATAAATAATATTATTGTTCTAAATCCATTTAAAAAAAGAAAAATTCAGAATCAAGAAGTTAAGGTGAACGATTTAAATTTTACAAGAATTATTTCATTCCTAGTTCTAAAAGATAAAAATAATTTTAAACACGCCGTTTTTTATTGTGGGGAAATCATAACTTATGATAACATCTAAAATATAAAAAATAATTAATTTTTATGAATCCAAAATTATTTTTTATAATAGTTTTCTAAAAACAGGATACTATGTTTTTCGTAAAACAAAAATAAATTTGTATCCCTAAGTGCCTTATAGATAACATTTCTGGTCCCAAAAGTGTTTTTATACGAAATAATTTTCCTATTTGATTTTTCATTATAGGGAATAAACTGCATGAACATAGTTTGAAAATTATTTATGGTAAGTGGTTATTCAAGACATATCAGTGAATATTTTTCTAATTTTTATTCACCATCCAAAATTGTTAGAGGCTATGTTATATTTCGTGACTGTACAAAATAAAAAATAGTTGGATTTAGATCTGTTGGAAATAATCAATCATTTCTTCTAAAAAAAATTATTTAGGTTGATGGATTGAAGCACAACTTGATAATTATTTCTCATCTTTCGGATGATGGTTATTTGAATTATTTTTTTAACAATTAATGTTTAGTTTTAATAGATAAGTATCTCAAATTCAAACCACCTAGAAGAGATAATGTCTGTATACTAGATCTTAATTCCATGTGCATAAGAAATATAAATTGTTTGAATGTTGAAATTGAAGAAAAATGGATTTGAAATATAAGTATTACACATTATAATCTTCCTTATTTCAAAATTTTGTGATAAAAAATTTTATTTCTAAATTCCTTGACTAAAAATTGGACAAAAATAAGTTATGTGATTCATATCAAATTGTAAAGCAATAAAAGTCATGTTTTAAACCAATTAAAGATTATTCTATAAAAAAAACTCTTGATATTATCTATATGGATATTTTTTCAACCAACAATAACAATAATCCCTTTTGGGTATTCATTTTTTATTTAGGTTTATGATTTTTCATGATTTACATGGTTTTACTTTTTAATACTTAGAAGTGAAACCTTTTCTATTTTAATTAATTTACGTAATATTGGGGAAAAAATACTTAAAATTTTTTACTTTGAGAAGTAATAATGGAGGTGAATTTGATATTCATGAATTCAATTCACATTTCTCAAAGAAATGAATTAAACATACATTCTCTATCCCTAGGAAACCCCAATGAAATGGTGTTGCTGAAATGGGGAATTGGAAATTGTAAGCAATTTCTAGGACTATGTTGTGTGAACATAAAATGCCTACACATTTACGGGTTGAGGATATTATTAAACCATGTTATGTCATTAAGAGATTTTTAATAAGGCATATATTAATGAAACTACCCCATGAGTTATAGAATAATATAAAATAAAAGTCTGAACACTTCAACAAATTTAGTCGCAAGGTTTATATCTTGAACACCATGGATAATCATGATAAACATGATCAAAAGGATGATGAAGATATCTTTGTTGGTTACTATCATACTTATAAATTATATAAATATTTCAACAAAATTTCAAGGATTATTTAAGATTTAACCCATGTGAATTTTGAGGAAAGTGATCCATTTGATCAACGAATGGATCAGACTAATGAGCCAAGTGATTCTTTCAAAGACATGAGATTTTAATATGTCTTTAAAAACAACATGGATAATGATTTCGAAAATTATTATTTTAGACCAAATCTTGTAAGGGATGATACTAGGTCAATAGAAACTATGATTCCAATATTACCTACAAATTTTAAATAACAACCTCTAGAAATAGTTATAGGATTCGAAGATGATGTAGTTAGAACTATAACAAATATAGGAAACCTAATAAAATTACCTTCAGTTTTATTACAACTATAACCTAAAACTATAAATGAATTTTTATCTAAAACTACTAGGTTAATATCTATACAGGATGAAAAAACCTTCTCAAGAGAAAAACAAGATTTTGAATTAGATGATAGAACACATAATTATCATTTAATTGGAAAAATAGGTATTTCACAATAAATATAATGATTATTTAATAAAAAATATATTAAAGGATAGATTAGTTTCAAAATGGAACAATCTAGAAGAAGTGATAGACTCTAAATAAACCATTTCTCATGTAGCTAGGTTAGAAGTAATTAGGATTCTTCTAGTATATCTTATTTATATGGATTTTAAATTATATTAAATGGATGATAAATCTACTTTTTAAAATTCAATTTTATAGGAGGATGTTTCTGTAGAAAAAAAAAGTTTATTTTGAAGAACCTCAATTTCAAAATTATGTTTTTAAACTTACCAAATATCTATATAGACTTATAAAATCATTAAGGGAATGGTAAGAAAGATCGATCTCTTCTATTATATCATTTTATTTAACAATAAGAATGGAATACCACATACTATTTTATAAGACTTCATCCTCAAATATTTTTTAGTAAAAAATGTTTCTGTTGATGTAATTTTTTGATCAACAAATTAAAACATTTTTATTGATTTTTTCAAAAGAAAAGAAAAAAATAATTTAAATGAGTATGATGAGTGAGTTAAATTAATTTCTTAGTTTTGAAAAATAGAAAAACAATTTTGGAAATGTTTTAAACTAAAGAAAATACATACTTAATTTAATTAAAAAGTTTGTACATGAAAAAAATACGACACAATCAACTCCTATGAGCTACAATATTAAACACAATATGGATGTCACTGAAAAATAATTTGATAAAAAGTTGTATAAAAGAATCATTGGAAGTTTATTGTATCATAATACAAGTAGAAAAACCATTAGGTTCCTAGTAATTATTTTTACAGGATTTCAATATAATCCAAAATAGACTCATTTAAATGATAAAAAAATAATTTTAAGATATTTAAAAGGAACTATTTCTCTTTATATTCTAATTCCAAAAGAATATGACTTTATAATAACTTCATATTCATATGGTGATTTCGTTGGATGTATACTAGATAAGAATATCACCTAAGGAACCTGTTATTTTATTGGAAAATCTCTAGTATCTTAGTCATATAAAAAACAACACTTTGTAGAATTATTAACTGTTGAAGAATAATATATTTTAGGAGGAAGTTGTTTTAAAAAAGTGTTTTCGATGAAACACATGTTAATATATTTAGGATTTAATTGAAAATTATTTCTAATAAAAAGTGATAAAAATATTTCTATAAATATTTCAAAAAATCCAATTAACCATTCAAGAATAAATAACATTGATCTAAGACATCATTTAATATGAGATCATACAAAAACGAAAAATGTCCATTTGGAAGTATTTTTCATATAAAATAAATTAGTATAAGTTTTTTCAAAAACCTTTCATTCTTATAGATTTGAATTTATTGAACCAGAATTGGGTTTGTTAAATAATACATGATATCATTTTGGAATTATTCTAAACAGAAAATTTTCATTTTTGAGTAAATAAGTTATTTAATTTTGATTTTATTTTGTTGGCATCACTATTTTGAGTAGTGGAAATATCAAAATAGGACATTTTAACTATATTTTGTAATTATTACACTACACATCCCTATATGACCCCTTGAATACCTAAAAATGAAAGAAAATGTGTCGCCTCTATGAATAAAACATTCAGAAACCATCAAGCCCTTACATTATCTCTGCTACCAAAACCTAGTTTCCATAAACCTAAAATATTTTAATTTACTTGAACAATGTAAAAACTAAGAGAAATGATAGTGAATCCACACATAGATTCAAGTTTTAAATAATATCAATAAAGTTAATAAGTGGATTAGAAGTGGATTTATTATGGTTTGAAATAATGTATATATTTCTAAACAAGGTTATCAATCATCAAGGATGGGAGTATTATCTTCATAAAAGAAGAACCAAGTTTGTTTTTGAAAAATAAGTTCATGAGTTTTTCATGACTTGAGTTTTTTACTTTAGGTATAATGACGATTTGGTCATTGCAATTGTAAATAAGAATTTTTTTTCAATAAACTCACCAGTAATGGATGAATCGTTAAAGTTCCCTCAAAATTTATATTCTGAATTCAATACTTTAATACACTCCATAGACAGAGTGAGTCCTCATGAGATCATAAAGTATCTGTTTAGATTTGTTTATGTAGAAAAGAATCTAGTAAAATATCTAGAACCCAAAAAAAATTCATCATTATATTTATCCAATCCACCATAGATTAATGAAATGTTGAGTTTGAGAATGTTTTATCTGAATACATTTCTTTGATAATATTTTAATTTTTATTTAAAATCATATTAATCTGTCATGTTATATTTTGAGGTACAATGGAATGTAATTTTTTTTTCTATAAATCTTATTTCATTTAGAAGAATATTAACATTAGTTCTTCAAAAACATTGTATTTTTTTGGATGATAATATCGCTAATCGTTGTAATGGATTGAAAATGGGTAGAATAAGAATTTATAAAATGAGTAGCTATTTATTTAATTCCTCTTTTTAGAAGTAGGTACTTGTATGTTCAAAATAAGATACTATAATAGACCCATCTTTGGCTCAAGAAGAGTCACCTATAATATTTTTTTCTAGTGGTACTAATGTTTCTGAAATTGTTCAAATTTTAGTATAGAGTCCAGTACAATCTATTGATGTATGATACATTCATGACAATGAAACCCTCATGGAAATAATAAGACGTGTTATAATAGTTGTATAATCTAGAGGAGATGATGCTCATCTAACTTTGTTCAATCACTACTCTTACCTAAGTAGTTCATGATGTTATATCATTTTCTTCTAGTAGATTAGAATTGGTCTCTATAATAATATGATTAGTAATAATTAGAAATGGAAGGATATTGACTATATTGGGTGTAATTACTACAGTTCAAATATCTCATTCTAGCGATTTGAGTGAAACAATCATAGTAGAATCAGTTTTCCTTAATAGTCCAAATGTCATTGCTGAAGGGGAAGAATAAGAAGAGGGAAATGAAAATCTATTAGATGAAAAAGAAAAAAAGAAATATTAGTTAATGAAGATCCATCTCAAGAGTAAAAATATAATACTGATATAAATAAACAAGTGTATGATATGATAATCATATAATTTCGTCAAGAAACATTATCTCTAATTCGTGAACAATATACATGATCATAAATTTATACAGTTGCGTTGGATATAGGTGATGAACAAACTAGATAATGATTCACGAAGTTGATGTATTATGTTTAATATTTAAATGTTTAGTTGAAAGAGTGTAGGAATGAAATTTGGACTCTTTATGATCATCTTGTATCAATATATGATGTTAAATAAGTGAATTTTTTAGTTTAGTTTGTTGTTGATAAGAGTTTAGTTGAACCCTCTATAAAAACCTTGAATCAAGAAATTTTTTACTCAAGATTAGAATTAGTTTCTATAGTGATAAAGCCAATTATTTATAAAGTTTATTCTATATAGTGTGACCTACTACCCAATGATTTTTATTAGGATCTTTAAAGGGACTTGATAGCTAAAATCAGAAGGAAGACTCTATTTATGTAGAATTAATTTTGTATTAATTGATCAATAAAAGAATGAAATCAACACCCAATTATAGGAAAATATTCTTTATGTTCAACTGTTAATTTCATAAGTGAAAAAGGATTTTGGATTCATATTTACAAGATTACATAAAATATATAGATATTATCCAATAGCTTTTAATTGTTAAGGAATAAATTTTAATATCTACGTTAAATTATTATAATTAGTATGAATCTTAAATCAGGAGAAGATGATAAAGAATAATTGAATGATAATTTTCTTGAGTCTTAGAAACATCATATGTTAGTAAGGGGAGAATAGATTATTTCATTTGATCATTCGATAAGATTATTAGATAGTCAGTTTAAAAAATGAAGATGTTGGTGATAATATGTCTGGAGAAAGAATATATCTAGATCTAGGATAGAAATTTCATACAGAATATATATAAGGGATTTGCAACACTTTTACATTATTGAAATAATGAAATTATTAAAAGGATCGATTATTGTTTCAATACCTTTTTTCAAATTAGAGGGAAATGGCTAGCAGGACCTCCCATCACCGATTTTCATGTATCTTTATAAAATTGGAAAAAATAAATCTTTGATCCTGTTTATTTTTATCAAAAATAATATTTATGGTTTTATGAAGATGTGTCGCTGCCTATGCACAAATCTTTTTCAAAAATATCCTTTTTACCATTAGATAGCTTTTACTTGGTGAGAGAAAAAAAATCTACTCCAAACATCCAATCCACATCTGTAAGGGTCTCTCATATTGATCGAGAATGTCATGGAGTATCTTTAATAACATTGGGTGATGTTTTTAGAGATACAACTGATGCCCATCTCCCTTCATCCAATTTACCCTAATTCTATACTCAGTATTTCATGAAATCACCACCAAAAAATCGGTTCATGTTGTAGAGTTGATGTAACAATCCTAGTTTGTGTGGTGGTTTTTGGGTAGATGGGATGTTATAAACATTTGAATATTTTTTGGTTGAATTTAATTATTTAAAAATTTAAATGATTTTTTAAAAATATTTAAATTCTTTCATGCTCAAATTTATTACTTTTATTATTTTTTTATTAATGTTATTTTTTTTTCAAAATGCTTATATCTTATTTTTTAGTATCTATTCACTCTTCCAGTAGTATAATATATTTATCAATTTAATCTATAAAAATATATCTATATATTGATATAGTCAATAGTTTTTATTCTTAGTTTCTATTACTTGTTTAGGTTTAGTTAAATATCGTTATTTCATTTATGATCTCTATTAATTATTTGTTTAACAAATCTTAATTGCATATTTTATTCATAATACATATTATTAAATATTTTCTATTTTTTTGTTCTATAAATATTTTATTCCACTGATATACTTCTTTTTATATCTCAAAAAAGGGGGAGAATAAAGAAAAAATTAATAAAAAATTTTGATGTTTTAAAAAAATTCGGGAGAATAAAATGAGAATAGAAATTTTTTTTTTTTAAAAATGGTGATAATTATTCAAAAGGGGGAGAAAAAAAAAGGAATAATACACACTCGAATGGCCTGAAAACCTTCATTTTTATTTATTATTGATAAACCCCCTCTCAAGGGATTAGGGGGAACCTTTACAAGGCCCGTAGGCTCAGAGATTACATGGCCCGTAGGCTTAGGAGATTTCATGACCTGAAGGTCTTATGGAATTCAACCTGACTATCTACAAGGAACTGCCCCTCCACAACATCTACATCATGATAGTAGCTCTCCACCTTCGCATGGCCATCTGGCTAGGCTTCCCGTGCATGTATAGGATGGTCTCGATGGCATAGCCATACCCTGTCATTCCGAAAAATCTATTTGGATCTGCTATGGTGAGTGCACCTACTCTGAATCCTCTTCTGGGGATGCTCAGAAAAGGAAGAAAACATGGTTTAAATGTTTTATTAGAAACCTAAAAATTTTATTAGGTATCCTTTGAGAAATTTTTTCTATTTAATAGGTTTATGATCATTGAATAAGTGGATATTATTGGAAAAATTGTGTTGTTTCATCATATCTCAATTTTTATCTATTTGGAAGATTCACTAAATCCCTATTTTTATTCTATTATGTTTTTCTTAATTGTTTCAAAATTATTTTGTCAAAATTATTTTACTTACACTAATTCTATAGTTGTTTATCTTACATTTTGTAAGGTATTTTTTTTTACGAAAAATACTTTTATCCTACGAGAATGAAATATTATAATCCATTTACCGATAATCAAAAAACTCCATGTTAAAATTTTATCTTACCATGTAAGATATTATCTTATAATGTGTAATATTGAGCATCTATCTGATTATATTCAGATACATTAGACAGAATAAAGGTATGGGATGATTTTATCTTTTGAAAAGGATATTCAGAAATGATTATATCATGAATGTAATATGAGGTTAAGAAAGATAATTATCTCATCTTAGTAACATATTTATCTTACATTAAATAATTGTCCAATGCAGTATTGAATTCATTTTATCTTATGCCTCGAAGAATAAAAATATATGTTTTGTCTTGCGAAGTATCTCATAAGATTCTCATATGAAGAAAAATAATTTCATTTGAATATCTTATATAGAATTTATAAAAATAAATAATGTGATAATTACATCACCAGTGTCTTTTTAATTCATTTTATGTTATTCAAATGAATTAGATAATGTATTTTCTATTTAAGGAAATATCAATTTCAGCAAATTGGTGTTTTTCCATTTGTGGAAGGATCCAAAGAAGAATATCTCTGACATTCTTCTCTATAATATTATTCCATATTTGGAAGGAACGGACTCATGAAATTAATGAGAGGTTATATCAACTTTTCAATGGATTATAAACTTTATTTTTTTTTTGATTTTATCATTCTTAATTGAATAATTAGAGAGAATATGTAAAAGGAAGAGTTAGTTGATGCATGAAAGAGAGATATGAGAAGAATGAATAAAATGCACGTACATAAAAATATTCCGATAAAACCAAAATTTTGTGCATAGAAAAGATCTAAAAATGTTCCTGTTTTTCTTACTTTTTTATTAGTAACATCAAAGATAATTCTAAGCTATACTTTGAAGACTATCACCTTCTCAGGACGTGGCTTTGAGTACTGTCAGTTGTTCCTTGAAACTGTGTGCTGCAATAATTCTATCAATTATTTATTCAATATATTTTGTTTACACTAATTATGAGAGTGTGTGTTGAGATAATTGATAGTGATTTTAAAGGATATTCTAGTTAAAAGCTGTTGCATGTATATATTATGTATCATCTTCTTTTACTCAGCTGATATCCTTCAGTAAAAGAGATATTATAGTAAAAATCACAAAAACATGTGGATTAGTGTGTTGGTGGAGTGGACTAGGGGATTTATGTTCCCTCAACAACTGTAAATATCCTATACTAAATATATTTCCTTTAATTTTATATATTTTAAATTCCATTTCATTTTAAGGAAAAATAGTTTATCTATCATGCATGAAGAGAGAGTTTTTCTACAATGAAAATTTTAAGAACACAATTCATCCCCACCCCACCTATAGAGTTTTGAGTTATCCATTCTCTAAGAAAACATGACGGTTTCCTATCAATTGGTGTTTCATATCAGATGACTATTAGTCATGATGTCTTCCAAATATCGCATCTTTTTAAAAATCAGCATGATCCATCTAATTCATTGAATTATTGGTTTATTTGTTAGGTCCACAAGGCTGAATACCCTGGGGGGGTGAATCAGGGTATGACTAATTTGAAATTAACCCCCATTTTGATCTTGTTTCATTATTAAACAAAACACTCTTCTCTCTCTTTCCTATTGCACAAAGTAAATAGAAAGTAAATCATGCACATGACACAACAATTTTACTTGGTTCACCGCAAAGGGATACGTCCAAGGAGCATACACCGACAAGTTGATGGTCGTACTAATTCCACTAAACTTCACTAGTTGTGGATTACAATGTTCGGGCTAGATCACTTCTATACCCAGGATCACTTCCTTTACAATGTTTAGGGTCAGCTCACTGCTTCCCCAAGGGTCACTCCCTGTTTCTCTCTCTCTAGCTCACTGCCAGTGGAGAGGATCACCTTCTTTCTCTTCCTTTGCTCACTGCTCTTGGAAGGAATCCACTCACAGTTTATAGACCTGTAGGTCTCTTCATTTCCATGAAGGAATGCATCTTCCTTTGTAAGTATATTCTCTGTTGAAGCCCAATTTTCACCCATAGATGAATATATCTTTGCACCGAAGGTATCGGGAATACTTCTAACTTCTACGCAGCCCGAAAATCACTGTTGGAACCAAACCGTACTTGGCACGCAAGTTTATCTCGGCGCGCAAGTATCGGCACGCAAGTCACAACTGGCGCGCAAGTCCTCCTCAGAAACTTGCGCGACTCAAGCTTCCTCAACTCCAAACTTGTGCGACTCACTTACTTTTACACCCAATCCAATATTGGTGCGCAACTCCACACTGGCGCGCAACTTCAAACACTGGCACACAACTATCACCCTGGCGCGCAGTCCGACCTGCGCGACAACGCACACCACTTGCGCGACCACAACACATGCGCGACGGGAGCTCTGAATTCTCAAAGTGTTGAACTCCCTTAAAGAATGAAAAGGGGTGGTCCAGTATTTATAGGAAAATTGACCACCCTGCGCATCAGCGTGCAAGTCACCTACGCAACCCAGTCTCGAAGCGCAAGTCTTCTGTCCTTTTAGACACTTGCGTGACCAACTCCCAAACTTGCGCGAACCTATTTCCTTATCCATATTTTGATCTTATGATCTTGAAAAAAAATATGGCACGCAAGTTTCCTATACTCTATGTCCTTGGTGCGCAAGTCCCTTTTCTAAAAACACTTTTCTTTGTTTATCGATTTTCAGGCCCAAAAATTTGGCAAACACTGGAAAATGGCACCACCTTGTATCTGTTCTTTTTGTACCACCTCCAGATCATCCATTCCTTTTGTCGACGTTCATGAATCAAACATGGATCATTGACCTCATCTCTTGAACTCGACATTCCTTCATGATATCCTCTTTGTCAACAAATTTGTATGTCATCGTTTTGCTTTGTCAATAATCACCACTCAGATTTCCACTTTGTCATCAAACACAATCACCTCAAAAATGCTTCAATGATGCCTTGAGGGATTTTTGCCCAACAAAATCCCCCTTTGGGTTTGTTGAACACTCTTTTATGGAAATATACATCATTAATTCTTCAGCCACCATTTGCCTTTTTTGATTCTAATAGCGATCAAGGATTTACTCAACACATACTCTAAGCCCACTTGAGCAATGCTCGACGTCAGAAACAAGAGTAAATGAAAAGTTCATCAATGAATCACTTTATCTATGACATCCACTGTTGACACTAAACTGATACAAATTTGTACTAAACTGATACTAATTGTTGAAGGACTTGTGGGAAGACCAATTTTTTGTTAGGAAATATTCTTACCACTCTCTAACACCACTCTTCTACTTTTATCACGATCCTCAGTTGTCATGATATATATTCTTTGATCGACCATGTCTAGCATCGTCAGATTTAATATGCTCCCCCATTCTGTTTGCAGCTTCAACACCTCTTTAGCCCTATTTCCTGTGTTTTCCAAGGTAAGCTCTGGCTAAGCACATTAAACTAGATTCAACTCCCCCTATCTGGCTGCTCTACTTGTCATATTCTCCCCATATCATTCATGATTTATCAAATCTCCACATTTTATCCCCCTTGAACAATCACTATTTTCTCCCCCTTTGTCAATGAACCCAAAGGACACTCCTTTGTAGTCTGTAACATATTATAGAACACATATCAACACTTTAGAAAAAAATACATCATACCTCAGGGAGAGGGGGGTGAGCCTTCCACATCCACACTATTTCAAGTGCGGGGAATCAACTTAACTCCCAGAGCCAGTTGATGCCTCTCAAAAGCTTCCTTGGGTAAGGCCTTTGTCAGAATGTCTGCAACCTGTAGCTCTGTAGGCACATACTCAAACTTCACGATTCCCTGCTCAACCTTCTCCTTGATAAAATTATACTTTATCTCAATTTACTTTGTCCTTGAGTGATGGACATGATTTTTGCTGAGATTTATAGCACTTGAGTTGTCACACTGGATTCCGATCGGAGACTTCACTTCAACTCCCATATCATCAAGCAGCTGCTTCATCCACAATAACTGTTTGCATGCTTGAGTGGCCGCAATATATTCAGCTTCTACGGTGTTCAACGAAATACAATCCTGCTTCTTTATTAACAAATAAATACATAGCCCACCAAGATATAATGCACCACATGAAGTTGATTTTCTATCATCTACTGAACCGGCCCAGTCTGCATCAGTATATCCCAATAACTCTATTTGAGATTTGTCAGTATATGTCAAGCCAAAATCCACTATGCTGTGGATATACCAAAGTAATCTTTTCACTACAAGCATGTTACTTTCCTTGGGATTACTCTGATATCTCACTGCTTGGCATGTGGCGAAAACAATATCAGGCCTTATTGCAGTTAAGTATAACAGACTTCCAATAATTTGCCTATATTCTATGATATTAACTGCCTTTCCATCCTAATTTTTGATAATTTCATCCAGGTAGCAACCGTAGTCTTCAACACTTTGGAATTCTCCATTCCAAACCGTCTCATAAACTCCTTGGCATATTTAGATTGATAAATGAATGTTCCATTCCTTCCTTGTGTCACCTGTAGTCCAAGGAAAAATGTTATCTCTCCAATCATTGACATTTCAAACTCATTTTTCATGAATTCAGAAAACTGTCTGCACTGAGCTTCATCTGATCCGCCAAAAATTATGTCATAGACATACACTAGCACCATCATCCTTTGATTACTGTCATTACTGAAATAGAGATTGTAATCAACTCCCCCACGCTGAAAACCAAGCTTCTTTAAGTGCTGATCTAATCTTGAGTACCATGCCCTTGGTGCTTGTTTTAGCCCATACAACGCCTTCTTCAGCCTGCAAAATTTGTTCTCATCCTCATGAATGAGAAAACCATCTGTCTACTCAATATACACATCTTATTCCAGAACCCCATTCAATAATGCAGATTTGACATCCATCTGGAACACTTTGAACTTTCTTTGCACTACTATGGCAAAAAATAATCATATTGTCTCCAGCCTTGCAACAGGTGCAAATTTCTCATCTACATCTATTGCATCTATCTAAGAGTATCCCTTGCACACTATCCGTGCTTTTTTTCGAATCACATTTCCATATTCATTCATCTTGTTGTGATAGACCCATTTAGTCCTGATGACATTCTTATCTTCTGGCCTCGAAACAATCTCTCAGGACTGGTTCTTCTAAATCTGATCAAGCTCTTCATTCATAGCCTAAACCCAGTTTTCATCTCCAGCTGCATCAGAAATTTTTTTTGAATCCACCTGAGACAAAAAAAAATATTTGTTGTAATGATTTCATTCTTCGAGTCTGAAATGCAGCTGTCTGATCACCAATGATATTCTACCTATCAATTTCAGGTCGACTCTTTGGCTTCCTTGTAGACACAGACTTGAAACTTTCTTGTTCATCATCGGTGTCTTCTTCTGAGTCAGCCTCTGCCACTTCTCCTCCCCTTGTGTTGCTTACCTCATCATCAATTTCATCCAGGAGCTGTTCACTAGATCGTTGAGTATTCTAGTCATTTTCAACTATAGTGACATCATTGCTCTCAACAATTTTTCTCAGCCTCTTGTTGAAGCATTTATATGCTTTGCTTTTCCCTAAGTAGCCAAGGAATATCCCCTCATCTCCTCGTTCCTCAAACTTCCTGTTATTTTCTTTGTTGAGAATGAAACAATTACTTCCAAAGATTCTAAAGTATTTCAGCGTTAGATTCATTCCGTACCACAGTTCATACGGAGTCTTCCCTTGCTTCAGACACAACAGAGACCTGTTCGACACATAGACTGATGTCAAAACTGCTTCCTTCCAAAATTTCTCTGGTAGTTCTTTATCAATAAGCATCGTTCTATCCATGTTGTTGATGATCCGATTTCTCCTTTAAACCACTCCATTCTATTGGGGAGTTCTCACTGATGAAACTTCATGCCTTATCCAGTGTTTCTCGAGATATTCTTCTACTTGACTATTTGTGAATTCTGTACCGTTATCTGTACAGAACTTCAAAATTTTCAGCCCAAGCATCTTTTCTGATTCCCTTCTATACTGATTTATGCAACTGAACACCTCTGTCTTATGGGTAACAACAAATACCCAAGACATTTTGCTATAATCATCAATGAAAAGAACATAGTACCTTTTACCATTTATAGCTCGTGGTGAGATAGGTCCACATACATCAGCATGCACCAATTCAATCAATCTAGTTGATTTCTGTTCCTTTGGCCCGTATATCTTTCTGATGATCTTCCCTTGTTGCCAAGCATCACACGAATGAGTGTGATCACATGATAGTTTGGGAAGGTCTCTAGCAGCATCACACTTTACCAGATCTTCCATAGATGGTTGGCATAAATGACCAAGTCTCTTATGCCACAACTAGTTTTCTTCCTCTCTGGATAAGAGACACATATCTTCTTATCCACTTACAAGGTAGAGATTACCTTTTGTCCTTTTCCCCTGTAGATCAAATGCCCCATCTTTTACCTTGAAAATACAGATCTTCTTGGTAAATCGGATAGAGTGACCAGAGTCACATAGTTGACTGATGCTAAGCAAGTTATGACTGAGTCCCTCTACTACCAAGACATCATCACGCCTCATTTCTTTGCTCCCAAACATGGCTTTCCCTGAGACAACAATCTTCAGGCCTTCATCATTTCCAAATTTGACAACTCCTTCTTTGACATATTTTTATACCTGTAACCAGATCCTTATTTCCTATCATGTGAGACGTACAACCACTATCAAGAATCCACACACCAGAATGATCTGATGCTTTAAGGGAAATTTCAGCAACTATGGACTTCTCAATTTTCTTCTTCTTGGTCCATAATTTTTCTTTAATACTCGGCATGGATTGAGGATTCTATTCTTTCTCAGAGTATGATGGACCAGCCTCATATTACAAAGCCTCAAATCTATTCTGCATTTTTAACTCACCTGTCAGTTTATTGATCGGCAGCTTGTGAACGTTTTGATTCTGCTTTGGCACATTTCTCTGAATGGTCGAAGTACAATACCTAGCCATGTGCCCAAATCTGCCGCACCAAAAATAGTGTCCTTTAAAATATGTTATAGAAAACCGTTCTCTATTTGGCTACCACCACTATTCTTGTTCCCTTTGTTATCTCTTGGCTATGTAACACACATACTGTGAATGTCCCATCTTCCCACAACAATAACACCTGATATATGGTGAATTCTTTCGTGACACTTCAGCACACCGAGTTTCCACTTGGGATCTCTGAATATTCTGATTTTGTGTTATGCCCAAATCAATATTCAATCTCGGGCGGGTGCTTGCGGTCTGATTTCAATTGCCACAAATTTTTCTTTATGATCAATCCCTGAATCAGCCTTAATAATTGTGATCAATGGCTGCTTCTTCCCTGCTGAACTACTAGGCTCCGCTTTCTTCTTCTCTGTCTTCTGAATGGCCTGCTTTTATGATATCACATTGGGGGTCAAGAGTTTTTCTTGATCCTTAATTTTTTGTCGCATACTGACCACTTCTTCTTCATGATCTTTGATACGTCTGACATGCTCCATTCCTGTGTTAGTCAAACAATCAATTTCCTTCTTTTGTTCCTCAATTTTAAGCTTATACTCAACAATATTTTATGATCTCTCTGGTGTTTAAGATTTTAGTCTTTTAATTTCTTCTAACAGCTCATAATTTTCTTCATCCTTTTGTTGCATATAGAGTTTGGCATCACGAACCACTTTATTGGATTTCTTCGTTTTGGCTCTCCAAACGTCTATCTCCTCTAGAGATGCTTCCAATTTGGCTTCCATATCAACTCTCCCTTCAATTTATTCTTCTTCTTCAGCATCAGCTTGTTCCTTTTTCTGAGAACTACCAACAATTTCCACCAAGGCATTTACCCCACGATCTCTGCAATTTCCTATTTCCTCAACTTCTTCATCCTCAGACTCATCTAAACTTTCAAATTCTTGTGAAACAAGATTCTTTTTCTTGAAGAAATTTCTCTTGAATTACTTCTTCCCTTTCACAAATGCTGAAGTCTTCTTCTGGGGAATTTCAACATCATCATCATAATCATCTTGAAACTTCTTAGGGAATCTTGCCGCAAGATGACCAACCTTTCCACATCGAAAGCATGCTAGTGGAAGTTTACATTTAAACTTTCCTCTTCCTCTTTGTAGAATTGAAGAAAGGAATGACATCACCTCATCTGTCTCTACTTCTTCCTTAGAATCTTCAATGGTGATCTTTTTCATGGCCTTGAATGCCATCTCTTTGGATTTCCCCTTTTCCATAGTCTCATTATCATTTTCTCTCATTTCATATGCAACAAGAGTGTTGTGAAGGTTATCCAATGTCTGTTATTTTGGGTCTTTATCTTCCAAAATAGAAACATTCATATTGAACTGAGGTGGAAGTTTTCTCAATATGCGCTTCACAATTTTTATATCTTCGATAATTTCCCCAAGACCCCGCATGTCTTCTACCACAGCATTTACCCTGTCAAAGAATGCATCAATAGACTCATTCGGGTTCATTCTCAGATATTCATAATTGTTCGACAACACTTGGATATTTGCCTCTCTCACCATTGTATCCCCTTCATATATATTCAAAATCTTTTCCAACATGGCATGTGACGTTTTGCAAGACATCACCTTTGTATAGATGGGATTGGAAAGGGCTCCCCCTAAGGCATTGATCACTTTGGAATCAGTCTCCAATTCTCTATGTTCTGCTTCTAATAACACACCACTATTAATATCAGCTATGATACCATGCATAGCTGCTGAAAACACATCCATTACCAAAG
The DNA here is from genome assembly GCA_963277665.1 of Viscum album. NCBI lineage: Eukaryota > Viridiplantae > Streptophyta > Magnoliopsida > Santalales > Viscaceae > Viscum > Viscum album. The sequence goes on along the minus strand of OY728141.1, from coordinate 434,922,338 downwards.
ATCGGAAATAGTGTTGCATCTGATTCTTCCATATCTGAAAATTACATCCGTCGAAGATCGGAATCCCTTTATGATTAATGACCTCCATTGAGAGAAGAACAATTGTCATCCTTTCCCTCTAATACCAATTGTTAGGTCCACAAGGCTGAATACCCTGAGAGGGGGGGGGGGGGTGAATCAGGGTATGACTAATTTGAAATTAACACCCGTTTTGATCTTGTTTCGTTGTTAAGAAAAACACTCTTCTCTCTCTTTCCTATTGCACAAAGTAAATAGAAAGTAAAGCATGCACAGGACACAACAATTTTACCTGGTTCACCGCAAAGGGATACGTACAAGGAGCATACGCTGACAAGTTTCCGGTCATACCAATTCCACTAAACTTCACTAGCTGTGGATTACAATGTTCGGGCTAGATCACTTCTATGCCCAGGCTCACTGCCTTTACAATGTTTAGGGTCAGCTCACTGCTTCCCCAAGGGTCACTCTCTATTTCTCTCTCTCTGGCTCACTGCCGGTGGAGAGGATCACCTTGTTTCTCTTCCTTTTCTAACTTCTCTTGGATGGAATCCACTCACAGTTTATAGACCTGTTGGTCTCTTCATTTCATGGAAAGAATGCATCTTCCTCTGTAAGTAAATGCTCTGTTGAAGACCAATTTTCACCAGTAGATGAATATCTCTTTGCACCGAAGGTATCGGGAAAACTTCCAACTTCCACGCAGCCCGAAAATCACTGCTGGAACCAAAACTTACTTGGTGCACAAGTATATCTCGTCGCGCAAGTCTATCTCAGCGCGCAAGTATTGGCGCACAAGTCAAAACTGGCACGCAAGTCCTCCTCAGACACATGCGCTACTCAAGCTTCCTCAACTCCAAACCTGCGCGACTCACTTCCTTTTACACCCAATCCAATATTGGCGCGCAACTCCACACTGGCGCGCAGCTTCAAACACCGGCGCACAACTATCACCCTGGCGCTCAAGTCCCACCTGCGCGACCACACACACCACTTGCGCGACCACCACACATACGAGACGGGATCTCTGATTTCTTAAATTGTTGAACTCCGGTAAATAATGAAGAGGGGTGGTCCAGAATTTATAGGAAAATTGACCACCCTACGCGTCAGCGTGCAAGTCACATGTGCGACACAGTCTCAACGCGCAAGTCTTCTGTCCTTTTAGACACTTGCGCGACCAACTCCCAAACTTGCACGAACCTGTTTACTTAGCCATATTTTGATCTTCTGGTCTTGAAAAACATATGGCGCACATGTTTCCTATACTCCAAGTCCTCAGCGTGCAAGTTCATTTTCCAAAAACACTTTTCTTCCTTTGTCTATTTTCAGGCCCAAAAATTTGGCAAACACTGGAAAATGGTGCCACCTTGTATCTATTCTTTTCATACCGCCTCCAGATCATCCATTCCTTTTGTCGACGTTCTTGAATCAAACATGGATCGTTGACCTCAGCAATTGAACTCGACATTCCATCATGATATCCTCTTTATCAACAAATTTTTATGTCATTGTTTTACTTTGTCAACAATCACCACTCAGATGTCCACTTTGTCAAGAAACACAATCACCTCAAAAATACTTCAATGATTCCTTGAGGGATTTGTTCCCAACATTATTTCTTTGGAACCATATGTATTTATGGTTGTGGAACTTGTGCAGATTATTGTATTTCATATGAAAATCCTACCTGAAAATTGTATCAAATTTTTCTGACAATTATGGAAATATAAAATATATTATCATAATAGATAGGATCTTGAATCATTTATGAGGTACCAATTTCCTCATATTTTTTTATTAACCCTCCTTGACTTGTATTTTTTTCAGGTATAATGTGATGTGGTGGGGAGTAATTTTATATTACAACAAAACATTCATTTTTGGATATAATTTTAATGACCCCGATTTTCCATGTAATTTTTTTATTATGTGGAATTATTATGAGTTTTTGAAACTTGATGGCACATGATTTCGAGGCTCAGAGTTCCCAGAATGAACATACAAACATTTTTTTGGGTATGTTCAGCAAACACGAGAGCAGAATTTTCAAACTTTTGAACCGTTGCTCGAATTAAAAATCAGAGGGCACTATTGAATCCACAACGCCGAGATTCACTTTAGGATTGCTTTACTTTAACAACAGTAGGTCCAAAAAAAGTTAAATTTTGTGAATTTTTAAAAGAAACGAAATAAAATAATTTTTCTATTTTATTTCATATCCTCAAATAGTCAAGCAAAGGGGTGGGGCTAGTGATGTGTCGAGACAATAAATGGACCGACCTACCAACCCTAAGTAATCTCGTCATTGGTGAATTAGGAAGATTCCTAATTCATGAGCCCCATTAAACTCTAACGTCGTTACTTACCATCCCCCTTTTATATATATATATATAGATTTTGGGGGATATATCAGCACAAAATCACCAAGAAACAAAGTGCTGAAGGAGAGCCACAATGCCGAACCCTTATAAGACGAATCCGACCCAATGGAAGGTGAAAGACGACACCGAGCCATGAACCTAAGGGTGACATATGAGTGTCATCATTGGGATCCATTTGCTGGAAAGAAGAACACGATCCACCATCAAGCACGGGAATTTTCTTCGACGATTCGAGGTAGGGGGTTTACTCATTTATGTTTTTTAAATGATTTTCCTCTTCGCCATTATTGAATAATATGAAGAACGTGGGTCAACTAACTAATGGGTTGACCATCTATTCATTCCTCTTTGCGGGAGGTCGTTGCAGGGTATCTTGTGGGGTTTATCTTGTTGTTTATTTCAATTGTTATTAAACACCTAATACCGCTCATGTTTTGGAGCTAACGTGGAGGGCACTATCCAAATGAACTTGTCCCAAATCCTCTGATATCTTTGATACATCCTTGTGCCTCCATGGAAGACCGACAACACAATGATATTGACTGGCTACGTGGGGGATATCACATTGACGCATGCCGTAAGAGGAGGCCACGACAAAAATCCACGGCGTTCGTTGGAGCAGTCAGCATCGAATGACCATGGAGGAGGTGTGGCACACCATCGAATACTGCCAATGAACATGGAGGGCCGCGACTCGTCATCCATGGAGACCAAAGGTAGGCGGCCGACACACCGGCCCGCAGCGAGCAATGGTGCAGCGCGCCGTAGTGCACCACTAGAGAGGTTGGCCGACACATTGGCCGACCACAACAGAACCGGCAAGACCCACCCCCACGGGTCTTGTGTTCCACCCGGTAGTACCATGTGGCACCCCTTCTATGAGAAGACTGAATGACCCTCGGCTGTTCGGGAAAACCGGGGGGTGGGGGGGGGGTCACTCTCCTGGCGGCAGCTAGGGCGCACCCCTTATGGGCTGCGCCTCATGCTGTCGGGCCACCCTTGTGGGATGCACCTTTTTCATGCCAGACCAGACCTTGACCCAGTGGGCTAAGATTTCATCGGCCCAGGCCAGACCAGGTCAGGCTAGGTCAGTCTAACTGGGTCAGACCAGACCCAGCCCCAACCGGGCCCAGAAACACTTAAAGTGCCTTATCTTGAGAACCAAATGTCCCTTTGATGAACTGCTTGCGACATTTGGTTACTTAGAGTGATATGGTCCTTTTGATTTACTCAATGAGAGTTTTGGAGAAACTATGAGTATGGATCGGTTGGATCACAACCGAATCCAACCGGGACCTCAGCAATGAAATGCCAATAACGCACATACCGGGCATCCGATTGATGCATCTTCTGTTGCATTAGAACCTTTATGAAATAGAGTACCATGGAGTTACTTATTTGTGAGAGTTTTCACCAGTTGTAATATGACCAATGGTGTTAGGATCGGTTCTCCTAGGTGCACTACGTACGGAACTCTGCAACTGGATGAGACTTGACAAATGTCTATTTTTTGACTCTTAGTGATGCGACGACCCAGTGGGGAGCACCTCTACGTTACGTGGCAGACCAATGGTGGGTATCACCTCTATGTGATGTGATTGACCCACGATACGGGATGGGGAGGAGTACCTCAGTAGGCCACGGTGGGGAGCAGCTATGTGTGACCAGAAGTCCCACGATACTTGATGTGGAGGAGTAACTCAGCAGTCCAAGGTTAGTGGGAAGCACCTCTGTGTGACATGACATTCCAACTATACATGATAGGGGATGAGTTCTCTAGATGAAGAGGAGTTCGATATTGTTAGTGGGAATGTTCCTTGTTCATATGACTAGAATCCATGGCTGGATATCAGCATTGAAAGCAATCCTGTGTGGGTCAGCATCATAATCCTATTTCTCTAAGTTGTATACATGGTTTGAGATGAGACTCTAATTGAGAAGTGTCATTTTCTTCATGCTTTGTGATTAAGATCATGCCCTGTGGTTTTACTTGTGGAATTATGAGAGTCCTTTGAGGGTCTTGGGGTCCCTACTGAGTGTTGTTATACTCTCCCCTGCACGGGCTATGACCGCACATTGTTGTGTCTTGTGTAGAAGACAAGAAACTAGGCTAAGGCTGGAGGGAGCCAGGACTAGGCAGTACGTATAGGAGACATGCAGACGTGGAGTGTTGAGGAGGTGATATGTACTAACCTTCATATAGGATCCTCGAAGGATGACTCAGTAGATATTTTCCTTTTTTCAGTTGTATTATTCCTTTTAGTTGTATTTGTACTCTTCAATTGTACTCATACTTTCTGTTGGGATTGTATTCCAACCCCTTTTTCTTTCAACATACCTTTTTCTACAGCAGTTTACTTCACAATTGCTTCTTGTTGTGTTCTCAAACCCTATGTTTTTATTGGTTTAAAGGAAATGCCTTCCTTTTTTAGGGAATACGCCTTTTGGTTCTAGTCTCCATCCCCTGGCCTATGGAAGGTGGGATTGGGGTAGTCACGACACAGGCCCCAGGGGACAGGTTGTGAAAAAGTGTTTTCAGAGGAGTTTGTTTTAAAGGAGATCTAGGACTCTGATTTTTACTGTTTGGAAGTATTTTTAAGTGTCATGAGTGTGGTTTTTAGTTTAGGGAATCTACTGTAGGTGCATCAGCCAATTTACCCATACACCAGGACCCTGAATTCTGATTTTTGACTCAGTTCAAGAAAACACTAAATGTGTTTGTTTTGAAAAGTATTCTTTTTGGAATCTTGAGTCATCTCACCAGGTATAAATTATTGACCATGGAACACCTATCTTCTTTTAGGATACCTCCATGTAGAAATCCAAAAAGGATTCTAGAGAGCATATGTGATGACAGCCCACCGAGCGATGATGCCTCGGTGCAGGGACCTCTTATGACGTTAGCACCTTCGGGTGGTGTAACAACAACGCCACTACCTGTTGGGTAGCCATTACCACCAGATCGACCAGTATAGGATGAACGCCTACTGAGCATGTTGCATGGGTTCTATTGGAAGAGGCGTCTGAGGTTATAAGGTGAGATGGACCTGAAGGCAGCTGAGGACTGGCTGGAGGCTATGGTCAGAGTTTTTCGCTTGGTTGGGACCCCAACATACCTCATGGTGATACAAGAAGTCAACATTTTTCAGGCTGCAGTAGGGAGATGGTGGAGTCTGATACTCTAGATACACGATGAGGTGAGCCTCATCTAGGTAGACTTAAAGGGCCTTTTTAGGGAAGATTTCATCCCAGAAACCTTACACTCTATGCGTATATATGTGCTACTACAATTACAGCAGGGAAACATGATAGTGGCCCAGTACTCGATGAGGTTCACTGATATCTTCTAATACTCTACCTACATGGTACAAGACCCCTTTTCCAGGGCCTAGACGTTTGAGAAGGGTCTCAGTTAGGAGGTCAGAGCATCGATGGTATCGCTCAGCATATCGACTCAGGCTGGGGTGCTAGAGCGTGAACTATTGGTAGAATACTTCCTAGCGGAGTAGACACCCACAAAAAGAGCCACCACCGGACATCAGGTAGCAGATTCATTTGCAGTTGGTAGTAGGCGGATGATATAGATGTCCAAGAGGAATAGATATTTTTTTGGATGATGATAGGAGATAGGGTCAGAGGTGTGTGTCTCACGAGGAAGAGGAAGACTGGTGAGGGACATGTAGTGTTACACGTGCGGAAGGAAAGGTCACATGAATCGCCACTACCTGACCTACTGTATGGATGACTAAAATATTTCCAAGCAACTGCTGAGGTAGAGGCAGCAGTTCGAGCGAGGAGGTCCACAGGGTGGCAGTCGTAGAAAAGGAGCTAGTCGGGAAGCAGATGGTGGGTGGTATTTTGAGGTTCTACCACCACCACCGCCAGGTGGTCCACCTCGACCACATGGAGCTGGGGGACAAGGATGAGCTCAGCTCCAGGAAGCTGAGACCTATGACCACGATGCTCTGAAGATTATTAGAGGTACGATTTGTGTCTACTCCACCTTAGCTACAGTACTTATGGAGACAGGTTCCAACCACTCTTTTGTTGAAACGATACTCGTTCGAAGCTCAGAGATTCTGGTGGATCCATTGGCTTGATCCATATTGTTAGAGACTCTTATGGGAGCAGATTTGACAATTACACCCTGGTTCTAGCAGTGTGAGCTTACTCTAGGAGGTGAGAGCTTCGACTGTGATCTCCAAGTAGCAGCGCCCAGGCCTTACGTTGTCATCTTGGGTATAGAATATTTACCCACAATCCATACATTGATTGATTGTATTAGTCACAAAGTGTGGGGTGTCCGCACTGATGGGACTAGTTTTTCCTTCACTGGTGAGAAGGGAACCTTTTTACCATAGAATGGACATACTCAGAAGAGGGTGCAATCGATTACTCATCAGTTGGCTTGGCTTACCCTCAGATCAGTTGATGTTGAGATTCTGAGCTATCCTGTAGTGGTGGACTAGTATGCCGATGCCTTTCCTGATGATGTTCTGGGACTACCTCCACATAGAGAGATAGACTATTATATCAACTTGTAACCCGAGATGACAATGATATCTACACCAGTGTATCAGATGGATCCCACATAGCTTTGTGAGTTATGGGTATAGTTGGAGGACTTACAGGGGAAGGGGTTCATAAGGACCAGCGTTTCTCTATAGGAAGCCCTAAATTTGTTTTCCAAGAAGGCAGATGGGAGTTTAAGACTCTTTGTGGAGTATTAGAACCTAAACCATGTGACAATTAATATCAAGTATCCACTTCTTATGACTGATGATCTTTCCAATCAGGTGAAGGGAGCTCATTGGTTTTCAAAGATAGACCTCAGATCAGGCTATCATCATCTCAGGATAAGAGATGAGGATGTGCAAAAGATGAACTTCAAATGTTAGTGTGGCCATTAATATTTCTTGGTTATTCCTTTTTGCATGACCAACTCCCATCAATGTTCATGGGACTCATGAACTGGATATTTTATCCATACCTCAATCACTTCATGGTGGTGTTCATCGATGACATATTTGTGTACTTAGTAATGGAGGAGGAGCATGCCTATCATATGTAGATAGTTCTGGATACACTCTAAGAGCACCAGATTTATGGTAAACTCTCGAAGTTCCAATTATGGATATGATAGGTCCACTTTCTAGGACACGTTATCTCGGATGCTGGAGTTGCAGTGGATCTAGTAAATATAGAGGATGTGCCTTTTTGGGAGCCACCCAGAAGCATGATGGAGGTGCAGATATTTCTAGGGTTGTCTAGACACTACTGGAGGTTTGTGTATGAGTTTTATAGAGTTTCAGAACCCTTTTCAGTGTTGAAGAAGAAGGGAAATCCCTTCTTATATATGGAGAGATGCCAGTAGAGTTTTTAGGAGATGAGTTGGAGACTGATGAGTGTTCCCATATTGAGGCTACCAGAAGAGGGTGTTTGTTATGTAGTCTACTGCAACATATTAGGGACCAGACATGGGTGTGTCCTAATGCAGGAGTGAGTAGTTATCACTTATGGCTCATAGAAACTGAGACAACATGAGTGGATATATGCTACCCATGACCTGGAGTTAGCAGTAGTGGTCTTCACCTTGAATATGTAGTGACATTACTTGATGGGCGAACATTTTGTAGTCTATTATGATCACAAGAGTCTCATGTATATTTTTCTCTCAGAAGGACCTAAACCTAAGACATCGGTGATGGATTTAGTTCCTCCAGGACTCTGACATTGAGATATTCTATACTTCTAGGAAGGGGAACATGGTAGTAGATGCACTCAGCAGGGGGACTGGTCTGCAATTGCTGTGTGAGGCAACATAGTAGCTAGTCGCATTGCATATATCCTTAATGGATAGAGATATAACAGCATACCTCTAGTCTATGACAGCCACTCCCCCACTCCATTAGTGAGTCAGGGAGACGCAGCTTGGGGAAAATGACTACGAGACTCGACGTGCTCAGATATCCTCAGGATAGGCACCTGGTGGATTTTCTGATGGTGGGGAGCATGTTATCTTCTTTAGAGTATTTACCATTGTACCTGTGAAACTATGGGAGGAAGTGTTGAGGGTGTTCCATATGTCCCCTCTGACAGTTCATTTGGGTGTGGCAAAGAAGTACCAGGATCTCTGGTGTCAGCACTGGTGGACAGGGATGATGAAGGCAGTGGCCGAGTTTGTTTCATGATGCCTCACTTGTCAGCAAGTGAAGGCTAGGAATCAGGTTTCGAAAGTCTTAGCTCATCCAATAGAGGTTCCAGAGTGGAAGTGGTATGGGATCTCCATGGACTTTGTGATAGGGCTTCCATGTACATCCATGGGACATAATTCTATTTGAGTGATTGTTGAACGAATCACCAAGTTGGCCCACTTCCTACCTATTTTAGAGTATGAATCAGTAGAGGGCTTGGGATGCCGTTACATGTAAGAGATTGTGCGACTCCATGAGGTTCCATCGGTGATCGTCTCTGACTATGATGCATGTTTCACATTCTGGTTGTGGAAGGAATTGTAGGAGGAATTTGGGACTTAGCTACGTTTGAGAACCACCTTTCATCCTCAAATGGTTGGTCAGACAGAGCGGACCATCCAGACACTGGAGGACATGCTTCGTGCATGGATCTTAGACTTCACCCATATTTGGGAGGATAAATTACCCTTGTTGGAGTTCACATACAACTATAGTTATCACTAGACCATTTGTATGGCCCAATTCAAGGACTTGTATGGTCGAACTTACAGATCACCCCTATGCTGGACAGACCCAGGGGAGTTAGAACTTATGGGTCCAGAGTTAGTATGGGATACCATAGAGAAGGTGCAGACCATCTAGGAGCGGATGAAGACTGCACAGAGAAGACATAAGTCTTATGCCGACAGGAGATGGACACCCTTGGAGTTCTATGAGGGGGACCACGTTTTCTTGAGAGTCTCTCCTCAACTAGGACTACGAAGATTTGGCCGAGGTGGCAAGTTATCACCGAGGTTTATCAGACCATTTCTGATACTTCAGAGGATATGCAAGTTGGTATACCACTTGGCACATCCACCACAGTTATAGAGGGCGCATGGAGTCTTCCATGTATCCCAACTGCGGAGATACATGCATGACCCATCTCACATCATCGACCATGGAGAGCTGGACTTAGATGATGGGGTGAAATTTATGGAGGTTCCAGTAGAGATTGAGGATCGACAAGAGTGGGTCCTTTGTGGGCATTCAATACCTCTGGTTCACATTTTCTGGCAGCACATGAACCTTTGGAGAGAATATGGGAGAGGGAGGCTCAGATTCATACTGAGTACCCCCATTTGTTTTCATAGTCTATGATGTGGCTTTTGGGGATGAAAAGCCCTAAGGTGGGGAGAATGTAAAGACCCAAATTCTCTATGTAATTTTTTTAATTATACGGAATAATTATGTGTCTTTGAAAAATGACGACGTGTGATTCCGAGGCCCAAAGTGCCTGGAATGAATTTCCTAACTTTTTTTCAGGTATGTTCAGTAAACACGTGGGCAGTGTTTTCTAACTTTTGAACCGTTTCTTGGATTAAAAATACACGGGCACCATTGAATCTGCAACACTAATATTCTCTCAAGGGATGCTTTACATTGACTACAGTGGATCTATAGAAAAAGTTAAATTTGGTGACTTTTTAAAAGAAAATAAATGAAATAATTTTGTTATTTTATTTGATATCCTCCAACGTTCAAGAAATGGGGTGGGTCCAATGACATGTCAATAAAATAAATTGATTGACCTAACAACCCTAAGTAACAACATCGTTGGTGAATTAGGAAGCTTCTTAATTTATGTGCCCCATTAGAATCCAACATCGTTACATACCCTCCCCATATCCTATATATATGGACCTTGGGGGGAGGTATCGACACAAATTCACCAAGAAATGAAGTGCTAAAGGAGTGTTGTGATGCCGAAACCTTAGAAGATGAGGCCAACCTGGAAAGAGGTGACACACGACCCCAAACCATGAACTGAAGGGTGACATACGAGTGGCGTCATTGGGAACCAGTTTCCGGAATGAAGAACATGATCCACCTTCAAGTGCGAGAGTTTTCTATGATGATTCTAGGTAGGGGTTTTACTCGTTTATTCGTTTTAAATTATTTTCCTCTTCCCTATTCTTGAATAATACGAAAAACATGGGTCAACAGACTAACGGGTTGACCCAGTATTTATTTATCAATGCAGGAGGTCATTAAAGGGTATCTTGTAGGCTTTATCTTGTTGTTTAATTCAATTGTTATTAAACCCTTAACCCACCTCATGTTTTCGAGCTAACGCGGAGGGCGTGGGCCAAATGAACCCAGCTTGAACCCTCCGCTATCTTTACTACATCCTTGTGCCTCCATGGAAGACCGACAATGTAGTGATACTGACCAGCTACGTGGGGGATAGTGCGTCGATTCATGATGCAAGAGGAGGCCGTGACTTGAAACTATAGTGGTTGTCAGAGAGGCCGGTACCTATTGACCACAGAGGAGGTATGGTTCACCATCTTGCACCATCGCATGCCACCGATGAATAAGGAGGGCCATGAATTGTTAGCCGCAACGACATGAGGTAGGCAACCGAAACATCGACTGGCCACGTGTGATAGTGTGGTGTACCATCACGCTTCGTTGGAGAGGTCAGCCAGCACGCTGGCTGGATGCAATGGAACCATTAGGACCCACCCCTGTGGGTCCTATGTTCCACATGACAGTGCCACATGGTTCCACCGCTGTGAGAAGACTGAACGGGCCTTGAAAATTCGGGAAAACTGGGGGGGGGGTCACCCACTGGTGGCGGCTAGGGAGCACCCCTTGCAGGTCGCACCTCATGCATCCCAAAATCTGCCCTACCGGGATGCCACCCTCCCAATCCACCGCCCTCCCGTACCGTCGCCCTCTCGGTCCACCGCCCTCCCGTGCTGCCTCCTTCCTAGGACACCACCCTACCTTTCTGCCGCCCTCTCGGGTGGCCTCCCTCTTGGGACACCCCTTCGGGCTAGGCTACCCTTGCGGGCGGCCCCTTTTCGGGATGGCTTCCCTTACGGGTTCCCCTTTGTGGGGGGGGGGACCACCCTTTTGGGCCACCCCTTTTTTAGGACAGACTGGACCTCATCCCTGCGGGCCAAGTCCGCCTCAGCCCCACTCAAACGGGGTCGGTCTGACTGGGTCAGACATGAACCATGCCCAATCAGGCCTAGAAACACTTAAAAGGCCTTATCTTAAGAACCGAATGTCTATTTGAAGAACTGTCTACAAAGTTGGGATCCTTGGTGTGAGACGGTCCTTTTGATTTTCTCTATGAGAGTTTTAGAGAAGCTTATATTATGGCCGGGATGGATCGCACTCAAATCCAATCGGGCTCTCGACACTAAAATACCAATAATGCACAGGCCGGACGTCTGATTGACACACAATCTATTACATTGGAACCCTTATGACATTGTGTATTATCAGGTTACATCATTATGAGACTTTGTGCTAGATTTAATATGGCCAATGATTTGAGGAGCAGTTCTCCCATGTGCACTACATACGGAACCCTGCAATTGTCTGAGACTTGAAGACTGCTAATATTTTCGACATGGAGTGACTCGGCAGCCCAGTAAGGAGAACCTCTATGTGATGCTGAAGACCCAAGGAGGGTAGTGCCTCTATGTGATGCAGCAGACCCACAGTACGTGATGGGGAAGAGTACCTCAGTTGGAAACAGTGGGGAGTGACTCTGTGTAACCTGGTAGACCCAGGGTAAATGTTGGGGAGGAGTACCTTAACAGTCCAAGGTTAGTGGGAAGCGCCTCTGTGTGATGCGGTAGGCCCACTATACTCGATATTGGAGAAGTTCTCTAGTATCCAAGGTGTTCATCCTTGTGAATGAGAATGTTACTAATTCGAAGGCCAAGAGAATCCATGGAAGGCTATCAGCAATCATAGTGATCCTGTGCGAGTCAGCATCATAATCTTATTTCTCTGAGTTGTATACTTAGTTTAAGATGAGTCTCTAATTGAGCAGTGTCTATTTCTTTGTGCTTTATGATTGAGATATTTCTTTTTGGGTTTCCTTGTGTAATTATGAGATACCTTCAAGGGTCTCGAGGTCCCTACAGAGTATTGTTATACTCACCCCTTAACAGGCTATAACAACACATTGTTGTGTCTTTTTCAGACAACTAGCAGCTAGGCTGAGGCTGGAGGGAGCCAGGATTAGGCAGTACGTGGAAGAGAAAGGCGGACGCGGAGTGCTGAGGAGGTGATCGGTACTACCCTTCACGTAGGATCCTCAGAGGATGACTCAATATCTATTTTACCTTTTTCATTTGTATTGTTCATTTCAATTGTATTTTTACTCTTCCGTTATACTCATACTTTTAGTTGGGCTTGTATTCCAGCCCCTTTTTCTTTCAACACTCCTTTTTCTATAGAATTTTACATCAGAATTACTTCTTTCCATGTTCTCATACCGTATGTTTGTACAGGTTTAAATTCAATGCCTTCCCATTTTAATGAGTACGTATTATGATTCTAGTTTCCATGCCCAGGCCTATGGAAGGCGGGTAGGGTGTAGTCATAGCATGGGCCCCGGGGAATGGTTCGTGACAATAATTGAAATTTTACCATATCATGTTTTAGTATTATATTTGGCAATTTCAGGTGAAATTTTGGATCCTTTATTGTTTTTGTGATTGTGGGAAAATTGAGACATGGTTACTTAAAACAATGTAGGTCATGCCAGGAAATGAAGAAAAATGTTTAATATCCCTAGGGGATAATTCTATGTTGTTTCACAATTAGACCAAACTATAAAAACTTCCCCTTAAAATTTTTATTATGGGAAAGTTTCATTTATCCTGGTGGGATCATGGATCCTTAAAACATTTAAACAAACTATTTGATTCCTCTATCATCCTAGAAGGGGGACCACAGTTTGTAAAATCATCAATATAAACCATTCGACACTAATTTGTTAATTTTAATTTATTTTTGAAAACCTAAAACACTAGTGTATAGCCTCATCTGTGTTCCCATTAATTAAGTCAATGACATAGGAAACTCCTACTAGAGATTTTAAAGATTTCATGACTCCAACTAATCTATTTTGAAGATCTAAGGGGGTTGAATCTAGATTACCAAGGCATTTCACAATTATTCATCATTCTTCTACCTACTTATAGATCATATATATTTTTATTTAGATAAATAATGAATCATATTTTTAATATATATATATAGGTTTTTTTGATGAAATAGTTATTTTTTAATTAGATCATATGTTCTGATATGAGATCTTCATTGGATATATGTAGATGTTTTTTTCAATCATTGATGTAATCATTGTGTGTTTCCTATATCTCTTCTATATTGACCTTCCTATCATTTAAAATAAATACGATACTGTTGAATTATGGGTTTAAGATATTATATTAATTCATATATCCCACTTCTCTATTTTTATCTTGATCTTAATAAGTTATTAGAATCCTAAAATTTTATGTTGGGTGGATTCATAAAATTTCATTGCCTTAAAATCAATGTGTCATGAATCATTTATATGAATTGTTTGTAAACTATTAATGGTGAGATATATGATTTATTGAAATGTTTATATTATGGTCTTTTATAAAAAATATTTTCTCTCTTTTTATTAGAAATTGAACGGTTTATTTCAATGAACTACTGTCTAGTTTTAGAAAATTAGATTTCAACTCCCAATTTTTGTTTGAAAATGGAATGTTTATTCAACTTTATATATATGATATACACATTTGATATTATTTGAAAAGGATAGCACATGGGATTTTTAGGAACCGAATAATGGGGGTCGTATACGGTCTTGTTTCTATGATTTAAAATGTTTTTCATAAATCGAGGTGTTCTTATGCTCCATATTTCATCTTACAATAGGTATGTTTACCTAATTTAAAATGGTTGTTCACATTATGGGGTGTCTCTATTCTCTCTAGATTGTACTACATGGGAAATTTTGAGTGTATCTTATTCATTTCAATAATGAGGGGCTCGGATCCTAGTTATCCTAAACTTGTACTATATAATTGTAACTTTAATGAAGATCTTCTTGGATGTGTCTTTACAATTAAAAATTTGAAATTGATAAATGAACTAGATTAAAGATATTTGAAAAAAAATTATATGGAATGATTTATACACTATAGTAAGGGTGGATTTTAATACTATTGGTTAATTTTTGAATGTTCTATATCATGACTTGTATTATATTTAGATGAGTATATTTGGATTGTTTAACAAACTCTGTTTACTAAAAAAATGGTGGGATAGCATTGGGATTGTTTTCTAATACACTACACACGAAATCCAATGTTTGTATAACTTATTACATATGATTCATGATAGAGAAAGACATAACACAAATGTAGGGAATTTTCATGTAAGATGGGTTTGGGACTACTATGATGAGAAGGTGGTAGGCCTCCATCTTTCACATGAACATACTGGTAATTATATATATATTTTTATTTTCTTGGATCACGTACATGAATTTTTTCTTATTTTCTCTTTATTATATCTCATCCACTATTTGAATATATTTATTTCATATTAATTTTTTATTTTATCTTTATATATTTCATGATTTTTTTATCTAGTTATGTGAAATCATTCACACTTACTATCTGGGTGATTTTCATCAACCCATGTGGACTAGGAACACCCATTTATTTTTGTTCTGAATTCATTTGGAACATAATAGTTTGATCATATAGTTGAGTTCATGAAAGGAATGATAAATAGTAATATATATATATATATATATATTATTTAATAGATTTAACATAAATAAATATTTATTATAGAAGGGGAGTGAATGTGTATGAAGAAACACATGAATTAAGATAATATTTTATCATAAAAAGTTTATTTTATTGAGAAATATTCCATATTCAACACTTATTTTTCATATAGTGGTGTGTATAATATCGTTAAATGTATTTTATGATTCTCTTCATGAAAATATTTTGGAATTAAATATCCATCTAAGGTTCTCACTTTCATGATATTTGTATTCCATGATTACAGATATTGTAAGAGATGTATGTTAAGATCCTTTTTTGTTTTAGAATTTATAATGATAAATTTACATAAGGGGAAAATATTATTATTTTCCTTTATACCCCATTTATTTCTTAGGGTTTCATGTTTCCCCATTACTATCATCTGTTTTGTACTTAAACTGATCGATAAAATGTTTTTAAGAAATTCAATATTATTTCCTCTTTAGTAAATGATATTTTTATTTAGTTTCAACGTTTATTATTATTTTTTTTCATAATTTTCTATTATATGATCAAATGATATTTTAAATTCTTTTTCAAACACATTTAGATTTATTTTAAATAATTTAAAATAAGTTACCTTGTTGTTTTTCCAATGAGGTGCTTTTGGAAATGTAAATCTTTATTTTAGATTTTACTGAATAAATAGATTTTTCAAATGTCATAACTGTTAACGACATTCAATATTTCATAATAGGTTTCCATGGAAATTTTAAACAAAAATCCTTTTCAAAACATTCTATATTAAAAAAAACTAATGGCAAATGATATTTTCCATTATGTTCAAGGAAATATTCTAATACACTTTTAATGGTATTTTAACCTATTTTAATAGCTGCTAAAGTTTCATATGTTTCATTTTGTATATGATATAATGATATAATAAATTTTTTTTCTAAATTTTACTTATGATAATGTTCAGATTAAATATTAATGAAACCCATTTCTTACCATGGGTTAATCTATGATAAATTTATGAATTTTTATATGAACACATGGAACACATATATATGGTTTTCATTATGTTATGGATGGGTATGTTATATCCATAAAATAAATTGTTTATTGATTTATATATCATCAAATTACATGGTTGGTAATGAGGAGTGAAACTTGTTCAAAAAGTGTCCATATCCACTATAATAGTCTTGGGGAGTGAAAATTGACTAAATACTGGATTGGGGAGTAAACCAAATACTCTATTGAAAATTTTCTACTATGATATTATTGGTGTTGAGACCTCCCTAACTAAATCATTTTTTTAATTTTATTAGGCTAAAAAATTCCTATGATATTTTCATATTCTTATGATATTCTCTCATAGATTATAATTTTTTATATGATTCCTCACTTTTATAACTCATGCAATTTGAAATGAAAAATATTTATTCCATGATTCATGTTTTGTGATCAATGAAAGATTAGATATAAATAATATATGTTATAATCCTGATCTCATACCCTTATTCTTGTAATATTTATTAATGTTATTATCTATTTATATTTATTTTGTTTACCATTACAGAGCATCTGAGTTGACCATTTGGTATGTTTCCATTTTATTAAGGATACAAAGTGTTGTATTATATAGTATTGGTCTAAAAGGGTTTCATGTGTTGATAATTTTATATCACATGATGAGGTATTATTTTTTTATAAAAAATTAGGGTATAATGGGGAAAATACCTATATGTGAATAAGGGGTTTGGAATTGTTTTGTATGAGGTCTATTCAAATTCTCTAAATATCTTCACAAAAACAATCAATGGTTTGTAAGTGACTCAATGTTATATATAGATATTGTAATTATGGATAGTTAAAATTACATCATTTACAGGCCCAAATTAGTGTAGTCTTACCCCTTTCATTTTTTAGAATATTGTGGTGCTTAAAGGAGGCATAGGGTGAGTATAAAGGGGTTCTATTTCTAAAATATATAAAATGTTAGAATACAAGGAATGTAAGTGTTTCACAGAGTGTATATATAGTTCATGGATTATGAGCTCAATTCAAAGGATTTCACATGACATGTAAATTTTTAGGATTAATTATTTTAATTTCATGTATTTATTATTGATATCTAAAGGATGACATTTACATGATTTGAAAATGGGATTCATGATATATAAATTTCTATGTGTAATTTCACATGTTTTTAAAAAGGTTTATTTTCTAGGTATTTTTGAAATTTTGTGTTTTTTACTCATGGAAACATAAATTCTAGGCATGAGAACATAACTATAATAATTTCTTGGATATAAGGATCTATTTTTAGGCATGGTATATAGTTTTGTGGATGTCTTAGGTATTCAAGATTACATTGGATGAAGATTAGTGGTCCTAGGATATTGAAAATAGGTCCATCTAGAAATAAACTTCACGTAATATTTAAATGAAATTAAAGTCATTTTCACAACATGTATTGTGGTATCAAGGATCAAGGATCCACCGTAGTAATACATGTTATGTAACTTATCTAAATTCCATGAACCTAATACACAATGTGTAAAATTTTCATGTAGTGTAATATATGGATACTGTTTTCTTACAAGACACAAGGGGATTAACCCCTATTCATTTCCTTTTTTCTATTCATACAGAGGTAGGCACACCTAGGTGGTATCAAAACTTTCCTCTCCCCCTATCCACTTTTTCTAGGGCTCTCCTCCATCCATGCTCTAATCTGAGCTCCAACATTCTCATTGAAAATGTAACAGTAAGTCCTTAATTCCATCTTCCTCTCTTATTTTTTTTATCTCTCCTTATAGAATGTAAAATATGTGTGAGATATTTTTCTTATTTTTAGTTCTTTCATCTAAAACCCTGATTTCTATTGTGTAAACTTGATTTAGTGGAATATATCAATTGAGTTAGAACCTATGATTATAATGTAGGTGCTACCTTGCTTTCTCCTTTACTCTATGACCATTATGTGTGAATTTTTAAATATGAATAGGGGTGTGTGACTTAGAAAACCCATAATACTTAAAATTATTATTATAAATGAAATAAATGATTCCATGGGATTATATTAGGTATTTCATAGCTTAAAATATCATGTTAAGCTAGGTAAGGGCTTGAGACCACGCAGGTAGATTAGGCAGAGTGTGTAATTTGAAGTAAATTAATTATTTTAGAAGAAATTTTTGAGTTCTATAGAAAATTGAAGGTTTCCTATGGATTTGGGTGATTTTTATCATTAGTTTGAGGAAACATGGTCATCGGATTGAGGCTATGTTGATATTTGGATGAGGAAGGGGCCCGTATGAATTGGGATGGTGATGACCATCGGGATTTAGGGACATGGTCACTAGGGTATAAGGTGTTGAATGATATAGATTGGGTTGATTGATTATTTCATCTCACTGTTATTGGTTGAATTTTTATTGGAGTCATTCCCACATATATAGATCTTAGATTAGGTGATGTGGACCACTAGTTTTAGGTGGAGGTTCCTTTAGATTATGCGGATTTGGGGATGGTTTTGACCATTATATTTTTGGGGGTTCCCACCATATCAATCCATGTTGATGGTGATAGACCTTCAGTTGATGGTATTTTGTCCGTTGGTTGGGGGATGAGGCTGAACATTAGACTTGAAGCTGTTTGTAATGGATATTGAGAGGAAGGATATTTTTGTGCCTCATTAAATTGTCTGTTGAGCTTATGAATATGTTTATAATAACTTAAGGAAAGATATCAATGTGCCTAAATATTTCCAACTTCGATCTGATGGGAATTTTTGAGATATTTTTTGAGGGTTTAGAGACATGACTGGGGTTTTGGTTGGGCACACGTTACATGATTGAGGGAAATATGTTTTAGTGGTATATTTTTGTGTGGAACCCTAATGTTCACTTGGATTGATAATAACCAATGTATATCCTAGAAATTAAGGCATGGATCCTCACCACTACAATTATATATATATATATAAACATGTATTTTATACCATGTATATAATTAGGGGAATGTTTTAAAAGATATATCAATGATGGAAGAATTAGGTTCGATGCTCCCTTATGGATTATAAGAATAATTGGATCAAGTTAATTTTTAAACGTTTGTTTTGTTATTTTTATTTTTATTTATGCCACCCCTTCATATTTATTAATGTTATACATGAAAATGATGGTGGGGGGATTGTTGAGTTCATTCCCATATCCTACATAAGACCTTCTGGATGCGTATAGGCTATATATATCTAAGATCAGGTAAGGGATCATGCTCAGGTACTAGAACATAGTGATAGAGTTGGAATTTTTCATTTGATGGATGAAATGGGACCATGGTGGTTCTTTCTTTGACCTTGAGTTTCCTTTTCAGTTTTGTTGTGATTATTATATGTACTAATATGCTCATCCACGGGTGAACGCACTGGACTATTTATTTATATGAGCTGTTGGACATGTTATTTCTTGAAATCGTATTATGGATTGGGATTATTTGTTTATTATACTGTTATTTATTAATTCTTATTCCATATCATTTTATAGATTATGCAGATTTATGGTCCTACTTCCACTATGTTATAAATATACAGACCATTATTATTATCACCATCATAGGGTATAGTCTCCCTTATATCACCTAATCATATCCTTCCTTCTATTCTGTACCCTTTGGAATATAGGGTGGATCACCAAATGTCTAGGGAAATACTATTATGGAGCACAGTTGATTGGAAAATCAGTTGGGGTGTTACAAAAGGCATTTGATCATGTTTATTATCAGTTTCTCTTTTCCACATCACATGAACTGGGTATACAATTGTAATCATTTTCGACTAGTTAAAAATGGTATCAAATGTTTTCTTTTCCTTTTTGTCTTACTATTTGGGATATAATAGACTAGAGACTCAGATGTAGTCAAAACTAATTAAAGTAGTCATGTTTGGGTGCCTTCATCCCCATTCATAGGGGACCTACTAGGTTTCTATGTGTGGGAAATTTATGCATTGATGTGTAATTTTATAGTTTATTTGATTTCCACCTAGAGTGGTCCCCATGGGTGTGATGTTTATCTGTTATGTGGCTTTTGACACTAGGCTTGGTATGGAAATGGGTTTTTTTTAAATCTTGGTAGGAACATAGAATGACATGATATATATATGTTCTCATGATTAATCTATTAGAACCTATAATTTTATAAACGGTATTGGGATATTTAATGTGTCAACAAATAAGATATAAAGTGTCTCCTGACATTGCTTCCTTGATGTGATTCTAATCAGTAAGCCCGACCTTGTGGTTCTCAATGAGATTGATATGTCATATATGGGTATTAATCTAGTATGAGTATATTATGATAATAAAATAGGACAAGCTATTTAAATCCTAAAAAACACACAAACTAAACAATGATTTCTTGTATAGCCTCCTTTGTGGAATTATACTCGACTACCTCAGATTGATATATATTATATGAGATTCCAGACTCTGAAATGGGTAGGCAAGGGACCACAAGGCCAGATCACATGTGATATCTAACTCTATTATGGGTAGGTAAGGGGGTATGAGAAAGGATTCCATGTGACATGGTGTAGTATGGTAGTATAGGGGTGGTGAGATGTGCTTCTTATTGAAACCTTTCACATATGTGATATATATATATATATATATAATTTTATGATTGTTTGACAAAAGAGATTAGTATTTTGCATGATTCCACCAAGACTGCTTCAAGTGGAGCATCTGGAGGGTGGTGATGTGGTGTTATATGAGGATGCATGGGAGGAAGCTCTTGAGGGATGATATGATCTTGATAATCAAGTACAGGCTCCAACATCTACATGGAATCCATAGGGGTTGAATGAATCTTGGACATGGATGGATGAGAAGCTCAGGGTTATTTTTAGTTCTTATAAGGTATTGATAGGGGAGCTCAAGGAGATGATCCATCAATTGAATATCTGACTCATGGGTTCAAGTCCCAGCACCATGAATTATTTTATGGTGAGTGTGAAAAAAAGTGGAAGATAACTAGATAGGTTTATTAAAACTATGTTCTACAATTTGGAGATATTATTAAGGTAGAGGGTGAAGTTGGATACCTATAGGTAAGATGTATCGGGAACACAATGGTGGGACATGCAGGTTTAGGAAGAAATAAACGAAGGACTGGCTTTGATGGATTTCAAATCCATGTTCTTCAAGATTGTATTCCCAAATATGATAAAGAAAGATAATGATCATGAGTCTAGGAATATTTAGTAGGGGATACATCTATCATGGACTATGTGGTGAATTTAATAGACCTATAAAATTTTCACCTTCTATGGTGGGATATGAAATCACTATGGTGCAGTGGTTTAAGGATATTCTATGACATTCCATCAAGGCTCAAGTAAACATATTAAGATGACCTCATTATTATAAGTGATCAAAAATGAATTGATAGGTGATTGAAACATGATGGAACGACCTTATTCATGTTGGGAGACGACATCATGTGAGTTGAGTGGTGATGATTTAAGTAGAATGAAGTGGGGTCACGAGGAGTCTCATCTTGATTGTCATGATAGAGATTTAGGAATACCACCATGTAGTGGGTATTCAAGTGTATTTTTATTATGTGTTTAGATAAGACATGTTTGGTCCCACTATGATTACGTTTTGAAGGAATTTTTACTAGGAGGTTAGATGGTCCATTTGTATAGGTTATATAGGAATCCTTCTCGGGAGTCTGGGAGTGTGCGATATGGTTAGAATTTTGGATATGTGTTAGGACCAAGAGACGTACTAGGAGATAGTAGTTGGGATTCAACTACACATAAATGTCTTGGTAGATACAGATAGACATATCTCTATAGTTTGTGGTTAGTAGCTAGTGAAACTCTGTAGTCAGTCTATGCCTTGGGTATTCGACCTTATTACAATGTGTATGATGTTGAGATTCCAAGGCCATTGCATGCCTTATATCCAATGATAGTTAGTGGTACACTATGGAAGTGATAGATTTTTTAATGGTCATTTTTGGTGCCCTATGTGAACATGTGTTGTTTTTGGAATGATTAGGTATTTGTTAGTATGTTGGGATTTTTTATGATGCTTGATATATATATATATATATATATGAATACATACGTACATGAGGTGTTTATACAACATGATTTATTATGGGAATCCATATGATGTGTTGCTTATATGAGCTGCATTGGCATCAAGAATATGATGGGAATACATAAGTATTTATATTGTGGGTTTATTTTGGGAAACATATGAGATGTATGATCTTGGGAAGTTTAATGAGATGAGGGTTCTTATGAGTTTCAGCATGTCATAGGTATGACATGAGAATATAATGAGATGCATGTTCTGATTTGTGTCAGGTATGACATAAGAATGATTTGTTTATTTGATAAGGTATGTGAATGATGATTCATTATTGGAGGAATTTTGAGTCTATGGATGCTAAATGGACCATTATAATTTTTTTTGCACTAGAAGGGGCCAGGTATGTAATTCCTAAGTTGGGGAGCACCATAAGATTAATTGAAAATGACTTATGGTCTGGGTGGACTATGTTGATGTGATTGAGATGGGTATGTTCAACACCATATATGGGTAAAGTATTATAGCTTGGGCATGAGATGTTATAATATGGGGAGTTGTTAAAATCTCATGTTATTTAATGGGTCAATTTTCTAGGTAATTTTGATGTTTTGAGTTTTGGGGTCTGGAATGAATAATTTTAAGCTTTTGGAACCTAACTCCGAGAGTTTTTTTGTCCCAAGGATTTTTTAGGTCATGGTCTATGGTTTGGTGGGAGTATTGGGTGTTTGGGAATAAATGTAAGGAATATTGCATGGTATGGGAAATTGAAAATAAATATATCTAGAAAATAAATCATAAAAAATTTATACAACATATAGGTCATTTTCATGATGTGCATCATGGTAAGAAGGATCCAGGGTCTACCTGAGGAATACATGATGTTTAACTTGAATACATGTCATGAATCTAATACATGGTGTGTAAAAATTACACATCATGTAGTATGTCAGATTTTTTTAGAACTGAAGGGAAGTTCAGACCCCCCTTATTTTAATTTATTATTTATGCATAGAGGAAAGAGAACCCAGGGGGTCTTGTAGTGTGGATATCCCGTTATCCTATGTTTCTAGGGTTTACCATTGATCGAACTCCATCTGTCTCATTGGAATTGTAGTGATAAGTCCTTGTATCCTCTTACCTCTATTCTTCTTTTATCTTTTCATATGGAATGATAAATTTTTGGGAGCTCTTTCACCTATTTTCATGTCATTTATCTAAAACCATGATTTCTCTAATTTTAACTAATGTTTGAAGCTGATATTAGATGAGTAAACTCTTTCAAGTATAAGGTAGGTGGTACCTAGTTTTTTTCTTGATTTTTCAATGCATAGGTTCATAAATACACATGGGATGTAAGATATAGTGTCACTATTAATAATAAAATTAATTTCATAAAATTAATTAAATGATTATATGGAATTATGATAGGTATTCCCTACTTCATCTATGCTTGTTAATCCAGGTAATGGTTTAAGACCACATGGGAATATTAGGCAAGGTATGTAATTTGAATTAAATTAAAAATTTTATATTAAATTTCTTTAGTTCCTAGGGAAAGTGAGGCCTAGGACCAAGGATTGGGGTGATGTTTGATCTCTTGGTTGTGGGTAAATGGTCTTTAGATTTAGGTGATGGGGTCTTTAGGATGATAGAATGGACTATGTGAATTGATATGGTGTTGGCCATTGGGATTTAGAAACATGGTCCTTGGGGAACAAGGTGCAAGATTATGTGGACTGGGTTTTTTTGGTAAGTTCTTCCCATCAATATTGTAAGATGCGATGTTGGAGTCATGTACTTATAGATAGTAACTAATTTAGGTGGTTATTACCACTAGATATGGGTAGAGGCCACTATAGATTGTGAACATTAGGAGAATTTTGTTGACCATCAGATACATTTGGGGTGCTCAATATAGAAATCCATGGGTATGGTGATGGAACATTGATTTATGGTGTTGATTCCATCAGTTGAAGGATGAGTCATTCCATTATACATGAGGTCATTGGCCCAAGATATTGGGAATATGGGTATCCTCATGCCTTATGATGTTGGTTTTTGAGACGACATATATGTTTATTACCATTTGAGTGAACATATCATTGTTCCTTGGGGCTTCGTCTATCGATATGATGGTGGAATTTTGGGATGAGGCCCTTGGGATAAGGGAATTTATTTTTTGTGTTAATGGGATGATTACATGATTGAGGGTAAGATGTTTCAGTGGTTTATTTTTAGGTATAACATAGAGGTTCAATTAGTTTCTAATCGTCAAATGATTCATCGAGAATTAATCAATTGATCCTCTACAATCATATATATTCAGAAAATTACTATATCCCCTATATATAATTGGGGAATGTTTTTAGAGATATATAGGTGATGGATGATGTAGGTAGGATTCTAATTTGTGGCTATTAAGAACATGTGTATTGGGATAATTATTAAATGTGTGTCCTTTCAATTTTAATAATAATTAGAATACACCTACATAATTATGGATATAAGATAGGAACATATTGCTGATGGACTACTGAGTTTATTATCACACACTACATGGGTCCTTCAATATTAATATAGACATTATGTCTTTAAGAGTAGGAAAGGGATTAGGCTCATGAGATGAATCTTAGTGATATACTTAGACCTTCTACAAGGGACAGATGGAAAGGGAACATGATTGTTCTTGCCTCATGTTCGAGTTTCATTTTTTTGCATGTTTATTATACATATTTATATTTTCATCAATGGGATACCCTACTTGACTATCAGCATTGTATGAATTTCTTGAAAAATTATTTCTAAAAATAGTATTACTCTTTTCACTTAATTTTTTTATTATGATACTATCTATGTATACTTCTTCCATGTGATTATTTCCCTTCTATTGATTTATGGTATTTCTCCCATTATGCTATAAATATATAGGCCAATATTATTATCACCAAAAGAGGGTATATTCTTACCACTATCACCTATTCAGAAACTCGCTACTAGTAGGATTACTTTGGAATATATGGAGGTTCACATAAGGCCATATGGACAACTGACTCGAAGCACTATTGAGTGGAAAATGGATCGGGGTGATTGAACCTATAGAGCAGCCTATATGATTTGAATTAGTTCAAGTTTTCCTTAAACTCATTTCCTTATCTTGATTATAAAGAGGATGATGGACCTATTCCCATTAGATTTGGGATTCCATCGATGGGCATCGATCCCTGGATTCCTGTTTTGGATCTTTGGGGATCTTCGGTACATTCTACATCTTCTTTTATAGTTCTTTGATTTCATATTTTTATGAAATGGAGAATAACCTAAATGTTTCTAATTTAGTTTTCTTATTTGTTTTATGATGTGGTTGTGATCAGATATCTATGGAGGGATGTAGTTTCTTTTGGGATAGGTGATTGGGATCTATAAAATTTGACTATTCTCATGGAAGGAACATTGATATCTCTGATGTAGGGGGTTCGTGGATTCTCCTTTTTATTTATGTGCAACCATAAGGCTGGTATGGTCTATCCTGTTAGATTGAAATGGAATTAACCTACAAAATATTATACCAGATTAGTAATTAAATGGTTACCGATCACATGGAGATAATATTTACACCATTATAATGTGTTGTATATTGATTTTATAGATAGTGTAAATTCTATGTTATGCTTTGTTAGAATGTTATTATTATGAGAGAACCATGTTTAAATTGGTAAATAATGTAAATCTATAAATAATTGATAATTAATTGACTTAAGAATAATTAAATAAGGTTGTGTTTTTAATGAAATATTTTTTTTTGTTATTTAATAATTATCAAATTGATGTGAATATTCATATTTCGTTGAATTTGATCTTCAATTTTTAATGTAATGGATAATTAATGTGAATAATGTTTATTCTAGTTCATAAAAAATAAGTGGAATTTTAAATTAGAATGGTACTTCTCATAGTTTGATGAAATTTGTTTAAACGATATAGGGAATGTTTATTCTTTTTATACCTTATTATAACTTGACGACATTGGTTACTCGTAGTAAGAACATGTGATTAATGAATTGGTTAACTCAATATGGAATAATAATTTTTTGGTGTGAAAAAGATAATTTTTATGGAATGAGTTGACAACCTATATGTGAAAGGCGATTTCCATGTTTTTGGAGTCATTAGAGCTCAGTTATATGTGACAGTTTCATGCTTTTTGGGCATGGATTTCTATATTGGTAATGTTTTATTTTTCCTAATTATTTTGTGAAATTTTCTAGATTTGAGCATCTATATGTGATGTTTGGGTGTGGGGAGGCTCGAATGTGACATGATCCTTGGACGGCTGAACCTAGGGTGGCTGAAGTGACATGGATAAAGAGACCTGAATGATGTAGTAGTAGTTGATGCATGTGATGGAGAGATGCATCGGGATATGTATACATGTTTTAGTGATGATGCTAAAGATAATGGAATAGGTTAAAGTTAGTCCTACCTGTTGATGTGATTATAGGATCTAGGATTGTCACATATAATTTTTTTTAATTGATTATGGCCAGGTTGCTTGTTTATCTGCAAAACTTTTCCCACTACTTGAGGTAGCTGGATGTACCTAGTTTCATGTTCCATCATAGTGGTTTCATAGTATGTCTATCCTAGAGTACCTGAATTATGTGATAATTTTAACAGTGAAAAAATAATTCTAAACACATGGGGGTTGGTGTCGGTGGAATTCAAAACCAAAAAGTTTATTAAACTGGTTAAATCATGGCTTCAATTTAGTTTATTCCTAGAGTCATGGAATTAACTATGATCAATAATGGATTTTTCTTGAAATGATGTTAATGGTTATGTAATGGATATTGAATTAATTACCGGAATAAAATTACTACAAGTAAAGAAGAAATTATTGAAGCTCTTTTAAATTCTTATCTCTGTATGGAATACGTGGTATTAGTAGTGGAAGTAGCGAGTCTGAGTGAAACTTGCAAGAAATATATCTAAGACTAGTTTATACACATAGTATGGATGTGATCTATATTGTACCTTCTATATCATGTTATTTCACATGATTCCACAACCATTTATTTTAGGGAAACCGACACATAGGGTAATCTGGGAGGGTGTTTTCCCCAATATCTCAGTTGATGGATTGATAACTTCACACTATGGACTCACTCTCCTCCCCATGTAGTTATTTAATCTAGTATGCATGTCAGATGGTTTAACCATCTATGTGTGTAGAGATATGTTATAGATTTTGGGTTTCATAAAAACATTTATTTCTAGATATAATATCCCTAGGATTATTATTAGTTTGACGTGAATTGGTTATCATGGAATTAGGTACTAACTCAGTGTATAGGATGTAATGGATTAAGTTATAATACTCGATGTATAATAAATGTTTTACATTATGTGGTGGATTCAATAATATAATTTGTTAATATATATAGATATATTGTTTGGATGGTGTTATTATTTGATTCACAGGGTTCATGTTGGGAATCCATCACCTGGTGTCTTTGAGATGACCAATCTTAGAGAGAGATAGATTAAGATGTGTGATGTTGGGGTAGAGCGACAAACCAATGGGGAAGAAAGACCAGGGTACCCTTGAAGTTTCATTAATATATTGTATGATCTCTTGTGTGAGATACTTGGTAAGAGTTATCTGTGGTGAGGTTTTTACATTTGTATACCTATTTATGGGGTGATTTATATTCACTATTGTTCAATATGATTTAGAATTATTTCATTATCTTTTCACACTATAGGATCTGGGGAGGATCCAAATGAGTATACTATTATGATCAACCTATATATATATATATATATATATATATATATATATTCTTTTTTAGGTCAATAGGATCTAATTGGAGATCAGGATGGGTTTTACTAGATTGTGGTTTTATAAGAAGAGTTTTAGCTCCATGGTCGTTTATTGATTTACCTTTTTTTGTACTTCTAGTTTCCTTTCAACTGTAATAGTACTATACGAAATTTCATTTTTTATCATGGGATTTATTATTATATATATATATATGTGTAGGTGTTGATTGGAATATATGTTTTATCTCTATCTTCTTTCACTACTATAAAAATTGATTTTTGCAATGAGTCATTTGCGATAGGAACCTGTCACAAATGGTCTTTTCCGATAGGTTCCCCTTTACAATGACCCATTGTGAAAAACAACATTGAAAATATTACTTTTTTAGAGAGACCATCACAAAAAGATAATATTTGTGATGGGTAGTAGCATCATCTCAAAAAATTCCATGATTTTTTTAGAAACTCTATTTCGATAGGATGACCTCCCGTTGTAAATAGTTTCCCATTTTTACCTTTTAACGACAGACCATCGCAAATGGTTGAAATAATATAAGGAAATAAAATAAAATAAAATAATAATAATATAATTAAATAATAAAATTAATATTAATACAATAACATGATTTATAAATTAATAATAATAATATCATATTAATATAAAAAATAATATTAACATTAATATTTGAAAAAAATAATTAATTATAAATTAACTAAAAAATATAATAATATTAATAATAATAATGAAATTACAATAATATTATTAATAAGATAATAAAAACATTAGTATTATCAAATTTTTCTCATGAATGTAGATTTCAGTAGAAAGTTATGTTTCCCAGCAAAATCATATGTACTGACACCTTTACTCCATAGTGAATTCAACTCATCAATAAGTGGTTTAAAATAAACATCTATATTATTTTTCGAATGACCTAGAATTAATAAGTTCATACATATATATGACTCCATCACCAACATCCATGGATGTAAATTATATGTAGTTATAAAGATAGGAAAACATGAATACAGACTACTGTAAGAACCAAATGGATAGAAACCATAAGTAAAAAGACTTAATCACACATTTTGGGCTTCAAAAGAAAAAGACGGATGCACTTGGTCAAAATGTTTCTTTGAATCTCTATTATAGGGATGATTTGATATTTTATTGGTATAAATGTTTGTTTCGTTCCATGATATCAATGATGTTGTGTTTCAAGACATAATTAAATGATGCAATCAGGGTGTGAGAAAGAAATATCTCAATTGTTTTATAGGAAAAAATACAGAATTCCTTGGTTGAGATTCCTTGAACTATCATTTTCCACATGTAGGAAATCTATCCAATGACTCATTTTCACCATAATATAAGATGCAATCATTTGAACATGCATGAATCATCTGATAACCAAGACCTAGATTGCGAACGAGCCTCTTACTATCATATAAATATTTAGGAAACACATTTCGTTCAAGTAGAAATGTTTTTAACAAAGGGAATATCTAATAAAAATAACTATTTTACATTCCATTATCTGACTTAATGTTCATAGATTTAGAAACTACTTGAAACATGCATATCTTGCAACCAGGATATAATTATTTCTCAAAAGACCTCAACAAATCATATAAATGACATGATTCAAACTCAGGAGTAAATCAACATCATCATGAGTTTCAGTTTATTGAAAATACGAACCTTTCACATCATGTACTAAATTTTGAAACTTTTCTAGTTCTAGAACAAAACTATTAGTATCTTCTCTGGACATGCATTCACCATGGTCATAAAAAACATAATCTTGTCGAAAACAAAAATTTAATAAATTACCACCAGAATCGTGAAATGTGTCATACGTCCTTAGAGATTTTTTTTACAAGGGAACTTAATTTCCCCTTAGGAAACAAAATCTCATTGTGCTGATGCAAATGATAAGTAATCATGAATACCGTCAATATATACAGGATTTAAACCGGAAACATTTGGATTCTTGAACTGATTTATCTAATCACGATCATCTAATAATGACTATTTCCGACTTCCTTGTTCCATCTTTAAAAAAATATATGAAATAATTAGTTATTTTTTATAATTATATATAAAATTAACACTATCCATAAAACATAAGACAATTAAATTCTCATTTCTAGAAATTTATAATAATTTATTTTTTTGTAGTTTTTTATGCATTTTTTACGCTTTTGTACTAATTTGAACTCATTTATAATAATTTATACTAATTAGTACTAAATATTTTTAATTATAGAAATTTTATACTAATTATTATTAATTACTAGTGGCACAATTTCCAATGGAATGGTGGCATCTCTTTTACCCGACGACTCATCCCCTTGCAACTTTATGTGACTCAAATCACAATAAAAAGTCTTCTCTAATGTACAAATATAAATTTTCATATACACGAGGATGTAGAGCATGGAGGCATCACCACACTCCTATCCATGACCATGCATATAAAAATTGATATATGTGTATCAGAGCATACTTTTCACAGTGATTTTAATCATAGAAGTTTCAAGGAGATGATTTGTTAGAAAAAAGATCCTCTTTTTTCCGACGGATCACCTTCTTATAACTTTCTCTAACTTAAATCAGTATAAAAATTCTTATTTAATGTACTTCTGAGTAGATTTTTAAAAATGATTTCAGTAGGAGAAAATTGTAAGGAACAAAGGTTTTGATAAAAAGGAATGTTGTCAATCTAATATAAATTGTGTTGGTTTATCAATGTACTCAAATTTATTCTAATTTATTACTAATTAATACTAATTAGTACTAATTATTCTTAATTATTACTAATTAATTATAATTATTACTAATTAATCCTAGTTATTATTAATTACCACAAATTATTACAAAATACTCCAAATTATTACTAATTAATCCAAATTATTACTAAATAATCCTAATTATTACTAACTAATCCAAATTATTACTAATTAATCCAAATTATTACTAATTATTACTAATTAATCTTAATTATTACTATTTAATCCTAATTATTTTTATTATTTGTAATAATTACTAATTAATCAAAAAAAATTCTAAATTTTACTAATTATTACATATTATTGTATATTATTTCTAATTATTATAAATTATTATTAATTATTACAATTTATTACTAATTATTACAATTTATTACAATTTATGACTAATTATTACCATTTTTTATTTATTATTACCATTTATTTCGAATTATTTCCATTTAATAATAATTATTACCATTTATTACAATTTATAACCAATTCATATCATTTATTACTAATTTTTACAATTTATTTAATTTTTTTACTAATTATTACTAATTAATAGTAATTACTACTAATTATAACTAATTATTTCTAATTATTACAAATTATTACTAAATATTACCAATTATTATGAATTATTTCAATCTATTAAAATTTATTACCATTTATAACTAATTATTACCATTTATACTTAATTATTACCTTTTATTACTAAT
The DNA here is from genome assembly GCA_963277665.1 of Viscum album. Taxonomy (NCBI): domain Eukaryota; kingdom Viridiplantae; phylum Streptophyta; class Magnoliopsida; order Santalales; family Viscaceae; genus Viscum; species Viscum album. Next base: position 434,890,744 of record OY728141.1, on the reverse strand, counting down.
TATTACTAATTATTACTAATTATTACTAATTATTAATAATTATTACTAATTATTATAGTTTATTATGAATTATTACAAATTATTACTAATTATTACAATTTATTACTAATCATTAACAAATATTACCAATTATTACCATTTATTACTAATTTGTACAATTTATTACTAATTATTAGCATTTATTACTAATTATTACCATTTATTACTAATTATTACAATTTATTACTAATTAATACATTTTATTATTAATTATTATTAATTATTACTAAATATTACACTCTATTTCTAATTTTGACAAATAATTAAATATTATTACAAATTTTTACTAATTATTACAATTTATTACTAATTATTACAATTTATTAAAAATTATTACAATTTATTATCAATTATTACAATTTATTACTAATTATTAATAATTATTACTATTTATTGCTAATTATTGCAGTTTATTACTAATTATTACAAATTATTACTAATTATTACTAATTATTACAAATTATTACTAATTCTTACAAATTATTCAAATTATTACTAATTATTTCAATTTATTACCATATATTAGAATTTATGACCATTAATTATGAATTATTATGAATTATTATGAATTACTACTAAGTATTACTATTTATTATGAATTATTACAAATTATTGCTAATTTTTATGAATTATTACTAATCATTACAAATTATTACAAATTATTAAAAATTATTAAAAATTATTTCAATTTATAATGAATTATTAGCATTAATTACGAATTATTACCATTTATTATGAATTATTACCATTTATTACCATTTATTACTAATTATTATAGTTTGTTACTAATTATAAAAATTTATTACTAATTATTACAATTTATTAAAAAATTATTACGATTTATTACTAAATATAACGATTTATTACTAATTATTAAAATTTATTAATAATTATTAAAATTTGATACTAATTGTTACAAATTATTACAAATTATTGAGTATTATTACTAATTAATCCTAATTATTTCTAATTAATCCTAATTATTACTAATTAATCCAAATTATGGATAATTATAAGTAATTATAACTAATTATTACTATATTATTCTAATTATTAAAAATTAATTCTAATTATAACAAATTATTTGTAATTATAACAAATTATTACTAATTATTACAGATTATTTATAATTAACACTTAGACATAATTATTCATAAAAATAAATACTGAAAAACAAATATCTATTTCTAATTGAACTTAATTGCATCTAACTAACTAAAATTATAAATAATTATAAATAAATAAATTAACTAAATAATAAAAAATAGATAAATACCACAAAACTGAAGCTTTGAGAGTATAAAAACCGTGGATTATGCTCCGATTGAAAAGTACAAACTATAAAAAAATTTAGAAGAAAATCTTTCAGAAGTGATAGTGAGAGAAGTCGAGAAGGAAGTTGAATGAGAGGGAAAAAGATGTAGGTATATATAGTTAAGATTATTTGGGATGAGCTTACCATCGCATCTTCTCATTGCACACATTAATTAATGTCGGTCAAAAACAATTATTTACGATGGGACCCGTCATAAATATCTCCTTACAGATATACTATTTGTGATGTGACACTTTTCCCATTTCAAATAATAAAAACCACTGCTAGGCATTTGTGACAGGAATAGAGAACCCGTCACAAATTCCCTCTCCCGCGCTTTGGAATGCATTACTGCCATCCCTTTTGCAATGATTCCTTACTTACCCACTAGAAATACTTATTATTTATGACGGGATAATGGGCCCATCACAAATAACCCCTTCTGATGGGTTATTTGCGACGAGCCCCATACCCGTCGCAAATAACTCATCACAAATGGCCATTTTTCTATAGTTTTTATGTTATATTAGAGGGTATTTCCTCCCATGTGTATTCAATTTATACCCTCTATTCTCTTTTCCAACCACGGGACCACTAGTGGTGGGAATCATGTAGTCACAATTTCCCTTCCCTCATTGTAGTCCTAAGATGCGTAACCTTTAGGGGGTGGTGGTCAAGAGAAAATTGAATTAGAGGTTCCTATTTAGGTATATGATGGAGTTTAGAGTTATACATAGGTGATATTTCATGGGTAAGTAGGGAAATAGTTTTAGATATTTTTTGTAGGAAATATAGAAATGGGAGACTCGCTGAAACATAGTTATTTAAGTCCCCCACTGACCAGATTCATGGGAAATTTTGTTTATAGAACGTACTAAACAAAATGATAGTAGTGGAATGGTAGATACTTAGGAGATGATTATTCATCATTCTTCATTTCACTTGTTTTTGAAAAGAGTAGACCTTGAGATATGGTAAAATATTAACAAGATAAATAAATATATTATTAATTAATGTTAAATTATACGTATTCCAGGTTTATGAGAACTAAAAGTCTGTTCCTCTTGTAGGCATGGCTCTAGGTCAACGTGCAATCCATGTTTTCACAAAAACAATTAGCAGAATGTGCCAGTAGATAATCATATATTGGAGGTCGGAGATGATAACACTTGGAGGAGGATACTCCAAGAGGTTCACCGCCAGAGTCTACAGATTTAAAAGGGTCTGTTTCAGATTCAGTTACAGAATACTGGTTGGTGGAGGTAGAGATTGATTTGAAATCGATCTGTGCTCAGAAGATGAATTGGGTTTAATTGGCTATGATGATGTTGTGTTAATATGTGAGGCTATGGTGGTTCTTATTCATTGGGGATCACGAGGAGTCACTAGTCAAATGAGAGATTTGTAAGACCAATTCCTAGAAGAGTTCCTCTCATTGATCTCAAAGGTGGCTATTCTCCAGGTGTTGATTACCCTTCTATAGGGGATATTTAGTGTGCAGGAGTTTCGTATCCATTTCAGGACCCCTCTGCAATATGCTTTAGAGTTGTTTCCATATGAGGAGTCCAATATGAGGAATTTTTAGGAGGATTCTAATCCATAGTTTTAGTGACAGGTCACCCCATTTATGTATAATACATATTCCAAGTTTATAGGAGAGAAGAGGTTATTGAGTGGATGTTGGACATAACCAGATCACTATTGGAGGGAAAATTTTAGGATTCCCAATTATAAGGTTTGTGGTATAGGGTTCCCAGTTGTTAGGATATACGATTTTTCGGTCATTCACGAGTAGGTCCAAACCCTCATCATATCATTTCTTGGGGGTGGTGGATTTCAAACATATTCCTATGTGTCAAATTTATTTTCCTCCTGTGGAGACCAATACCATTAGCAATGAGAGTGGATGACCTCTCTTGAGCAGTCGGCCTGTTCCTGCTTTCCCACTTCAAGATCCTCTATTGAGGTAGTTTTATCCATGCTAGCAACAACATGCTGTTTTTTTCTAGGATCAGGTGAGGGGATTAGATACAGGTTAAGTACATCCCCAAGATGATCCTCTTCTTTTGAGAGTTAAGTGTGGCCCTAAAGGTGGTGTTCTGTAGGGTCTTATAGGCTATGGAGATGGTTGTGGTCAGAATAATGCTTAAGTGTTTCGAGATCTAGGTGAGAAAAACATTGTCCAAAGTACCATTTTGTGGATTTCTACATGGGTGCATGATTTGTTTGATTGAGGAGAGATTCAATCTATTATATCAACTACTCTCATACATGTTTTCAGACTTGCATATAGAGGCTTCTAATTTCCTTGCTATTAACTACATCATTTTTAGGTCGAGATGACTTGTATAAAGCATGTAGAGACTATGAGATATTGATGGGGTATGAACACTCTTGGAGATATTTTCTATCTCTATGAATAATTCCACATAAAATCATCTTATAAATGTATTGGTATTAATTTTTGTATGCTATTGTGGATTGTTTCAGGAGGAAAGTTGTGTTCAATGATGGTGACAGAGATCTATAAGTGTTTTTTTGTGAGAGAGTCCCTCGGATGGGTCAATGGACTATTCTATCCTTTCCTTAATTAATGGATAACTTAGTGCTGAGTTCATTGTTGGGTCATCATTCATTGTTACCCAGGGTTGTGTAAGATTACCTAATTTTCCATTGAGATAAGGCAGTAGCGTTACCCAATGATGGGAGATCAAATTTAGGATCAAGCCATATCTATGTGTCACTTATATTTATGTCTTCATATAGGATAAATCCTTACGAATTGACAAATATATGGGAAAATATCAATGATATTTTATAGGGATGTTCTTTTCTATACAAGTGTGTCACTTTGGGGTGATAAGGTGTTGTTTATGAAGAAGTATGATGGTAGTATCTGGATTTATATCGATTATCATTGCTTGAACTAAGTGATAGTGAATAACATTAATCCTCTCATTCAGATTGATAATTTATTCTATCAATTGAATAAATAAGGTTACTTTGTGAATATCTATTTTGGGTTAGGATAACCATAGATTTAGGTGAAAGATGAGGATATTTAGAAAACATCTTGGTATTGTCGTCATGGATATTATGAGTTGGTTATGGTGTCCTTCAACATAATTAATGCTCCAACCATGTTCTTGGGGACAATGAAAATAGTGTTCAAAGAGTTCAGAGATTAATTCATGGTGGTTTTCATTGATTACATCCATGTGTAATCTCTATCTGAAGTGGGGAATTCAAAGAATATACATTCCATTTTTAGAGTTCTTCATTGGAATCAATTGTTCAGGAAGTTGTAAAAGTGCTATTATAGGTCTTGTGATGTTTTTTTATTGAGACATTTTTGTCCTATTTGGGAGTCTCTATAGATCCTTTGAGTATAGAGGTTGTTTTTTCATAGGCATCCCCAAAAAATAGTGGATAAGGTGAAGATTTTTATAGGGCTTCAAGAACATTATAGGTTTTTTGTAACTGATTTCTATTAGCTTATGACTCATGATATCTTTGACTAGAAAGTATTAGAATTTATCATGGAATGACGTATGCCAAAAATATTTTTATTACCTAAAAGAAAATTTGTTCAGTGATCTTGTCTTTTTTTAATAGAAGGAGTTCATTTAGAGGTTTTATTTGATGCTTCATGTCTTGGGTTAGGTTGTGTTATGATACAACCATTTTTTTTGTTATGAGTATTATTAGTTACGTCCCAAAGAGAATAACAATGCCACAATGTTCTTTATTTTATAATAGTTGTTTTTTCTTTGATGTTTTCATGAAATTCCCTCATCTTCAAGTGTTTTGTGGTTTTCACTAAACATAAGTTCCTAAGGTATGAATTCTACCACCATTACATGAACATGCATCAGTGTCAATGGATGAATTTTGTGCAGGATGTTGACATCATGATTTCATATTCACTAGGAAAAGAAATTTTTTAGCTAATGCACTATGTAGGAAATCATGTAGTGAAGATATGCATGAATATATAGATTCTTAAAGAGCTATGGAAGAACACTGAACAATGAAAATAAAAATGGTAGATGATGGAGGTAGAGGTTTCCACTTCCAGATGATAATATAATCATCTATGGTACAATAGGTGGAGGAGTCCCAATTGGTGGATTCTAAGGTGGAGGTCCTGAGAAATGAGTTATTTTTGGTGATTCCTTTGATGTTTGGTCGGAGGATTGATAACACTATGTGTTGTTCCCATGATGATTGGTTTTTTTAAACATAATTCTTGAGATATTTCTCCATGAGTTCTATAGTTCACCATTAATGGTATATCCAAATTTCACAAAGACGTACTGAGATTTGAGAGGACTATTTTGGTAGCTAGGGTTGAATTATGTAGTTGTAGAGCCTATTTCTAATTTTTTGTTCTACCATTGGGTGAAGGTTGAGCACTGTGTTCCTGTCTTTTTTCTCTATATATTAGATGTTCCCCATTGAATGTTAGGGAAAATATTTATGGACGTCATTTAAAATTTTCCTCAAGCCAAGGGATTCTATAATTCTATATGGGTTATTGTGGACAAATGATTGAAGTTAGAATAATTTATAGTGATCAGGGAGTCATGATTAGTGGAGGTGTTATTGAGGTGCTATCTAGAGGCGGTGGTGTGACTCCATGGATTCCCAATGATGATCATCTCTGATCATGATCATTATTTTACCTCTATGGTGTAGAGAGGATTCCAAAATACTTTTAGATCTTAGTTATTCCCCAAAAATAAATTTTATCCATAGAGGGATGGTTAGAAAAATCATACCATCAAGATTATTTAAGACATTTTATGATCTTAGGTTCATTATTTTTGAGGTTTTTAGATGAGTAACCTTTCCTAGGTCATGTTTTCATACAATAATAGTTTCCACTCAATCATTGGTATTGTGTTGTTTGAATATTTTTACATCCAACCATTGTTTTATCTATTGTGCTAGACTGGGGGGAAAAGGTAACAATTATCAAGCTAGAACTATTATAGAATATGAAAAAGAGTTTTAATGTAATTAATGAGAGGATGAATGCAAAAAAAATATGTTCCTAAATCCCATGTCTATCATTGGAGGATACCAATGAAGATTGAAATTGGAAATAACATGTTCTTGAAGATGACTCCTCATCTTGGGTAGTGAATGTTTGGTCATAGGAGTATGCAGTCTCCCCTATTTTTTGGTACATACATGGTGTAGAATCCTATTAGATTCAAGGAATATCATATAACACTTCCCCTAAAAATTATACATATACAAGATATTTTTTCAAGCATCATATCTCCATTATTATCACCATGATGAATTTTATTCCATATATTGGGTTGATATTGATATTGATGTTGATTAAACCTTGGAGTATGGTCCAGTAGAGACCTACGACCTCTAGGAGAATTTGTTTTACAAGAATGATATTTCCTTTAATTGACTTTTTCGGAAGCATGGTTTCATTGAGGAGAGTACCTAGGAAATTGAGTTACAGATGTGCACTCATTACCCCTAGTTGGTTGATGTTTATATCTTCTTTTTCTATGTTGTTTGTTTTCTGAATGTTGACAGTTTAGGTTTATGAGATGGTTTCCTCTTGTTTCATTTTGTTTCATTACTCTCATATAAGTTTTATCCCCCCCCTGGGAGAATATTTAGATGTTAGTTGTTGATGTTGTGTGGTTTTTAACTTTTTTCCTCTGAGTGAGGTTGTTGAGTTGTTGTGATGATGATATCCTTAAGAGGTATGTCACGAGGTGTTCATTCAAATGATCCCTTTTCTCTTTAATGTTTGGGTTTAGGATTCTAGGGTATGATAATTTAGTTATAGGAATCTAATGTAAGGTATCAAATCATTGTTGTATAACCCTTTTCATGTCACCAAAGGTCCTGGTTATTAGGAGAGGCTTGCAGTTTTTCTAGAGGGGGTTGACTACTAAAATATTGAATAAGGCGAATACATGGTGTGTAAGTGCTTCATGACATGTATTAAAAGTTCACGCTTGTGAGTCCATTTCACGGGGTATTGAAAATGTGAAATTTTTTGGGACTAAATATTTGATGGAGATGTGTTTTTTTGTATGTTTTAAAGCTTTATAGTTACCTGATGTGAAAAGGGGTTTCACACCATGTAAATCCCTTATGCATCATGCTTATAAAGGCAGAAGTGGCTTATGATTTTCTAAAAACCTACACTATCTATCATTTTACAAGTGGTAGGTGACTCTCTTCCCATGAGTTATGGGATTCTGTCGATAGGAATTTATCCTTGGCTTCTCGTATTTAATTTATAGTGATCCAATGTATGTTGTACCTCTTTGTCTATAGTTATTCAATTTGGTTTCTCATGTTTCTTATTTCCATGCTATAAGATCTCGGGTTTTTGTATGAGGTACATATCATTTTCTTTTCGGTTTAACTGTTCTGTTGAGGCCTAATGTGGATGCTTAACTTGACCGAGGGAGTTATGGAGGTGTTCAGGGTTTTTTCGGAGCTCAGAATGAAGTTTTAGGCAAAAAATGGCCTGGCACACGATTTGCGCATGGCCTGCGCACGACCTGGGTAAATCATGAGCCTTGGTGCAGGCCTGATAGAGGCTGGAGCACAACCTGCCCATGGGTTGAGGAAACCGTGTGGGGTTGGCCGTGTGGTTTCCCTTTTCCTTCCAGTAAAGTCTGCACAGTTTTTCAAACCGTGCGGGTAAACCGTGAAACCTGCTGTGTTTTGAAAATTTAATTAATTTTTAATTAAATTGATCAAATTTTATAAAAACCTGAAACTAACCTATTCTTCTTCAACCGGACAGCAGGGGAGGCACCTGGGAAGCTCTCAAGGAGACTTTATATGATTTTGAGCCTTATCCTTCGTCTGATCTCCGTTTCGAATGTCGTTCGTCTTGTTGGATCTGCAACAGTAAGTCCTCAATTCCTTTTTAATATTTCAAGATTCTTCTGGTTATAACGAACGCAGATTGGATTAAGGCTTATATGCCCTAATTTCTCGTTCTTCGATTGTTATTCATTTTTCTTCCAAACCAGGATGAATCAAAGCTTGATACTGGACAAGATATCTATTAAGAGCCTAAGGTAGGTGGTATCGTTCTTTTCACTTATTGTCAAGCTGTTTATATATGTCGGAGTGCCGCACACGCAATTTTGGGCTGTCGCTTGAACCCCGAATTTAACCCTGTTATTACCTAGAATGTTGTAGGTAATTTGAATAGGATGGTATGTGCTTGATTTATTTTGTATACCTTGCACATGAACCTCCCCTTGGTTACATTGCCTTGAATGACTCTTTTATGGTTTTTAACCTAGGATGCCTATGAGGCATGCATTTCCTTCCCTTATGGGTTGTTAAAAATGGAATTGAATATGAATGTAATTGCAATAGAATGAAATTGTAATTGAAATGGTTTCGGGTATGGGATGGAGTTTTCCCCTTGACCCTTGTATGCTAATTCTTGAATTTCTAGCCCACGTGAGTTAAATGCTTTTGAGATGTTTTAAATGTGAAACAATGTCATGGGTGAACCATGGAACCAAAGTGAGTTTCCATGGATGGAATCATATGAGACTTGTTATTGAAATGCCAAGTGAATCATGGATCCAATATGAGATGCCATGTACGGACTCAACAGGGCATGATATGTCATGGGAGATACCCAAATCTTATTTATAGGATCCCGTGGACGGGCTCAGATGATGGACAATACCGCACCTAGAGTGATGCTGGGTTCCTAGAGGTTCGCCGGAACGGTATTTTAGGGTGTTGGTTGATTTTCTCCTTGAATGATTCCTGGTATCCAAATTGAGTATTCCAGGAACAGGTTCAAGGAATGGTTTGAACACATGAAAGAAGTGATTAATTAATGATGTGGATACATGAAGCAATGCCAAGCCAAAGCACAAGCTCGGGTCGGTCTTGCCAGTTTTCTTTTTTTACTATTTTCCATATTACACTGCATGTTTTATATATTCACTAACATATTTTCATGGATTTTTGGTGGTTTCCTACTGGGATTCATTCTCACACCCTTTTTGGGTCATGTTTTTTGACCGAAGAAGATTATATGATTTCTGGAAATGAGAAGGGGAATGAACCTAGTACAGGTACTTGACTTGCTTCTCAGAGTAGGAGAGCACGGGACCAAGCTGAGGATTGCAATGCAAAAGGGGATACATTTTGGTTTCTTTTTGGTATTTTGTGTACTTGTACTATGTTGTATTGACTTGCACCATCACATATATATCATATCCTTCTATTGGTCATCTATTTCTATTGTCTATGTGTTGTATACTAGTTACCTTTTCCCACTATTGTATGTTGTAATTTCCTCTATGATACTTTGGTAATGAGGGAATAGTCTCCCAATGGACTCACCTAGGCCCTCGCTGCTAGTTGGCAGCCTCTGGCATTTGGGGAGATGCGCTTGAGGCCATGTGACGACTGGTTCGGCTGCCTGGTTGAATGGGAAGTCGGGTTGGGATGTCAGAAATTAGTATTAGAGGGTTTGCCTTTTTTTTATTTCACTTACTATTTGGAGACTATAGATAGGAGTAGGAAGGGAAGGTATTTTGGTAATAAATTATTCATGGGATTTGCAAACCCGCGTACAAGGAAAAGCCATGTTGCCTTGTATGGAATTGTGTTTTTTGATTTTTCTTATTACAACTGTTCTAATTTCACCATTGGGTGACGCACATGGGTTTTTGTAATGCCACGACCCCATTTACCCAAAGTCGGTGCATTATTGCATAACATTGACATGATCACAAAAGATCAAGTCCCGAAAGACCGATTATTTTAGTAGCCTTGGAAACACTACATACATTCATAAATGTTAAATTACATCTTAATGTGAAAAATCACAATAACCTAGTCTCCATAGTCGACACTTCTATCCCCTTCAGACTATCCCTGTAGGTCAGTCATAACATATTTCTTCACATTCTCGGAAAAATAAAACATTGAAAGGGGTGATCTCAGATGCTCACTAAGGATAACAATATAGTGGAAGCCTTCATAAAAAAACATAAACATTTAAGGCAATGTATAACTAAACAAAAGCCTTTTAAAACTTGAACTTCATCATAATATGGAAAAAGTAGAATGATATAATGCAATTTACTTATTCAAATGGATATTCTACTGGTCGAATAATCACATGCAATATCAATAACCACTTTCATAATGATGGAATGCATAATGCCGGACTATCGTAACCACGTAGCCAATGCCTCGTGCCAAGACTACAAATAAGATTTTGTCAAGGCCTTGTGCCAAGACACTAGTTTGTCCCAGAAGACCTGTCGATGCATCGAGGAGCTATAGTGGGCTCCACCTGGCACTTATTAAGTCCAACGCATTCCTCATATGAACAGGTTTAAACATATCATAAACCATAATATAATCGTATCACATAAAACACGCATAAAGTAAACATAACATTTCCACATTTCAATCACAAGGTATCAGTACAAAACATTGATATAATAAAAACAATATCAAAACCATTTTAAATACCAAAATAAAAGAAAATTAAATCTTGGTATTTATTTTTTATTTAAAAAAGTTATGGCTTGTAGAGGAAGTCGAAAATCAAATAATGGTCACAGTGTTGGAGAAGTCGTTGTCACTGCATACGTACGACAAGAAAAAAATTCATTTTTGTCTTTTAGTAAAATGATTCGTATAAAAAAGATTCCTTTTGAATAAACATAAGAGTCAAAGGGGTTTATACACCACATAAAAGAAATTTGTGTATAAAACAAAGTATGCCTCAATGAATGGAGATTAAGACGAAGTCCCATACAAATATCATTTTTAAATAAAATAGATCTATTATGTGTATTCACTATAAGTAAAAATAAATAAAGAAAAAATACAAGATAGGACATAATAATATCATGACATAATTTGAAATTAGGAGATTAACCCAAAGAACAAAAATTAGGTTAAGAAGTTCCCTTACCTAATGTCCGACTTGACTCGATCATTCTTTAATCTCCTAAATAATAAAATAGAGTTAATTTATAATTTATTAAGAACCTTTTTCAAGTTTATTATTCCTTTTATATCACTTATTACCATGTTATGAACATTATGTAATAATTTAAGTTAACAACGGTCGTTTTGTCGATCTTTGGTACTTGAGTCAAAAATAAACTTCTTATAATTACAAGTTGTTCATGTGGTGAAATATCCATTATATCTAGAATTACATTCATGATGTATATATCATATATATCATAAATATCCATTATATACATTCATTTATAATATTACATAACATTTAGAGGTAAGAAATTAAATGCACCGTTCATGGAGAAGGCAAGCTGTACGTACGCATGAACACTACTTTCATTTCTAATTTATATTTAATGGAATAAAATCATAATGATGTAATGTTATATTATAATTCCAGTATAATATAATATATAATATCTTTTACTCCATCCTTTATACATCCCACATATGGCATTAACGATTCAAATCACTTTGAGGGGGCGGTAGTCCACACTTCCTCAAATGAAATTATCGCATTTGCACAGAATGCAAAGCATAAAGATATATTTTAAATGTAAAATACAGAAGCATAGAGAGGAAATAAATATAATAAATATAATAAATAAATATAGTTCCATCATAATGTCCACCATGAGAGGTGGTAGGAGAAGATAGAACAATCATCGTTTCGTGAGGCAGTAATTCGCCATTCACGGAAACAATATGTTCTTTAACCATTAGACGGAGGTTTGTGTAAGTGTTGCTCGAATAATTATCATAACAACATCCTAGTATATTGAATATTCTGGTGTTGTTACAAAATATATGAATAAAAAGAGTTTAGGGGGTTGGAGAAGCAAAATAAAAAAAAATAACCCAAGTGAATACATTACCTTTAAAATCGGGTAACTCTTTTTGATTTAAGCCAAAGGCTTCCTTGGGAAGACTTCTGCCAAAACTGAGGCTTCTAGGAGTAAGATAGGGAATTTGGGAGAGTATTTGGGCAGAGGTTGGCCGAGCCAAATGGGTTTAAGGTGTGAATAAGGTGGTAGAGGTGGGGGCCTTTTATAAGAGGAGAGGAGGGGAACTCTTGGAAAGTCATGAAATGTTGCATTATTATGAAATGCTTTTCGGATTTCAAAGGTCCCATAATTATATATTTATAAGATAAGGTGATAAGGGTCAGAAATATACTCATAAAATAGGTTTTTGACATGTTTAAGTTTTAGATTTTACATTATTTTTTCATTTTATTTAAATCATTAATTAATGAGGCAATCGTTACATCATCACAGTGTTATAAAAAAATTAATTTATTTAATGACTAAAAATTATAAAAAAATTATCATGATGTAGGAAATCTTTTTATATTTCCAATGAATTTTTATAGTCAAAACTTTAACTTATATAACCCCATGTAATAATTGTTTTAGTAAAACAACACATGTTTGTAACAATTTTATTTTTACTTTAAATAAAAAGCTATTAATGTCATTTTCTTACCCAAGTGGCTCCATGGGGTCCCCAAGTTGACCCATTGATTGTGTTGGTAGGCCATGACTCATAAAATAAGGGTAGGACAATTGTAAAGGTATTTTCGTATTTTTATAATATCATCTTTACCTTAAATTTCACTAATTAGCTTTAATCGCGATTAATAAAACATAAAAGATACTATTCACCAAAAAATAATTTTAATCCCATTGAACCACTTTTTACATCCTAATGACAACCATGTATGCCGTAGTTTTGAAATTAAATTCATAGAAGCGGTAAAGTTTCATTTAAATGAAAAATCAGTTTTTTAAGTACCACTTAGTGGTTTCACTATTCATAAAAAATTATTGTTTTTCAGAACAATGCCAAAATTTCACCCTAACCTATAATTGATATCCTGAATTCAAAAATTATGTCTATTTTAAAAAATTCCAAACATATAAGTTTCATTAATTAATTTTATAATTAATTCTCGTTGTCACAACAAATAGCATGTTTTTAAGAAACAATATATATGAAAAGATTGACAATTGTTTATGTCCAATTTCAAAGTGAAATTAAATCTAATGACCACCATTGGATAAAATGGTAAAATTATATTATAATTATACTTTAAAACCACTCAATAGTATAATTTATCACTATCAATTTTTTTGATTAAAAAAGTTGTTTTTATGTATTTTTTACTATTCATAAGAAAATTGGAAGTTCTCATAAAATTACAAAAAATTCAACTTAGGATAATTTCGATATTAATAATCCAAAAATGAAGTCCATTTTGAAATATAAAACTTATAAAATTTCAAAAAGTATGTATTACTATTCATAACTTCTACTTTGATTGGTCGCGGTGTGTTAGAATCTCAAACTTGCGTACAATGCAAGCTATTTCATTATTGAAAGGGAAGTGTATCATTAAAACTTGGGGTGTTACATTCTCCCCTCCTTCAATAAATTGCATCCTCTCAATTTTAAAACGTTATTCGATAATAAAAGGTTGAAAATAGAAAATACCATTGTGAAAAACCCACATCGAAAATAAGGTTAATAAAATTTAGTCATAATAGGAGGGAAAGGGAAATGAAAAAGTCACCACAAAATTATGATCTTGATTAGGAGAACATTGGTTGAAATTAGAGGCACATAATTGGAGGAAAAACATAAATATTTATAGGGATTTATTGAGGTCATCAATCACAGACAAGTGTAAAATTGAGGGCCTCAAAGCCTTTAATCCATGGTGATTTAAAATATCATCATTTCAACAAAACATAAGGTATTAGGATAACACATTTTTTTAATATACATTCCCTAAAGTTTATGAATTAATTTCTTCATAAAATAAGATATATATATATATATATACTTTACAAGTAGAAATTAATCCTTCAAATAATTTATACCACAAACTCATCTTTCAATCAAAAAGATAATAGAACTCAAAAATATTATATTTATCGTAATCGTATAAGGTTCCAAATATTAACACATACCATAAAGAAAAATAATTTTTTATAAGCAGGGACTTCCTGTGGGCTAGTGGTATTTAATAAAGGCCTTTCTCACTATGGTTGTGGGTTTGATTCCAGCAGATTTGTCCAACGCGATGGGTTATCCCTCGACCTGCAGGTTGTCCTTTTCCTAAAACTATAGTATTATAGTATTCCAAAAATAATCTTTAGAAATGTTTTAACCTTAAACAATACTATCCAAAGTTCTACTTAATCCATTCCAACCTTTATAGTTTTCCGAAATACTTCTGTCCAACTCACAGTTCAAATTTTATAAGGAAGGTAAACACAACGAAGATCCTTTTTTCTGTGTAACAACATGTGAACACCTTCATCATGTATTATTTTAAAACACTACAACATCCTGAATTACCATAAATCCTTATTGATTACATTCAGGATCCCTTATTCCTTATAGAATACTAGATATACTCTTTATATCCAAAAATTTATACAAATCATTAATCAGTTTCAAGGATGTTAAGAATATCCAATATAATTTATCCAAATCAATCATGTATTATTCCAAAATCACTATCACGGTATCATAACCATATTATGGATTATCTTTCTCTCAACCATATAATTTTAAAAAATTTAACCTGCTGTGGAGTCACTTTTCTTGGTTCCACACAATCTCAATTCCTTGTTGAAATTGTAATGAAGTACAATCCTTATATAGTCCATAATTATTATAACCAATACATCATTGATACAACACTCAAATGAAAAAATGATTTAATAACAACATAAGAACTCTAATAATTCCCCCTCATCTGTGGTAGTATCATAACTTGATTATTATCCAATAACATCATTTGGGGCACACTCTGATTATTTGGACATTGGTTTGCGTAGTGTCCCCACTCCTTGCAGATGAAGCATTGTACATTTGAAACCTTTTTCTTACCCTTGAAGTCACGCACTTGGTGTCCTTTTTCTCCACACTTATAAAAAACTCCCATTCCTTTCAGGCATGTTCCAAGGTGTTTTTTCCCACAGTTATCACATATTGGAAAATTCTTCTTTTCCCTCATCCCTTTATCCATCATTCTCTCTTCCATCATTTTCTTCTCTAGCTTTCCTTCAAAGCCATAAGACTCAGAGAATTATTTACTTATCTTATTAACACATGATACTATTTCTTCATATGTTGAGAACACATGGGAGACTATTTCCCTTCTAAATGTTGGATTAATACCGTGAAAGATATGATCCTTCTTACTCTTTGGATCATATGTATTGATGGAGTTTACATTCCTTCTACTGGGATCCATTTCTATACAATGGCATAAACTAGGTTAGTTTATGAATTGCAATGAATAATTCCAAACTTGTAAAATAATTAATGTAAATTGAACGGTTTATGGATATAATCTATAATCATAAAAAAATGTTTTCTTTGAGGAAGTATATACTCATAAACCCTTCATAATGGTTTGTAAAAAATAGAATTATCCTAAGTATATCCCCTAGGAGTGTCGTAACCAAGAGTGCAGCAAGGCCCGTTGTCGTGCACCAGTTCCCGTTCGAGTCTAGATCAAAGCAGTGTTTTTGGGTTTTACCACTAGGTACATCTGTTCCAGATCCGCCTCTACCTGCTTGTATCATGACAAGGATGTATTGCTTGAAAAACTCACAAAATCACTATAATACCAAAATTCTAGGATGTTCTTCTATACTAATCCTCAAAGTTTATCTTATGTCTATGTGCTCTAATCAGAGTTTATCTAAATCTAACTTCCAAGGTTAGTACTAAACTGCCTCTAAGACCAACTGTAACGCCTCGACCCCAGTTACCCAGAGTCGGTGCATTATTGCGTAACATTGGCATGATCACAAAAGATCAAGTCTCAAAAGACCGATTAGTTTAGTAGCCTTGGAAACACTAGATACATTCATAAATATTATGTTACATCATAAAGTGAAAAATAAAAATAACATAGTCTCCATAGTCTACACCTCTATCCCTTTCACACTATCCCTATAGTTCAGTCATAACATATTTCTTCACATCCTGGGAAAAATAAAACATTGAAAGGGGTGAGGTCCGATGCTCAGTAAGGATGACAATATAGCAGAATATTTCATAAATAAACTTAAACATTTAAGGCAATGTATAACTAAACAAAATCCATTTAAACTTGAACTTCATTATAATATGGAAAACGTAGAATTATATAATTTCATTTAATTATTCACATGGATATTCTACTGGTCGAATAATCACATGAAATATCAATAACCACTTTCATAATGATGGAATGTATAATTCCAGACTATCGTAACCACGTTGCCAAGGCCTCATGCCAAAACTAGAAATAAGATTTTGTCAAGGCCTCATGCCAAGACACTAGTTTGTCTCATGATACCTATAGATGCATTGAAGAGCTATAGCGGGCTCCACCCGTCACTTATTATGTCCAATGCATTCCTCATATGAGCACGTTTAAACATATCATAAAACACAACATAATCGTATCACATAAAACATGCATAAAAAAACCTACATTTCCACATTTCAATCACAAGATATCAATACAAAACATTGATATAATAAAAACATTATCAAAATAATTTTCAATACCAAAATAAAAGAAAATTAAAACTTGGTATTCATTTTTCATTTTAAAAAGTTATGGCTTGTAGAGGAAGCCGAAACTCAAATAATGACCACGGCGGTGGAGAAGTCATTGTCTCCGCATAGGTATGACAAGAAAAAAATTACTATTTTTCATTTAGTAAAATCCTTCGTATAAAAAGATTCCTTTTTAATTAACGTAAGAGTCAAAGGAGTTTATACACCTCATAAAAGAAATTTTTGTATAAAACAATGTATGCCTCAATGAATAGAGATTGAGACGAAGTCCCTTACAAAGATAATTTTTAAATAAAATAGATCTATTATGTGTATTCACTATAAGTACATGTAAATAAAGTACAAATACAAGATAGGACAAAATAATATCATGACATAATTTCAAAGTAGGATATTAACCCAAAGAACGAAAATTGGGTTAAGAAGTTCCCTTACCTGATGTACGACTTGACTCGATCATTCTTTAATCTCCTGAATAATAAACTAGAGTTAATTTATAATTTCTTAAGAACCTTTTTCATGTTTATTATTCCTTTTATATCACTTATTACCATGTTATGAACATTATGTTATTATTGAAGTTAATAATGGTCGTTTTGTCGATCTTTGGTACTTGAGTCAAAAATAAACTTCTTATAATTACATGTTGTTCATGTGGTAAAATATACATTATATAATGAATTATATTAATGATTTAGATATCATATATATCATAAATATCCAGTATATACATTCATTTATAATATTACATAACATTTATAGGTAAGAAATTAAATGCACCGTTTATGGAGACGGTAAGCCGTACGTACGCATGAATGCTACTTTAATTTCTATTTCATATTTGATGGAATGAAATCATAATTATATAATGATATATTATAATTCCAGTATAATATAATATAAAATATCTTTTACTCCTTCCTTTATACATCCCACATATGGCATTAACAATTTAAATCACTTTGAGGGGGCGGTAGTCCACACTTTCTCAAATGAAATTATTGCTTTTCCACAACATGCAAAGCATAAAGATATGTTTTAAATGTAAAATACAGAAGCATAGAGAGGAAATAAATATAATATATATCACAAATAAATATAGTTCCATCATAATGGCCACCATTATAGGTGGTAGGAGAAGATAGAACAATCATCGTTTTGTGAGGCAGTAATTTGCCATTCACGGAAAAAGTATGTTCTTTAACCATTAGATGGAGGTGTGTGTAAGTGTAGATATAATAATTATCATAAAAACATCCTATTATATTTAATATACTAGTGTTGTTACAAAATATAGTAATAAAAAGAGTTTAGGGGGTTGGAGAAGCAAATTAAAACAGAAGAACCCAATTGAAGACATTACCTTTAAAATCGGGTAACTCTTTTTGATTTGAGCCAAAGGCTTCCTTGGGAAGACTTCTAACCAAAGTGAGGCTTCTAGGAGTAAGATAGGGATTTTGGGAGAGTATTTGAGAAGAGTTTGGCCGAGACAAATGGCTTGAAGGTGTGAATAAGGTGGTAGAGGTGGGGGCCTTTTATAAGAGGAGAGGAGGGACACTCTTGGAAAGTCCTGAAATGTTGCATTATTATGAAATGATTTTAGGATTTCAAAGGTCCCAAAATTATATATTTTTAATATAAGGTGATAAGGGTTTAAATATACTCATACAATAGGTTTCTGAAATGTGTAAGTCATAAATTTTACATTATCTTTTCATTTTATTTAAATCGTTAATTAATGAGGTAATCGTTGCATCATCATGGTGTTATAAAAATTTAATTTATTTAATGTCTAAAAAGTATAAATAAAATTACCATGATATAGGAAATATTTTTATTTTTTCAATGAATATTTATAGTCAAAACTTTAACTTATATAACCCTCATGTAATAATTGTTTTAGTAAAACAACACATGTTTGTGACAATTTTATTTTTACTTTAAATAAAAAGTTATTAATGTCATTTTTTACCCAAGTGGCTCCTTAGGGTGCCCATGTTGACCCATGGATTGTGTTGGTAGGAAATGACTCATCCAATAATGGTAGGACAAGTGTAAAGGTATTTTTATATTTTTATAATATCATTTTTTTCTTAAATTTCACTAATTACCTTTAATCGCGATTAATAAAACATTAAAGTTACTATTCACAAAAAATTATTTTAATCCCATTGAACCAAATTTTATATCTTAATGACAACCATGTATGTCTTATTTTTGAAATTTTATTCACAGAAGCGGTAAAGTTTCATTTAAACGAAAAATCACTTTTTTAACTACCACTTAGTGGTTTCACTATTCATCAATAATTGAAGTTTTTCAGAACAGTGCCAAAATTTAACCCTAAAATATAATTGATATTCTGAATTCAAGAATTATTTATATTTTAAAAAATTAAAAACATATAAGTTTCATTAATTAATTTTATAATTAATTCCCGCTGTCACAACAAATTGCATGTTTTTAAGAAACAATATATATCAAAAGATTGACAATTATTTATGTGCAATTTCAAAGTGAAATTAAATCTACTGACCACCATTGGATAAAATGGTAAAATTATATTCTAATTATACTTTAAAACCACTCAATAGTATAATTTATCACTATTAATTATTTGGATTAAAAAAGTTGTTTTTAAGTATTTTTCACTATTCATAAAAAATTGGAAGTTCTCAAAAAATTAAAAAAAATTCAACTTAGGATAACTTCGATATTCTGAATGAAAAAATGAAGTCCATTTTGAAATATAAAATTTATATAATTTCAAAAATGGGTATTAATATTCATAACTACTACTTTGATTGGTCGTAGTGTGTTAGAATCTCGAACTTGCATACAATGAAGGCTATTGCATTATTGAAAGAGAAGTGTATCATGAAAGATTGGGGTGTTAATGTTTTGCTGATACTATTGATATTATTGTGGGTTCTATTTCATTGCAACCCGATAAGATGAGGGTTTTCCTTCTCATGCGTCGTATAAGCATTTTGTTCGGAATCGCATGTCATGCATTATGGCATGCTATCTAGGATGCATTAGATATTGCATGCTATTGAGATAGGTGGTGTGATAACTATTTCATGTTGTTTTGATAGGTGATTGGTAGGTGTGCCTACTGTTGTGTTAGATTGGATGCAAAGAATGAATAGTGACGTCATATTTCAATTCATGAGGTTTATGGGCCCTTATGGATTGGGAAATGATGCACCAATGGGATGTAAATGCTAAATTAAATTGAATCTCATGGTTATATGGGCATCAAAATTTGATTCATGAGGTGTTATGGGCCCTCAGATATTGGAACATGGTGGACCATTGGTTAATGATTTTGAACAAAGGTATGTTAAAAGAATGAATGTTGAAAATAGAGCCTGACCTAGACCTGACTTCTGAGTGGGAAAGAGGTAGTGACTCTAGTGGTTTTGTGACTGTTCCTTGTGAAATCTTGGATTTAGAAGCAGGTTGTGGGTTGACCTAGTTTTTAGGAAGGTCTTCACCCATCTTCTCCTAGTTCTTGTTCTCGTGAGTTTTGACTCTCGTTAAAAATCTTGAACTGAGGCGTGTGTTTGGAATTGCAGAGTCATGCCACCACGGTGACCTCTAGTCATATGTCGGGAGAGAGGTGACGACCACGTTATGGATATGGTAGGCCATGTGATACTATAGGAAACTCTAGTTGTTCCAACTGCGGAACCAGTGGTTCTACCGGACATAGGTGCTGAGGCATAGTTCTGTGAAAACTTGTTGCGTTTTATGTAGACCATTAAGGGAGCACCGCGACCTACCCCAACTATGGCACAGTTGATGCGTAAGTTTCAACAGTATCATCTTCCTATGTTTTTTAGGGATGGAAGACCACATGCTGCAGAGTCCTGGATAGAGGCGATACTATCTATCTTTGAGCATTTGGAGACGCCTCTGGAGAGGAGCGTCAAGATCGCTATGTACATGCTGCGTGATTCCACCAAGAGGTGGTGGGATGTGATAACCCAGTCGGATCGTCATCGGAAGATGGCTTGTTTAGAGATTCATACGACCTTCTATGATTTCTTTATCTTGAGACTTTGAGTGCTGACCGAGCCCTGGAGTTCTTGCATCTGGTGCAGGGCACGTTATCAGTGATGGAATACTCGGCCCATTTTATTGAGCTTCAGCGCTTCACACCTATCCTAATGGGTGATGAGCTGTCGAGGGAAAGGTGTTTTGAGGATGGTATGAGATATGACATCCGATATAAGGTAAATATCTTTAGGTTGGCTACAGTTTTTGGAATTTTGAACCAGGCGCTAATCACAGAACGTAACTTGAGAGAGGCTGGATGTGCGAGCTAGAGCAGTTCGGCATCGAGATCAGGTACTACAATGACTATTAGTAGGAAGTATCATCTGGAGCTTCCACACGATGATTCTAGAAGTCAGAACCTATCTTCAATTAGCAATCTAAGGTTCTACCAGTGCGGTAGGCTGGGACACACGAAACCACAGTGTCCGAGGTACCCAGTCGAGTGCTGATCATGTGGCAAGATGGTTCATCTTAAATGTTTCTGTAGAACGTTTCCACCAACAGCCAGCGATAGTGGTTATGCACCGACTCTATATGCAGGAGCAGGGTCGTTAAATTCTCATCAGACATGCAGTTGGGATATGACTGGATGATCAGGCTGAGGTAGTGGTTGTGGCAGAGGTAGTTAGGCACAGGTTACACCAAGACGTCAGAGTGGGCCAGTTCCGGGCAGTGAGGTTGTGTCACAGGGCCATGGTTCAGGCCATATGTATGCAGTGCAGCCTACATCTGAGGATCAGGGAGCAGAACCATCTATGGTGAGAGGTATGATCTTATTAGCATCTGTTATTTCATCTTACCTCTTTGATATAGGAGCATCACACAATTTTATATCTTCACTAATAGTGAAAATCCTTGGGCTAGTTGTGTTTTCTCTGATGGAATCTTGACACTAGGCACAACACTAGGAGTCGGGGCAGAGGGCGTACGTAATTGCATAGGGTGCCCCCTTGAGGTTGGAGTGTGTCACTTCATCTAGGATCTTTATTTTCTTGAAATGACAGGTTTTGATGTCATTCTAGGTATGGACTTGCTAGTAGCTTACCAAGACTACGTTGATTGTTACCGCCAGAGGGTGATTTTCACATCACCAAATGGTGCAGTGTTTACTCTTAAGGGTGAGTGGGATCTCTAGGAAAGCTGAGCTGGGCCAGAGCAGCGTGGGCCTGATGGGATGACAACCCATATCACTAGTTTGTTTCTATATAATCAGGGAGTCAGTCAGACATACCTTCCTCCAGTAATTGAGCGCTTCATGGATGTTTTTCCTGACGAATTTTCAGGTTTACCTTCTGATAGAGAAGTGGAATTCTCCATTGAGCTGGTGCCATGAGTTGCACCAGTATCCATTTCTCCTTACAGGATGGCTACGACAATGTTGCAAGAGTTCAAGAAGTAGATCTAAGATTTGGAGGCAAAGGGTTTTATTCAACCCAGTACTTCTCCATGGGGTTTGCCGGTCCTTTTGCGAAAAAGGTGGACGAGACCCTTCGGCTGTGTGTGGAGTATCGGAAGCTGAACCAACTGACGGTTAAAAACAAATATCCTGTGCCATGGATAGATGACCTGTTTGATCAACTATGAGGAGATAGGGTGTTCTGTAAATTTGATTTGAGGTCAGGGTATCACCAGGTGCATGTTCGACCTACAGACATACATCGTACAACTTTTCGTAGTAAGTATGGTTTATATGAGTATCTGGTTTTTCCGTTCAGTCTCACGAACGCGCCAGCGGTTTTCATGGCTTGGATGAATCTCGTGTTCCATACTTACTTGGACTCATTCATCATGGTTTTCATGGATGGTATTTTGGTGTATTCTCGAAATCGGAAAGACCATGCCAATCATCTTGAGATCGTCCTGAATACACTAAGAGAGCATCAGCTATATGTAAAGCTTACTAAGTTTCACTTCTGGATGGATACGATCCTCTTCTTGGGCCTTGTTATCTCTAAGACACGAGTGTCTGTAGACCCAGAGAAGGTTAGAGCTATGTTTTCTTGGGAACAACCCAAGAATGTAGTTGACATACGGAGTTTCTTGGGGCCTACTGGTTATTATCATCGTTTCATACAGGATTTCTCACGCTTAACAGCGCTATTGATAGGCCTGACTAAAAAGGGCGTGAAGTTTGTGTGGACAAATTCTAGTGAAGCAGCCTTTTAGGAGCTGAAAGGAAGGTTGACATCCACACCTGTCCTGATATTGATAGAACAGAGCACAAGTTACATGGTCTATTGTGACGCATCAGGTATTGGGAAGGGTGCAGTGTTGATGTAGGGAGACAGAGTCGTGGCGTATGGATCTTAGCAGCTGAGGCCACATTAGAAGAACTATCCAACGCACGATCTTTGTAATGGCCCAGGTTGTTGGAGGACCATTACTTAGTAAAAATCAGGTGGTTGAGGTGTTCTGGGTGGTCTGGGAGGCCATCCCAACTTCTCGGTGAAGTTGAACCCACGGTAGGCCTACCAGTAGCCTTATCCTACCAGTAGCAGGCATACAGGTAGCTTGGTATACTGGTAGCCACAGCCTACCGGTAGCTCAGCCTACCAGTAGCTCGGTCTACTGATAGTTGTAGCCTATCGGTAGCTCGGCCTAACGGTACCTCGATCTACCTGTAGCCGCAGCGTACCGGTAGCTCGGCCTACAGGTAGCTCAGCCTACCGGTAGCTCAGTCTACCTGTAGCCGTAGCCTACCGGTAGCTCAGTCTACCAGTAGCCACAGCCGACCGGTAGATCAGCCTACTAGTGGACCTAGCCTAACCCCCCATGGGTTTTCCAGTAAGGCATCCTTTGGTGCTAATTCCCTGTTTTGACCCTTTAAAGCTCGTTTTAATGCCCAACAATGCCCATAAATGGCATTTAATTAAATGTTTAACGAGTCACTCTGTGCGTCGGTTTTAAATGCCCCTAAAGGCGGGGACCCTTTAATGACGTATGGGCCCGCACGGTCGACCCACAAACCTACTCCTTATGTGGTATCACATTCTTATCTCAACCATCCCCGACCCTTATAAACTAAAGGGTTCTCCCTAGGTTTCTTTTTCGCGATCACCCTCCCATCGATTCGTCTACCCGTCCTTGAGATCTAGAGGCCCCACCCCTGCAATCGCACATCTTCTATTCCTAGCGCGTGAAGATAAACATTGATCGTCGATCAATCAAGTAGGGTTTAACCTTCGTCTCTCCTTTCTGTGAATCTTACGGGGTGGGTATGCTATTGATTCTGTAGAATTTAATTAACCAAACATTAAATAAGATAATAAATGGATTCTAAAGAATGAAGGGGAGGGGTGTGACAGATGATTCTTCTATGTTTTTCTCTTCTTCCTTGATTAATGATTTCTGAATTGTGTGGGTATACGCCTACTGAAAATCACGGCCATTGGTGGTATTTCTCTGTGCACTAACAAACCCTTACCTCTGGTGATGTTCAAATGGATTGTATTGTGGTTGTGAACCCTTTTTGTGTGAAGGAATTAGGTTAATTATGTACATACGGCTAAAAAAATTGAAAGCATCAGGATCAATCTTTTTCTGTGATAACCCGAGTTAAAGTACAGCGGAAATGGAATCATGGAGTGTGTTAAATCGTTTAAATATGAAAATACCGGCATGGGACTACTTTGCTTTAGTGGTAGGTGTTTGATTATTTTTCTTTCACGGGCCAATTGCTGGGTGATGTGGGAGGGGATGGGATCCCCTGTTGATATGGTTTTGCTGGTTGTGAATTTGAGGTCATGTGGTTACCTTGCCCATATCTCGAATTGGGGTGGGATCCTCTGTTGTGGAGGAACCATTGGCTCTTGGGGTTTGGGAACATGGGGTATTACCTTGGCTTGTGCTTATGCTTTCTAGTTTCCCAAGTAGGTGCAGAAAAATCATCTAATATTATTACTAAACATGAAAACAAAGATGAGACAGATGGGTTTTGGTTTGGTGTGTGTTGTGACTTGGACGTGGGTGCTGAATGTGTTCTTTAGGTGGGCTGAAGAAAAACCTTAAATTTGGGTGACTGCTTGTTACCTATGCATATAGATGTAGTTTTTGTGTTTCTTATTCGCACCGCACCCAAGTTGAGTACTTAGTGCCAAAAACCCTTATTTCATGGGGGAGGGTGTTTTCCCAGCACTTCTATGAGTGGCTGGCTATTATCTCATTTCTTATCTCTTTCTCGGATAGCCCAAGTATCCTCGGGCAGGATGTGATGGCCTGAAGCCCATTATTTTCCCTGTAATCTTCGGGCAGGATGGTGTGGTGGTTGGCCCAGGTGTGTGCGGGTAGGTGGTTTCCCAAGTATCTTTGGGATGAGGCCCAGGTGTCTTCGGGTGTGGCAGTGGATCTTCTATCCCAGGTGTCTTCGGGTGTGGTGGTGGTTTTTCTGGCCTAGGTGTTTGCTGGCGTGGTTACGTGAGACAGTTGTGGCCCATGTGTTTTTGGGTGGGTTTTGGCAGTGGGACTATGTGAGGGTATGGCCTAGGTGTGTGTGGGTGGGTGTGGCAGTGGGACTACGATGATAATGGCAGGATTGTTTCGATGTGTAGGATGTCTTCAATAACCAGTGGGAATGTGGCGCGGGGTACCCAAACATCCATTTTCTATTATTATATTTTACTTGACTTGCGTTATTTGGGGAGTGTTCTTTGGTGAGTCTTCGTTGGTTAGTTTCCTTGTTAAGTGCTTGGTTATTCCTTTTCTCACAGGGCATTAGTATGCCTCACCACTTGTGCATGAGAGATTTAGGTTTTTCCCTACTGAGTATACTTGTATGCTCACCCTATGTATATTAAAACTATTTTCATGTTTCCAGGAGGGATTAGGGGATCGCGCAGGACCATACTAGCGCAGGACCTTTGGGACAGTTGCAGTTGCTGTTTTTATTTCTTTGGTAATATACCTTTGTAGTCACTTTGTACTTTGTGGTAGTTACTTTTGGAACATGCATATGAAAATGGTTTGTTTTGTATTTACTTGCACTTTTAGTTTTGGTGTTGTGGGATTTACTATCTTATCTCCCGATCCTATTAAAATAAAAAGGGTAATGCATTCCATTCAGTGAGTGATTCTATACCCTTGGCGCTGGTCGCCACTCCGGGACCTATTGAAGGTGGGTTTAGGGGGAAATTATCTCTCCCTCAACTTGAAGAAGTAAGGGCCTGGCAGTCTGCTGACCCTTCCCTCCTTTTGGTGATGGTGGGTCGTGAAAGAATGGTATAAGAGGAGAGAGGTTTGAGAGATAGGATGGAGTCTATAGTTAGGAACATTAAGGATTGCATGGGATGGTAGGGAAATAGTGTTGGGTGACCGCGGTGCGTGAATTAGGCCAGGGAAGACCGGCTAGGACATGAGATTTTAGGGCCCCCCGTGATCTGATGCAAGGACTCTGGACCTACCGAACAACCAAGTGAGGCCACGCTAATTGCAGGGTAGAAACCCTAGGAAAGGTATATGCATCATAATGACTTCTATTCTCGTGTTTCATGAGTGTTTTGGAAATTTAAATAAATAATAAGTTTAAGAATTTTTTAAGAAAAATATTATACACTACTTGGGCTCAGGCATTCATTGTTTACCTTGCAGCTATGGCACCTGGAAGGTGACCATGTGTGGTGCGGGCGATCAAGGCCCAGGAGGCTACTCTGGCAGATTGGCAAAGAGCTGATCGAGAGGAGGAGGACGAGCAGTGGTAGAAGACACTTCGGTCCTTCTAGTGATAGAACCTCGAGAAATATGAGGGCAGTAACTCTGACATGAAGATGGGGAGTTGGTTAGAGGAGCTGGTGATATCCTTCATCTTGATTCGGGACCTGACAGAGTACTGGGTCCCTCTAGCCGTTAGCCAGATGCGGGGAGCGGCGTGTCAGTGGTGGACGCTTTACCTGGGGGAGAGGAGGGAGGCTGAGGTTGTATGGGATGATTTTGAGAAGGAGTTCCGGGCGGAATTCCTCTCTTCTATGATGAAGGTGGAGAAGAGGCAGGAGGTACTCTCCCTCTAGCAGGGGAGTATGTCAGTAAGGGAGCTGAGAATCAAGTTCAAGGACCTCCAACGTTTTTCTCCAGACCACTTTCCAGATGAAGAGACTTAGGTAAGATGTTTATAGGAGGCGCTCTGACCCTCCCTCCAGTATGCTGTTACCCCCTTCACCCTGCTGACATACTTGGAGGTCCAAAAGAAGGCCAAAGTGGTGGAAAGGATTCACATTCTTGGAGGTGTATCGCGAGAGGGGATACAACTGGGATCATCGAAGGGGAAGGCTATCAGCACCATAACACCAGCATCAGGACCCTCTCGGTTCTGACCAATAGGGAGCAGGCCACAACAGTTCCAGTTCCGGTCCCCCGGTACCCGCCCTTTCCTTTCGGGCCCAGGATCGAGGTGCTTCATCTGTGGGATCCATCTACATCTCCGGAATCATTCCCCAACCGAGTACAATATGGTTGTGGCGGATAGGCCCACTGCCTGCCCTAGCAGCAGCTTCCAGCTTGGCCCTTCCAGCAGCAGCAGCAGGGGCAGCGAGCTCCCGCTCCTCTGAGAGTAGACGTTGTAGGAGGAGGCCAACCTCCGGTCACTCCTCAGGGACATTGACCAGGGCGTGGTCAAGGAGGTGTCCGGCAGCTGAGAGGCAGAGGAGCTGGGCGTGGGCAGTTGCACGCCGCTGAGGCAGCAGTCCTAGCAGGACCAAATTTCGTTCGAGGTACGATCTGTTTTTTTAGCAGCCTTGATTATGCCTTGTTCGATATCGGAGCTTCGCACTCCTTCGTTGCACCCAGTCTAGCCCGTGCTTTAGGTCTAGATGCCGAGAGACTTCCAGTTCCCCTAGTTCTATGCACACCAGTCAGATGTCAGACCGACTTATAATATGTTTTTTTAGGATGCAGATTGATGATAGGGCCACATCAATCGGTCAAGGATCTAGTACTTCTACATATACAACCATAAGATGTCATCCTAGGCATCGACTGGCTGTTCTCTGTGTGTGCCATCATCGACTGAATCCGAGGAAGGGTTGTGTTCTCAGACTTGGGTGGACAATGCGTTACTTTGATTGGCGAGCAGAGCAGTCCGAAGGGCAGCAGGCGAGAAAAACCCCTACTCTCCTTGCTAGCAGAGCTGTTAGTAAAGTCGGTGGATGCTAAGATAGTGGAGGTTCCAGGAATCATCAGTGAGTTTATGGATGTCTTTCATAAGGAAAAAAAGACTCTACCCCCTCGATGTGATATTGAGTTTGGGATAGAATTGCAGCCCGCTGCTCGTCAGATTTCGATGGCTCCATACCAGATGGCACCTTCGGAGCTACGAGAGTTGCGAATTCAGATTAAAAATATGATGAAGAGGGGTTGTGTTCGACCAAGTGCGTCACCTTGGGGTGCTCCAGTCTTGTTCGCAAAGAAGGAAGATGATGGTTTCAGGTTGTGCATAGACTACAGGAGGCTGAATCATGTGACAGTCAAGAATCGCTACCCTCTTCCGAGGATAGACGATCTTTTCGACCAGCTGAAAGGGGCAAGGTGGTTCTCGAAGATCGACCTGCGGTCTGGGTATCACCAGTTGAGAGTGAAAGAGGGTGACATCCCAAAGACGACGTTTAGGTGCAGATATGGACACTTCGAGTTCGTAGTCATGAATTTAGGTGTTACGAATTCCCCAGTTATATTCACGGGGCTTATAAACTCTATCTTCAGAGAGTATCTGGATTAGTTCATAGTTGTGTACATCGACGATATCCTAGTCTATTCAAGATCAGTGGAAGACCACACAGAGCACTTGAGGACAGTTTTGGAGGTCCTCCGACATCACCAAATTTATGGGAAGTTGTCAAAATGCATGTTATGGGTGCGAGAAGTGCACTTATTTGGGCACATAGTGTCCGAGTAGGTGGTAGCAGTGGACCCATCAAAGGTTGAAGCAGTTGTTTCCTGGGCAGCACCCAAGAGTGTGGCAGAGGTTCGCAGCTTCCTCGGGCTGGCGGGTTACTATCTAAGGTTCGAACCCAATTTCTCCCAAGTTGTAGCCCCTTTGATAGCCTTTACCAAGAAGGACGAGGTTTTCATGTGGAGTGAGTAGTGAGAGACAGCCTAAAACTATCTGAAGGAGAAGCTGGTTAGTGCCCCAGTGCTGAGACTTCCAGAAGAAGGGGTGGCATATGAGGTGTTATGTGATGCTTCAGGGAAAGATCTCAGATGTGTATTGATTCAGTGACAAGGTATAACGACCCATACCTTACAAACATTGTTAATACTTAAAAATTGAATCACACTTATTACAACGTATGACAAAACCACAAAGGACCGTATAGGTATAGTGTCTTTAGAAACTGGGAAACATAAACAACTGGTTCATAAATTTTCTACAGTGTCTCCCATTTATTTCATCATATCTAGGGTCCCTTTTAGCATATTCTACTTAATATCCATCTTCCTGACCTGGGGAAAAGAAAACATAAAAGGGTGAGCTCAAATGCTCAGCAAGGGCAAATAAAGGAAATAATAATCATATCATATCTTTTTGAAAATCAAAACCTGCAAAAGAGATCATAATATCTTAACATGGAATAAATCATAGAAGTGAAAATGAGATCCCCATAATCATAACATAAAACTTGATACTTTGTGGCATGCACACATAATCATGGGAAATCATTTCTTGTTAGTCATGACTCATTTCCAAGACTATCTTAGTGGACAAAGTCCCTTTCTGAACCGAGTCACCCTCGTTCCAGTCCCGTTTCACTGAACCGGTATAACCTACCGTTCCAGCCATGTCTATCTCATGAGATATAAAATCTTTACCCAATGCATTGGAGGGAGATATAGGTCCCACCCATCTTATAATGAATCCTTTCTTATGTGTGCCACATAATCATAAAACATACATCATCGCATAACACATGTAACAAAAATGGGATTCTTGAAACATCATGACATCATAAATCAATTAATATAAGATAAAGGAATTCATAAACATAATTCCATCACAACATAGTCAAATCAATGTAAAAATATGGATAGAAACAGAACCCTTTATTATCTTAGATGGAAAATAATTTTGATAAAACACTTGAATTGAATTCTTGAGGAAAATATCCTTTCTTCTTCAAAATCAATTTCTTTTCACAAAACATCATGCAATTTTAAAAGAAAGATATTTTATTGAAAATAGTCATGAAATCTTTTAGAGGAAGCTTCATGAAAATAAGGCTTTATAAAACAGTAGAAATCCATTCGTGCCGTATAAGTTAAAAAAAACATTCTTCGTACTTTTGTCGGAAAAGTCAAAAAGTACCTCGTACGAAAAACATCAAAAGATTCCTTTCATTTCTTTTACTAAAAACTCACCGAAGGGTAAAAATGGATTTATACAATTTTAGGTGGATGGAAATAATATTACATATTGATGAAACATGGATGTGGATGATAAAATACACCCCAGTAAATACTTACGAATAAACAATCTCGGATAAAAATGAGATTGTGATATTTCCCTTACCTTAGGTCCGATTTGCTTTGTACGTGTCCGAAGCTCCTGTATAATGGTTTAAATAATGTTATTGACTTGTTCTAGAATCATACATATTGATATGATATCATATATGGTCATATTCTTAGCTTCTTGTTAGTAATATTTCATTGTTACTTGTTACTCGGGTCTTTATTGCCTTTTGTTCTTATGCGTGTTTTGCCGAATACATTCTTATTCTTCTTTTAAGTTTAGAGATACCTTATATACAGAATGGTATTAGTGTAACATATATCATATTCATTCATTCAATTCATTTATATAATTACTATGTAATGATGATCATGTAGAACGAGTCGCATCACATCGTGGAGACGGTATTCCGTACGTACGCACGAGTGATGATATCATTACTATGATCGTGGAATTGTATTGGAGTATATATATATTATTTCAGTATTAATATTACTTAATAATAATCATAAATAGTTACTCATTACACCATTATACCCATCCTTGTAAAGTGATGGTGGAAAATAGATTACACCACGGCGTGGAGACGGTATTCCGTACGTACGCACGCGCGGTGATTTCATTTTTCCGTAGGATGGATAGAAGGTGAATTAGGGTTGTTTAATAATTATAATAACATATCAGTATGTAATTAATACTGATGTTATTACTTTATCATGAAACAACTAAAGAAGAAGATGTTGAAGAAGAAAGAAATTGAAAAGATCGGTAATGGATATTACCTCTTCTTTGGAACGCTTCTTTGAATCCTTCACTTAGGGAACTAAGATTTGTCTTTGAAGAAGACCAGGACCTCTAAGATTATTCTAGGGAAGTGGAGAGGAGAAAATGGCAGGGGTTGGCCGAGCTTGAGTACTCAAATTGGTGTGAGGAGGAGGGGGAGGAGGTGCCCTTTTATAAGGGAGGAGAGGGGCACCTTAGGAATATCTCAAAATATTATTTTATATTAAAGTCAAAATCGGTTTATAATGGTTCCAAAGGGTCTTATCTCGAAGCTAAAGTGGGGATGGGTCGAAATCCTATCAACCAATAGGATTTAGACAAGTTTAGGGTATTATTTTAACCTTATCAATTAGATTTAACTCTAAGTTAAATAATTTAACTTTTACCGTGTCTTTTTGTTTTCTTTCACTATATGGTTAATACACTTACTATAACATGCCAAAAGAACCCCAAATTGTTTATTATTTATATATATATCCTTATCTAAGTTATTTGGCCGAACCTTTTATTTTTAGGAATAAAATAACAATTAATAATATAATATTTGATTTAAAAACTATTTTGTGTCAATTTTGACACTATTTGATATATGATTTTTGTGAAAGTCATAACAGAATTATATGTTCGAATAAAGTTGATTAAATCAACATTAATATATCATAGTAACCTAGAAAATTAGTGTAATTCATAAAAAGTCTCAAATTACATTTATTTTGGTGTTTATAACATCAATTATGTCAATATTTCATTAATAAGATAATTACTGCATCATCATTGTGTCATAAATAAATTAAATTATTTAATGTCTAAAAATTACAAAACAAATACCATTATGTAGGAAATATGTTTAGATTTCTAATGAATATTTATAGTCGAATTTATCTTATGTATAAACCCATATTAAAAATGATTTACTTATTAAACTTTGATTTTAACTATTTTAACCCTTCTTTAAATAAATTAATAATAAATGTCCTAATCTAATCCAAGTGGGCCTAAATGGTCATATGTTATTCCTAAGTTTGTTTTTGGTCGAATTACACTTGTCCAATAGAATTAGGACATGTTTTAGGGTAATATTGATATCATATTTACCCTTAGTTACCCTATTTACTATTAACCGCGATAAAAATAGTAAAAAGTTACTATTCACCAAAAAATTATTTTTATCTCATTGAACCACATTTTACTTAATGATATCAACCGTGTCTGTCGGATTTTTGAAATTCCATTCACAGAAGCGGTAAAATTATGTTTTATGCAAAATTCAGTTTTTAACCTACCACTTAGTGGTTTCACTATTCATCAAAAATTGAAAGTTTTCAGAAAAAATACCAAAATTTCACCCTAGGCTAATTTCGATATTCTGAGTCCAAAAATGAAGTCCATTTTGAAAAATAAAATTTATAAAATTTCAAAAAGTGGTTATTACTATTCATAACGGCTAGTTTTAATAGCATATTGTTGTTTACTGAAACTCGGTATTGCGTACGACGCAAGCTATCGAGGAAGGTCGTGATTGCGTGTAAAGCAAGCCAAGCAAGTGTTGTGTAGAAAAAGATTCCTTTGATGATTTATATAACATAAAAGTCTCGGGTGTTACATTCTACCCCCCTTAAAAAGAATTTCGCCCTCAAAATTCGTCACTTTGTAACAAAAAGATGAGGATAATTATCCCTCATCATATCCTCAAGCTCCCATGTAGATTCTTCAAGTTGGTGGTTCCTCCATAAAACCTTCACCAAGCGAGTGGTATTGTTTCGTAGGACTTTTTCGCTACGATCCAGAATCTCTATCGGCTGTTCTTCATAAGAAAGATCTTGCTCCAGCGGTACAACTTCTGAGCTGAGTACATGTGAAGGATCTGGTATGTACTTTCTCAGGAGAGATACGTGGAACACATCGTGAACTTGAGAGAGATTCGGTGGAAGCGCCAATCGGTAAGCTACCTTCCCAACACGATCCAGTATTTCGAAAGGACCGATATATCTAGGGCTCAACTTCCCCTTCTTTCCAAATCTCATAACCCTCTTCCAGGGAGATATTCGTAAGAACACTTTATCACCCACTTCAAACTCTAGGTCTTTTCTTCGGTTGTCGGCATAACTTTTCTGTCGACTCTGAGCTGCTCTTATGTGTTGTTGAATAGATCTAACCTTTTCTGCCATTTCATCAACGAGATCAGGTCCTAATAGCTTTCTTTCCCCAACTTCATCCCAGTAAGTTGGAGTCCTGCATTTCTTTCCATAGAGAGCTTCATAAGGATCCATCTGAATACTGGAGTGAAAGCTATTATTATAAGAAAATTCCACCAAGGTAGGTGTTGATCCCAACCTCCTATGAAATCCATAGAGAAATCTCTCAACATATCTTCTAGGGTTTGAATTGTTCTCTCAGACTGACCGTCTGTCTGGGGATGATAAGCAGTGCTGAAACTCAACTCTGTATCCAGAGTATGCTGAAGACTTCGCCAGAACTTCGAGGTATATCTTGGATCTCGATCAGATATAATAGAAAGTGGTACTCCATGCAATCTTACCACTTCCTTTACATATATCCTGGCAAGCTGATCTAGAGAGAAATCCTCTCTAATAGCAATGAAGTGTGCAGACTTTCTAAGACGATCAACTATGACCCAGATAGCATTATTGCCTTTGGATGTTTTAGGAAGTCCTGTGACAAAGTCCATAGTGATGTTTTCCCATTTCCATTCAGGTATGGGTAATGGTTGTAACACCCCCTTAGACTTCTGTCTCTCAGCTTTAACTTGTTGACAAACCAAGCATCGAGAGACATATTCAGCAACATCTCTTTTCATGCCATCCCACCAGAAGTACTCTTTCAGGTCCCTATACATCTTCGTGCTTCCAGGATTAATAGGGAATGATGAACTATGAGCCTCATCCAGCAGCTCATTCTTTAATTCGGGGATGGGAGGAACGCAAATCCGATTCCTAAACTTTATTATCCCATCACAATCAAGGTTGAATTCAGGAACATTTCTCACCTTCTTTTGTAACTCGAAATCTTCTTTCTGTGCCTCTTTAATCTTCACATGTATAGATGGTTGAACATTCATTTGAGAAAGATAAGATTTTTCCCCTTCCATTATAATTCCAAGATCCATCCTTTGTAAATACATAAATATTGGATCTTTTGTGATCCTCATCATGGATAAACTAGCATGGTCTTGTCGACTTAATGCATCTGCCACCTTGTTTTCTTTCCCAGGGTGGTAATGGATTGAGCAGTCATAATCATTAATCAGCTCCAACCATCTTCTTTGGTGCATATTCAGCTCCTTTTGTGTGAAAATATACTTTAAACTTTTATGATCAGTATAAATATCACACCTTTCACCATAAAGGTAATGCCTCCAAATCTTTAATGCAAAGATTACCGCAACCAACTCCAAATCATGTGTTGGGTAATTTTGCTCATGGATTTTCAACTGTCGTGAGGCATAAGCTATCACCATATCATTTTTCATAAGAACACACCCCAATCCCTTCTTGGATGCATCACTGTAGATCACAAACCTTTCTCCACTACAAGGCAGAGTGAGCACAGGTGCACTGGATAACCTTCTTTTCAACTCCTTGAAATTCTCTTCACATTCCTCTGTCTAGACAAACTTAACTCCTTTCCGAGTCAACTTGGTGAGTGGATTAGATAATCGTGAAAAATATTTTACAAAACGTCGATAATATCCAGCCAAACCAAGAAAACTTCGGATATCAGTTACTGTTGTTGGTCTTGACCATCTTTCGATAACCTCTGTTTTTGCTGGATCCACAGATATCCCCTCTTTTGAGATTATGTGACCCAAAAATGCAACTTTTTGAAGCCAAAATTCACACTTGGTAAATTTGGCATAAAGCTTCTCCTTTCTCAGGGTCTTCAATATAATTCTCAAGTGATCTTCATGCTCTTCCTTTCTCTTTGAATAGACAAGAATATCGTCTATAAAGACTACCACAAATTGATCAAGATAGTCTCTAAAGACTCTATTCATTAGATCCATGAAGATAGCAGGGGCATTAGTAAGACCAAATGGCATCACTATAAATTCATAGTGTCCATACCTTGTACGGAAATCCGTCTTTGGTATATCCTCCCTTTTGACCCTTAATTGATGATACCCTGAACGAAGATCAATCTTGGAAAAGTATTGAGCTCCACGTAGTTGGTCAAATAAGTCATCAATGCGTGGGAGATGATATTTGTTCTTGATAGTGATCTTGTTAAGTTCTCGATAATCAATTCAGAGTCTCATTGATCCATCTTTCTTCTTAACAAATAGAACAGGTGATCCCCAAGGTGACGCACTAGGGCGTATGAATCCCTTATCAAGATTCTCTTGGAGTTTCTTCTTCAATTCCTGAAACTCAATTGGGGCCATTCTATAAGGTGTCTTTGAAATAGGCAAGGCACCAGGTACGAGTTCTATTGAAAACTCAACTTCACGATTTGGTGGAAGACCTGGTAATTCCTCCGGAAAGACATCATCAAACTCCCGTACAATGGGCATATTCTTAATCGTGAGTTTCTCACCAACCATTTGAGATAAATAACCTTCATTTAGTGGAATCAAGACCCATAAGATGGAAGAAATTTCCACTGGAAGGTTATGTTCATCCTTGCATCGGTATATGATCGTAGATTGATCTAGAATATGAAATGTGACTTCCCTTCTTTGGCAATTGATATGAGCTCCATGTAGAGAAAGCCAATCCATGCCAAGAATCACATCAAATTCCACTAAAGGAAGGATCACAAGATTTGCAGGAAGCACTTTCCCACAAACTTCGATCGGAGAAGAATTATAAACTTTTGATGCGATTGATGTGCCATTAGGTGTTGTCACAGCTAACTCAACATCTAATTTTTGAGGTAATACGGTGATACCCTTAGAAAATTTTTCAGAAATAAAAGAGTGGGTGGATCCAGAATCAAATAAAACATTTGCTACTTTAGAGTGGATGGTAAGTGTACCTTTCACCACATCGTTATCGTACTCCACATCGCTGATAGAAATTGCATGTGACTTTCCTTTGTCTTTAGCCTTAAGAGTTTGTTGACGTCGACCATCATCATCAACCCTTGGATTTGGGCATTGATTGGCATAATGACCCATCTCCTTGCACTTGAAACATTGAAGTGTAGTACGTTCATTCTGTGTATCCCTTCCTTTGTTTGCGTCATTAGACATCTTCTTCCCATTATCACGGCATTCAAATGCCCGATGACCTTCTTTTCCACATTTAAAACATTTACTTGTCCCTTTAAGACAACTCCCTCCATGTTTCTTTCCACACTTTGAGCATAAGGAAAAGATCATCTTCTTTTCCGTGTGATCTTTAGATTTTTCTTTGAATTCCATCTTCCTCTTCTTATCAAACCCATGTGACTGATGGGTTACTCCAATCTCCATCTCGACTTTGAGAGCACATCGAACGATTTCCTCGTAGCTATTGAATTCCCTTATGGCTAACGCCCTTCGAAGACTTGGTTTTAAGCCACTAAAGAATCGATCGATCTTACTCTCAGGTTGGATAATAATACCAGAAGCGTACCTTGCAAGTCTGGTAAAATTTGCTTCATAGGTACCAACAGATTCATCATCCCTTTGCTTCAGTTCAAGAAACTATTTCTCCATCTTTGTTCGGAGAATATGAGGGAAGTACTTATTGAAAAATAAGTTCTTGAACTCGTCCCATTCCATAGACTCAATTTCATCCCTTTGCCTCGTATTCTTAACAAGATTCCACCATTGATCCGCATCTCCTTCCAAACGATACACTGCTAGGATGACTTTATCATGCTCAGAACATTGAAGAACTGAAAATATCTTTTCAGTAGTACTAATCCATTGTTCAGCAACTAATGGATCAATAGACCCGCTGAAAGAAGGTGGACGCTGCCTCATGAAGGATTCAACAGAATGTTGCTCCCTCCTTTGCTCGTTTGGAAATCCTGCATGATTCATAGCTTGAGAAAGTTGTGTGAGCATGGCTACAAGATTTTGCATTCCATATCCCATATCGTTTGGTTGCTCAGGGGGACAATCATTGCATTGCCCATCGCATTCCGCATTAACACGGTTCCTTCGGGTTCCAGCCATTGACTAAAACCAAGAAGAATAGTGTGAGAAACACTAATTATAATAGGAAACCACATAATTCAAGAATAAAATTTTAATGCTTATGGTCTTATCCTAGGTTATTCATGGCCATTTCTAAGATTGTGTTCTATGCTTAGACTTATCCTTAGGGTTCTTACTAAGGCTTTCACATCCTAGTTTCCAAAGGTTGACTATACCTTTCCTCTGATACCAACTATAACGACCCATACCTTACATACATTGTTAATACTTAAAAATTGAATCACACTTATTACAACGTATGACAAAACCACAAAGGACCGTATTGGTATAGTGTCTTTAGAAACTGGGAAACATAAACAACTGGTTCATAAATCTTCTACAGTGTCTCCCATTTATTTCATCATATCTAGGGTCCCTTTTAGCATATTATACTTAATATCCATCTTCCTGACCTGGGGAAAAGAAAACATAAAAGGGTGAGCTCAAATGCTCAGCAAGGGCAAATAAAGGAAATAAAAATCATATCGTATCTTTTTGAAAATCAAAACCTGCAAAAGAGACCATAATATCTTAACTTGGAATAAATCATAGAAGTGAAAATGAGATCCCCATAATCATAACATAAAACTTGAAACTTTGTGGCATGCACACATAATCATGGGAAATCATTTCTTGTTAGTCATGACTCATTTCCAAGACTATCTTAGTGGACAAAGTCCCTTTCTGAACCGAGTCACCCTCGTTCCAGTCCTGTTTCACTGAACCGGTATAACCTACCGTTCCAGCCATGTCTATCTCATGAGATATAAAATCTTTACCCAATGCATTGGAGGGAGATATAGGTCCCACCCATCTTATAATGAATCCTTTCTTATGTGTGCCACATAATCATAAAACATACATCATCGCATAACACATGTAACAAAAATGGGATTCTTGAAACATCATGACATCATAAATCAATTCATATAAGATAAAGGAATTCATAAACATAATTCCATCACAACATAGTCAAATCAATGTAAAAATATGGATAGAAACAGAACCCTTTATTATCTTAGATGGAAAATAATTTTGATAAAACACTTGAATTGAATTCTTGAGGAAAATATCCTTTCTTCTTCAAAATCAATTTCTTTTCACAAAACATCATGCAATTTTAAAAGAAAGAGATTTTATTGAAAATAGTCATGAAATATTTTAGATGAAGCTTCATGAAAATAAGGCTTTATAAAACAGTAGAAATCCATTCGTGCCGTATAAGTTAAAAAAAACATTCTTCGTACTTTTGTCGGAAAAGTCAGAAAGTACCTCGTACGAAAAACATCAAAAGATTCCTTTCATTTATTTTACTAAAAACTCACCGAAGGGTAAAAATGGATTTAAACAATTGTAGGTGGATGGAAATAATATTACATATTGATGAAACATGGATGTGGATGATAAAATACACCCCAGTAAATACTTACGAATAAACAATCTCGGATAAAAATGAGATTGTGATATTTCCCTTACCTTTGGTCCGATTTGCTTTGTACGTGTCCGAAGATCCTCTATAATGGTTTAAATAATGTTATTGACTTGTTCTAGAATCATACATATTGATATGATATCATATATGGTCATATTCTTAGCTTCTTGTTAGTAATATTTCATTGTTACTTGTTACTCGGGTCTTTATTGCCTTTTGTTCTTATGCATGTTTTGCCGAATACATTCTTATTCTTCTTTTAAGTTTAGAGATACCTTATATACAGAATGGTATTAGTGTAACATATATCATATTTATTCATTCAATTCATTTATATAATTACTATGTAATGATGATCATGTAGAACGAGTCGCATCACATCGTGGAGACGGTATTCCGTACGTACGCACGAGTGATGATATAATTCCTCTGATCGTGGAATTATATTGGAGTATATATATATTATTTCAGTATTAATATTACTAAATAATAATCATAAATAGTTACTCATTACACCATTATACCCATCCTTGTAAATTGATGGTGGAAAATAGATTACACCACGGCGTGGAGACGGTATTCTGTACGTACGCACGCGCGGTGATTTCATTTTTCCGTAGGATGGATAGAAGGTGAATTTGGGTTGTTTCATAATTATAATAACATATCAGTATGTAATTAATACTGATGTTATTACTTTATCATGAAAAAACTAAAGAAGAAGAAGTTGAAGAAGAAAGAAATTGAAAAGATCGGTAATGGATATTACCTCTTCTTTGGAACGCTTCTTTGAATCCTTCACTTAGGGAACTAAGATTTGTCTTTGAAGAAGACCAGGACCTCTAGGATTATTCTAGAGAAGTGGAGAGGAGAAAATGGCAGGGGTTGGCCGAGCTTGAGTGCTCAAATTGGTGTGAGGAGGAGGGGGAGGAGGTGCCCTTTTATAAGGGAGGAGAGGGGCACCTTAGGAATATCTCAAAATATTATTTTATATTAAAGTCAAAATCGGTTTATAATGGTTCCAAAGGGTCTTATTTCGAAGCTAAAGTGGGTATGGGTCGCAATCCTATCAACCAATAGGATTTAGACAAGTTTAGGGTATTATTTTAACATTATCAATTAGATTTAACTCTAAGTTAAATAATTTAACTTTTACCGTGTCTTTTTGTTTTCTTTCACTATATGGTTAATACACTTACTATAACATGACAAACGAACCCCAAATTGTTTATTTTTAATATATATATCCTTATCTAAGTTATTTGGACGAAACTTTTATTTTTAGGAAAATAATAACAATTAATAATATAATATTTGATTTAAAAACTATTTTGTGTCAATTTTGACACTATTTGATATATGATTTTTGTGAAAGTCATAACAGAATTATATGTTCGAATAAAGTTTATTAAATCAACATTAATATATCATAGTAACCTAGAAAATTAGTGGAATTCATAAAAAGTCTCAAATTACATTTATTTTGGTGTTTATAACATCAATTATGTCAATATTTCATTAATAAGATAATTACTGCATCATCATTGTGTCATAAATAAATTAAATTATTTAATGTCTAAAAATTACAAAAAAATACCATTATGTAGGAAATATGTTTAGCTTTCTAATGAATATTTATAGTCTAATTTATCTTATGTATAACCCCATATTAAAAATGATTTACTTATTAAACTTTGATTTTAACTATTTTAACCCTTCTTTAAATAAATTAATAATAAATGTCCTAATCTAATACAAGTGGGCCTAAATGGTCATATTTTATTCCTAAGTTTGTTTTTGGTCGAATTACACTTTTCCAATAGAATTAGGACATGTGTTAGGGTAATATTGATATCATATTTACCCTTAGTTACCCTATTTACTATTAACCGCGATAAAAATAGTAAAAAGTTACTATTCACCAAAAATTATTTTTATCTCATTGAACCACATTTTACTTACTGATATCAACCGTGTCTGTCGGATTTTTGAAATTCCATTCACAGAAGCGGTAAAATTAAGTTTTATGCAAAATTCAGTTTTTAACCTACCACTTAGTGGTTTCACTATTCATCAAAAATTGAAAGTTTTCAGAAAAAGACCAAAATTTTACCCTAGGCTAATTTCGATATTCTGAGTCCAAAAATGAAGTCCATTTTGAAAAATAAAATTTATAAAATTTCAAAAAGTGGTTATTACTATTCATAACGGCTAGTTTTAATAGCATATTGTTGTTTAGTGAAACTCGGTATTGCGTACGACGCAAGCTATCGAGGAAGGTCGTGATTGCGTGTAAAGCAAGCCAAGCAAGTGTTGTGTAGAAAAAGATTCCTTTGATGATTTATATAACATAAAAGTCTCGGGTGTTACACAAGGGGTGATCTCTTATTGGTCTAGGCATCTATGCCCTCATGAGAAAAATTATGCCACCCACAACCTAGAGCTCACAGTGGTCATTTTTGCGCTAAATTTATGGTGGCATTACCTCATCAGAGAACGCTTTGTGGTATTCACGGACAATAAAAGCTTGATGTATATCTTCTCCCAATGGGACCTAAACTTGTGGTAGCGAAGGTGGGTGGAGTTCCTCCAGTATTACAACTTTGAGATTTCCTACACTTCCGGGAAGGGGAATGTACTGTCCGATTCATTGAGCATGCAATCGCAGAAGGATGCGGTCCGAGAGTCGGCAGATGCTTGGACGGTGATGGAGGAGTTGGCTTCCTAGCACCTAGATGTGAGGACAAATGGCCATAGAGGTTGCCTATATCAGATGATAGTGCAGTCTTATCTATTGTGGAAAGTGGATGAGTCTTAGTGGGGAGACCCAGAGTGAGAGGTGATGCGTGACCGAGTTTACCAGAATAATGCTCTGGAAGGGTGGAAAGAGGATGGTCAGAACCAGATGCTTTTCCGAGTAAATCTATTTGTTCTAGAGGCGATGTGTGGCGAGGTTCTTAGTGAGTTCCACAAATCACCCCTAGAGGTACACCCATGAGTTTCCAAGATGTACTAGGGTTTGAAGAGACAGTTCTAGTGGCCCGGAGTAAAGAGAGCAGTGGCTGAATTTGTGGCCAAGTGCCTAGTGTTTCAGCAGGTGAAGGCTGAACATCATGTTCCAGTTGGCCTGCTGTAGTCTTTGGATTCCCCCGATTGGACGTGGGAGGACATCTCGATGTATTTCGTCACGGGACTACCCAAGGTTCAAGTAGGATACGATTCCCTCTGGGTAGTAGTGGAACGGTTGACGAAATCGGATCACTTTTTGGCGATTAAGGAGTCGAGTGCAGTGGATGATTTGGCATGGAGGTACATGGATGAGGTGGTGCGGTTGAATGGAGTTCCGAGATCCATAGTCTCAGATAGGGATGTACAGTTTACCTCACGAGTCTGGAGAGGATTGCAGCATGCTTTTGGCACCCAGCTACATCTTAGCACTGCTTTCCATCCCCAGATGGATGGACAGATAGAGAGCACCATCCAGACCATGGAGGATATGCTTAGGGCATGTGTCCTGGACTCAAGAGGATCGTGGGTGTGACACATAACTTTGATAGAGTTAGCCTACAATAATAGCTATCACTCTACCATTGGTATGGCCCCATTTAAAGCCTTGTACGGGAGACCATTCCGCTCACCTGTGTGTTGGACCAGAGTCGAAGAGGCGGGCATCCTTTTCCCAGAGGTGGTTCAGAGCACGACGAAGAAGGTTCAGCTTATACGAGAAAGGATGAAGGCGGCCCAGGACCGAAAAAAGTTGTATGCTGATACCAGGATGAGGCCCTTGGATTTTGAGGTTAGAGACCACGTGTTATTGAAGGTCTCCCCTCGGCGTGGACAAAGAAGGTTCGACAAGGGGAGTAAGATTTCTCCCAGGTTCATCGGACCCTTCGAAGTGTTGTGGCGGGTGGTAAAAGTGGATTATCAGCTAGCGTTACCACTGCCGCTACTAAGGATACATGTCATCTTACATGTGTCCCAGCTACGTCGATATCTTCACGACGATTCACACATCCTCGACTGGGGAGAGCTAGACATCGA
Source organism: Viscum album (assembly GCA_963277665.1). NCBI lineage: Eukaryota > Viridiplantae > Streptophyta > Magnoliopsida > Santalales > Viscaceae > Viscum > Viscum album. The sequence goes on along the minus strand of OY728141.1, from coordinate 434,847,882 downwards.
GGACGACGTGACCTTTGTGGAAAGACTAGTGATGATCGAGGATCGTGATGAGAAGGTGCGTCGTGGGTGAACCATTCCCCTGGTTCATGTGTTATGGAGACATGGTGGGCTTGAGAAGAGTGTGTGGGAGAGGGAAGCACAAATTCATGCCCAGTACCCAGAGATGTTTTGAGTTTTGTGCTCTTCTATTTATAGTTGTTGTGGTGGAGCGTTTTACCTTGTTGGCTATAAAATATGTGGTTTTTATTCCACTGAATCTGTGTGAAAAGTCCTGGATATGGTGAGGGGAGGACCCGACCCTTAATCAAGATGCATTAAGGTGGATGCGATTAAACCCGTGCGGGTGAGTCAGTGCCGCCCAAAGCGGATAGTATCTTGACATGGAATAAGAGACTCCCCAACCCACATGACTGTGCAGTTTGACATGGTATGTTTCTTGGTTATTGAGAGGGAGGTGTTTTTTATGGGAAATGTGGTTCACTCCTGAGAGGTATATTTCAAGGTGGTTGTTTGGACCCTATCTTTCCTTATGGGTTGTCTTGATTCTCGAGTGCGAGAATAGTTTGAGAGGTATCAGATGTAATGGTATGGGTTGTTGGAGGACCATTACTTAGTAAAAATCAGGCGTTTGAGGTGTTCTGGGTGGTATGGGAGGCTATCCCAACTTCTCAGTGAATTTTGACCCACTGTAGGCCTACCGGTAGTCTTAGGCTACCAGTAGCAGGCCTACCGGTATCTCGGTTCTTCCGGTTTTCGCAATCTACTGGTAGATCGGCCTATGGGTAGCTTGGTCTACCGATATCCTTATCCTACCGGTTGCAGGCCTACCAGTAGCTCGGTCTACCGATAGCCACAACCTACCGGTATCTTGGCCTACCGGTAGCTCCGTCTACCGGTAGCTACAGCCTACTGGTAGCTCGTCCTACTGGTAGCTTGGTCTACCGGTAGCCGTAGCCTACTGATATCTCCACCTACCCGTATCTTGGTCTACCGGTAGCCGCAGCCTACCGGTAGCTCAACCTACCGGTATCTCTGTCTACTGATAGCCGAGCCTACCCGTAGGTCGGCCGACCGCTAGCTCGATCTACTAGTAGCCGTAGGCTACCGATAGCTTGGCCTATAGGTAGCTCAGTCTACCGGTAGCCACAGCCTACCAGTAGCTCGGTGTATCGGTGGACCTAGCTTAACCCCCCCCCCACGGGTTTTCCAGTAGTGCCTCCTTTGGGGGAAATTCCCTTTTTTGACCCTTTAAAGCTCGTTTTAAAGCCCAGAAACGCCCATAAATGGCGTTTAATTAAATGTTTAACGAGTCACCCTATGCATCGGTTTTAACCGCCCCTAAAGCCCATGACCCTTTAATGACGTGTGGGGCCGCGCGGTCGACCCATGACCCCGCTCCTTACGTGGTTTCTTATTCTTACCTCAACCATCCCTAACCATTATAAACTAAAGGGTTCTCCCTGGGTTTCTTTTTCTCGATCACCCTCCCATCGATTCGTCTGCTCATCCTTGAGTTCCCGAGGCCCCACCCCTGTAATCGAGAATCTTCTGTTCTGGGTGCATGAAGATAAACTTCGATCGTCGATCAATCATGTAGGGTTTCACCTTTGTCTCTCCTTTCTGTGTATCTTGCGGGGTGGTTATGCTATTGAATCTGTAGAATTGAACTAAAAACACTTTAAAGAAGATAATAAATGGATTCTAAAGAAAGAAGGGGAGGGGTGTGACCGATGATGCTGCTCTGTTTTTCTCTTCTTCCTTGATTAATGATTTCTGAATTGTGTGGGTATACGCCTACTGAAAATCATAGCCTTTGGTGGTATTTCTCTATGAACTAATGAACCCTTACCTCCGTTGATGTTCAAATGGATTGTATTGTGGTTGTGAACCCATGTTGTGTGAATGAATTTGGTTAATTACGTACATCCGGCAAAATAAATTGAAAGCACCAGGATCAATATTTTTCTGTGATAACCCCGGCTAAATTACAGTGGAAATGGAATCATGGAGTGTGTTAAATTGTTAAAATCTTAAAATACCATCATGGCCCGGAATTGCTTTGGTGGTAGTGGTTTTATTGTTTTTCTTTCACGGGCCAATTGCTAGGTGATGTGGGAGGGGATGGGATCCCCTGTTGCTATGGTTTCGCTGGTTGGGAATTTGAGGCCGCGTGGTTACCTTGCTTATATCATGAATTGGGGTGGGATCCTCTGTTGTTGAGGAACCGTTGGCTCTTGGGTTTTTGGAACATGGGGTAGTACCTTGGCTTGTGCTTATGCTTGCTAGTTTCCCAAGTAGATGCAGAAAATTCATCTTAAATTATTAATAAACATGAAAAAAAAGATGAGAAAGATGGGTTTTGGTTTGGTGTGGGTTGTGACTTGGACGTGGGTGCTGAATGTGTTCTTTAGGCGGGCTGATGAAAAACCTAAGCTTTGGGTGAGTGCTTGTTACCTATACATATACTTGTAGTTTTTGTGTTTCTTATTCGCACCCCACCCAAGTTGAGAACATAGTGCCTAACACCCCCATTTCATGGGGGAGGGTGTGTTTCCCAACACTTCTATGAGTGGATGGTTATTAGCTCCTTTATGCTCCCTTTGCCGGATAGCCCAATTATCCTCTGTCAGGCTGTGATGGCCTGAAGTCCATTAGTAGCCCAAGAATCTTCAGGAAGGATGGTGTGGTGGTTGGCCCAAGTGTGTGTGTGCAGGTGGTTTCCCAAGTGTATTCGGGATGAGGCCCAAGTGTCTTCGGGTGTGGCAATGGATCTTCTAGCCCAGGTGTCTTTGGGTGTGGCGGTGGTTGTTCTGGCCTAGGTGTTTGCATATATGGTTACGTGATACGGTTGTGGCCCAAGTGTTTGCGGGCGGGGTTTGGCAGTGGGACTGCGTGAGGGTATGACCCAGGTTTGTGTGGGCCGAGGGTGGTAGTGGGACTGCGGTGAGAATGGAGGGATTGGTTCGATCTGTAGGTTGTCTTCAATAACCAGTGGGTATGTGGCGCAAGGTACCCAAACATCGATGTGCTATTATTATATTTTACTTGACATGTGTTATTTGGGGAGTGTGCCTTGGTGAGGCTTGGGTGGTTAGTTTCCTTGTTAAGTGCTTGGTTATTCCTTTTCTCACAGGGCATTAGTATTCCTCCACACTTGTGCACAAGATCTTTAGGTTTTTCCCTACTGAGTATACTTATATGCTCACCCTTCGTATATTAAAATTGTTTTCAGGTTTCTAGCAGGACTTCATGGATCGCGTGGGACCATACTAGAAGAAGACCTTTGGTATAGTTGTAGTTACTGTTTTTCTTTCTTTGGTACTTTACCTTTGTAGTAACTATGTACTTTGTGGTAGTTAATTTTGGAACATGCATATGGGAATGGTTTTTTTTTCTTTACTTGCACTTTTAGTTTTGGTATTGTGGGATTTACTATCATATCTCTCAATCCTATTAAAAGAAAAAGGGTAATGCCTTCCATTCAGTGAGTGATTCTATACCCTTGGCGCTGGTCGCCACTCCAGGACCTATTGAAGGCGGGTTTACAGGGTCATTATCTCTCCTTCAACTTGAATAAGTAAGGTCCTGGCAATCTGTTGGCCCTTCCATCCTTTGGGTGAAGGCGGGCCGTGACAATATTGAGCTAGCAGCAGTTGTTCATGCGATGCACTGTTGGACACACTACTTATTGGGAGAGCATTTTTTTGGTGTACACAGACCACAAGAGCCTCACATATATCTTTACTCAGCGTGATCTGAATCATAGACAGCGACGGTCGGTGGAGTACCTATAGTCCTTTGACTTCGAGCTTGCTTATACGCTGGGTAAGGGCAATGTAGTGGCCGATGCATTGAGTAGGAGGACTCAAATGCAGGTAGTGCAACATGCTAGCAATGAATATAAACTTATGTCCTTGTTCCCTGAGATGCATCTTGATGTGCAGAATAGCCAAGGGAAGTCTTTTCTATCATCTTTAGCTATGACTTATACCCTCATGGACAGAGTAAAAATGAGACAACTATCAGATTCGGAAGGGCTAGTTCTATGGGAAGGTGTGTCAGGTGAGGACCCTCCTCCTATTTGGACGATAGGCGAGAATGAAGTTCTTCATATCCATGGACGTGTATGGGTTCTAGTGGATATTAGAGAGGAGTTGATGCAGGAGTTTCATGCTTCGATTTAGGAAGTTCATCCTGGAGTCACTAAGATGTATCATGACTTGCGTCGACAGTACTGGAGGCCGTGTATGAAGAGGGAAGTGGCTAGTTTTATCACGAGATGTTCCACCTATCAGCAGGTGAAGGCGGAACACCAGCGGCCATCTGGGCTTTTACAGCAGTTACCTATCCTGGAGTGGAAATGGGATAATGTTGTGATGGACTTCGTGACTGGTTTTCTGAGGTCACCTCGAGGTAACGATGTTGTGTGGGATGTGGTTGATAGGCTCATGAAGGTTTCTCATTTAATTCCAATTAAGGAGACCTTTAGTGTGGATGACCTGGGAAGGTTATATATCTGGCAGATAGTACGACTCCATGGGGTCCCGCACACCATTGTTTCAGACATGGGTGCTCGTTATATGTCACACTTCTGGTAGAGTTTTTAGAGGGTGATGGGTACACAGGTGCTTCTGAGCATTGTATACCACCCTCAGACTGATGGCCAGCCATAGTGTACGATACAAGTGCTTGAGGACATGCTACGAGCATGCGTCCAGGATTTTGGGTGCTCATGGGAGAGGCATATTCCCCTAGTTGAGTTTTCCTATAACAATAGTTATCAAGTGACTATACAGATGGAACCGTAAAAGGATTTATATGGTAGGCCATGGCGATCACCTCTGTGCTGGTTAAAGGTAGGTGAGGCAGCTTTACTGGGACTGCGTCTTGTTCATGAGACTTTAGAGCAGGTCTAGTTGATACAAAAACGGATGGCTACTGCATAGTCTCATTAGTAGTCATATGCTGATCACTGCAGATGACCCCTAGAGTTTGAGGTTGGGGATTAGGTTTTCTTGTGTGTTTCACCGAGGCTGGGACACTGGAAGATCCAAATACAGGGGAAGCTATCGCCAAGATTTGTTGGGCCTTTTGGAATTCTGGAGAGGGTTTGGCCGGTAGCCTATCAGTTGTAGTTACCTCAGAGGTACCGATCCATGCATGACATGTTCCATGTTTTTTAGTTACATAGATACTATTCATACCCATGTCATACCATCCAGCATGAGGAGGTCAAGCTTCAGGTAGAGGAATCCTTTGAGGATCATCTGATTCGTATCATTGATAGGAGCATGAAGGTTCTCCAAGGCCGGTCAGTTCCTATAGTATATGTGCTATGGAAGTATGGCCGTTTACAAGATGAGACTTGGGAGAAGGAGGCCGACGTACGTGCTCAGTGGATGGAGCTGTTCACAGACGAATCTTGACCACCCTTCTGAGAGAAATTCGGGGATGAATTGCTATAAGGGGGGAAGATTGTAAGAACTCAGGTTTTCATATGAGGTACATATCCTTTTATTTTTACTTTATCTATTCTATTGAGGCATAATGTGGATGCTTAACTTGAATGAGGGAGTTACGGAGGTGTCCAAGGCTTGTTCAGAGCCTGGAATGAAGTTTTAGGCTGAAAATGGCATGGCACATGATTTTCGCATGGCCTGCGCATGACCTGGGAGAACCGTTCGCCTTTGTGTAGGCTTGGCAGAGGCTGTAGTACGGCCTGCGCACGGTTTGAGGAAACTGTGTGAGGTGGATGTGCGGTTTCCCCTCGCCTTCTAGTAAGGTCTGCATGGTCTCTGCACGGTTTGTCAAACCGTGTGGGTAAACTGTGAAACCTTCCATGTTTTGAAAATTTAATTATTTTTTAATTAAATTGATTATATTTTATAAAAACCTAAAACTTACCTATTCTTCTTCAACCGGACAATAGGGGAGGTGCCTGGGAAGATCTCAATGAGACTTTGGAGGATTTTCAGCCTTCTCCTTCATCTGATCTCCGTTTCGAATGCCTTTCGTCTTGTTGGATCCGCAACGGTAAGTCCTCAATTACTTTTTAATCATTCTCGATTCTTCTGGTTATAATGAACACAGATTGAATTGAGGCTTATATGCCCTAATTTCTCATTCTTCAACTTTTCTTCAGTTTTCTTCCAAACGAGGACGAATCAGAGCCTAATATTGGATGAGATATCTAGTATGAGCCTAAGGTAGGTGGTCTCGTACTTTTTTCTAATTGTCAAGCTGTTTATATATGTCGGAGTGCCGCGTGCCCACTTTTGGGGTGTCACTTGAACCTAGAATTTAACCCTGTTATTACCTAGCATGTTGTAGGTAATCTGAATAGGATGGTATGTGCTTGAGTTAGGTTGTATACCTTGGACAGGAACCACCCCTTGGGTGCGTTTACTTGAATGGATCTTTTATGGTTTTTGACCTAGGTTTCCTATGAGGCATGCCTTTCCATCCCTCGTGGGTTGTTAGAAATGGAATTAAATATGAACGTAATTGCAATAGAATGAAATTGTAATTGAAATGGTTTTGGGTATGGGATGGAGTTTTTCCCTTTGACCCTTGTATGCAAATTCTTAAATTGCTAGCCCACATGAGTTAAATGCTTTTGAGCTGTTTTAAATGTGAATCAATGTCATGGGTGAACCATGGAACCAATGTGAGTTTCCTTGGACGGAGTCATACGAGAGTTGTTATTGAAATGCCGAGTGAATCATGGATCCAATATGAGATTCCATGGACAGACTCAACAAGGCATGATATGTCATGGGCGATACCCATATCTTATTTATAGGATCCCGTGGATGGGTTCAGATGGCAGACAATACCGCACCTAGAGCGATGTCAGGTTCTTAGAGGTTCGCCGGAACGGGTTTGTAGGGTGTTGGTGGATCTTCTCCCTGAAGGATTCTTGGTCTCCGAATTGAGTATTCCTGGTCTTAGATGGCAGAAAATACTTGCTGCTCAGAGTAGGAGAGCACATGACCAAGCAAAAGCTTGCAATACGACAAGGGATACATTTTGGTTTCTTTTTGGTATTTTGTGTACTTGTACTATGTTTTATTGACTTGCACCATCATATATATATATCATATCCTTCTGTTGGTTAGCTATTTCTACTGTCTATGTGTTGTCTACCAGTTACCTTTTTTTTCTATTGTATGTTGTAATTTCTGCTGCAATACTTTGGTAATGAGGGTATAGTCTCCCCACAAACTCACCTATTCCCTTGCTACTAGTCAGTAGCCTCTGGCATTTGGAGAGATGCGCTTGAGGCCATGTGAAGACCGGTCTGACTACCAGGTTGAATGGGAAGTCGGGTTGGGATGTTACACATGCGATGGTTTTCCATCTCCATGTTTCTAATGTAGTTTTCATGATTTTTTGATGCAATATTTGTGCCATGAAATACTTGTAGAGATGCAGTTTCTTATAGGATAGGTAATCAGGATCCACATCTTTGGTCTATTCTCATGTGAAGAACTTCAACACCTTTGGGGAAGGGGATTCATTTATTCATAAATTTATTTTCATGAAATAATAATTTTATTATGGTTTATCCCTTTGGGTTGCAATGTAATTAACCATATAATGGTTAATATGATTAATTAATAATTGGACAGCATTCACATGTTCACATTTTTTCCATTATAATGGGTTGCCTATGGTCTTTCAAGATAATATTATATATATTTATATTATATTCCTTATTATCATGTTGTTTTGCTTACAGTAACATGTTAAAATTGGTAGAGAACATAAAGCTGAAATTAATTAATAAATAAATAGTAGAATAATAATTAAATAAGAGGTATGTTTGTAATCTACAATTTGTTGTCATTTGAAAATGATCAAATTGATGTGAGGATGAATTTTTAATTTAATGTGATCTTCTATTTGTTAATGGAGTTGATAATAATGTGAAGAATGTTTATAATGGTTGATAATAAATAAAATTCATGTTAAATGAGAATGGTGATTCTCATAGTTTGATGGAACATTTTTAAATACTAAACAAAATGTTTAATATTTTAATGGATTGTTATAACATGATGGATTTGGTTTCCCACCGTTAGAACCTATGATTAATGAATCAATTAATTCATTGTGGAATAAGAACTAGTTGGGTAATAAATATAATTGATAAGGCCTATTTTCATTCCTTTTATGAAGGTTGATTTCCTTGAGTTTGGATTTGTGAGATCTCATTTCTGTATGAAGGAAGGATGTGTTGTTTTATGAACTATATTACCTTATTAGGTATTCTTGTTGATTATTGATAATTTTGTGATGTTCTATGGATGTGATATTCACTATGTGATATGATGGAATGGGGAGGTCCAGATGGGATATGATCGTAGGATGCATAATCCTTGGATGGAGAATGTGATATGGGCATGTACGCCTAGATGATCTGATGGTAGTTAAAGATTGTGATTGTGATATGAATTGGTATAAGTATGTGGGTGTCTGTGGTGACACCAGAGATGAAAGAATCATTTGTAGTTGGGCTTACCCATTAATTTAATGCTCATATCTATGATTATCAGTTATGAATAAGTCTAATATCTAAATTTCTGGTTTTATATTTATCTGAATTCTTTTCCCTACTACATGAGGAATATGGATGTTATTGGTGACATGTTTCCTATTGGTGGTAGATTAGGATTCTTATCATAGTGTACCTATATTATGGAATGATATTAATAATTAATAAACAATAATTATCCTATGGGGATGGTTTTAATGTAATGAAAATTCTGAAAATATATTAATCCTATAAACCATGGTCTCGATTTGGAATATGCATGGAGGCATGAAATTCACTCTTATGATTGATTAAAATATATTAATATAATATTAATTTCTAATTTATGGAAAAGTAGTTAATTAATAGTTGGAAATGATAAAAAGGAAAGCACTAATTAAATTATATATTCTAAATGATTGTGTGATTATTGGATATTTGATCTTAGCAGTGGTAGTTAGGTTTTCGAGAAACATTAGCTGTAGTTGAACCCAAGACTAGGTTATAAGCACAATGTTGTTGTGATATATATTTTATCTTGTAAATTCCATGATTTCATACACTTCCCCCAACATGTTTTTAGGTTGACTGAAACCCAGTGGACTTTGAGAGGCTTTTTTTCCCATCATCCCAGTGATAGGATGGATGATTGACAAAACCCTCTAGCCCCACTGTCTTATCTTGGAAGTTACTTATGCTAGTATGCATGGTGGTTATTTTCCCCATATATGTGTATAGAGTTTTATGATTTGGTTGGGGTATTTCACACACATGTATTACCTGATATAATATCCCAAGGATTATTATAGTTATGAATTATATAGGATATGATGTCTTGATGTACTAATTCAATGTATGGGCTATAATAGATTGAGGTATAATACCATATATACGATAGATGTCATACAGGCTGTGGTGGATCCCTGAAACTAATTGGTTACTATATATGGATGTTTGTATGGGATGTTGTGATGATGTGATTCACAAGGTGCATGTTGTGTTTCTTAGTTGAGGTATCTTTGGGAGGGACTATTTTCAAGAGAGAGGGATGGAGATGAGTGACATTCGCTTGGAGAAATAAATTGATGGGGAAAAGGGATTGGGGTACTAAATATGTTTCATTGGTATATAATATTCTCTCTTGTATGTTATACATGGTGATAGTTATCCATGGTGAGGCTAAGAAATTAGTATACCTATTTATGTGGTGAGTTAGTTTCATTGTTATTTATGGTTATTTAGCATGATTTATTTGTCTTTTTCATGCGATTCACTGGGGAGGATACTACTGAGAATACTATTAGTCTCACCAAATCTATATATAAAATATTTTACCTATCAGATAGAGGAAATTAGAGATTGATCCAGATATAAAAAGATCATGGTTTTTAGGAGCTGATTGCAGTTCTTGGTCGTGATGTCCATTCACATTTTGATACTTATTTTTTCCTTTCAGTTGTTATAGTTTAACATGGAATTACATTTTTCACAAAGTATTTAATTTAATATATGTATGATCAGGTGGAAATTAGTACATATATCTTATGTCTCTCTTCCATATGCTCTCTTAGTGGGTAATTGCTCCCATATGTATACTTATTTTACCCTTGGTTCTTTTTGACAACACTGGGACTATTAGGGGTGGGAATCGGGTAGTCACCATCACGCTTCCCTCACTGCCAGCCTAGGAGGGGTACACTTTCGGGGGAGGGGGTTATGATAGGGTCATCGTAGTAGGTATCAAAGATAGTTTTTAATGAATATGACTTTATAAAAAGATATAGTTAAATGGGTATCAATCCATATTAAGATATACTTCTATACATACAACATGGTAAAATATTTTCTATAACTTTGGGAATATAAAACTAGTGAAATTAGTCAATAAATAAGTTCAAAAAGGGATAAACTTATCAACATTTCATCAAGGGTTAGATCAAAATAATGATAAAACATGACCATGGTAGGTAAATTAGGTTAAATCAAACCAAACCTAGAATATTTTTACAAATAACATAATGACATGAAATCCCAAATTATTAACCATATACCATTAAATGTGAGTGTTGAATCATGTGACAATAATTATGTGTAATGGATTATATATTGTCCTATTTTTTAAAAAAAATCAAATTTATAAGAAATCATAATATTATGAGTTTTAGTACTAAAATCATGTCCACCCATGGTTTTTTTAACACAGATAACTGAAATCAAATCCACACACTATTATTATGAACATAGTTGAACAAAATCAAGTCCATGCACCACATCAGTATCTCATGATATATAAAACCCTAACAATTTCATTGTTAGGATATATAGAACCCCAAATATAATATAATGATAATAAATATTCATGATATCCATATAAAATCAATCATATATCATATGATAAAGAACATATGGAACAAGAATAGGTTTCATAACATTTCCATGTTGTATTTCATAAAATGAAAACAAGAGTAAGATTGATTTATATGAAAAATGACATCACCCAAATGGAATATATCTCAGGGGAATTGATAAGGTGATTCAAGAGACATAACAACATAATAGAGATATATGTTTAAGATAAATAGAGAAATGGATGAAGAAAATATATCATGTAAAAATGTCAAACAATTATTGATAAAAACAATGTTACAACTCACATTCAAAAAGACAATTTTCAAGAAGTTATAAGGATTTATTTTTTCCAAAAATTATATTAAAATAAATTTAAATAATATAGATGTGAAATATATTGAATGGTTATCTATAGAATGATTAGTGGAATGAAAAATACAGGATCGTGAAAGGAAGACACCATTTAATGTTTTAAAATAGTTGTTCAAAATACCGTATCACAAAAATGATAATAAATAATTCTTTTTAAAATAGGTAAAATGAAATAATATTATCACATGAGACACTATGCTTTTTTTCACAATAAAATGGAATCATTTTTGTGTAAACAAATAATATGGACATGGATGAGAAATATCCATGAAATATAATGAGGATCATTCTTAATATCATTTCAGTTTTATGAAGAAATAAGTCTATCAATGTAGTTGAATTGATGAAAAATCATTTAAAATGATTTTATGTGAAATATAGTTAAATATATTGAAATATAACATGATGTAAAATATAATTCAACAATTAGGTTTATTTTGGTAACATTCCAGACCAGGATTCCACTCAATAGTGGCCTAAGACCATTTGTTCACACAGTCTCAAGCACATCTCCCAAAATGTCAGAGGCTACCGATTAGTAGTGAGAACCTAGGTGTGTCAATGGGGGATAATATTCCATCATCTCCAAAGTGTATCATGTAAGATATATAAATGATATCCAAATAGTGGAACCAGTAAAACATGCATACAATAGATACAGAGTAGGAATAAATATCCATATCAAAAGGATTCTCATATACACAATGATGAGGATACATGTCTCTAAAAAGTATCCAAAATATGTATAAATCATTAAAAGACTATAATTCTCAAAATACCAAAAATACCAAAATTGATATCTTTAAAAAATAATTACGACCCTCAGCTATGTCCCGTGATCCCTTGCTTCTAAGAAAGGCACAAAATCAAACATTGAACTGCGGGAACTTACCCTGGACACTACATTCATCCAAATAGTCTACTAGGGTACCCAAAAGATTACCAAATAGCAATTAAAATACAATCCACGTAGGTAACCACCCAAAGATCGATAAAAATCAACGTTGTTCAATATAAACTATGCAGTGTACAAGTAAAGAAGATATGTAGTAAAAGAATGTAAAGTGACCATGTAATATCTATTACTATGAAAGTGATACTACATATCCATAATTGTATCCCTAAAAAGAGTGTTATATCCAATAATAAGGAAGCTATAACGAATAATAATAACCAACATAACGTTTCTATACATCCACAAATTTCATTTTAACCATGACCTTGATATATAACCGGAAGAGTTAGAATATCCATACACCAGATGTATGATTGAGTGTGTCATATTTACATTATCGTACAATATAAACAATGTGTCATACCATGAAGTGATAGATTTAAGGTGTAGAATACTAAGCTATCCTCATTGATTCCCAAGAGCATCTCATTGCAAACTCTATTAGGAACTAGTTTGAGTCCTAAGATAATTTCATACAGAACTTGTCCTACTTGAGTCCAAGAAAGATGAATCCAATGGGTATAAATACCCAATTCATACCACTTAATCAGGACATGAGGAGAATACTCTATCCATGACATTCACTACTGCGTTCAATATCTATAGAGTAACATCCAAGGATTCTAAATGGAATAAGGACCAAGGGTGTACCAAATAAGGTGTCTACAACCATTTCAAAAAAATATCAATTCATCCATTAATCAGTTTGATTTCCATTGCACAACATACATATTCCCACTCATCATACACAAATCACATTCAACAAAACCAATGAGTATACCCACTCATTTGACAAATTATAAATAATCCATTTCATCAATTCAAAAAAGTAATATCATGATAACATAAAGCAAAGAATAATTATGTCTCCTAATCAAGAAATCCAACTCACTTTAATTATAAATATGATTCCTTTAACTAGGGAAGTATAGGAACACACACCTTTTGTGGTTCAAGAAAGCTCAATCTTTGAGTGATTACATGGAACACCCCATGGGTAGATTTTTGTTGGGAAAAAACAACCAATACATCAAAAGGTAACCCTAGGGGTCCCCTAACATGTACAATTCCATTAATTCAATTTATCATTTCAATTTTTGGGTTGTGTTAGAAAGTTTGGTATGTGGAACATTGGATTCTAGGATAATAATGAACTAAAACCAATGGGAATAGTATATAAAACCAACTGTAGCTTATTAGTAGAGTGATAATGTAATATCAACTCCTCATTTAACTCAGATTAGGATAAAAATGTAGAATGGATGAAGAACCTGAAATTATGCCATATTATATTGTACCTAAACAATGTAGCTAATACCAAGAAGAATGAATAATGACTAAAAAGTAAATAGGAACTCATTGATTTGGATCCAATGAAATTAGAGACACTTGAATTGGGGATCAAATAGAGGAGTTACCTCAAATCCAAGAGTAGGCACTAAGGGGCGCTCTCTAAATGTGAGTTTACTGTGTGGGAGAGTGGAAGTGAAATTATTTTTAAAATATATTTTAATTTTATTTATAATTATAAAATTACCCAAAATAATAGGGTTGTATGGTTTGGGTGCATGATAACGGTCTACATTAGGGAAGGGGAACCCATATGGTTTACTGACACAGTTTGACTAATTGTCTATAAACCTTTCCAAACCCATTATAAAAAAATATTGACAAGGAAACAAGTCCATACACCCCATTTCACATGGTTTGATATAACAGTTTTTCCTCCCCATTCTCACTACCCAAGCCTCGCATGGTTTATTTAATCGCACAGACTACCCCACATGGTTTATTCTATCCTTCCACCATGCTAGATTAAATCCAAAAGCTCAGTTCAATGATATAAACAAGCCCCAAAAAACCCCAAAAAACCCATGATCAAATGGAATACTCACCTTTGGTCATAATTTAACATTTAAATTACAATAAAAAGGATATGTACCTCTTAAAAAACCCATGTTCTTACCATCTTCCCCCCATAAAGAAATTCATCCCCTAATCACCCTCTCAAAGGTGGTCAAAATTTAGCTAAGAAAAACTCTATCCACAGAGCATATATTTCAGACTCCTGATACCAAGTCTCGTCTTGTAAATAGTAGTGCTTCTATAACACATGTACTGGAGGAACTGTCCATCCTCAGAGAACCTTTGTGCTCCTATCATTGATAAGAATAGTATTCTTCTAAATAGATGCATCTTCTTGGTAACTCAACTACATAGGTATGAATAATTTGAGACGATTATGAATGATAATGAAATAATTAAAATATAGGGAGGACCTCTTTCATGGATTGGAACCTCTGAGGTAACTATAACCGATATGCTAATTTCCCGAATCTACCAATAATCTTGAACGACCGGACATAATATAGTGAAATATTACCCTATCTCATGATTCTCCTATGTCTCAACCTCATTGATACAAATAGAATGATCCGACCCCTATCCTCAAACTCTACAAGTCACCTATGGTGATAAACATATGTCTTATATCAAGATTGTGTAGTAGCCAGCTACTTTTGAATCATCCGGAGATTCTTAGAAGTCACCTACTTGAGACTCAGTCCCAGTAAAGCTTCCTTGTTTTCCATTAACTAGCACCAAGGTTTATCATTTCCTGATTTATGTTATTATTGTATAATTAAACCAGGGTTATATAACCCCCTTATAAGCCCCCCAAAGACATATGCTCGAAGTATTTCCTTAAGAACTAATATCATACACTTTAACTGGACATCAGTCTGAGGGTGGTATGCTGTGATCAGAAGAAACTACTTACCCAGTTCCATCTGCAAAATATTCTAGAAATGAGATGTAAAGCATGAATCCCTTTTTAAAATTATAGTGTATGAGACCCCTTCATGTGGTACTACCTCACAGATGTATAACAACTCAAGATCATCAACTCTGAAGGTCTCTTTGATCAGAAAAAAAGAGAAACCTTCTTAAGTATGTCAATAACAAACCACAAGACATCATTACCTCGAGGAGACCCTGGTAACCCTATAATGAAATCTATCATTCCATCATCAATTTTACACTCTAAAATATATAACTATTTTACAAGTTAATATGATTTGTGTTGTTCATAATTCGTCAAATAATAGGTAGAAAACCTTGTAACAAAACTTTCTAGCTCCCGCTTCATACCTGACCAATAGTAATGAAGGTGTAAGTCATGGTACATATTAGTGAATCTGGGATGTACTTCCCATGTCATGGTATGAAATTACTACATCAAATCCCTTTTTATGTCAATTTTAACCCAAACATGACAATAGATAAACATAATCTCATCATTACCTACTATCCAAGTAAGAGGTGGTCCTCAACTTCTACACTCTCCCCTAAGACTAGGCCCTCTGAATCTTATAGCTTCTTCATCATCACTCTAACTTGTAGGGTATAAGTCCCATATAAATATGATATAAATGTATTCTCATAACTATCATGCACCTCCATGTGCATCTTAAAGAATAAATACTTAATCTTCCACTCACTACTGGCATATTACACTTCATGTATTGATGTCATACTTCTCAGTGCATCTGTCATTACATTTCATTTACTAGGTGTATAGGTAATCTATAAGTCAAAATACTATAGGTACATGAAAAATATTTGTTGCATTAGATTCATATTGAACAGTTTAAATATATACTTGTTTATTCTATGGTCCGTGTAGACTACAAAACACTCTCTAAGTAAAAAGTTCCTCTAATAGTGAAAATCCTAAATTACCACAGCTAACACAAGATCATGGGTTGGTTTGTTCCAATTTTGTGGACTCAAATATTTGTACCCTCAAACCATGACTCTACCCCCCTACATCAACACTACTCCAAGATTGTTACCTAATACATCAAAAGACACAATGTCACTCCTACCCTATTATAAAAGTATTAGGATCAGTGCTGTAGTCAACCTCACATTAACCTACTAAAAGGCCATCCTATTGTTATCTGACTATAAACATTTCACACCCAACTTAGTGAATACCATAAATGGAATTGTTATGTTTGAGAAGTCCTATATGAAATACCTATAATATCAATCCCACCCGAAGAAACTTTGTATGTCAATGACATTCTTGATCTGATCCTAGGTTGATACTTCTCTCACTTTCTATGGCTCAACTGATACTCTTATCTCTGAGATAATGTGCCTGAGGAATTGAATATGATCCATCAATAAGTTTATCTTTTTGATCTTAGAATATAAATGATTCTCTCTCATTATATCCAAAATGTTTTAAATATGATTGTCATGGTTGGTTTTATTATGATAATACACCATGATATCATCCATGAAAACTAATACAAATGAATCAAGATAAGGATGGAACACATGGTTCATCTGTTCCATGAAAACTATCAGTGCATTCATGAGTCCGAATAACATAACATAACACCACTAGGGGAAATATATATATTTGAGACGGGTCATTTGCGACGGTGTCCCGTCGCAAATAGCCTTTTGCGACGGGGCCCCGTCGCAAATCGCCCATTGCAGAAAATGTCGTCGCAACTAATTTTGTTGCGACTGGCCCATCGCAAAAACACTTATTTGCGACGGGAAATTGGTCCATCGCAAATAGGTTTCTGGTTTTTAAAAAAAAAACTTTTGCAACGGGCCCGTCACAAAAACTATTTGCGACGGGCCCGTCACAAAAAGTATTTGCGACGAGCCATATTCCCGTCGCAAATGGTTGCTTCGAAGCGGGTATTTGCGATGGGCCCGTTGAAAATAAGTATTTGCGACGGGAATATATTCCCGTCGCAAATAATAATAAAAAAATTTAAAAAAAATTAAAAATTTATTTATTATTATATAAATCAATAAACCTATTTATATTGATATAAATATAATTTTTATTTTTTAAATATGTTTTAGAAAGGAAGAATGAAAATCAAATATGAATGTATAAGATGTTCAATAAAAGAGGCTTATAAAATAAATTAAAAAATATTTTTAATTAGTAATTATGTAATTTTTATCAATTAATATTCATTTAATAACTCTTTGAATATAAAAGAAATAAAAAAATTAATGAAAGATGGAAAATAAGTTAAAAATGAAATCCAAACTTCAAACGGCCATAACTTCTGATCCGGGACTCCGTTTGAGCTCCACAGCATATCAAATCGAAGCCTGCGATGAGCTCTGATGCGCTATGGATGGGTAAAACCCATCCAAGGTTGTTTCAAGGCCAAAAAAGGCCCAGAAGGCCTCTAAAACCGAGTTTTTAGTCGGGGTACCCCGGTTTTTCACCGTTTAAACAGCTATAACCTCTGCTCCCGATGTCCGATAAACCTCTACCATATATCATATCGAAGATCGTTTTATGTTCTTCGATTTGACTGATTGTGGAGCTGAAACGGACTTCTGGATTAGATGTTATGGTCATTTAAACATTCAAATGGATATAACATCCGATCCGGATGTCCGTTTGGCCTGTACCGCATATCATATCGAAGATCGTTTCATGTTCTTCGATTTGACTGGTTGTGGAGTTGTAACGGACTTACGGATTAGAAGTTATAGCCGGTTTAACATTCTCGGTGGATTTTCACCCCCTCATTCCTAGGTATTCATTCATAACTATACATATATATCTCTGTGTGTGTGTGTGTGTCTATTGTATATATGTATTGATTGATTTATTTATACATATACATAAAAACCCGTATTTTATAAATTAATTTAAAACTAAGCTTATAAATATATATTAATTAATATACAAATAAATATACGAATAAAAACTTATAACTACATATATATATAGAATAAATATATATTAATATACGAATAAATATATATATATATTTATTTATATAACCAAATATACTTATATTAATATAATCTATATTAATATACGAATAAATATAACTATATATATATATAGATAGATCATTAAATGTATAAAAAAATGAAATGGCTTAGTTGTAAAGGTTAATGCGCGCATGAGGGAGGTTTATTCCTATTTATTATTAATTATTATTTTTTATTATTAATTATTTATAATTATTATTAATTACTACTAATTACCATTAACTATGAACAATTAATACTAATAATTTAAATTTATTAAATAACAAAACAATATAAACACAATTAAATTACAACTAATTAAAAATAAATAAAAATAATAAAAAATTTAAATTAAATATTAAATTGAAAAGAAAATAAATACCTTTAAAATTGACCTGAGGTTGATCTCCGTTAATTATTGAAGACATCAATATCAAATCTGGAAATAAAAATTAAACTTAAGAAACTGTGAACTCTAAAAATAGAGTTTTGAGAGAAGTTGAGAATGAATGGAAAAAAACTGGGTGGGGGTATTTATAGGTTAGATTATTTGTGACGGGAGTATTTGTGACAGGATACCCGTCGCAAATAGTATTATTTGCGACAGGTCCCGTCGCAAATACTTGAGCCCTCATTTATCACGGTCAACGGTTAAATAGTTATTTGCGACGGGTCCCGTCAGAAATATTAACCCGCTGACACACTATTTGCGATGGGGGGTATATTCTCGTCGAAAATAGTTTTTACTGCCACCAGGTATTTGCAACAGGAATATACCCCATCGAAAATAGGTTTTACCGCCGCCAGTTATTTGCGACGGGTGGTAACCACTCGTCGCAAATAACTTTCCCGCGGTTTGGCGCGCTTTGCGAGCCAAGCCTTTTGCGACGGGTGAGATTTCCCCGTCGCAAATAAGTGGTTATTTGCGTCGGGAAAATACCCCCGTCGCAAATAAGTGGTTATTTGCGACGGGAAAATACTCCCGTCGCAAATAACCCGTCGCAAAAACCCCTTTTTCCCATAGTGCACCATTATAGATAATACATACTATAAAAAGATATACATGGTATCTATGTAGGTTAAAAAAATACCTGGTGGTATACCAAACTCAAATCAATTTCTTAGAACACCTGATCTCCTCGAAGATGATAAAATACATCATCTATCTCTAATAAGGGATACTAGATTTTAATTGTGAGATGGTTTAGTTTCTAGTAATCTGCACATTTCCTAAGGGTATCATCCACCTTTTTTCTCAAAAAGGAACAACAGCCCCGATGTAAAAGTACTAGGTGGAATACAATACTTTGCCTTTAAATCCTCTAACTACCTCTTGATCTCCCGCAACACCGTCATAGCCATCCTGTAAGGAGGAATGAGTAATAGTACATCCCCTTGAATAAGCATGATAAAGAAACCAACCTCTATCTCCCGAGGAAAACTAGAAAAGTCATCCTAAATAATTTCCCTAAAATGGTCAAACACTATAGATAAGTTTTCTTGACATAGTCTCTGATAATCCTGATACAAACTAGAGATCTGGGTTTTCATCCAAACTTGGCCAGGCTTCTCTAGTCCAACCCGACTCTCTCGGACATCCCATTCACCCTTGTGAGTATAAAATACACCCTTCCGTAATGTGGAAGTCACCCTATAGTGAAAATAGACAATTTAAACTAGATATACTACTAGCTGGTTCATATCTAGTATGACTTCAAACCCTATCATCTCAGTGAGAAAAAGATTCTAGAGAAAGTGACACCCACAGTCCTCAAGGGAGAACTCCATGAACTACAATACATCATCTATTATGATTCCCAATGGAGTGTATTGCGTCATAACTCTCTTAGAAGATAGTATAACAATACTAAGGATTTTCACTATATATGAATATATGAAACTATGTGATGAACCTGTACTAAAAAGAGAAGATGAAATAGTAGATGCCACTAAGATCGTACCTCTAACAACAGACGGTTTGGTGACCTATTCATTGGGGGTAGAGTATAAATAATTGAACTAGCCTGAACCATGTCCCAATGACACAACCTCACTACCCAGAGTATACACACTATGATGTATTGGAGTAACTAGTTTCTGGATGAATCAACCTTGACCACCACATCCTCTATATGATCAAATGACACTACTATATCTCCCTACACGATGTGGAGTAGAGAAACATACTATAGAACATGGTGTCAGAGTTTACCCCATACCACTCATAGCTATAGGGATGGCCCAACAGAAACTTTTCATATGACCCATCCATCGACAAGATCGGCACTCAATTGGGTCGCGATCACACTAATTATTTATGTGGCCCCATATTCAACACTAATTATAGGAAACCAAGCTACCAATACTCATAGACCAACTGGTACTCATCTCATGGGAAGCCTCAAAATTCCACTTCCTACCACTGTAAATTGAACTATTAGGTTAAGAGACAACACATACCTACATTGCACCCCCATATTCTCTAATGTTATTCTCTGTAATCAGAACATGATTCATAATATTTAAAATAGAGGCCAATCTGAACACATTGACCTAAGATCTTCTAGTATATTAGAGACCTTCCTAAGTGTGTCTCAGTCTCGACTGCTCATCGGTAAGGAATGTCAGTGAAAAACACTACAACTTAGTAAAGTGTGCCTAGAAATCAATAAAAGTCATCAAACCTTGATCATGATGAATGAATTTAGTAGCTCTCTCTACTAGTATTTTCTTGGATAAATGTAGTCATAGAACATGGTTTGTAAATCAGCATAAACCATGTTTTGTAAACTGTCAGACTTGTTTGGAACAACCCACAAGAACTTTGGTTCCCCACATATTATATATGTAGAAATCATAAATCTTTTATTAGGAGGTGTCTCTAAATGCTAGATGATTTTGAGAATAATCTATACCCACACCTTAGTATACTATAGACTTACATCCCCCAAAACCATGAGAGGATGTTATAGTTGAAACATCCATGTCAGCACAACCATAGATAAGGAAGGTTACAATGCTTTATGAAAGGTCTAATTGAAGCAATAGAATCCATAAACGAACTATAACTCATCAACTATTTCTGAAAAAATATTTGGGGAAATGGTTTTCACTAAAGGATGATCCACCGGTAGACCATGGCCCACTACCTCTAAAGAGTGGACATTATTACCCTCCTTGTTCATGACTATAGGTTGTGGTGGTGGATTGCCTCTACAATTCCAAAAACAGCATACTAAAATGAAAAATATAAAATATCACCTCCTTAAAGTGCTGGACATGTAAAAAACTCCTAAATCCTAGTCATACCACACAGTCTGCTACTAAATCCAGGACTGAAAAATGATGAGTCACCAAAAACCACAAGAGGCACTACCTCTTTCCCACTCAAACTTAGAGTCTTGGTAAAGTATCTATTTTAAAGTTCACTTTCCCATTTCAGTTTCATTTAATATTAATTTACATTATATTACAATTTAGTTCAATGGTTAAATTGAAATTTTCACAAAATTATGATCCATGGGGTCCCACACTTCACATGAATAAAAACATGGAATCCATCTAATTGACACCATAACACATTCTAGAAAACCTACCACAAGAGAAGGTATAACTATCACAACAACTATCAAAACATCCAAAAACAAGTAATACATTCTAAATGGTATGAACTAATGCATATCATGGAAAGTATAGAAAGTTCCTAAAATGATACATGATATGGAATACCCTCATCTCATCGGGTGTAAATAAAGTAGAACCCATATTCGTATAATTAATAACACCCCAATTCAAGTGAATCTTGAAACTGTGGAATAAAATATACTTTAATAGTCAAATTGTTGAAAAGACTAATTTAATTTTATTCAATTTGGATTTTTTTCTTTTATGTGGGGTATCTACTCTTGGGAACATCTCATTTCCAAACTCTAACTCTTTATTTCCCCTATCTATTGTCACCAAATATTAAATCAAACCAAAAAAATAAATCCTTTAATACCACTATGTAACATGTCGAACCCATATTCTACTCAAGAGTTCCCCAAACCCAGTTGGTCATATCGCCTCAAGTGAATCTTCTTAAATGCAAGAGGTTTGAAACTAGTTGATTGGGCCTTGGTGTGTTAGTGCAGAGACTATTCCCTCATAACCAAGTGTAGCATATTGGAAATATAAATGAAAGGTAAATAGAAGAAGTAGTAAAACAAGAATATAATAGATATACAGTAGCAATAAATAACCTTATCAAAAGGAATTTCATATAAACAATGACAATGATACATGTCTCAAAAATCATCCAAAATATGTAAAAATTATTAAAAATTCTATGAAATTATTAAAATAGCCAAAATATCAAAATTACTCTCTCCAAAGAGTATCACGAGCCACACTCGATCTCATTATCCCATTTTCTTAAGCATGGAACAAAGTAATACATCGAACTGTGGGTTCTTATTCGGATCCTTACCTGTATCCAAATAGTCTATTCAGGTAGCTAATAGTAGCCCAAATAAGGTGTAAGATAAAATCCCAATAGGTAACCACCCAAAGCTCCATACAAATCGAGGTTATGCAATTATAATCTAATCAGTGTGAAATTAAAGAAGGTAATCCATAATATAATGTCTAGTGCCCAATCCATATCTACCACTAAGAAAAAAAGACTATATATCCACACACGACTCTCGACAAATTAAGTGTATGGTCCAATAACAAGGCATATATCACAAACAAAAATAACCAACATGACCTTTCTATATATCCACACATATCACATCAACAACAACATTTCAATATAACCAGAAGTGTCAAAACATCCTTGTACAAGGTGTATAATCAAGTGTATCACATTTCCACAACCGTAATATATAATCAATGTTTTAGACCATGATGGGATGTATCCAAGGTGTATAAGACAATGTTATCCTTGTCTAGTCCCACAATCATTTCCATAGAAAATTGGTTAGGAACTAATTGGAGTCTTGGGAGCATGTCATAATGAACATGTCCTACAGGAGTCCAAGAATTCCAGATCCAATGGGTAGAAAGGCCCGAGGCATCCCATAGAGTGAAGACCCAAGGATCATACTCTGTCTATGGAATCTACTACCACATTCAAAATCTAAGTAGTAACATACATGACATCTAAATGGAATCAAGACCAATGGTGCACCATCCAAGGATTCCATAACCATATCAAAAACATATCTATTCATTATTCTGTCAATTCCATTGCCAATACACACCGTGAGTATACCCACTCATCATACACAACTCACATCAAAGCATCCAAGGAATATAACCACTCATTAGACCAATTCCATCTAATCTGTTAAATCAATTCAAGCATTGGATATAATGATAACATAAATCAAGGTGGTAGTTCTTCTCCTACTCAAGAAATTCAATCCCCTTTAATTATAATTAGTATTCCCTTAACTATCAATGTTTAGGAACACACCCATTGTGTGGTTTAATTAAGGAAAATCTAAGGGAAGGTCCACCCACATGGTTTACCCTCACAGTTCAACTA
Organism: Viscum album; assembly: GCA_963277665.1. Classification (NCBI taxonomy): domain Eukaryota; kingdom Viridiplantae; phylum Streptophyta; class Magnoliopsida; order Santalales; family Viscaceae; genus Viscum; species Viscum album. The sequence goes on along the minus strand of OY728141.1, from coordinate 434,824,326 downwards.
ACAGTGCAAAAACCTTACAAAAAACACTATAAAAATTTAAATATGGGCACATAGCTATGTGCCTGATTTCAGAAGGTTTGATGTAAATATCAAACCTCCTCCTACTTATTTTCCAAGACTCATATGTTCTATATAACCAGGAGGCCTTCCCCACATTGTTTATTATAACTGTGAACCAGACCATTTTCAACCCAAAAGATGGGTTCTACTCTCTGAACAAGAACCTAACACACCTAAAACACCCATGATCAAATCAGGAACTCAAATCTGACTATAATTGAGCATTAACAAAATGAAAAATGATATGTACCTCATATGAAAACTCAGTTTCATACAATTTTACCCATATTATAAGGATAAATTTCAATAATAATGATCATTAATTCCTGAATGTAAATGGAATTATAAAAACCACTCACAAAGTTTTTAATTTTTAAATAGAATGCTCTTGAAAGATGGTAGTTGAAATGGAATATTAAGTATAATGAATATAAATATTACCTTGATATAATATGTAATAGTATAATTATATACACCCAAAAAATTAATTTATATTTATAATAAGAATCATGTCCAAAAAAGGGAATTTGGGAAGAGAAATAATTACCATAAATCAGGTTTCCATGAAAGCCCCTTAACCACATTAATCCTCATGAAAACATGTCTATCATTCATATAATGTCCTTTTAGTGAGAATATAACTTCCCAAACTTGGGAATTTTATTTGTGAATCTTTTTTTTTGTAAATTTTAGTCAAGATAAGTGGTTTTGGATTATTTTTTAAGTTTGGGGGTGAAGGGATCCATTTATAATAATAGGTGTGGAATTTTGGTAAATAAAAATTACATTATATTAAAATCATTTCATTAACAAAGGAAAGTAGCACCAAAAGAGAACAGTAATGGATAGGGTGTAAGGAATTTTTAATAAAATTTTCATAAAAACAAATAAGGATTATGTATTTATATGTTTTATCCATTTTACGCTTAAGTTATCTTTTTACCATAATTTACTGTTACCATGGTAAGTGGTTTTTTCCTCAGTAACAAATTTTTTTTGGGCTAAATAAATTGACCATAAAATAATAACTGAACAAGACTATTTAGAAAAAATAAAATAAAATTTTCATTATTAAATTACTAATGGTGGTGTTTTTTTTTAAATAGAATTATGTTTATTAAAACAATTTTTTTTAGAAAAATTCATTTTTATCCATAAAAATAAATTTATAAAAAAATATTATCTACTATTGAGTCCAATGAGAATTTTAATTTCATTAGTAAAAAAGTTATTTATTTAAATCAAATTAAATTCAAAATTGAATGAAACATTTTGAAAATATAATTCAACAAAAAGGACCAAGTTAATTTTTTATTAAAATAAAATAAAACATAGGTTCCAAAAACATAAAATACATATTTCAAAATTAAAAATACTATTTATATTTAAAATATTTTACTCCATAAAATAACTTTGGACTTGAAAATTATTTCGTATTTTTCCAATACAATTATATATTAAAATGATGTCATTAATATTTTGGTATTTCCAAAAATATTATTATCACTAATGACATAAAAATAATTTTTGAAGAAAAATCCTCAGTATTCACAAAAATTTACTATTTAAAATTTCAATCCTAAAATGATATTCATTTTTTCAAAATAAAATTCTAAAATTTATAAATTTATCTTTCAAAGGAAAAAAAGTATAAAAAACTACCTTATGAGAAAAATGTAATTTTTAACATTATGTTTTATCAATATAATATTATATAATTTTTTCACTAACTAAATTTTAATATTATATATTATATATTAAAACATTAAATATTATCAAAATAATCCTTTAAACATGGAACATTGTAGATATAGTCTCAAATAAATTGAAGGCCATCATTTTTATTGATTTTTGATAACCCCCATTTCAAGGGATGAGTGAGAACCCTTAAAAGGATTGTAGGCACAAATATTACATAACCCATAAGTATTTGAAAATAAATTGGATATAACTACAGGGAACTGCTCCTCCTAATCTTCTCCATCGTGATGTAAGCTCTCCACCTTCACATGGCTTGTTTGGCTAGGCTTCCCATGGAATCATAGGCTAGCCCCGATGGAAAATTTCATACCCTCTCTTTCTGACAAATCCGCTAATGATTCTGATCTGGTGAATGTGCCTGCTCTAAATCCTCATCTGGAGTTTGCTCCTTGTAGAGTCTTCCTAGTCATTAACCACAATTTCAGGTGGATCGAAGACCGTGAGGTGGCCTGAAGGCCTTGAGGTGGCCCAAAAGCCTTACTGGCCCATAAGCCTTGGGTCTCCCGAAGGCCTTGAAGGGCCCAAGGACCAAACTCGTGGCCTGAAATCCCAAACAGATGAGTAGTTCTGGCTACCATAGTACTAAACAATGCCTCCTATAGTACCTACTACAATACCACTAAAGTACCCCAAAAATTATGTCTCTGCCCAGTTTTGATTGATTTTAATCACATATATTTTATTTTACATTGTTTAATTTCATCAATTATTTATTATTATAACGTACCAATATATTTTAAAAATAATGATAATTATATGTAATGATTTATAGTAAATGTTTCAATATCTTTTTATTTACTTGATTTATTAATATTATTTTAATATTATTAATTAATTTTTACATTGTTTACTCATAATGTATTAGTGAATACGTTTTATTATGATACATTATTCATATAAAATTTATAGTAGTTTTAAGTGTGACTTTAATGTTGAAGAAAACTATTCAAAATAATATTCTAGGAATGAAAATTAATAATAAAATATTAATTTATTACATTCCCCTTTATATAAATCGCATCCTCACAATTTTAATTATTAGTCACTGATGTAAATATATGTCGGTAAATTTAATATGGGCATGCATTAATATATGTTTTTAAATGAGATATAAATGAGACCAATTTTTTTAACACTAGGGAATATATCATTTACTTCAAAATAACCATATAAAAAATAAAAATATTATATCTAATAATTTGAGAATGAACATTCCATCATGATTGGCTATTAAAAACCCTATAATGGATTTAATTTTCCTAGTGATTCACTAGTCACCATTTCTCTAAATGTGATTTAGATGCTTCGTTAAATAGTTATAGCCTATATAGAGATAGTGACTCAATTCCTAAAATCACATAAAATTCATCATAATGGGAGAATAATGAAAAATTCATGAAAGAAATTCCCTCAAATATCAACATTAGATATAATAATCCTAAAACTGTCGGTTTTATATGATATTTCAATATCAAATCCATAGGGTGGTGCTATGATTCCTTTAGGAAGCATATCAGATATTAAAGAGTCAATAAATATAATTCTATTAAAAATTCACAAATATCATATAGATGATAATTTTACCTTAATTATCCCGATCTGTACTAGTGATAGGGAGTGAATGATCTCTTCCTTGTTACCTTGGGAATAACAGTTGTTGATGTTTATTATCTACTTTTTACCTCGGGATTGGTCATTAATTTTCAAAATGCCTTAACTATTAAAATTTTAACCATTAAAGTTTTTATTTTGTAACTTATTCTCCTAAATTGAATTTAACATCCTATTTATCACTCATTTCCATTCAAGATCTTCATAGTTAATCCTTCCTCATACAAAAATTTCTCATTTCATTTTTATCACATTCTTGGGTGACTCCTGTAACACCTTGAGATTTAAAAATATGAGCATCATATTTGATAGTTTTTATGAACTAAAACACCAAGAATATAAGGTGATATAAAATATCAATAATCTATTTTATATATATATATATATATCAATAAATTCTATCTCTTCAAAAGCCTGCAATTCACGCAACACCATGTTTCAAAAGAACATGATAATCTATTAAAATATTAATATTTCAACATGTTGGTTATAAACTAGATATTATATTGGAGGATACAAATTATACTAAAAAAATTATAAATATTATGTGGTTAAAACATGTATAAAATAAATAAAACTGATATATATTTATTATATATAAAATTTTAAACCTTTAAAAGAAAAAATATTTTTTTACTTAAAAACAATAATTTTCACAATGAATGTTTAACCACATTTTGCAAACATGATATAAAATTATTTTTCACAAATTTTAGAAATATAAAATAATAGAATTAATTTCAAATTTTAAATCATAATCAAAATATTATCTTATGGTTATTTTTTGGAACTTTTATCAAATGATTCAATTTTTGATGAATATGAAAAGTAATGAATTTAAATTGAAAGCTTCCTTTTTCTTTAAGTAATTTGTAAAGTTATCTTATATTTTAATTTTTTATTGTACGATTTGTTCAAATATATTTCTATTAAACAAATTTAGTTTATTTTAATCATTTTCAATTTGAATTATATATATAAATTTCTTAAATATAAGAACCTATTCTCATTAAAAACCCCCTTTCTCATAGTGGTAACAAAATTAAAATAAAATTATATTTTCCCATTTATATGAATGGAATTTGGAAAATGTACTCAATATTTTGAGTCATAATATTTTATATTATATAATAATTTCAACTTACTTTTTAACCATAATGAATAGAAAAAATAGTAAAAATTATTTAGAGTGGTTAAGGTAAAAATTTATTTTTCCAAGGCGTTAAACTAATATGATAAGGGCCAAAATGACCTAAAAACTGTTTAAAGTATATTTAATGTACATATATTGGCCTTAAAATATTTTATTATCCATAATAATCCATTCTATACCATTTTGACCTGTAAAAAATGTGGGTGATCCTCTTTCTTTTCAAAAATTACAAGTGTTTAACTCACTTAACATTTAAAAGGCTACACCCTCTCCTCTCTTATTAACTTATAAAAAAAATTTGGTTCTGGAAATAAATTTTCAAAAAAAATTAAAAATTAAATCCCCTCATCCAAAAATCCTTATTTTGGGATGAATATAAACTGATGAAAGATTTTGGGGAAAACTTAATCTGTTTTATCAAAGAAGAGGTTATATTATTCAATAATTATTTAAATTTCATTTATTACTCCACATAATTTGATTATTATTAAACAATTATGATATAATAAAATAATTATCTTATATATTATTAAAATTTTCTATCCCCACTTCCATCGAATGGGTTTCGAAATCATCATTATTGTGTATAGTGGACTGTAGTCTTATGAACCAATGTCATTCATTTTAGAATTACCACCTACCATGGTTGGATATAATGGTGGATATAAATTATGTATATGGTGTTTATAACATAATTATACCTCAAAAGTCATAATATCATATATATATATATATATATATATATATATTATTACTTTAAAATCCATAGTGGATATTATAATGTTACTTATATGTACGGTGGACTACCGTCTTGTGAAGAAATGTGATTAGTTTTTCAATAAATCTTTACATGGAAGGTAATAGGATATGTTTAATTATTATATGTCATAGAAAAGAAATAATAACGATAATAATTAAATATTTAACAATCATAAAGGATAATATATCATTTTCAATCTTACCTTTTTAGTCAGTTAATGATGATAACATCGTTCATGTATGTCTGGACTATTGCCTTTAAGAAGTGATTTGATTCTATTTTCTTCACCACACCAAATTAATGGTATATATAAGTGTATTTAACGAAATAATATATTATTTATGATATTATTATAATTATATAAGGATAAAATATTACATTCCTCCTTTCCAAAATTATCATTTAAAAATGGAAACGTTACCAATGTGTACATACGGTCTACCATCACAATGATCGTAAAATTCATCATTTCTCAACACCATCCTTCATTATTGGTCATCAAACTATAATTGATTTTTAAATATGAAAATTATTTCATTGTTATTATTCTTGGGATGTTGTAACTATATAATGGGAAAAAACTTTGACTATTCAAGATAAAACATCGAAAGAGAAAACAAGGAAATTAATACCTGGAACATTAAATATAATGAATGATTATTATCAAACGGGTGGTTATATGTTATAAAAGGATAATATATGATATTATAAATTTTAATATTTTTCTTTTATATGTTAATAACCACATTAAAACCACTATAAAAGAGTTTAATTCACTTTTAACCAAATGTAAGTGTGATGAAAGGGACTTCGTCACAATTACTCTTCATTGAGGCATATTTTAATGGTTTGCACCTAATTTATTTTATATAGTGAATATAATAAACCTTTGAAATACAATATCATGATTCTTTAATAATTCATGTTATTTTATGTTTCAATTTTTATTAATTCATCCAAGTGGATTTTACATAGAAGTTACCAAGTGGTAATGAATTTTATAACTCAATTTCTTTTGATTGGGTTATATTATTTCTTTGTTGTATATGATATTTTAATATTATGTATGGAATAATTTTTTATTATATTAAATTTTATTTCCACTTGTTCCATGTGGATTTACATATTGTAAACATAATATATTCATTTAATAATTCTCACTTCAACATTATGATCTTTGTTAGGATTTGTTTCATAATATTGTTTAATTGTGATTATTTATATATGAATTTATATTGGAGGAAATTATTTGATCTTTATTTATAATACCATTTAATTTTATTATCATATACTTATTCATGAACATATTCATGTAATATTATTTTTTCAATATTTGGAACATAAAATTATTTATGTTTTTTAATAAAATCTAACTTCATTTATCACTTTGGTCAGAAATAATTTTTCATTTAAATAGATGTTTTCTAAAATTTTATTTTAATTTATTTAAAAATTTTAAAAATTATTTATTAAATCCATTTTACCCATTTTTATTTTTTATAAATTTTCCTCATTGTAATATTAGTATTGTTTTCAAAACATTTTATATTTGGATTTTACCACAAAAGTGAAAGGAAACACACCCACCATTTATGGAATTTTCATCTATGATGATAACTCCATGTTTTTTAAATGACATTATTTGTTTAAAAGGATATTTCAATGAATTTTTTTCAAAACTACTTGATAATTACTTGTTTAAAAGAAAATTTTATAAATAAAATGTTTATTTTTATTTAAGAAGACTCTTAAAGATATTTTTTTATTTTTATTCATTAATGACCATGACCATTTATTTAACATATAATTATCTAGGTAAATGTTTTATAAATTGCATTCACTTAGCTTAGTATTTTTTTATGGTAATGTTTATTGATAGGGGAAATAATTTACATTTAACATTAAATTTAAATTATGAATGTTTATGTTCATTATGTTTCACACCTTTCATGTGAGGAATTCATTTGTCTTAATAATTGATGGATGTAGCCCACTATAAACCCATGATGCATCAGTATGTCTAATCAGAAAAACTAGATTGATTTTTGGATGAGGTATTATAAGTTTATATATATATATTCTTGGGACAAACTCCACGAAGCTATTAGATGTCCTGTCATAATGACCGGACTATATGTTTTTTATGTCAACCATTATCCATTATATCATTATAAATTCATTGATTAATTTTCTATGTGATAATTTTATTATTTATAAAATACATGGTTATGTTTCATGCTCATGTTAATAACCATATGTAATTATTTGATCATAATTTATTTTTCCATATAATTCTCAAGTTAATAATAAAATGGAATCCTTTTAAGTTTTTTTCCATTCGATATTGATTGTGCCTTATTTATTCATATCTTATGCTATAATATTTCCCATAATTATATTATATGTTCACTCATTTTTTATGTTTTATTTTCCATAGGATATGAAGAAGTGATTTTATATTGATATGCAAGGATACATTAATAGGGATAATTGAATAATAAAAAAAATTATTTGTGTATTTTACGTTTTCAAATGTAATTTAAATTTTATGTATGTATCTAGTTCACCACGTTTACAAAACTATTATATCCTTTTGGATGTTATTTATTGTTTATTATAACAATGTTATATGGAAAACACTAGAACTAGGTTACTAGGGCTAGTTCTCAATAGTTGGTATTATAGGAAGGATTAATAGAAACCTTGGGAAATAGATTTAAGAAAAAATAGGTTAGGAATCATAAACCTATTAAATAATTTGATGATAAATATAGAACAACATAGTATTATTTTAACAAGGAATATATTATGTGGTTTTTTATTAAAAATAAATCAATTTGTGGATATTAAAAGCACACTTGATTCTAGCCATATTTACTTAGGAGTAATAACTCTAAAAAGGGCGCATTGGGGTTAATACAATCATCAACTAGTGTATGAAAACAAACATAACAACAAAACTAGTTTAAAAATACTATATAATATACTTTGGTTAATTAATATCTTATTTTAAAATAATTATGAAAAATCTGAATAAAATATCACCCAATAAACTATGTTTATGATTTTGAGATTAACTCTACATAATATTTTCCATTTATTTTAAGTGTTTCACTAGTTTCTGGATTATATATTATGTTTCATAAAATTATGAACAAATATAGTGTATTAAATTTTTATAAATGGAACTTAATCAAATTAATGGAGACTATATCAATTCATGTACCCATGAAGGGATTTCCATCCTAGATAAGATAATGAAGCTGGATCAAGATATGTGGCTTGAAATAATAATATTATTGAAATATTGGGGAGGCTAACCGAGGTTATGGGTAACAATATATTCAATATAGATCATCCTGATGATCCACCACATAGTGTAATGATTTTAGAAATATTTATGCATTTAAATCCGTTATAATTAAAAGGGACTTGAAATCAATTTTAGTTAAATAAATGGATAATCTCGTTAGAGAAGATATTTCATGCTATGGTATGTAATGAAAGTGAGAAATTCCCTATTGAAGTTTATAATATCTCTTGGGATATAGATCAATGATGTTCATTGATTCCAAAAACTATAAATTAAGAAGAAAAATAAAATTTTAAATAGAAGGATTTCAAAGTATTATTATAGGGAAAATATTATCCTTATGTGCAAAAAGAAGATATAGAAAAATAATTCTTGAATATTAGATCAAAAGAAGTGAAAAATATTGCTTTGTATGAAGCCATAATTATAATTTTGTAATGGAATGTTATGGAATACATAAGTAATGCAATGATAAATAATGAATATTTATTTTATTGTACTATGCCACTTGTTTAGAGGGAACTACTCTCCAAAACATGAACATTATAATAGGACATGGTTTCATGTGATACCAAGATAGTGAATAAATTTTCCGCATATTTGGTATTTAAAGGGAATTAATTGAAGAAGAGGATAGAAGAGAAAAATATAGAGAAAGTGAATTAGTGGAATAATGATTTACTAACATGTGATACTTGTGGATGTAAATATTTTGGTTCATGCCTAAAACGAATTTTTTTTCTTCAACTGTATAGAAAAGGCCACGATTCTCATGAATACATGGAAATTAAATAATATTTAAATGTGAAATGTTTCCAGTTTAATGAGATGAGGAACTTTAAAAATGAATTCATCAAGAATCATGAAATTATACCTCAAAATAACCTAAGGGATCAAGTTCAATATGATCATATTACAATTGATGATGTGAAATGATTAATGTGCCTATTTTTGGTGTCATAAATTATGTTATTGGAATATTTTAATCAATTAAGATTTGGTTGTTATAAATATGAAATGAATAAGTATTAGACTATTGTAGTATTTCATTAGGGATTTAAAATAACTTAATTATTGGTACCATGGAAAGGGATTTAGTGAGAATTTGAACATCTTGGGAAATACATGATTGAGGGGGGGGGGATAAAATAAATATTTCTTTGATGTTGAGAAAATAATGACGAAGGGGTTTTCTAGGAAGGTATTTGAAGTATTTAGGTTTTATCTAATCTTATGAATCATGTTAATAATGGGATATTACAATTTGGAAAAATTATCGGAATAATATTAATATAGTTTTATAAAAAATCAAAAACTATATGCTCGATGATAACATATCTCATTCTACAAGACCATGGGGCTTGAATAAAAAATTGAAGGATAATATGGGTTTAACACCTACCAATTTCCTACATGATGTCCAAATATATATGTCATTGTTTTTATTTAAATTATTTTAAGAATAAATATTATCATTAAAACAATTCAATTAATGTTTAGGTATAAAGATTAATTTATAATATTGGATAGCTTGTGTAAACCATATGGGTTTTGGAAAATATTTATACACAAGTGGAATGACTTTTCATTGATTTATGGATGTTATAATCCATTAAAAGTTAATTTCAGTGCTTCAAGAATAAATATTTATCATCAATATTCATTCGATTAGTAAGAAATCAAGTGGAAAATGATTGAATACCAACAAAAATAAAAAAATTACATTAAAATAAAGATATATCAAGTAATTATATTTTCATATATTCTTGTATAGTAAAATAATTATTCTACTTTTAGAAATAGATGTTAAAGAAAAAATGTTTACCTAATAACTTAATTTATATTTTACCAATGGTGTTTTAATTCATCCTATATTTATGCCTTTACATCACATAAATTTGAATTTATCATTCCCTTTATTCTGATCACTGACATTTATATATTACTATAATTACGTACACTTTTCCTACATGTCCAAATATTCACTTCACAGTTATGTTCTCCTACATGGATACCTAATTATGTATTATTATATATGAACATTGTAAATACCTTCTTAGATGTTTTATTAGCCCTTCCCAGATGCAGGATTTCATGGAGGGTATTTTCAAATGACAAATCCTTGATTTTAAGATCAAGATTAAATTATGAGGAAGAAATTTATTTAACGGGGTAGAATGTAATACCTTGATATTTTAAAATAAGAACATCACATTCGATAGAATATGTGAAAAAACATAATTTATTTAAGGATATATAAATTTTTAATAGTATAAAATATATTTATTTCTTAATAAATTCATTATCTCTGATAGATTTCAATCCATGTAACGTTGGGTTTGAATGAAATAAAATACTCTATTAAAATATTATTATTTAAACATGACCATTATAACATTTACATTATAATGGAGGGTATAAATAATACTGACTTAATTATAAAATTTATATTGTTTAAACATGTATAAAATAAATAAAATGCATATCTATTTATTATATAATAAATTATCACTATTTGAAATAAAAAACTGTTCACAGAAGAAGAATTTGTTTTTCTTAATGTTGGTTTAACAGTGTTTCGTGTACATAATTTAAAATTAATTTTAAAGGTTCTAAAAAATTTATTTGATAAAATTAACAAAAAATTTTAAATCATAATATAAAAATTTTCTTTGGGTGAGTTTTTGGTTTTTTGTAAATGGTTCATATTTTATGAATGATGAAAAATAATGTATTTTATTTTAAAACTGACATTACATTTAATTTACGTATAAATTTAATTTATGAAATTAATTAGATCTCCATGTAAAATTAGTAAAATTATATATATATTAATTCAATTATTGACATTATAATAATTTTCATATTAAAAGTTTCTATCAAAACATTGTAAACTTTTGAATATTTTATCCTTAAAACCATTGTTTCTCATCGTGTATGCGAGATCAATTTTAAATTAAAATTTCCCTATTCTATGAATTGATTTTTTTAAAATTTATTAAAAATTTAGAATCATAAAAATATATATTATATAATAATTTAAACTTAATTTTTGACAATAATTAACAGAAACATCAGAAAAGTTTATTTACTCTGGTTATGGTAAAAACAAATTTTCTAGGGAGAAACTAAATGGAAAATGGTTAAAATGACCAAGTAAACTACCCTAAAATGTATTTTATGGACATATGTAGACATTATAATGTGTGATTGTTGATAATACCCCATTTTAGATCCCTTTATCAATTGCAAAACATGGGTATGACTTTTTCTTTTCAAAAAATACTAGTGTGCCACTCACCTCACATATTAAAGGCCATCCACTCTCATCTATTATTCAAAACTTAAATCCATTTTTTGAACAATAAATATCCAAATCACCTAAAAAATTCCCTATAATAAAATTATAATCTATATTGTTTTCATAAATCCATCATTGGAAGGAATTTGGTGCAAGCCTAATGGGGTTACTTGAAGTATGGATATGTTCTTCAATGAGAGTTTTTATTTTATTTCTTATTACACGTCATTTAATTATTATTATACCATTATAATAAAATAATTCAGTATGTGAAATATAATGATATGTTGTTATGTTATGATATTTTCATACAAAAATCCCTAATTCCATCAAGTGGATTATCAAATCATCATTCATGTGTATGAAGAACTACCACCATACAAACCGATGTCATTCCTCTTTCCATTACCACCTCTCATGTTGGGTATGATGATGGATATAAAGTGTATTTATGATATTTATAAAATAATTAAACCTATTTTGTTAGTATACCCTAAATTCAATTTAATTTCCATTTCATTGGAGATAAAATAAAATCGCTCGTGTGTATAGAAGACTACTTCCTAGAGAAGCGTTGAGCTTTCTTTTTCAATAATAATTTACATAGAACATAATAAGAATATATTTATTGATTATATTTGGTATAAATGACATATATATGATATTAATAAATAATTTATAATTCTTTAAAAATGATATATACTTTACATTCATACCATTTCCCTAACATAAATATGATAACATCATTCGTATACATTGGGACCATCGCCTACACAAATCAATGTGAATCCATTTTCATCACCATACTACATGGATGATATGTAAAAGCATATTTAAAGAAATAATTTTGTATTTAATAAATTATTATCAATATTTGTGATAAAATATTACTTACCTCCTTTTAATAATAAATTATGAGAAGTAGAAATGTTACCCATGAGTACATATGACCTACCGTCTCCATGATTGTAACATTCTTCATTTTTCAGAAACATATTTCATCATTGGTCATAAATATATAATCGATGTCTAAATATGATAATTATTTCATTATTACTATTCTAGGGATGGAGTAAATATATAATATTTACATGATTTGAAAATTTCATGAAAAATTGTGAATGAGAAAACAAGACAATTAACACCCAAAACAATCAAAATAATGAATGAATATTATTGAATTTCTGATAAAATGTCATGAAAGGATCATAAATGATAAAATAAATATTAATAAGGTTCTATGGTATATATAACACCCATTATAAGTTTAATATAATTATTCCATAATATTTTATAAAATTTTTAGTTTCAATTTTAATTATTTCATCCAAAGGGATTTGATTTAAAAGTTACCAAGTGGTAAAAATTTATAACTCCATTTATTTTCATTGGGATATATAAATTCTTTTTTGTATTTTATGTTCTATTAATATGATTGTAATTAATTCCTATTATCCTATTATTTATTTAAATTTTTTTCATGTGAATTTATATTTCATATACATTATCAAATCATTGATTAATTATCACTTCAAAATTTTGATATTTTTAAGGATATATTCCACAATCTCATTTTAATCTGGATTATTCATACTCAAATTTCCGATAAAGGAAATTATTTGATAATTTTTTTAATAAACCATTATATTTTCTCCTATTATGTTTATTTATGAAACTATTTAATTATTAGTAACATTTTCACACTCTTTTGTACATAAAATGGTTGTGAAAATGTTTTTTTAAAATATGACTGCATTTTACTTTTATGTTTCAAATTCGTTTCATTTAAAATAATTTTTTATAAAAATTATAATAAAAAAGGTTTTTAAAACTTTTCCAAATGACTTATTATATACACTATCAAACTGTTTGAATTTTTACAAAAGAATTTGAAAGGAATATTCATGTTTTTTTTCAAAATAAGGATCATTTATATTTTTTCAAAATAGTGAATGGAATCATTATTTTAACATTCTCAGAATGTATGGAATTTATTATCATTATGTGAAATTAATTTTTTTAAACAAACATTTTAATTTAAAAACATTGTTTTAAAATTAATTTATTTTCAAATTTCTTTTGTGAGATTTTAGTTTTAAAAGTTTATTTCTAAAATTAAAATTATATTTTCTTCACGAATGTTTTTAAATATATTGTTATGATATTTATATTAATAAACTACTACAAAAATTTATTTTAAATGTAATCATAAGAGGATATTATTCATCGATACCATTAAATATATTATGGATGACTTAGGATTATGATTTTTTTCGGTAAAGTATTTAAATTTCATTTTTTAGTTTAAATTCAAAGGTTTCTATGTATTATATTTAAGCCTTATCATATAATGAATTAATTGGACTTAGTAAGTGATGGATGTTGTCCACTATTTCCCCTTGATTCATTTGTAGGTATCATAAGAGAAACTAGATTATGTTTTGGCTGAGGCCTTACCCATTTATATATATTTATTCTAATGAGGCCTTAAAATTATTAGATTTTGTGACACAAGGCCTCAAATGTATGCTTTAGATGTCTATAATTTTTAATTAAATAATTATGAATTTATTTATTGATACTCCATGTGATTATTTGATTATTTAGTATATACATGGTTAATTTTTATGCTTATGTGATTATTTATATGGAATTATTTTATCATAATTTATTTTTGTCATATTATTCTACATTAATTTTTAAGATTTACTGTATTTTAGTTATTTACCATTCCATATAGATTATGCATTATTTATTTATATCATTCACAGTATGCTTATCCTTAAGATTCATTTTAGCTCACACATTTCCTAGTTTTTTTCATCGGAAATGAGGAACTATTTTGTGATTTATTTGAAAGAAAATAGTAATGGGAATAATTGAATTATCAAATAAAATTCTATGTGTATTTTATATTATAAAATTTAATTTGAATTTCACGTATATATCTATTTACCAAGACTAATAAATTTTTTAGTTCTTTAATATGCGATTCCTTATATATCTTATGCCAATGTAAAAATTATACACCATATCTAGGCTACTGGGTCTTATAAGGCCCCGACCTTAAACCATACTTAATATTGAATTAAATTAATAATTCACATTGAGGATATTTTCTGGTTTAGTGTTTTAGACAATTAGAACATAACTATTATATCTCAATGATTACAATGTAGACACTTCTACTCAGTTTCCATAGAATAAAAACTCTTAAAAATAAACATGTATAGTTCCATGTTTTATATAGCATGACTTTCCCTTGATCCCATCCTTGACCCTATTCCACATTAAGTCCTGTGAAAAAAATTTCAAAAAAACTTGGGGTGAGCAAAAAAACCTCAGTAAGGGATACACAAAGAATGACAACTATTAGTTTATCAAAACAACAAGTAAACCATGTATACTTTGTCAATGTAATACTTTTCACCTTTATGAAGTAGTAAAAACTCTTCACTGAATAAAAGATCATTACATACCCTTTTGTAACCAAAATATTACCATAAAACCCATATAAAGATCACATAACATATAAAGGTAACTTGGGACATAAACATACTTAAATGGAATAACCATACGGTCGACTTCCACAAATATCATTTAATGGAATAGCCATACGGCTGACTTCCATACCCAATGCATTGGAGGTTATAACGTAACCACCCGTCATGGTATTCACGAAAATTACCGTCATATGGTTTATCACGTAACCACCTGTCAAATGTCCAAGTACCAATATAAAATCATAAAACATAAAACAAATATAAAGGAAAGAAAACATTTCCACAATTTGATCACAATATATCACATAAATATATTTACATAACAAATCCATTATAAAAACCATTTTCAATACCAAAATACATAAAAGAGTATATGGTATTTATTTCATTTTAAAAACATTACCGCTTGTTGTGGAATCCAAACACCAAATAATACTCACGGTGGCAGAGAAGTCGTTGTCGACGCATACATATGACAAAAACATTCCCTTTTCTCGTTTAGTAAAACTCTTTGTATAAAAATATTCCTTTTGAATAAATGTAAAAGTATAAAGGTTTATACACCATATTAAAGAATGTGGTGTATAAAACAAAAATATGCCTCAATGAAAGGAGATTGAGACGAAGTCCCTTACCTCGGGTCTCACTTGACTCGATCATTCTTTAACGTCCTGAATAATAAAATTGAGTTAATTTATACTTGGTTAAGAACCTTTTTCAAGTTCATTATTCCTTTTATATCACTTATTACAATGTTATGAACATTATGTAGTCATTTAAGTTGATAACGGTCGTTTGTCGATATTTGGTACTTGAGTCAAAAGTGAACTTCTTACAATTACATGTTGTTCGTGTGGTCAAAGGTTCATTATATCCAGAATGATATTCATGATTTGGATATCATATATATCATATATATCCAGAATATACATGTATTTATAATATTACGTAATCATTTAGAGTAAGAAATGAAATGCAATGTTCATTGAGACGGTAAGCCGTACATACGCATGAACGCTATATCCATTTCTTTTTCATATTAATGGAATTAAAACTAAATGAGAGGTATGTATATTTTAATTCCAAAATTATATTCATCATTTATATTTAACATACATCATATATAATAACTTTAAATCAATCATTTATACGTCCCACATATGGCATTAACGAATCAAATCACTTTGAGGGGGCGGTAGTCCACACTTCCTAAAATGAAGATATCGCGTATACCCATAATGAAAGCCATGAAGGTGTGACATAAATGAAAAATACAGAAGATTAAGGAATACATAAACATATCATATATCATATATAAATAGAGTGACATCTTAATGGATACCTTTTAAGGTGTTGGAAGAATATTGAACAATCATCGTTTCGTGAGATAGAAATTCGCCATCCACGGAAACAATATGTTCTTTAACCATTAGATATAGGTGTGTGTATGTGTAGATCTAAATATTATTATAACAACATCCTATTATATTGAAGATACTGGAGTTGTTATAAAAGAAATAAATAAAAAGAGTTTAGGGGGTTGGAGAAGAAAAATAAAACAAAAGGACACAAGTGAAGATATTACCTTAAAATAGGGTAACTCTCTTAGATTTGAGATCAAAGGATTCCTTGGGAAGAGTTATGGACAAAGTGAGGCTTCAAAGAGTAGGAGAGGGATGTTGGGAGACAAAATGGGTAGGGGTTGGCCGATCCAAAGGCTTTGGAAGTGTGGGTAAGGTGGTAGAGGTGGGGGCCTTTTATAAGAGGAGAGGAGGGGCACTCTTGGAAAGTAAAGAAATGTTACATTATTTTAAAATGTGTTTCAGATTTAAAAGGTCCCACATTGATATAATTCGAGGATAAGGTGATAAGGGTTCTAAATCCACCCATACAATAGGTTTTTGACAAGTGTAGGTCTTAGATTTTACATTACATTTTCATTTTATTTAAATCGTTAAATGATGAGGTATTCGCTGCATCATTATGGTGCCATAAATAATTTAATTTATTTAATGTCTTAAAATTATAAAAAAATATCAGGATGTAGGAAATCTTTTTATCTTTCTAATGAATATTTATAGTAAAAAATAGGACTTGTATTACCCCATTTAAAAATTGTTTTAGTAAAACAACTCATGTTTGTGACATTTTTACTTTAACATTAAATAAAAAGATATTAATGTTATTTTCCTTCCAAAGTGGCTCCATGGGGTCCCCAAGTTGACCCATGGATTTTCTGGGTCGGACATAACATATCCAATAAAGGTAGGACATGTTTCTAGGTCATTCCATTTTATTAAAACATTATTTTTACCTTAAACTACACTAATTACCTCTAATCGCGATTAAAAACTTAAAAGTTACTATTCTCCAAAAAATTATTTTAATCCTATTGAACCACATTTTACTTCTTAATGACATCAATGTATGTCAGATTTTTGAAATTCAAAACACAGAGGTGGTAAAATTTCAATTAAACAAAAAAATCAATTTTTATAAGTACCACTTAGTGGTTTCACTATTCATTAAAAATTGAAGTTTTTCAAAAAAATACCAAAACTTTACCCTAAGATATATTTGATATTCCGAATTCAAAAATGAAGTCCATTTTACAAAATTCAAAACATATAAGTTGCATTAATTAATTTAATAATTAATTCCCGCTGTCAGAGCAAATAGCGTGTTTTTATGAAACAATAAGTATCAAAAGATTGACACTAGTTTAAGTCTGATTTCAAAGTGAAATTAATTCCAAAGACCACTATTGGATTTAATGGTAAAAATATATTCTAATTTCCCTTTAAAACCAATTAAAAAGATAATCTAATCATGTAAATAAATTAGATTAAAAAGAGGTTTTGAATTAAAATACAACATTTTAAACTATTCATTAAAAAAATTAACTTTATCAGAAAAATACAAAAAATTTACACAAAGTAAATTTTGAAGTCCCGATAATAAAGAAGAGTTTTATTTGGTCCAATAGAATCTTTAATAGTAAAAAAAACTATATTTAATGACTGTTTTCCATCAAAAGGCGATAAGTGAACCTTTAGTGAAAATTACGGTATACATGCCTAAAATTGAATTCCTTCCATATTTTAAGCCTTTATATTTTATTAGATAAATGTAAAAACATTTAAAAAACATATATAATCATATTTTAGTTATTTCTATCCATTCCTGCCAATACAACGGCTATGTGTTAACTCCCATTTAAAATAATATTATTTTATTACTAGTGTGCAACGTAAGATTTCAATGAAACTATTTGTTGCGTATCAGGCATGCTATCAAAAAGAACAACCCCTTTAAAATAAAATTAATATTTAACTCGTAAATATTAATAAATATGAAAATTTATTATTCTTTATTTACCTGGGATGTTACATCCTTCCCCCCTTTTGGGAATAGCATCCTCGTAATTTTATTCATTTATCAAAATAAGTGGGTGTATTTATCCCTCAGAGCATTTTCAGATTCCCACGTTGCCTCTTAAACCATATGGTTTTTCCACAAAACCTTTACCTGGTGAATCACCTTATTCCATAACACTTGCTTCCTGTGGTCAAGAATCTGGACTGGCTGTTCTTCATAAGAGAGATTCTCTTCCAACTGAACTACCTCCAGGCTCTAAACATGAGATGGATCTAGAATATACTTTATCAACATCGAAACATGAAAAACATTGTGTACCTGAGATAAACTCGGAGGTAATGCCACTCTGTATGCAACTGATCCAACTCTCTCCAAAATTTCATCTGGTCCAATGAACCATGGACTCAGATTTCCTTTCTTACCAAATCGCATCACACTTTTCCATGGAGAAACCTTGAGAAAAACATGATCACCTACCTCAAAAGATAGATCCTTCCTCCGGTTATCCACATAACTTTTCTGTCTGCTCTGAGCTGTTCTCATGTGTTTCTGAGTCAACTGATTTTTTTCTGCCATCTCTTCTACCAATTCTGGTCCCATCAGATTCCTTTCACCCACTTCATCCCAAAAAGCTAGAGTTTGACACCGCTTCCCATATAATGCCTCAAATTGTGCCATCTGTATACTGGAATGAAAACTGTTATTATAAGAAAACTCAACCAAAGAAAGATGATGGTCCCAAAATCCCTAATAATCCATAGAGCAAGCTCATAGAATATCCTCCAAAGTCTGGATCGTTTGTTCTGACTGCCAATCTGATTGCGGATGAAAAGCTGTACTAAAATTTTATTCAGTACCCAATGACTTATGAAGGCCTTTCCAAAAGTTAGAAGTAAACCTGGTATCACGATCGGACACAATGGAGAGGGGAACTCCATGTAACCTGACTATATATTTAAGATACAATCGAGAAAGTTGATCTAGAGAGAAAGTATCTCGAATAGGAAGGAAATGTGCAGATTTAGTCAAGCGACCAACAATAACCCAGATTGCATTATTACCTTGAGATGTCCTCGATAATCCCACAACAATGTCCATTGATATATTTTCCCATTTCCACTCTGGCACTGGTAAAGGCTGAAGCATCCCTTTCGGTAACTGCCGCTCTTCTTTAACCTGCTGACAAGTCAAACACTTCATAGTAAAATCAGCAATATCTCTTTTCATTCCATCCCACCAGTAATACTCCCGCAAATCTCTGTACATCTTAGTACTGCTAGGATGAACTGAAAACGGGGAACTATGAGCCTTACATAACAACTCATTCCTCAACTGTGAATCACTAGGGACACATAATCTCTTCCCAAACCTCAAAACACAAACGTTATCAATGTTGAATTTAGTAAACTTACCCTTCTGAACCAGCTCTACCTTTTTCTACAACTCACTGTCTTCCCTCTGTGCTTTTTTAATTCTGTCTGATAGGGATGATCTCACTGATACCTGAAACAAAACAGAAGAACTTCCTGCACCAACAACTTCTATGACAAAGGTCATCAAATCAAAAACCAAAGGATCTTGTTCCAAATGTAGCATGGTTAATGAAGCATTACTTTTTCGACTCAAATTATCGTCCACTTTATTTTCTTTTCCCGGATGGAAATGAATTGTACAATCATAATCCTTGATTAATTCTAGCCATCTCCTCTGTCGCATGTTCAATTCTTTCTGAGTGAATATATACTTTAAACTTTTGTGATCAGTATATATTTCACACTTTACTCCATACAAACGATGCCTCCAAATTTTTAGAGCAAAAACAACAGTAGCTAATTCCAAGTCAAGTGTAGGGTAATTTACCTCATGAGTTTTCAACTGACGTGAAGCATATGCAATTACCTGATCAATCTGCATAAGGACACAACCAATTCCCTTCAATAAAGCATCACTGTAGATAACAAACTCACCATTCCTGGAAGGAAGTTCCAAAACTGGAGCATTCACCAATATTCTTTTCAACTCCTGAAAACAATCATCACATTCTTTTTTCCAGATAAACTTAACACCCTTCTGAGTTAGCTTAGTCATTGGACTAGATAAACGTGAATATTTTTCAACAAACCTTCGCTAGTAACCTGCCAAACCAAGAAAACTATGGATCTCGGTTACATTTGTGGGTCTTGGCCATTCTTGAACAACTTTTGTTTTAGCAGGTTCAACAGTTATGCCATCTTTTGAAATAATGTGACCAAGGAAAGAAATTTATGATAACCAAAACTCACACTTGATGAATTTTCCATACAGTTTCTTTTCTTGTAAGGTTTGCAAGTTAACCCTTAAATGACTTTTATGCTCATCGTTAGTTTTCAAAAACACAAAAATATCATCAATGAAAACAACCAAAAAATTATCCAAGAACTCATGGAAAATTCTATTCATAAGGTCCATGAATACAGTAGGTGCATTGGTTAACCCAAAAGGCATAACTAAAAATTCATAATGGCCATATCTAGTACGGAATGCAGTCTTCAGAACGTCTGATTATTTTACTTTCAACTGATGGTACCCCGACCTAAAGTCAATCTTCGAAAAATACTGAGCTCCATAGAGATGATCAAACAAATCATCGATATGAGGCAAAAGATACTTGTTCTTAACAGTGATATTATTCAAGTCTCTATAATCAATGAAAAGTATCATTGAGCCGTCTTTCTTTTTAACAAACAAGATAGGAGCACCACATGGTGATGTGCTAGGTCAAATGAAACCTTTATTTAATAACTCCTGCAATTGTTTCTTTAACTCTAAATGTTCAACATGAGCCATTCGATAAGGGGGTTTTGAATTTGGCTTAGAACCAGGAACTAAGTCAACAGTAAATTCAACTTCCTGATCATGAATAATACCAAGAAACTCATCAGGAAAAACATTAAGATACTCATTTACCATTGACACATCATTAATCTGAACAGTTCCTTTATTTTCAACAATATGTGCAAGGTAACATTCATTTCCATATTTTACTACTTTCTCAACTTCCTGATATGTTATCAAAATCAAGGGTTCATTCTTGTAGACAAACTAAAAATCTTTTTGAAAAGAAACCATTTTAGCTCTACAGTAAATCTTAGCATGATAAAAAGAAAATCAATCCATTCCCAAAATAACATCAAACTCTACTAGAGGCAAAAAAATATGTTTTTCTTGTAGATTCTTTCTGCACACAAGGATATGAAGATTCTTATAATTCCTTTTTGTCTCAACATTCCCTCCAGGTGTTTTTACCATAAGTTCAGGATTCATATCTTGAGATGGAATTTTCAATTTACTAGAAATAATTTCAGAAATGAAAGAATGTGTAGACCCTGAATCAAACAACACATTGACATAATCTGAACAAACAAACAGTGTACCTGATACCACTTCATTCGATGGCCCAACATCTGTTGAAGTAGTTGCAAAGGATTTCACCACCCCTTTCTTCTTGTAATCTAGCTTCTTTCCCTCAGTTGAGTTCTTAATTAGACACTCATTTTCATAATGACCCATTTCATTACACTTAAATCATATTACCGCTGAATTTTCATTGCCTGTTTGATAATCTTCCTTACAGTTACGAGCAATATGACCTGACTTACCACACCGAAAGCACTTTCTAGATTTGGATAAACATTATCCAGGATGCATTTTACCACACTTTTCACAGGATGGATATTTGGTTTTCTTACCTCCTTGCTTCTTTGATGAATTCTTCCCCTTTTCCTACCAACTGGACCTCTTATTCTGTTGTTTTTCAAAGAACACCTGATCATCGACAAACTCTATTTCCACCTTCTCCGCACATCGAATAAGTTTTTCATATCTTTTGAACTCACGAGAAGCTAAAGCCCTTTGATACATTGGCTTTAACCCTGAGTAAAAACGGTTTATTTTACTATCTAGATCTCATATGAAGTTTGGAGCATACCTTGCCAATCGAGTGAAATTTGCTTCATAAGCAGCCACTGAGTCATCCTCCTACCTCGATTCTAGGAACTGTTTTTCCATCCTAAGATGAACCACCATAGGAAAATATTTCTCAAGAAACATAGCTTTGAATTTTTCCTAGTGAAGATCATCAATCTCATCACTGTCTCTGATATTTTTCACCATTGACCACCACTGATCAGCTTCACCATCAAAACTGTAAACAACAAGACTAACCTTTTGATGTTCTGAACACCACATGACATCAAAAATCTTCTCCAGTGATTTAATCCACCCTCCAGCTTGCACGAGGTCAGATGATCCTCTGAATGATGGGGGATGTTGTCTCATGAAATGTTCCACCACTAACATGTTTCTTTTAGGTTGATCTGGCTGATCTCGGGCATGGATACCACCACTATTTATAGCCTAAGTCAACTGTTCCATCACTACAACAAACTGTTCAGTTCTGATTCCGACCATCTCAGGTTGCTGATTTGGAAGGTTATCTTCCTCCTGATGTCGTCCCAACATAGATGCTTTGTTTACTCTTTGGAAAACCATTCTGAACACAAAAATATCTTAGGCGAAGCAACATTGTAATCTTTAAATGCTACATCATTTCATTCATACTATAAATTAAATTATAATTTATCAATTTTCTAACTCCTAAAGTTCTCTAAACCGACCTCTGATACCAACTATAAGGCCTTGGCCTTAATCCTTACTTAATATTGAATTAAATGAATAATTCACATTGAGGATCTTTTCAGGTTTAGAGTTTTAGAGAATTAGAACATAACTATTACATCTCAAAGATTACAAACTAGACACTTCTACTAAGTTTCCATAGAATAAAAACTCTTAAAAAGAAACATGTCTAGTTCCATGTTGTATATAGCATGACCTTCCATTGATCCCATCCTTGACCCTATTCCACATTAAGTCCTGTGAAAAACATTTCAAAAAAACTTGGGGTGAGCATAAAAAGCTTAGTAAGGGATACACAAAGAATAAAAACTATTAGTTTATCAAAACAACAAGTAAACCATGTATACTTTATCAAAGTAATACTTTTCACCTTTATTAAGTAGTAAAAACTCTTCACTTCATAAAATATCATTACTTACCCTTTTGTAACCAAAATATTACCATAAAACCCATATAAAGATCACATAATATATAAAGGTAACTTGGGACATAAACATACTTAAAAGGAATAACCATACCATCGACTTCTACACATATCACTTAATGGAATAGCCATACGGCTAAATTCCATAACCAATGCATTGGAGGTTATAACGTAACCACCCATCCTGGTATTCACAGCACCACCCGTCATATTGTTTATCACGTAACCACCCATTAAATGTCCAAGTACCAATATAAAATCATAAAACATAAAACAAATATAATGGAAAGAAAAAATTTCCACACTTTGATCACAATATATCACATAAATATATTGACATAACAAATCCATTATAAAAACCATTTTCAATACCAAAATACATAAAAGATTATATGGTATTTATTTTATTTTAAAAACATTACAGCTTGTTGAGGAAGCCAAATACCAAATAATACTCGCGGCAGTGGAGAAGTCATTGTCGCCGCATACGTACGACAAAAACAATCCCTTTTTTCGTTTAGTAAAACGCTTCGTATAAAAATATTCCATTTGAATAAATGTAAAAGTAAAAGGGGTTTATACACCGTATTAAAGAAAGTGGTGTATAAAACAAAAATATACCTCAATGAAAGGATCTTGAGACGATGTCCCTTACCTCGGGTCCGAATTGACTCGATCGTTCTTTAACGTCCTGAATAATAAACTTGAGTTAATTTCTACTTGATTAAGAACCTTTTTCAAGTTAATTATTCATTTTATATAACTTATTACCACGTTATGAACATTATGTATTCATTTAAGTTGATAACGGTCGTTTGTCGATATTTGGTACTTGAGTCAAAAGTGAACTTCTTACAATTACATATTGTTCATGTGGTCAAAGGTTCATTATATACAGAATGATATTAATTATTTGGATATCATATATATCATATATATCCAGAATATACATGTATTTATAATATTACCTAATCATTTAGAGGTAAGAAATGAAATGCACCGTTCATGGAGATGGTAAGCCATACGTACGCATGAACGCTACTTTCATTTCTTTGTCATATTAATGGAATTATAACTAAATGAGAGGTATGAATATTTTAATTCCAGAATTATATTAATCATTTATATTAAACATAAATCATATATAATAACTTTAAATCCATCCTTTATTCGTCCTACATATTGCATTAAGGAATCAAATCACTTCGAGGGGGCGGTAGTCCGCACTTCCTAAAATGAAGATATCACGTATACCCATAATGGAAGCCATGAAGGTGTTCCATAAATGAAAAATACATAAGCTTAAGGGAGACATATGTTTAGTGACATCTTAATGACCACTATTTAAGGTGTTGGAAGAATATTGAACAATCATCGTTTCGTGAGGCAGAAATTCGCCATCCACGGAAACAGTATGTTCTTTAACCATTATATGTAGGTGTGTGTAAGTGTAGCTCGAAATAATTTTATAAAAACATTCTAGTATATTTAATATGCTGGATTTGTTACAAAATAAATGAATAAAAAGACTTTAGGTGGTTGGATAAGAAAAATAAAACAAAAGGACATAAGTTAAGACATTACCTTAAAATCGTGCAACTCTCTTAGATTTGAGCTCAAAGGCTTTGTTGGGAAGACTTCTACCCAAAGTGAGGCTTCAAGGAGTAGGAGAGGGATGTGGAGAGACAATGTGGTTAGAGGTTGGCCGAGCCAAAGGCTTTGGAAGTGTAGATAAGGTGGTAGAGGTGGGAGCCTTTTATAAGAGGAGAGGAGGGGCACTCTTGGAAAGTAAAGAAATGTTACTTTATTTTAAAATTAGTTTCTCCTTTTAAAAGGTCCCAAATTAATATAATTCGAGGATAAGGTGATAAGGGTTCAAAATCCACCCATACAATAGGTTTTTGAAAAGTGTAGGTCTTATATTTTACATTAAATTTTCATTTTATTTAAATTGTTAAATAATGAGGTATTTGCTGCATCATCATGGTTCCATAAATAAATTAATTTATTTTATGTCTAAAAATTATAAAAAAAATATCACGCTGTAGGAAATCTTTTTATCTTTATGATGAATATTTATAGTAAAAAATCTAACTTGTATAACACCATTTAAAATGTTTATTAGTAAAACAACTCATGTTTGTGACATTTTTTACTTTAACATTAAATAAAAAGATATTAATGTTATTTTCCTTCCGAAGTGGCTCCATGGGGTCCCCATGTTGACCCATGGATTGTATTGGTCGGACATGACATATCCATTAAGGGTAGTACATGTGTCTAGGTCATTCCATTTTATTAAAACATTATTTTGATTTTAAACTACACTAATTACCTCTAATCGCGATTAAAAACTTAAAAGTTACTATTCACCAAAAACTATTTTAATACCATTGAACCAAATTTTACTTCTTAATGAAAACCATGTATGTTGGAGTTTTTATATTCAAAACACAGAGGTGGTAAAATTTCATTTAAACGAAAAATCAGTTTTTATAAATACCACTTAGTGGTTTCACTATTCATCAAAAATTGATGTTTTGCAGAAAAATACCAAAACTTCACCCTAAGCTATATTTGATATTATGAATTCAAAAATGAAGTCCATTTTACAAAATTAAAAACATATAAGTTTCATTAATTAATTTAATAATTAATTCCCGTTGTCAGATCAAATAGCGTGTTTTTATGAAACAATAAGTATCAAAAGATTGATACTAGTTTAAGTCTGATTTCAAAGTGAAATTAATTCCAACGACCACTATTGGATTTAATGGTAAAAATATATAATAATTTAGCTTTAAAACCAATTAAAAATTTAATCTAATCATATAAATAAAGTAGACTAAAAAGATGTTTTGAATTTAAATACAACATTTCACACTATTCATTAAAAAAAAGAACTTTATCGGAAAAATACCAAAAATTTACACAAAGTAAATTTTGATGTCCCAATTTTAAAGAAGAGTTTTATTTAGTACAATAGAATGTATAAGAGTGAAAAAAACTATATTTAATGAAGGTTCTCCATCAAAAGGTGGTACGTGAACCTTTAGTGAAAATTAGGGTATATATGCCTAAAATTGAATTCTTTCCGTATTTTAAGCCTTTAATATTTATTAGATAAATGTAAAAACATTTAAAAAACATATATAATCATATTTCAGTTATTTCCATCCATTACCGCCAATACAAAGGCTATGTGTTAACTACCATTTAAAATAATATTATTTTATTACTAGTGTGCAACGTAAGATTTCAATGAAACTCTTTGTTGCGTATCAGGTACGCTATCGAACCTAGCAACCCATTTAATGTAAAATTAATATTTAATTCGTGAATATTAATAAATATGAAAATTTATTATTCTTTATTTACCTGGGATGTTATAGGTCTAGTCTCTACAATCCCACCCATAATTTCCTCATGTTGGTAATTGGAATTTCATTTCATCATGTTATTTTTCATTTGAGTTTCCTTTATATTATTACTTATTTTTTTTCATGAGTGATGATAGTACCTAGTTTCTATTTCCACCTTATGTTTTCATAAAACTCTCTATTTATAACTATGAAATACACATCTATATTATTCCATTCAAAGACATCATTTTAGGAAACTATAAATTCTTTTGGTCTTATTTTTGGGGTAATAAATAGAAATTGGTTCACCACTTGTGATTTATGTAATTATTTATTCATAAATAATCATTATTTTAACATTATTTTATTTCAAATCTATTAATTCAATCTCTATTTTTCTTTAAATAGAATATAGAAAATATATTATCAAGAATATTTTCTTGAACTGAACTTATTCAAATCATAACACTTCCTTCTTCTTCATTTAATTCTTAATGATTGTCATTGGTTGTTTAGCCTCACATTCCAAGGAATAAAAAACATAAATTTAATTATAAAAGGATGATAAATTTTATATATAAAATATGTTAACTATTGGTTTAAAATGTTTCTAAAAAATAACCTGACCAGAAGTTTTAATAAATTAAGTTGGGAATTTCCTCTTAAATGACTCAATGCCATGTTTCACCTTCTATTGTGCATTTGGGATGTAAACATGGTTATTAGTATTTTTCATTGCTCAAAATAGTTGGGAGATAATTTTTATGATATTTTTCACTCCAAAACCATTATCATTAGTTTTTTCATTGGTAAATCCTCAATTTTTCTTTTCAGCCCTATGGTTTCATCAGTTCCTTTAAGAAAGAGCCATTTTTTTTAATTGTTGAAGGTAGTGGTATGAGAATACTTAAATTAATAAACTAAAAAAATCTATAATAAATCTAGAATATGTAACTCATAAATTGAGTTTATACCCTAGCTTATTAATCATTAGTTTAAATATTGTTTATCCATACCCTGGTTAATATCAGGTTCTCAAAATTAATTGATGTATATTAAAACATTAAATAACCATTAAATAATTTGAAATAATTTCTGAAGAATGTGTGAAATAACTAATAGATATACCTTGAGAGTGTAAAAAAAGGTTTATAGATAGGCCCTTTAATTATCCACTTTGTTAATATATCGTCAATAACCAACCAAATATTTACTGGTTTATTACCTATACATTAATATAAGATTGAAACTATATACACTTTTTTATATCCATACAAGGATTTCCTGGCATATAAACCAAAAATATTATTCTTTAAAAATATTTAAATATGTTTCATCTAATTTTATCTAGTATTAATCCCCAAAAAAATGAAACATTACACTAATGAAAACTACAACAACCTAGAACCATACTCCCAAGAGCATTGCTAACAACTCATTATTTTAAAACATATTTCTATACCACTTTATATGAGTCAATATAAAGATTAATATAATTTAATATATTATCTATATTTAATTATAAAATTTCATAAATAATATAATAAACCCATCAACAAAAGATTCAGTGTATTTAGAGAATTACTACATGAAAATACTATTTTGAATAATTGTGATCATTTCTCTATAATCAATCTAAATTAAATACACTTATAGAAAAATAATATGATATATTAATTGTTATAACCAAGGGAATGGAAAACAAAAGGAAGTGATGTGGTCAAAATTTTAGTAAAAAAATATTAACATATCATTTAGGGTTAGCACCTAATCTTGAAGAAATGAAAAATCATGATAAATAATTAATTTAAAGAACAATGACATATAATAGTTTTCCATATAATAGAATGAAATTTATTATAAAAAAAATACTTGATAATAAAAGTGTGAAATCGTGATATAATAATATTGTTTCATTTATAATATCATAGGAATATGTCAATAAATATTAAATAAGAATTAAAATAATAAATAATAATATTCTGAACATAATTCTCATAATCATTCCGATGAATAATATTATGATCCTGATCTACAAAAATAAATTTGAAACATAGTTATTATTGACATATAAAACTACAATCACATCCATAAATAATATAATTGGTACACGATATATGAAAACATAGCTAATGAATTTAGAGCTATATGAGAACCAACATACCACATAATGGTAAGTCATACAACTTTTTTGTATTAAATATTTAATATATCATAAAATGAAAACAAAATGGAATGCAAATGGGTTTTATAAAATTTAAATGTGGTATCACATGAAAATTACTCAATATTTAATGTTTTTTATTTGATGGATATGGATATGGATGAGAAAATATTCCTAACATAAAGTAGAAATAAGGTAAGTTTTTCATTAAAACATTCTTATTATATTATTTAATACTAATGAGAAGAAAATTAATTGAAATAATTTAAACATGACAAATATATATGGGATAATAATTCAAATGGGGTTTAATAAATCAGGATCATATAATTACCCTTTATGAAACATTGAACATAAATAATCTTGATTGGAAATGAGATTGTAACATAAAGCCTTTATTGCTTTAGTAAATTTCAATTCAAAAGTAATTGAATGAAATTACAAGATTTTTATCTATAAATCCAATTAATTATATGAAGTAACAAGTAAAATTATTTCATTGATTATTAAAAAAACTATTCAATTAAATCATGGTTCCCAACCTGAACCCTGTCTTTAGAAATGATACAGGGACAAAGAAAACACTTTCAAGGATCCTAAAATTTGAAGTGATAACTAATTGATGAATTTATTATATAAGTAAAGTGAATCCACATAAATTAAGAGTAAATATAGGATAATAAATTTTATTATACAAATAACAAATAAGTGTGGAATAAAAAATTCAATGGAGATGTGTTATAACCTAATAAAAAGATATTATGTTATGAAAACATTTACCTCAGACCCATACTTGCTATATATTTCCTCTAAATACATTATAATAAAATTATATTAATTATTTAAATACTTTAAAACCTTGTCTATGTTTATTAATATATAATTAAATTATTTTCATAATTTATTTTATTGATATATTTAATTATAAAAATAGTTAAGTCCACATTTGGTGTTTTAAGGATGCTCGGTTCATAATTGAAAAAATGACGCCAAAAGGTTGAACATGGTCAAATGTATTATTTTTTCATCATATATTGAATAATAATAATGATATATTTCTCATTTTTATCCATAAAATAAAATTTTATATCCATTCATGAAAATATGGTAGGAAAAATAAAATACATCGGCTCGTAAAGTGATACTCCACAAATACAAAATGGTGGGGTTTTTAATCTTATTTTTATAAGAAATACAAAATTAATATAAACTATAATTATTAAAGAATTATTATATTGTTATAAAAATAAAATACCTTCAATAAAACCATCCCAACTACCTTACATGACTGTTAGGTTTTGGAAAATTAATTACATCCCTACTTGGAGATGATAGTTCATACGTACACAAGTGTGATGATTCCATTTTTAATGATTGGAATAATATGAATATAGATGATGTATTATTATTCTAAAATCATCTTTATTTCATTAATATTATATTATTTAATTAAATTTATTGTAATAAATATCCTTGTGTGGTGGGGATAAAAAATGAATCACATCGCTCCATTGAGGTGGTAGTCCACAATACAAATGAAAGATGTTTTCATTCCCCATAGAATGAAAATTGACATTAATAATAGTTATAACATAAACGAAATAATGTTTAAATATTTTGGATATACCAATGTTATTATATCACAATTTTTTGGAAAGATATTATGGATGTAAAAAACAAATAAACTAAGAAAACACTTGATTACGAACTATACATCTTAGTCGGACAACCTCCAAATTTTTCTACCTAAAAATATATTAGGATGATAATAAGATCAAACCAAGATCTCTTAGTCATGAGGATGGATATTATTTTTGGATTTAAGTAGGTATTGGATGAGATAATTGGTTTCTTAATTATGGATAATAGAGGTGAAGATGTCTCCTTTCAAAAGTAATGGGAAGGACACACTTTGAATTTCTCAAAAGAATAATATATATTCATGTATTATATAAGAAAAATGGATCCAAAATGACACATATTAATATTATATATGAAATTAGGATGAAATATGAATAAAACTAGTATTTATATGAGTTTTTAGGTCATTTTAACTATTATGATTTCAGTTTTTAGCCTTTTAACATGTGTCCACTCTTACCATGGAAACTGAATTTTTTTAACACTTTTACTATTCATAGTAGCCAAAAATGATATAAAAAACATTAAAAATAATATATATTATGATTTAAAATATGTATTCAATTTAAAAATGTTAACGTTTTATAAGTGGAAGAATTTTCAATAAATATAAACCCACCAAAAGTCAGGAAAACAGTTTTCCTAAAAAATACATTTTTTGGTAGAAGAATGGTAAATATTAATAATAATAAAAATTATAATGGAATTAGTTGGTTTTTTATAATATATAGTAAATAAATAAATTTTAAACTCAATTTGAGATATCGTAACTTTTAAATAATTTAACGGGAAAGACACTTTTCTATAAAATTAGTATTTTTACAATTAATGAAAAATATTATGTATTTAGAAAAAATGTATTAAAATTTCACCATAATCTATTTATGATATGATGATTTTAGTAATTATACATTTATTATATAATAATATTTCTAAAAGTGGAAGAAATTAATTATAATATTTTCTCACAAAATGAAATAAAAATCATTTTTGAATTAAATGTAGTTTTGAAGCCTATAATGACATTATTCTCACTACATTATGAATAAACATATTTAAATAAAGGTTAATGAATTAAATGGAAATATATATATATATATCATTATAATTATTATAAAAAGTGATTAATTTATTCTATTAAGATAAAAATATATTCCACATATAAAACTGTTTTATGAAAAATATATCTTTTTCCTTCAAATTATTTTATATTCATTTCAAACCAAATAAATTTAAATATAAAATATATATATGTAAAATGTATTTCTATTAAACATACATATAATTATCATATTATATTTAATATATTTCTTTACATTATTCACTAAAATTTATTCATTTACTTATGTCTCATAATTTATATTGTAATTCTAATTATTTGCCTTATTTCAATAGTTGTAGTCGGGTTCAAAATATTCATAGGGAAGGAAAAGAATAAATATTTTATGTTTTTATAATTTATGGTCATTTACTCCAAGAATAATTTTCTTCAAGTTGTTTCATATTGTATCCTCATAATGTATTAATGTTTATCAATCATTTTAAAATTTTATATCAATAATTGTACAACAATTCAGTTATTTTTATTTTTTTGTATCACATGTTATCAAACATAAAATTCATTTAAATTAGAAATAAATATCTAAATATCATTATGTTATAGGAGGTAGTGTAAATTTTGATGAGTTGGGTTCTGTGTGCTTAAAAGAGTTTTATAAGATCCCATTCAACTTTTTGAGTTGGAGGGTGATAGGCTTATAGTGAATTGATGACCATAGTAGGTTGAGGTTTTAGGTTGGAACATTGATGAAACATCTTAGGAATGAGATTTATTTTGGTGGGTAGTTTATAAAACACTATAATTTTTTTGCAGGTAAATTATTACAGAATTTGAATTTTAGATTTGGTAGATAGTTTTTTCGGGAACTGAGACTTGAATCAAGAGTCTATGAGTTTCTGCATCTTGAGATGATTTTTTTAGATATAGTTTGAGGATAGAGAGTTACCTTGGGTTCTTAGGTAAGTCTTAAAATATTTTGGGTATGTTTTTAAAATTTTTAGAGGATTCTATGTTGGGGTCTTGGTTAGGTACACACGGTTTAAGAGAAATCATACAAAACCCTGAGTGTGAAGAGGTTTTAGTTCATTTTAAAAAGAGCATGGTTTGGTTTCCTAGTTTTTTCATGGATGAGGTTTAACTAAGTGAGATATTATAGTAAACCATGCATCTTGATTTTTAATAATATCTTGACACACATTGTGTGTGTGGTTACAAAAAAAACCTTGCATGTTACTATAGCCCAAGGCATTGTAAATTCACATGGTTGGCACACAGTTTGTTAAACCATGTGGCTCCACTATGTGAGAGGGGTATTCTTCAATAGTGTCTACTATAAAATTTTAACTTGATTTGTAAATTTTTTGATAAAATAAAAAATATCATTAAAATTTTAATTATTATGTTTTTCCCATTAATTTTTTTAAACCACAACCAATTCCACTCCCCCTTGTGTTCTCAAACACCAGACATCTAATATTATTTTTCTTCCTTTATTCCTCATCCATTTCAGATGATTTATGGTGTGATTCTTCAGTGTCTAAGGTAAATTATAAACTCCAGGTACCTCTTACCATATCCCACTTCTTACTCTAATTATTTTAGTGTCCTATGGTTTAGGGTTCATTGATGATTCCAATAGATCATGGTGGAATCATCCCTAGATTATTGGGATTCCATACAACCTAGCTAGAGGAAATGCAAAGAAATCATATACACAATATTCCAAGTCCTTGATGGACATTTAATGAGTACCAAGGACCACCTAAAATGAATAGGATTCATAGAGTATTAAGTCCATGATGGACCTTGGGCATTAGCTAGTTTCTCCCAATAATCTAGGCCTTATTTTATATGGTATTTCATAGGCATTAAAACACAAATTTCATGTTTTTTTAAAGATAACGAGTATTTTTTCTTGGATTAATGTACCAAATTTTGGTGATGTGAGACCTAATAAATCCACCTATTTCAGTATAAGATAAGCCCATGGGGTTTTATTTTCCTACTACATATTATTCCTTTTGTGGGTAAACCCTAAAGTGTATTAGGGGACACCACAAGGTTCCCTAATGAGTTGATAACCCAAGATAGAGGGTTATTATGATTCTTTTTACTTTCTAGGGATGGTATTTCCTCCTAATTAATGATTTTTTGTTTTATTGATTATTCATGTTGTGATAATGTGAAAAAACCTACAGGAGGTCTTTATTATAAATAGAAAACACCCTAAGGGGTGGTTATTAATACTCTCTATAGAGAGGTTGTGAATAATCTTAATGGGAAGGTTATGAATAATCATTATATAGAGGTATTGAAAACATCCTTTGGGGAGGTAGTAAATACTCCCTATAGGGAGGTTTTGAAAACTAATTATGTGGAGGTCTTGATAAATCTCTTGGGGGAGGTCAGTGATACTATTGGTGGGAATTATATGGATTTGGATTTGAGATTACCTTGGTTCCAAGAAGAATATGGTGTCTATACCACATATGTGATGTCAGGGTGTGAGAGGTCCTTGAAAGGTATGATTGTGTCCCCCATTATATTGGGGATCACCTACCGAGATGTTTTCATATTAGGATGAAATATTTCATTATAACTATATACTAAGGTAAAATATTCTCAATTAATTATGATGGTAAGAATGGTTATTAATATGTACTCAGAGACAATTTGACGCAGGCCAAAGAAGGTATCATCGATCGGGTTGGCAGACCTATGGATTGATGTTCATTTTTTAGTTTAATAATTTATGTCATGTAGTTTACTTATTTATTAAAAGCTTGTCCCATTAAAATTCTAATAAATTTATATGATATATATAGGACTATGTTGGTGGTACCCTATTCTATTTTATACTCACACCCTTCTTGGACCACCATTGAACTTTTTTCCCAAGGATCTCTCACTTGTCGATAGTTTCAAGTTGGGGAACAACCTAGATTATATTGATTAAGAAGGATTAATCAGTTTGGTATATTGAGGATGGGATGAGGTACGAATTTGAGTTATAGTTGATAATTTCTTATTTTATTTATATTTTTTTAATATTTGTTTGATTTAATGGGAGAGATATTTTTCATATATGGAATTTTTTATCCTTCTACCTCAGTTATTCATATTTTTTTGATGGTTTATTTATTCGTATACACTCAAATGGTTTATTGTTATATATTATGTTTAGTTAATTATCTATTATTTCACATTATGATACTGGAGAGTAGTCTCCACGTACTACCACTATAGACCCCCTACTAGTCCTTAGCCTTTGGAGTATTAGAAAGAATTTTGTTTGTCCCATATAACCACCATTCTTGTTACTGTTCATCATGAATTGAGTCAGGAAGTTATATAACCATTTGGGTTCCCATTATAGTTAATGAACCATATTCTTTAACCCTAGGTATAATCCAATAATAGCATCATTTAATGCTCTTCACATGGATAAGTTCATTTACATTTATTTTGTTTTTGTGGGATTGGATACTTATTCCTATAAAATATAATAATAATAAATCCATACTTGAATCACCATGTTTGTATAAAAAAATTCATCACCAAACATGTGGTGTGGCATAACAGCTTGTGTCATGTAAGATTCACATGAATTTAACACAAGTTCATGTTTGATCATGTTTAGAGTACTAAAATATTATCAATTTCTTCTCAACTCATATTAGAATACATGAATCATAATTAGTTATCCTTTTAAGTATATCTTGAGAATAGAGTGGAATAAAACTACACTATTATTGAAAAATCAATATTACCAATTAAATATATTTCAATATATATAATTTCTTCATTAATTAATATTCCTCTTACATGGATTAAAGATCAAATTCTAAAGATTTGATCAATTATTAATATATAATTATGATGTTTTGAAAATGAAAAAACAATATAAATATCATAAAATATTCCATCCTTTAAAATTTTATAATTCTAAAAATATCTATTTTTCATTAAGTCAAATATCTGGAATGTTCTATAAGATCCTTCCCTTTATCTTGGAATAATTATAGATTGGGAAAATTCTATAAGACAAATCTTCATAAGAACTAACCTAATTTTTGTATGATTGATCAAATATCTTATACCTAGAAGGAATGTCGCATGGACTTCTCAAATCAATTACAAGGTCTAATATCATATGACCAACACAATTCTCTTATATTGTATGATTATTTCCTTTTTCATATTTTATCAAACTAAAATTTCATAAAAGATACACAATATATAATATTATCATATTGCATAGCTAAATTATCTTCCTTATAGGTAAAATGACTTACAAAAAACACAAATATCTTCAGTATAAATGAATTCTTTTATGCATTTGACATGTCACTTACTATTCATATAGAATATCTTACAGGAATATTGTATTACTCAAATATCTTATATATATGAAAAATATACATCATGTAGGATAATTTATATTAATATTTCTTATTTGCCTATCTCTAGAATCTAAATTATTGAATTTATTAAAAGTACTACCAAACACCTTCAGATCCACTATTGGGCTTCTGAACTATTTCAAATAACTTCATAACAACACCCAATAATTAAATAAAATTTTAAAATAATTATAAACTGATTATATCTTTTTTCTAAAACATTACAACATATAAAATTATTAATAATTATGATTTCCAAGATGAGAAATTCCTTTATATTTTATCCATGAAACATAACCACTTCAGCCTTCATCCATGGATGTTTATAAATATTTTAGAAAACATTAAGAAAAACAATAAACAGGTGGATTATTTGACTTAATCAAACTCTCCCTAAAAGAATGATGTTATCTAACTTTTATTAAATATAGTATATGAAATCTATCTAGATTATGTTTAGTATCTGTACCCCCTTCGACACTTAATTTCCAATGTTACTATTTTTAACAGTGATTCTCCACAAATTTCACCTATATTAGATATGACGATCATCACTAAAATCAATAAATTGTATTCCTATAATTTTTCATAAAAGAAGAATATCAGTCCATAATGCACAAAAAATGTCTATACTTCAATACTCAATAGCACATGTATATAAACTCCTTGAATATTAGTATAATAATATTTTGATGAATGAGATTCTCTTTGACTTAATACATCCAATTATTCAAGGGTAGAATGTTCATTTCCCACATTTCATGGAGAGCCTCTTTATGTTTTATTTCTAGAATAATACACCAAACTCGTCTCATGATCAATAATAGTTCTAAAAACAATGAATCTCACTTATTGAAAAAATACAACTTCATCTTTATACATCGAAGGTCACTTCAACATCAAATATCATTTCAAATTTTATTCATTTTAAAAAGTGTTCCCATATTCAAATGAAGCAAAAAATGGATATGGTAACATTGTTCTCATTTTTAGGATCAAATAACATTTATTTACGTAATGAATACATTATGAACCCATAACCAAGATAATCCATCCATTTTAATCAAAACCCTGAAATAACATTACTGATGAATATATTGTACACTGAAGATGGTTGATCATACTTTTCATTAATAAAATTCTTTATAAGGATCACTATAAAGCATCCAGAAGAATCCATTCTCCCGAGGTATAATTATTAAGAAAAATAACCTAATGTTTAGTAATGATTTTTAGAACCTCGCTTTTAAAGGATGAAGGATAAGTGGAATTTTTGTTGGGAAGAATCCATAGATGATTCACTGAGCATTCTCATGGATTTCAGCTATTTATATGGGCATAAGGGAAGGTAATTAAGTCTTTATGTATTTAATTTATCATTTCCAATTTTTTTTCATAATTTAACATGGATAAAAATATTTAATTACCATTTTCTAATATATGAATATTTATTTTAAAAAATTATTCATTCATTAATTTATACATCATTTAAAACATATATAGAAATGATTTCATCATTTTAAATGTATATAATACTGACGAACATAATGGAAAAAAACATTAAAATTTAATGTTCAAAAAAAATATCATCAATAATTGAATATGATATATATATATATATACTAATGATATGTCAAATGGGTTTTACTAGAACATTAAAAAAATTAAATTTAGTAAAAGTAATCCGTTAAAATATCAATCATTCATTATTGAATAAACATTTAACATGAAGAATATAAAATAACAACTTTCACCTTAACTATAGTGATATCCATCCCAATTTTGTAAGCATGGTAAAGATTACTAAGCTACAACACTCAATATCATATCCCTTAAGGGAGTACGTCGGCCAAAAGAATTCATGTATTCTATGTGATGACCCATTGATCTGTAAATGGCATGTTATAACCATATAGATAAATTTGAAGTAAGAGTAGGGAATCATAGAGCTTCATCAAAGATAAGATCATCCAAAATATCCAAAATAGAATATATTAGATCCTTTATATAATAATTCTCTATTCAATGATAATGAAAAATAATTACATACAATGCTTGGAAGCCACCATATATTACTCATAATGTATACACATTCATTACATATGATCATTTAAATTTAAATTATCTTATACCACTAATAAAGAAATAAATGGATCATCATGGTGATTTATAAACCAAGAGAACCCATTCTGGAAATGTGGAA
Organism: Viscum album; assembly: GCA_963277665.1. Lineage (NCBI taxonomy): Eukaryota > Viridiplantae > Streptophyta > Magnoliopsida > Santalales > Viscaceae > Viscum > Viscum album. The sequence goes on along the minus strand of OY728141.1, from coordinate 434,785,552 downwards.
ATCAATATAATTTCATATATTGTACATTAGTGCACTATCATATATTGTGATATGAGAATCTGATGCCTATTATAACATGTAATCCTAAATAATTTTTTTGGTTGTGATATATATCAGATGTATATCATTGGTTTTTATATGGATTAACCATATAATATGATTTGTCTTATCTCATTTAATATACATAAATATCTCATGTGAACTAAAAAAACATAAGTAATTTAGGGTTTAATTCATAACTTCATATGAATGAATCTAAATTTTTTTAAAGAGAACTTATCAAACTCTCTTATTTTGTTCCAAACACATTATAAAAAAATTAATCCATACACTATGTTGTAACTTTTTTAACCCTATGAACCTTTATTGTATTTATAATTAATTTAAAATATTTAATTAATATATATTATAAAAGTTTTTCCACTAGAAACAAGTCATTGTCTTTCATGAATCAAAGGGTTATCATGTGATCTTTATCAATCATGTATTGATATAAACATGTAAAATATATGATATAAATGATATATCTTATGTCTAATAATATAATCCCTTTTCCCATGTCATCATGTTAAAAATAGAAAAGAAATATTTTAATCAACTATTGAAAAAATCATACATTTATTATTATCAATGTTATTGGATCCTAAAAAAGGTTTACATTATATGTCTGTCATTCTAATAAAAAAAATAACATTTCACATATCTAAACATGGACATAAATTTCATTAACATTTCTTTGAATACAAAATATGTATTTTCATTTCCGATAAGTGGGAAATCCCATAACGGTTAGACATAGTTGAAGAAATGATTATAAACATACCCAAACTATTTGAGATTAGCTCATCCTAAATCTAACAATAAAATAATCATAACTGTATAAAGGTTCATATTAGAATTATATTTTCAACCACAGGTAATGAGGATCAAAATTTAGAATGAAAACCTATGTATATCAATGGAATTATGAAATCACATTTGATATACTTGTATGGATTATTCCAAATATTATTTCTCTACTCATTATCTTAAAAGGATACTTTATATCGAATGTGAGGCTTCTACTTATACTAGTTGTAACATATAATCACAACCCTTGATTGTAACACCCCTAAATTATAATTTAAGGATCTTATATTCGATATTTGGCAAAACACGAGACACTAAGAACGTAAGGGGATATAATATCCTAATAATTTAAAATATATTTAAAATATATTTTATATAATTTATATTCACACAACACCCTGTTAGCATGCGTTACACACATGAGAAATCTTCTTCGATGGCTTGCGTTACACGCAAGACGAAGTTTTATGGAACACTAATATATTAAAAAATATAATATTATTTAATATAATAAGATATAAAATATTAATTAAAATAGTGTTTATAAAAAATTGTTAACAAAATAATAAAAATATATGGCTTAAATAAATATAAAATGAATTAATATGTTACAAATTAAAAGAAATGAAATATAAACCAATTGAATTTAAATGAAATATTAATATATTTTTACTCACAAATGAATTTTTTCATAATAAATTAATTTGATTAGTGTATTATATTTATAAAATTTATATATTATAAATTAAATAAAATATTTTTTATAGTCATCTAATAGATTCTATACAAAAAAGTTAAGAATAAACACAATATAACACATAAAAACCTTTATTTTTATTAATGCATGTTTACAACCTTTTAATGGAGTACCCATTTTCAATCCAAAATTTTACCCTTTAATATATTTTATATGAAAAATAGACTTAATATTTGGAAGTAAAATAAAAAAATTAGATGAGGATGATGATTTGTAATTTTTGGGTGAAATTTCATTTTTTAATGAATAGTGAAAAATTCTGAAATTTAATTCAAAAATGTTTTTTCATCTAATTTATTTATAAGGTTAAATTATAATATTAATTGGTTATAAAGTTTATTTATATTATATTTTTATCAATTAATCCAATTTAGGTCATTTTAATCAATTTCACGTTGAAATTGACCAAACAAATATAGCAAACATTAGGACATGTTTACTTTAAAAACCAACATTGTCATCTCATCTAAGGAATATATTTTAAATTAATTTATACCACTTCTTTGATTGGAATTTCAAACAATAGATTCCAAATTTTGAACCAGAAAAATTTATATTTTATAATAAGGTCAAATTATATTTTTACCAAAAATATTAGTGATCATAATTAAAATTAATTTTAATGATTGTGGTTAAATTAAGCTTAATAAGAGACTAAACCATAACCATAATGCCTAAAAGACCTATAAAAATCCCAAAAGATATTTTATGGCCATATTTAGACCCTATACTTCCTTTTATATACTTAGGATAAATATTGATCCAATTTCATTAAACAAAACATGGCTAGGGTTCCTTTCTTTTAACATATTACAAGAGATTATAACCCTCCTCCATTATAAAAGGCCTCCATTCCTTTCACCTACTCACACCAATAAATCCACATAGGTTCATCCAAAATCTATCAAATTCCCTCTAAAAAATCACTGACTTCCTATTTCAATCCTTATTTGGGAAGAATTAAATTCAAGGAAGCCTTTTCGTGCAAACCAAAAGGAGTTACCCTATTAAGAGGTAACACTCTCCCTCAAACTCCCCTATATTATTTTTATTCTCCACTCCTTAAAATATAATTATTATATATTTATATTAAAATTTTAACATAATAAATATCCTTGGATGTTTTTGGTTAATATTTTTATCTATACATACGTGCACATCCATTTAATGGGTAACAAACATACGATTTATCTGTAGGCAGACTACTGCCTCACTAAACGATGATTGTTAAATTTTTCCTTACCACCTCTCATGGGGGCCATTATGATGGAAAATATTATTATGTATGATATATAAAATATTTATGTAATAATTATTATTATTTAATTTCATTATAACACATACCTCTATATAATCAAGTTTGTGTAAAAATGATAACATCGTTTGGGGATGTGCAGACTACTTCCCCCTCAAAGTGATGTGATTCATTCATTCTATACATGGAACATGTTAAAGATAATTCTTATAAAACCATTTAATATATATGAAATAGAAATTATTATATAATTATTATATACACATTTACCATTTACTCTTCCTTATTTTAACACAATAAGGAAATGTAAATATCAATCATGTGCACATATGGACTACTGTCTTCCTAAATGGTGCATTTCATTTCTTATCACAAAAACATTATTATTTTGATACATTTATACTAGATCTATATGATATTAACATCATAGTTTAATTTCTGGAGATGGTGGAACCATTATAAGAACAAAAAATAACAAGTTAGAACATACTCAATGAACTGTGAAATTAATATTTGATATAGGAAACTTATTGAATGTTTGTTAACAAATGGGTAATGAGACATTATATGCAGTTAACATATGAAATTATAAACACAAGTATGGTTCTGGTATCACTTAGTAACATATTTTAAACAACTATATAAGAGGTTAAATACCACACAAAAAAAAGAAAGGTATGTTAAGGGAATTTAATCTCAATTTACATTTCATTGAGACTTATTTATTATTATGAACCAATATACTTTTATTTGGTACTATATTATTCATGTTATATCACGGATACTCTTATTTTCATGATATTTTATGTTCAATTTTATGTCATACTATTCTATGGATTATAATTTAAATGTTTCAATGTGGTATGAGACACTTTGGAATGTTTAATGGTTATTCTCCTTAAGAATGTTCTTAATCTAACTTAGTTTTGTGATTGTTACATTTTTCTTGAAAAAATCACTTTATTGTAATTATTTTTAATTTGAAATTTAATTGAATAACTATATTCTCATAAAATGGATATTGGTGTTGACTAAACCATATTCCTTTTTACATATAGTATATTCACAGTTATTTGATTATTTGTAGAAATATTGATAACCCAATATTCTTTATTTAATAAAGGTATTTGAAAAGGGATTTTATTAATTTTGAAAATTAGATATGGAGATTGATTTGGAATGTAAATTAAAGGATAATCCTAGACTTTATACAACTCCTTGATGCATAAAAATATTCTCGTGGGACAAATAATTTGGCCAAATTATATAAATTTATATCCACAATTTTAAACCATCTTATTTATGGACTTGATGCTAATATGTTTTCATGTTCCTTAGAGATGACACCCATTAAGAAATAATTTCCCTCATTTAGTTTCAGTTATTATTTATCCATGAAATTCTTCATCTACAAATCTATGTTTTTAATTCATTCAAACATATTTATTTATTGAATGTCTTTTAGTTTATGACATTCCATATTATTTATGACATATCTAGTTGTATAATTGGAAAGTGTTCTAAGTCAATTATCTTTCTATATATATTGATTCAATATTTATTATGTTCTATTTACCCTTACTAACCATTTGATATCAACATTATTATGTTTCCTTCCATAGGTTACGAAGAGGAGAACCTTGAATAATCTTACAAGGATATAGTTTATTTTAGTTTATTGTGTAGCATGATTTTTAGTTTTCCCAATGATTATAAATATTTTGTATGTAATATAGCATTAAAATACAACTAAAATGAACAGTCCTTGAGGATTTATTTCCTTGTAATCATTCTAATGTAATAAAGTAATACACCGGCCTAAGGATTCTAGGGTCTTGGAATTATAGCTGGTATCAAAGGACGTTTAATAGAAACATTAGGAACAAGATTTAGTAAACATAGATTAGGGAGTAAAACCTAAGATAGACATTGAGAATTAGTATAAAATAACATTCTAGAGTTTTTTAAGGTATATAGTATGTGGTTTTTCCATGAAATATAACCTAGTGTGGATACTACAAGTAGACATGGTTTTGTCATAGATGTACCTAGGACTAATAACTCTGACAAGGTGTTCTGGGCCTGACTCAGGGTAACCTGGTACACAAAAACATGCCTTAATATGCACCTAGTTTGACACTCCTTAGGTATATTCTTAGGATAATTCAAATTATATTTACCTTCCATTATGAAGGATTTTAAAGTAAATATTCACCCAAATTAACAAATGTTTATGATTTAGGTATTTATGATGCATAAAATTGTGTTATGAGATATACCATGTTAGAATTATAGAAATTCCATAACTCCATGAGTATGATGGTATATGGAATTATCTAGAAATTGATTCTATAAGAATGAAGTTTGTTAAAAATCATGGAAAATATAGATATTTCCCTACATAAGAAGTCAATGTAGATGCTATTTGAGATGATAAAGTTATAAATATATTAGGGAATATCAGTTAGGTTATGATGAATAGACTTACCTGAATGAAGAAACCTATTCCATAGATATATTATCCTATGCTTGATCTATTTACGTGGTATAATGCTCCATATTTTAGTGGGACTAATAATCCAATTGTAGTTGATAAATGGATTAAGAATCTGGAGAATATATTTACAGCCTAGGAATATAGAGAACCTGAAAAGGTTACACTTGTGGTATATTTTCTCCAAAGTGATACTGATCAGTGGTGGTATTTGATAAAAAATACTAGGGAGGGAGAAGAAATAAATCTCATAGAATTGAAATCATTTAAGGATACATTATTTGATAAATACTTCCCTCGTGATCAAAAAATTGAGATGAAGAGAAATTTTCTTAGATCAAATAAAAATGAAGAATATAGTGTTGTGAATTATGAATCTGTCATTACAAGGTTATCCAGGTATGGTAATGATTATATATGCAACACATAGTTTAATATTGACCACTTCATTGAATGAATTAAGTCAAATATTCGAAGGGTGCTAGTTTCTAATAAATTTTCATCTTCCAAAGATATTGTTTTATGTGCTATCAAAATAGAAAAATAATTATCTAGATTCAATGTATTAAAGGGAAACCAAGAGAAGAAGAGGTCTGTTGAACACCCTAAAAAATGGAATGTGTCCATGAATATGAAGGGAAGGAATTATTTTCCACATTTCGATCAAAATGGAAATAATCACCCAGGTAAATGCATGAAAGGATATGGAGTTTTTTATAATTTCAAGGAAATGGGTCGCCATGAAAATGAATGCAAAAGAAGAAGAAGATCAATGATGATCAGTGCTAAAACTAAAAGGAGATAGGGAACCATTCAAATTAATTCCCTAAGAATCAAGGGAATACACCTCTAAATAATATAATGAATCAAGGTCAAGCATATGTTATTGACACAACTAAAGTGGAATGATTAATGTACCTTTGTATTCAGATATAAGTAATATGTTGTAAAAGTAGTTTATTTATAATGTTCTCATCATTTGATGTATGAAAAATATAAGGATTATATTGTTGAACATTTTCATTATGGGCTTCAGAATAATATATTGAGTGGCCCAAATAAAATTTTATTATAAGAAAGTTAATATTTTCAGAAAACATATGATTAAGGGAAATACAACCATTAATATATTCCTCATGTGGAGATAATGATAAAGAAACGATTAATTTGGATAAGTGATGACTACCATGGAACTGAGTAATGACTTGTTGAAAAGTGGTCTATGAATAATTAATGGAGTTTACAACACATTTTGGTTTATGGAATATATCCAATAAAATGTGTCTTACTTAAGGAATATAGAAGAATGTATGTTTCCAATAAGGTTTTATTGTAATTCAAGTTATTACCATATTTTAAGAGGATATATGATGATGTTATTTACATGTTTGGATTTTGAAAATTTATATCTGCTTCATGTTAGTTTAATTCTAATGATAAGTTCATTGTGGAAATTTAGTGACAATATTTCTAAAGTGTTGGATCATAATCTTTTGGAAAATATAACAATTTATAATATGGTTTATGTTGATCGTTGGATGAGAATTTAGAGGTTAGTGTATTAATTCCCCATGTGATGAAATATATACTAATAGAATAATAGAAATAGTTTAATTATTAATCAATGTAAACAATTTTTTTATAGAAACATATATTTACTTACATTCTTAGATAGTGAAAAAATTTCTCAACTCCAAGAAATATGATCTTGAAACCAAAAATGTTGTCCTTGTAGATTTTATTCGATGAATAAAATGGAATCATAGATCAACATAGTTTTATGTTATTCTATATGTTAAATTTATCCTAACCATGTTCTCTAGAACTCTCCATTAGAACTTGATAGTTGGATTTTCTTCCATTTCCATGTTTCCACTTCCCACCTACATTCATCTTTTAGAGAAATCTAGTTATGTGATCATTGTAATTTCCATTATATCTTATTAATAATAAGGGCTATTAACCCTTTTTTATGATGTGGGTCTTTCAAAAATATTTTATTTTAAATCCCTATATTTCTGAGATAATGTTTAAATCGTGAGGACATAATTTATTTGAGGTGAGGAGAATGTAGCACCCCAAAATTATAAGTAAGAACCTTATATTAAATAGTGTACATAACACAGGACACCAATAATTTAAGGGGATATAATACCCAATAAATTAATATATATTTTAAATAGATCTGATATATTTTATATTCATACAACACTGAGTTATAGTGTGTTACATGTTGGAGAGATCTTCTTTGATTCATTTCATTACAAAAATGACCAAGTTTTACCGAACAATAATAAGTCATTAATTTTTTTTAATTACTAGAGAAGGTTAAAAAATATCTATGAAATTGGGGGTAATAAAATTGATTAAATAGCTTATAAAAATTTATGGTTTACAGAAATATAAAATTAATTAATAGGTTACGAATTAATATAAATGATAATATAAACCAATTGAATATAAATGATTTATTATTATTTCTATACTCAGAAATGAGTTTTTTAATAATAAATTAAATTAATTAGTATATTATATTAGTGAAATATATCTATTATAAATTCAATAAAATATTTTGGGTAATCGTTTAATAGATTTTATGGAAGAAAAATAAGAATAAACTCTATATTACACATAAAACCCTATATTTTTATTAAGGCATTTTACCACCTTTTAATGGAGAACCCATTTTAAATCAGAATTTGACCATATTATAAATTTTATATTACAAAATAAACCTAATAAATGTAATATAAACATAGATTATGGTGATATTTTCATGTTTTTCTATGAAATTTCATTTTTAGATAAATATTGAAAAATTCTAAAATTTAATTCAAAGATGAATTTTAATCTGATTCATTTATAAGGTTAAATTTTAATTTTAATTATTTTAAAGTTTAATTAGAATATATTTTTATCAATTAATCCAATTTAGTTCATTTTAATTAACTTCACTTTGAAATTTACTATAAAAAATATAGCGGGCTTTATGACATTTTTATTTTTAAAACCTATATTTTCATCCCATCTATAAAATTAAATTTTAATTAATATATTAAATTTAAGTGATTTGAATATGGAAAAATGGATTTAATATTTTGAATCAGAATAATAAATAATGTCTAATAAGTTTGACACCGTTTTGACCAAAAATATTAGTGAATGTAATTATAATTAATTACAACGATTAAGGTTACATTAAGCATAATAAGAGACTAAACCATAACCTTATGGACTAAAAAAACCTATAAAATTACCCTAAGGTTATTTTATAGACATAATTAGACCCTATACTTCATTTTCTAGAATTTTTATCATTATTTATACACACTAAATAAACAAAATGTGGATGGGGGTCATTTCTTTTAAAATATTACTAAGATTCCACCCCTCCTCTATTATAAAAGTCCTCTTTCACTTCCACCTCCTCACACTTATCAATAGACTTATGTTTGAACAAACACATCCCAATTCACTCCCAACATCCCAAAATGCATCCTTGAGGTCCCATTTTGGAATAAGTCTATCCAAGGAATCCTTTTGGTGAAAACAAAATGGAGGTACCCGATTAAGAGCTAACACCCTCCATCAAACTCCACTATATTATTTCTATTCTCCAATACTTAAAATATTATTATTACATATTTATTTAAGAAAATATAGAATCTTAAATATTATAGGATGTTTTTATGTTAATATTTATACCTGAACAAACACACACATCTATCAAATGGGTAATGAACATACGATTTATGTGTAGGTAGACTACCACGTCACTAAATGATGATTGTTCAATTTTACCTTACCTCCATTCCTGGCGGGAATTATGATAGAAAAAATTATTATGTATGATATATAAAATCTTTATAATATATTTATTCTTTTTTAAATTATTTATATCACAAACCTCTATATATTCCATTTTTTGAAAAAAAGATAACATCGTTTGTGCAAGTGCGGACTATCGCCCCCTCAAAGAGATGTGATTTGTTCTTGATATACATGGAAGGAATTAAAGATAATTTTAATAAAACTATTTGCAATATATAAAATATATATTATTTTGTAATTATTATATACCTATGTACCATTTACTCATCATTATTTTAACCAGACTATGAAATGTAAGTAGCGTTCATGCGTACATATGGACTACGATCTCCTTGAACAGTGAATTTCATTTATTATATCCAAAACATTTTTATTATAGATACATGTATACTATATATAGATGATATTAAGATCATGTATTCAATTTTACATTTGGTGAAAACATGATACGATAAATAAATAACAAGTTAGAACATACTTAGCAAACTAGGAAATTAACCCCTCTTATAGTTAAGTTATAGAATGTTTGTTAACAAATGAGTAATGAGACATTATAAGAAGATAATATATGGAATTATAAACTTGAGAATATTTTTGGTATTTTTTAGTAAAATATTTTAAACCACTATATAGTAGTATGAATTACACACAACAAAATGGAAAGATAATGTAAGAAAATTTCATCTTAATCTACATTTCATTGAGACTTATTTGGTATTATGAAACAATTAAATTTTATTTGGTTTATGTAATGAATTATTCATGTTATAAAATTAATAATCTTATTATACTGATATTTTAAGTTCAATTTTATTTCATACATTTATGGGGATTATAATTTAAATATTTCAAGGTACTATGAGACACATTGTAATTTTTAAATATTATTCACCTCAAGAATGTTCTTATTCTCACTTCCTTTTGTGATTATTAAATTTATCATGAAACAATAAATTTTTTTAATCATTTTTCATTGTAAATTTACAAGAATATCCACATTATGAAATAATGTATATTAGTGTTTTCAAAACCTTATACCTTTTTATATATGGGGAGCAATTTGACAATTATTTGATTATTTGTCGAAATATTGATAATTCCATTATCTTTATTAAATAAGAATTTTTTATAAAGTATATTATTTATTTAGAATATTATATATGAGGAATTATTTTTATAGGATACTAAAGGAGGATCCCAGAATTCAAATTGCTCGTGAATTCATCAAAATGTTCTCATGGGAAAAATAAGTGTCCAAATTAAACGAATTTATATCTGTAGTTTTAAATAATATTTTGAAAGGTATTGACGGTAATAGGTTTTCATGTTCCTTAGACATGAAATTCATTAAGAATGAATTTACATCATTTCTATTCATTTACTATTTATCCATGAGATTTTTCATCGACATATCTATTGATGTAATTCATTCTTAGTTATTGATTTATGGCATGTTTTTCAGTTTCTTATTTTTCATATTATTTATTCCTTATCTTGTTGTGTAAATGGAATTTGTTCTTAGTTATTTATCTTTTGATATAGATTGATTCATTATTTATTTCATTGTATTTACCCTTATTAATCATTTGAGATCACCCTTATTATGTTTATTTCCAAAGGTTATGAAGAAGAGAACCTTGAACAATCTTATAAGGATCCAGTTTATTTCATTTTATTGTGTATCATAGTTTATTATTTTACTAGTGGATTATAGGGTATATCGTACGCAATATGGATTTCTAATACTGATAAATTGAATATTCCTTTGGGATTTATTTTCTTTTAATAAATCCAATGTAAAAAAATTCCCCAACTCTAAGAATCTAGGGACGAGACATTATATTTATACTCTTAATTAATCTTCAATTATAGACCAATAAAATTCATATTTTGAAGGGTGTTTATCAACCCACTATTTAGGTTAAAAATATAACACATACATGAAGGAATGAGAAATGTATATATCCTTTATTCTAAAACATATTTATATTTTATAACTTTGAAATTAAATATTTCAAGTATATAATACCTAGTTATTCAACATTAACCTTCTGATTCTGCTACAATAATAGTTTCATCAATTTATCTTCAATATTATCATCTATATAAACCAAATATATATTTATATAAGACCAATAAAATATTTATCAGGTGATATAGTATTTATGAAGTATTATTTGTCATTTATGGGGGATTGGGGTTCCATGGACTATAAAATTGCTTTATTAGTTCCCTAATAAAAAAAATTGTCCATAAATTATAGAAATAATACCATGTCACGAACCAGCCCAGGGTGTCATCAGATAGGATAGACGACCTGATCCACGGAAAGGCCCGAAGGGAATTCCCGATCCCCATGGGCTGGAAACTAGTGCCCAACATAACATATAAATCTGATGGGAACCATTTTATCCCAAATAAACAAGTATCAAAAACATAATCTAAAAAAACTGAGAGTGCACCAAAACTAACAAAATAATCTCATACAGATAAAAAACTAGTTCAGCTACAATATACAACTAAACCAACTAAAGACTAAAAAAACTAAAAGTTAAAAAATTAAACTAAATCATGACCATGTGATCTTCATTTTTCCTCTTGGTCACCTCCAACCATAAGACCAAATCTGCTCCAACAATGAGCACCTAAACTAGGAGAACCTTAAAAAAAGAACAACCTAAAAAATAGTTCAAGTCTACCAAAACCATCTATTATAAGTAAGTTGTAAGATAGAAATATCAGTAGGAAATAACCATAGAATCCCTGTGTTTCATTTACCAAAACAGTCCATTAACACTAGTTTTTAATACAGTTATAAAGAGATAGTTTTTCTTATTTTATTAAACAATACTGTCTTTCCATTCTAAATCCAACACATGACATAATCAATTTTCAAAACTAATTACTATTTTAAAAAGCAAAACCCAAAATAGGGAATACAAGGAAATGCTGAAAATAAAATAGAAGAGGTTGAAGATAAATTAGAAGTAGAATATTAAAACAAGTGTAGGGAAATATAAGCAAGAAATTATATAAAGTAACCATTTGATTTACCATACATCCCTAGAAAACCTCTAGATGTACTTGGTTCGGTACCACCTATTGGTATATGGTGAATCCACTAAGCCTATAACCAACTGGCCTCACTCAACTAGCCTATCCCATGGCACAAACCTCTTGGACTGAAAAAAAATCCAGGAGTGTACCAACTAGTCTTTTCAGGGCTAGCATGAAATGTCACTCAATCCTCTAAATGATACCCAGGAACCCATGGTAATAGTAAACTATTTAAGGGGTAGGCCCTCACATGTGAGACTCAACTTACCTACCACCACCACACTTGCCTTCCCTAAACACAGAAACCACCTATATGATAACACATATAATATAAATCCTATATAGTACCAACTTTACATGTGTGTATGTATAAATTCCACATAGTTAAGGTTCTATCTTTGTAGTCTCATCAAATGAACATACAACCCTTTCTTTAAAAACAAGAAATGTTCGAAACAACTCTTTATCAATACTCATCCAAATGCATTTATATAAAACATTTCAAAAAATAATTTCAAAATAATGAGAAATACCACTTCCACAAGCCCTTTCCAAACGATTCTTTAGACCATCAAATCCAATCACTTTTACAAAACCCTTTCCCATCTTTGGGTTAATCTTAAAACCTTATTAAAAATTCTTAGTGGTCATTTATGCCAAATGCTCTCCCAAAACCCATCTCAAATTCCAAATGGACATAGTGTTGACGATTTCACCTAAAACCACTTTTAAAAGTCCCATAAAGTATCTAAGATACAATTTGAAAACCAATGAACCATTTAAGAAACCAATGTTGAAAAAAGAATTATTTTAAAGTGCCTTCTTCCTGTGAATTCCCATCTAGGTGTTCACTTTATGCACCAATGGATGTTCCAACATCCTATGATACTTCCCAAGAGTTTATCATATTTTCAAAAACCAATTTTAGTAAAAACCACATATTTTCCATCCAAATAAATAAGCCTTACATAAGTTTCAAGCCATAGAAAATTAAAAATCCACACTAACAACACCCTCTTCAAAATTAAACAACATTACAATAATGTAAATAAATCCTAATACATTCAAAAACACCTAAATAAATGGTAAAATATTAAAAGTAATTTTATCAAACACTTAAATTGACCATCCAAGATAGCATAATTCTTGAATCAGTTGAAAAAATATTTTTAACAAAATCTACCAATTCTAAAAATTCATAATGAACTAATCGAGGTTATTATAAGCACGCAAATCATCTTCAAAAATTATTAAAAATAACCTATGCACAAAAATAATTAATCAAAAAGGAAAAACATAGATTCACCTACCTCAATGGTGTTATAATGAGATGAAACTCATGAAGGTGGAAGAATACACATTGAAGATCAAACCACACACCCTAAGAATCAACAAAATCAAATCAAATTATCCAACCCTAGACCTAGGGTTTGCCTAAGTGAAGAATCCCACAAGAACCCCAAGAAACCAATGAAGAAGAAGATAAGGAATAAAAAAATGGCCTAAAACCCTAAATCATACATTCAAATCAAGGGAGGTGGATGATGGATGGGAGAGGAGAAAATAGAGAGGGGTTTCAGGACCCCATGGTGTACTAAATCCGACCAAGAAGGTGGGGTGGCTTGATTTTCTTTAAAATAAGTGGAGAGTAGAATAAGATTGTGGACATTTAAACTTTCTAGGTAGCTCATATGATTTTTACCCATGGTTTGACAAACCATGAACAAACTATGAAACATACACTATCCAAAAGAGACACCGCACATAGTTACCTAGGTCGAGCTGTATGGTTATCCAATCAATGTGCCAACTGTGCGCATGCTACTTCCAATCACCAAAACACAAATTTTTAATTAAAAACTAAAACATTTAAATCAGGACTCAACTCAAACATCAAAAAAATGAGATCAAGATAAAAATATAATAAAGGATTATCCATGGTTGGAGTTTGACAATTCTCCCCATCACAGACACAATCTTCCCCTCGAACGTCACCAAGCCAATGGATAAAAAAATTTCAAGTCCATGCATGATCAAAAATGAGGGAGACTGAGAACCATAGGATGAATATTCACCCCACAATTCATAGACCACCAATCAAGAAGAACCACAATATAAGAATGAGGGGAGGAAATAAAAGGGTTCTCCCCAGCACAAGAAATCAACTAGCATGGGAACTTCAAAACCCAAACAACACCACCAAACTCAAACAAGAAACCCACTATAAATAGAGTCATAAAAATTTATCCTTGAGAACTATCTCATCATGTACACACTATCCAAACAGAACCCAAACTACAATTGGGAACTAGGGATGAGAGAAAATCCCCACACAAACTACCCCAACTTCCTTATCATGAGGAAAACAACACCATCACTTGAACTAGAGACTTCCCTACACTAACCAAACCCCCAATACTAGTGAAACCCACAAAGAGAACTCAACCGAAAAAATACTAACACCATTCATTTCTCCTCCATCTTCAAGAACTTTAAATGAACACCACTAAACTAAATCCAAACCACAAAAGGGTTAAACACACTTAAAAAAATTAATGATTCTAATAGCCACATTCAGATAAGAAAAAACACCCAGATTATGAATAAAAAGGTCCATCATGATTTTACAATAGATATATGAACCAAAAATACCCCAAATACAAAAGCACAAAAAACATTAGTTTCTTCACTTGAACAAAGGAGATAACCAATGTACGAATTTCCACACACCCTTGAAAATTACCAATTATATGCAAGCTTCACTCTGAGACCTGTGGCTGGAGCCCTGATGACTGAATCATCTCCTACCTCATAGAGAGGCACTGATATCCTCCATTCCCAAAATCTTCTTTGAGCACCGCTTCTTACATAACTTCCCCAGATGGAAGAAATGTCCACAACAAAGGAATTTCTACAAAGGGAAGTGAAAAGATGGATTTTAATGCTCTAATCGGCCATAATGTTTGCCCAAAGTGAGAAATCTAATGAACCTGAAGATAGAACCAATAGAGGATACATTACATAATCAGGTTCCTCTATTATGCACTCCTTTACATATGGGAAACCCTCACGAGAAAGAAAAGACACCATATTTAACACTTCTTGTTCTTTAGAAACCAACTTGTACAGAAATACTTCATCCAATAGCTTCATGAAATGATGCTCCTTGGAAGATAGGACACACTCCATGATATCTAGTCTAGGACCCCCAATGAAAAGAGAAGCATTCAATAGATCCTGATATTCAACCTCTAGTGAAAAGGAAATTGGCTCCCCAAAGTGGTAGACATAGGCCTCCATCATATGTTGTCCTTATTGAATACACATGAACTATTCCATTTTATTCAGCATCCCCTCCTCAAGTATAAACCATCTCACAAATAAAGACATAAAAAATCCCACTTCATCCCAAATTTCAATGATTTCAAGGTGAACAACATCTATTCTTCCAATGTAGGACCCTCAAATTGATTCATAATAGTTTGAATTCATTTAGATTCATATGTCCCCAAAACCTAAATATAAAATCTATATCTTCAATACACTCCACTGCCTCTAATGGACCTTGATCACCATGATGGAAGGTAAAAATTCAAGGAGAATAAAAAACATTGAATTCCTCAGAATGTTTAGAAACCTTTCAGGGAGGAATTTTTTGAACCACATAAAAAACAAAAACGAAAACCAACATCAAATCATATAATAATTTAAAGTAACACCTAGAGAAAAAACAACCGGATCGGGAGCTAAAAAAATATTCACAGAAAAAATCCATTTAAAAAACAACCATTTTTATTCAAATTTAAAAAATTCCTTCTTCAAATGTCACTCCCCAAATACTGAAATCCATTTCCACTACAAGTATGCACCCTTTAAAATGAAACTAATTTTCAAAATAATTTTCTAATTTGAGGCTATATTAGAAATACCAAATCAACCCCAAAATTAAAATATCATCCATAGTATATTATGATCCTCCACATGTGTGTCCATAAAATTATTCTTACATAATACATGACCAAGATCCCACATGCAATTTCAGAATATACCCACCCACATGTGACCTTCCATAATGAGTACCAGGGGGAACAAACCTACTATCCTTATCAAAACCTAATCATTTATCAAATATCCTATCAAAACATGTTTCTCTAAAAACCCATTTCACTAATTTTAAAATTTCTCAAAATAGATCCTTTTCCATTTTGAAACCATTTTCACTTCCAAAGGAACACTAAAGCCATAAAAAACCAAAATGATACTCAATATACACCAAACTACCAGAATGAGGAACTAATAGTTTTTCTTAACATCGTAACATTGAAGTGGGAAATGATCTATGTTAGAAATAAAACTAGGATGTGCAGTAAATGTGTACTCAGACAACACATGGGTCACTACCCTATGTGGGATCATGAAATAACACATATCACCTCCATTATCATTCCACAACCCAAAACATTGACAAATTACTCAAATCACGAACTACACTTGGTAACTCAGGCCTTGTAAAGAGTGGTGGTGATCAGGAACCAACATATAACCTACCTTATAAGCCTCAAAATTCATAATATTAAACTAACAAATACCCTAAAAAAACCTACCTTTGATACCATTTTTTCATGATCCAGCCAAGGGTGTCATCTATCCCAACACAAGACCCGGTATTTGACATGACCGGAAAGAAATTTCTGATCCCTAGAGGCTCAAAAGTATTGCTGGGAATTAAATATAAACCAGATGAGAATGTTTTGAGCCCAAATAAACGGGGATAAAAAAAATAAACTAATGAAACTGAGAGTACAATAAAAATAAAAATTGGATATCAAGAAGATAAATAACTTATTCAACTACAAGATACAATTGAAAAAACTAAAAACCATATACAAAACTAAAACATAAAAAAAGAAACTGATCTGTTACCACATGATCTATATGTGGCCTCTTGGTCACCTCGAACCACATGCCTAACACAACTCTAAAAAAATCACCTAAACCAGAAGAACTTGGAAAAAAAGAGTACATGAAAAATAGATCTGGTCTACTAACCCAAAATGGTACAAGTAGGGTGTGATCTAGATATCTCAGTAGGCAATCACCATAGAGTCCATGTGTTTCCTTTCCCAAAATATCCCATTAAGACTAGTTTTAAATACATTTATAATGACTATGTTTTTATCATTTTATTAAATAATATCGTATTTCCATTGTAAAAACCAACACACACAACATTACATTTTTAAAACACATTACCATTTTAAAAAATAAAAACCAAAATAAGAAATACATGGATAATACGTAAATAAACTAGAAGAAAACTAAAATAAAATGTCATCATAATAGGAAACCACGTGTAGGGAATTAAAAACATAAAATCATATATAGTAACAGTGGTATTTACTAAACATCCCTTGAAGACCCCCATAAAAACTCATTTTGGAAACACTCGACAGCATATGGTGAAGCTGCTATGATTATAACCAACTAGCTACCCTCAACTGGCCAATACAGTGGCACAACCCTCTTTGGCTAACAACAAATCTAAGAGGGTACCAAATAATCTCATTGCGGAGGGTAGGAAATATCAATAGATACACTAAAATATTCCCATGAGCCCATGTTAATATTTTATTGTGTATATGGGAGGCCCTCACATGTGTGAATCACCTTACCTATCACCATCTCACTTGCCTAAACCAAACAGAAACACAACCCTATATGATAACTCATATAAGGTAAATCCTTGATAGGGGTTCCCACTATACATTTGTATATGTAAAAATATCACATAATTAAGGTTCCAAATGGGATATCACATCATATGATCATCCAACCCTTTCGTTAAAAACTTATAAATTTCAAAATGGGCCATTATCTTTAAATAAAAAAGCGTTTAAAAAAAATTTTAAAAAAAAATCAAAATAACAAGAAATACCACTCTGATAAGATCTTTCCAAATTTTCTTTTACACCTTCGAATCCAATCATTTTTACAAATATCATTTCAAACATTTGGTAAATCTTATAACCATATAAAATATTCCCAACCGGTATTTATTCCAAACCATCATAATAGAAAAACATGGATTCACCAACCTCAATGGTGCGTGAACATGTTGAAACAGCCAGAGGTTAAAAAATATACCCCTAATACCTAACCTAATACCCTAAACATCAAGAAAATAAAACCAAAATATCCAACCCCAACCCTAGGGTTTGTACAGGGGAATAATCCACCATGAAACCCAAGGAAACCCAGAGAAAATAAGGGGGAAAAAAGAAAATAGAAAAAAAATCCCTAAAATCATACATTTAAATCAATGGAGGAGCACCATGTAAGGGAGAGATTCCAAGGGAGTCGGGTTTTGGGACCCATTAGTATGCAAAATCTGACCAAGAAGGAGGGGTCACGAGTTAGATTAAAATAAGTTGAGCGCAGAATAGGAATATAAATATATAATTATTAGAAGTAGCTAGAATGTTTTGTCTACACGGCTTGAAAAATAATTCATGAACCCTGCGACACCAACTATCTAAAAGAGACACCCCACATGGTTACCTAGGCTGATCCTCACATTTTTCTAAACAGTGCACATGCTACTAAAAATCCTGAAAAAGTAATTTTTTAATCATAAACTAAAAAATTTAAACCAAGAATCAACTCGAACTTCAACAAAAATATCCAATATCAATAGTAGAAAAAAAATATAGTATCAAAGGTTGGGGTGTGACATAGTATGCTTTTTAATTCATTTCTTGATTCAAATATATTCCATCCTAATATCAAATGTAGTAATCCACTCTTCTTATATTTTGGAGTATGTTGTAACAACCTTGGATATTAAAAGAGGAATATCAAGTTCAATATAGCATATGATAAAAAACAATATGCTTATAAGAAAATTTAATACCTTAATAAAATATGTTATATTTATTTTTATATATATTCAATCTCTTTCACATCTTTGGATGCACACAACATCATGTTTAAATGAAACATGATAAACTATTACAATATTATACTTTAAACATGACCTATATAACCTTGTAGTTAAGTTAGTGGGTAGGTATATGAATAACTAAATTATAAAAATTATGTTGTTTAAACTTTTATAAGATAAATTCAGTGGTTATCTATTGTTATGAAATAAGATAAAACCCTTTTGAAATAAAATTAAATGTTTTCTAAAAACAAGTATTTTAAAAAAAGTTTTTAATTCATGAATTGCACACAAAATTTAAAAATAATTTTGAAAATTTTTATAAAAGTTATTTGAAAGAAAAATATTTTCTAAATGTACATTTAAAAATTATCTATGGTTGGATTTTTTAAAATTTCTAAAATGAGTATTTTTTAATTGAATTGTGAAAATATAGGTTTTTATTGAAAATTACCTATTCATTTAAATTATTTAAAAATTTAAATATTATTTTAAATATATTACAAGGTAAAATTAGATAATTTTTATTATAATATTAATTATTTCAATCATTGTGATCAAATTTATGTTAAATTTCAATATAATAAATTTCCAATCTTTTGAGAACTTTTCTTAGGAAAACTAGTTTTCCATCAAGTATATGGGTATGATTTTATATAAAATTCAGCCACTTATTGAATTAATTTTTGAAATTTGGATTCCATATTTTTAATATTATTACTAATATTATTTAATAATTATGTTTTAATTTTACAGAAATATTTTATAGTGAAAATAGTTTAAATTATACACCATGAAGAAAGAAAAAGCTAATTTTTTTGTGGATAAAATAAATATATAAGGTTTAAAATAAAATAAAATCTTGTATAAAACCATTTTTAACATATTTAGAATATATAATCTATAATTATTGATAATAAACCATTTTAGATCATTTTACATGTTAAAATAGTTGTTACACTTTATTATTTTAAAAAATTCTCATTGTGACTTCTCCCCCACTTATAAATGGAAACCCACTCCCCCCTCAACTTAAAATTCCTAAAGCCCTTTGGTTAGACCAAGAACTACCCAAATATATTGTTTAATCAACTAACCAAATATTATAGAAAATGGTTAGTTCATTAATCTAATCCATGAAGGCTTTAGGTTAAACCTAAAGAGGCTTCCTGAAGAAGATGTAAAATTTTCAACAATGTGTTTCCAATTTAATTATTCTTCTAACTCATCATAATCTTATTAATCTATGATAATATAGATAAAATAGTATCCCAAATTTATTTATATTTTATTAATTTATGTTTACTACCTATATCTATCTCCTCCCCTATAAAATGAGAAAGGAAACTGTAGATTGTGTGTACAAAGGACCACCTCATCACACATCGATATGATTCTTATTCCTTCACAAACATTCAAGGATAAAAATAATGATATATTTAATATATATATATATATATATTATTTATGATTTTTTACCAATTTAATAATTAGATCACATATACATTCTTATGTTTCACTCTATGGGGGATGCGACAAAATTGATTGTGTGTATGATGGACTACCGCCTCATGAAGTGATGTGATTTGTTTTTCGGAAATATTGTTAATGGAACATAGTAAGGATAATATTAATAAAAAAAATGTTATAAATATGACCTATTTTTTTTATATGTAATATCACATATAAATTCTAACCTTCCAATCCTTTAGGAAAATAATAACGTCAGTCATGCGTAAGTGTGAACTACTGCCTCCACATAGTAATGTGAAATGTTTTTCATTTTATTACATGGATTTAATTAAATATGGATTTTAATAATATAAATTATATATATAAAATAATAAAAACTATATAAAGGTGATCTAAATTTTTTTCCTTTCATTCCATCCCATGAATTAAAATAGAAATAGTCTTTATGTATATGTATGGCATACCGTCTCTCTGAATGGTGTAATCCATTTTCTAACATTAAATTTTATATAAATAAATAAAAAAATATATAATGATCACATATGATGTTAATATCATTTTTAAAATTATGTCTATTTTGGAACCATGATAAAATTTAAAAGACTAAAATTACCAAATCCAAACATATAATAAAAATGAATGAATTTTCACCCTAAAAAAGTGATTTTAACAAAGAATTTTTAATAAAATGAGGACAAAAGACTATAAGTAAATAATATTTGGTATGGGATATTTTATTATGGTTCTTTATTATATTTATAATGAACATATATTTATTAAACTTGTTTTTTCATACATATTAAGGAATTCAAAATTGAGGTATGGGTTTCTTGTCAGCCTTTTACTTCCATGAGACAAATTCAATATTCCCCTCTTATTGATTTTGTGTGTTGTATATACATACCCTTTGAAATTTTATATAATTAATATCTTTATATTAATGTAATTTAAATATTAATTTGATGTTACTTATTTTTTGGGGATTACGATTCTTAAGTTACCACAATGTTAAGGGTTTATTTCACAATCTCATCACTATTTGGGATTGTTTATATTTAAGTATCCCTTAAAATAAATATTTGATATTACTATCCTAAAAGTAAAATATTTTATTATCCTACAATTATTCATGAAAATTTCAAGTGATATTACAAATTTCCTTACTTTTTTACTTAAAACGATTTGTATTTGTTTTGAAAAGCTGTTATCATTTCTCTCTTCAGTCAATAATCCATTTTCTGCCAAAACCATGTTTTATAAAAATGTTTCCAATTTTTTTTGAAATAATAAAAATGATTTATTAAATAAATATTTATGCACCTTTTCATTTAAAAAAAAAATTAATTGAGTATTTTTTAAATTTTCTATATAAAACCCACATGACTTTTAGAGAAACTGTGAAAGGAATCATTATTTTGATGTGTACAACATGTACATAATTTACCACTATCATGACCACTCAATATTTTAAATATTCCTATATAATTTTAAAAATATATTTTCAAAGAAAATTATTTTAATTTTTTTTGAACATGTAGTTTAAAAAAAAAAAATTTAAATTAAAAATGTTATTTTCTTCAAGAAAGTTATTAATTCCCAAAAATCCTTTACATTACTTATGTAATATTAGGGAAATGTTTCTTGGATACCATCATTATTATTTCCTTGGATGGTTTATTATTAGTTAGACTGGTGATGTAAAATTTCATTACCATTCGCCATATTACTTTCGATGGTTTAAGATTATTATTATTATTTAGGGAAAGTAATAAAATTTCACATATTAGTTATAATTAAGAATGTTTATATTGATTTTAAATAAATAATGAATAAGACATATAATGTTATAGGATAAGTCATTTATAACCCATGTATTTCTCATTTGGTCTCATGAGATAAACTATCTTCGGTTTTTCTCCAAGGCATTACCGATTTAAATAAGATGTCTGGGCATGGGGCCTTGATGGTAAAGTTATGATGACCGGAATTATGAATTAACTCATTATGATATTGCTCATTGATGTCCATGTGATTATTATATTAGTTGGAATATCAAGGAAAACTCCTCAAGGTCATGTGATTACATATATGGAATAATTATATCGTTATTTATTCCTTCCATATTATACCTAATTCATTGATTAAATTTCACGTGTTTCTATTATTTTTATTTAGCATGTTGATTATACTTTATTTCTTATCAAATTTGACTATTATCATAAACTTAAGGAATGATGAATATAAGCCCCTTGTTATGGTTCCATCCCCAATATTCCAATATGAGTATTATGATGAATATTCAGAGTTATGATAGTATAAATAATGATTTACTTGAAGAAAACACTTTATTATACTTTATCATTTAATTTATCAAATGATATTCAAGTATGTATCTAGTTAAAAATAATAATGAAATATTTTTCCATTTAGATGAGTTTAATTTTATATTATTAAAATTTATTAAATTAAATTTAAAACCTCAATATTTTAGAAAATAAAACTATGTTCGATAAGATATTAGATACTCAACACTAATATTAAAAGACCTATTAAATATATAAGAGTTATATTATTGAAGTTAAATTGGAATGTATGAATATTTTCAACATATTTATGATATATATATATATATATATTTCTTATTAATTATAAGAAATTGAATTTTTTTTGTTAAATAATCCATCAATTTTAATTAAAGTAGTTTTATTCCTCAAAAATATGTTTTCTTCATAAAATGATTTTCATTATTTTTCATGAATGAAAATATTATGATTAATTTTTGAAAATTTTAAGAAAATTTATTTCATAAAATTAAATTCATTTTTTATTTGTAATATCAAATTTTAATTTGGGTATAATTATAGTATTATTTCATAAAATGTTTATTTTTTAGTGAATAGAGAAAAATACCAATTTTTGTAAAAATGTCTTTTCCTTCCAAAGAATTAAGAAATTTAAATATTCCATTATTTTTTTAACATTAATAAAATTAAAATAATTATTATTGAGGTATATTCAATCTTCAAAATTACTTTTTAATAAAAATCATATTGGATTTTCGTATAAGTTTATCTTTGGGTAAAAAAAATAGATTTTTCTAGGAGCAGTTTTAAAGTGCATAGTTTTTCTAGAATTTAAATTAATTAAAAAAA
The DNA here is from genome assembly GCA_963277665.1 of Viscum album. NCBI lineage: Eukaryota > Viridiplantae > Streptophyta > Magnoliopsida > Santalales > Viscaceae > Viscum > Viscum album. The sequence goes on along the minus strand of OY728141.1, from coordinate 434,761,744 downwards.
TCACTAATAAGGAGTGATTTAATTAATATTTATATAACATACATAATTAAATTTTTATTTATATTAATATAATAAATATATTTATATAGTTAATATAAAATCATGGAAAATACACTTCTCGATAACCCATTTTCATTAAATTTGCGTGTTTAATTTTAATTTATATTTTATTAATTGTGTTATTTGAATTTCAAAAAAGGTTTATATATTATTACTCTCCATAATTTATATTATATAATAATTTCAAATAATTTTTCACCATACTGAATTATAGAAAATTGTAAAAATAAATTAGAATGGTTAAGGAGAAAATTAGTCTACAAGCTGATTAAAATAAAACAATAACAACAAAAATGGCATAAAAACATGTAGAAAAACTATTTTATAAACATTTGTTGACTTTATAATTTATATTTCTCTAAAATTAACCTTTTTGGATCATTTATCATGTGAAAATTTGGTTGCACAATTTTATTTTCAAAAATTACAAGTGTTCCACTCACCTCACATATAAAAAGCCACCCACTCTCTACTATTATTCACACATTCAAACACTAGTGGTTAAGAAAGTACCTACCCAAATAACTTCAAAAAATACTAAATCTCATAATATAATAATTTTTTGTCATAAATTCATTCACGTAATAATTTAGGATTAATTCTAAAGAGGTGGTGTGAGACGAGGTAAAATTCCGTATAATCTATTGTGTTTTTTTATTTTACACCTCCTTTAGCTACTCCTCAACTATACTCACATGATAAAAAATATTTGATATATTTTTATATGTTATTAAATTAATGTATTAACCTAATTACATCTCAAATTCAATCAAATGGGATCTGAAATCATCATTTGTGCGTACGGAGGAATACCACCTCATGAATCGATGCCATTCGTTTTCCATCATCACCTCACACTGAATGTTTTAATGATGTATTTATTTTATATATATAATATGTAACATATTTATACTTATTTGGTAATAATATAACATATAAATTTACATTCCATTATGGGGGAATGATAACATCACTCGTTTGTATGACATAATACCTTCTAACGAAACAAGGTGATTCGTTTTTCAATAATGATTTTCATGGAAGGTAATTAAAAAACTAAAAATGAATATATGTGATATACATGAAATTATAATGATATTAATTAAATATTTATTATTATAAAAAAATAATATATGATATTTTTTGACAATTATAAATGATAACATTGTTTGTGTATGTGTGGACAACCACCTCTACGAATTGATGTGATTTTTTTCTCACCACCACATCACAAAAATGATATATATACAGATATATATATAAGTATATTCAAAGAAATAATATGATATCTTTATCAATATGGAAAAATAATATAATATATACCTTCATTCCATAATGATCATTGTAAAATGGAAACATTATTTATGCATGTAGATGACCAACGATATCCATGATCATAACATAATTAATTTTTCATAACCAATTTCATGTTTGGTTATAAAAGCATAATTTATTAAAAAATATGATAAATATTTATTCTTATCATATTATATATGTTGTAATAATTACCAATGTTACCACTTTCAACATATCAAAGATGACTTGATACAATGAATGACAAATCCTCAAAACAAGTGATGTAGTCTAACTGTTTTTGTATTTACCTATGTAATTACAATGAAATAAAATAATTAATTTATTTATAAATTTTTACAACTATAAAAGGTTTTTAAAAAATAAAATAATTTATGTAATCTTATTATAGAGGATTTAATGTACATATAAAGAAATTATAAACACAAGTTATGAATTTTATCCTCTTAAATTTTATTTCTATTAGATATATGCCATATTAACCAATTATTTTTATTTTGGGGTGTATAAAGTACAACTTTTACATGTAATTTTATAAATAAATCATAAATAATTCTATTTTTTGTTTTTATTTAAATTATTCCATCCTTGTGGATTTTAAATGAATGTTACCAACTGGTAAGGAATTCCATAACATAATTTCTATTTATTGGGTTATATTACTTCTTTATTACCTCTGATATTATAAAAGTGTGTGTGATATCAATTTTGAATAAATTATGATTTATTTACTATTTTTATCTGGGGATTTATATTTTGTACACATAATTGAATCACATATTAATTCTCACTACAATGTTATGTTCATTATATGAGACCTCATCTCAATTTCCATCTGAGGCATATTTTGTTATTATTTACCTATATTATTTTTTGAGGTTTATATAAAACCCATTTGAAATGCTATATCATGAATTTTTCTATTGTAAAGATATTTATAGTTTTTTTAATATTTATATTCTATGGATCTTTCAATTCAAAAATTTACAAAGTGTTAATGGAAATTATTTTAAACATCCTTTTTTAATGTTCCATTTTCATCTATTTTCAAAAGGAATGTATTTTAGTAAAAAAAACGATTTGAGTATAATTTCCCACCAACATTATTAATCATTGATTTTTTGTTTCATTTATATGTTTCTAACATTTTTATTCACTAAAAATGGTTTCCATTCTATGTGGTAAGTTTTCTATTTTAACAAATCATTTTTAAAAGAAAATATTTTTATAAAAATACAACTTCATTTATCTCTCCAATTAAAATTAATTTTTATTTTAAAATATATTTTTATATATGGTTTTTCAAAACTTTTTTACTATGATTTTTTAAAGTACTTGTTTCACATATTTTTATTTTTACAAACTGTTTTAAAATAAACATCCCTTGTAGTTTCTAAACAATTCCTATTTTTGTTTTACCAAAAATGTGAAAGAAACATTTTTTAAATATTGGGAATGAATGGTTTCTCCCTCCACTATGAAAAATATTATCATTTATAGTTTCATTATAGTAATAATTTTTTTTTCAATGAAATGATTTCTAATGCTATTTTATAAAATTTTAGTTTTTAACATTGGTTTTAAATGTAGAAAAGTAATTTTCAAAGAAAATGTTTTTAATTATATTTTAATATTAATTTTCATTAATCAATATAAAAACCCATGTTTTTACTTATCCTATGGAGGGGATATTTTTTATTGATTCTTTAATTATTATTTGTTTGATTGGAAAAAATGGTTTCAAGAAGATTATCTTGGAACTTATTCATTTTGGAAATCTTCATCATGTTCTAAAAAGAATAATGTGTTTTTATGAATTTTAAAATTATTTGTGTGTTTCCATATTTTTTTGATTATTTTAAGGTTATTGAGAATTTATGATGTTGATGGGTGGTTCTATTATAATCCTAGGAAAGGTCATTATGTTATTAACTAAAGACTGGTGGTTCTGTGATAAACCATGGATGGGTGGTTACATTTTAAACCAAAGATGGGTGGGTCCATAATAACGATCAAATGAATTGGGTACCCAAGAGACTTAATTACACTATATTTTCTATTAAATGTTTTATATTTACATGAATATAATATTCCCAAGATACCAATATAAATCATCTATTCTTGTTATGGTTTCATAATGTTTTCTTTGGTCAATCATGATATCACATGGTTCATAATTACAGATTCTGATTAATATTTCCTTTGTTAAATACTTATGCCTCTTTTATGTGTTTTGTGATCCATGTATTGTTGGGTATGAATATTTTTATATTATTATCAGGCACATTTATCATTTAATAGTAACCTTATTCTATTTTTTTTACTCACTGATGAAATATTGTTAATGTTTATTTTTACCCTTATTAAGAATTTGATCTCACATTTATTTTGTTCCTTTTTCACTAGGTTATCTTATATGTTATTGACTATATTATCTCTCTTTGATTTTCAGATAGATGATGTTGATGACCAAATATGAAATATGAAAAACTGGCTATCTTGGTAATGATAGTCTCTTTAATTATTATAAAGTGTTTATATAAGAGTTTTTTCAAATTATATAAAACAATAAACCTAAAATATAATTTATGGTGTTAGTGATCCATTTTTTTGATATTTTATATTTTGGATGGGGAAAATTGGTTCACATTTATCATTATCAAATTAGGAATTGTAATGATTATGATTTCACCACCAGATTCACGTGTGTGGATTTTTGGCTATAGTAACTGGTATTAGAAGGAGGTCTAAAAAACTAAAGATATTCTTTATTTATTCATTTGAGGTTGTTGGGACCAATTTGGGTAGATAAGGAATTAAGAATAGTCAACTATTATAGAGTGTTGTCTTTTTTTATCAAAGAATATAAATCAATTCACTTTGTAAAGGACTTGTAAATCAGATAATGCTCTAATTCATTGTTTTTAAAAATTATCATAAGTTATAAGAACTTGTGATGGAAGACTTATGATATAAATAGGGAGAAAATATGATACCATACATATTCAGTTTTGATTGGAAAGTATGATTCTGTAGGAAGATAGTGATGTTTTAGTACTTCAGATTGAAAATATGAAGACGCTAAAGCTGTTTGATCAAAGGATACATATAACGATAGTGGATTTCATGACGAAAGTGGAAGAATGGTTATGGAATGCAGTGAAGAGATAAATAAAAAAGTAATGGAAAATCAGGAGGTAGCACAAAATAATGTTATAAGGTGGCACCATTTCCTAGTGTTTGCCAAATTTTGGGGCCTAAAAATCAGGAGATGAAGAAATGTGTTTTTGGAAAAGGATATTTCATGCATGTTTTAAGATGGATTTGTATGTTGTAAAAAAGTTGATTTTGATGATCTGAACCTCAAAATATATAAAACGAGAGGTTTGCACATTATATTTTGTTTTGCATGAGAGATTGGTTTTTACGGGCAAGATTGAAGGAAGTTTGGAATATTGCACTCAAGGCATGATTCATGGTCCAATCTTTGAAAAATTGAAAAGGAAGGAAGTGTGTGAAAGATTAAAAGAAGTGTGCGAAAGTTGAGGTTGTCATGAAAAAGAGTTACGCACCCAATGAGAAATCAAATAGGGTTTGGCACGACATGTCAGGATCTTGCGTGACACATTCTGGTTTTTTCATGTAGGGGTCAATGAGGTATATAAATAAGAGGTGACCCCCTCACACTATAAATGATCGACACTTAGTGAAATCCTGATCTCAGATGTGAAACAAAATATTAAGAAAAGGAGAGTTCATGAAAGAAATGGAGTTTCTCACAAGAAGGAGAAGTTGGGCGCAAGAAGAGAGTTACATGTAAGATTGAAGTTGCACACAAGAGTTGTTCCACGACAAAAGTCAAATCTTGCGTGCATGTCATAAAAGTTGTGTGAAAGAATCCTAAGAGTGTGAATGAATGACTTGGGTTCTTCACATGTATTCAGTTGTGCATAAGATAGTCTTTCCGCCTTCTGTGTAAGAAAATGATGATTTGTATTTCAGAGAATACACATCTTGGATTTTAAAGATGCACTGAAATACTGTAATTCCCTATTTTTTCTATGAGGCTTCACACACACTTGTATATTGTTTTCCAAGTGCTAAATGAGTGTAAGTGTATATCCTACTCATTTTATTCAAAAAAGGATTGTTTTCAAGAGGATTGTGAGGTAATGGATTATATCCGTACCATACCAAGGACGTAGCTACTCTTGTTGAGTATAGAACCATGTAAATCTTGTGCTCCAATGGTTGTGTGAGTTCAGCAGAGAATAAACTATTTAACTGGAGGTGTATGTTTCTTCAAAAAATTAGGGAACATAAAAAAGAAAAATATGTCACTAATTCAACCCTCACCCTATTAGTGATACTTAGATCCTTATTGGGAACATCTGTGAGGTTATTATAAGATTTATGGATACCAATATAGGTATTATAGATTATGGATGATCATAATCCCAATGAATTAGATATAAATTTGAGGTTTTAAGTGGTGAGATCTTAAAGTGGTTGATGAAAATTCATGACACATTTTATTGTGATGAACTATGTATAATGAATCAAATTTATTTGAATTATTCCTTTACATTTTCAACCATATGTTTTAAGGTATTAATAACAATTTGGGGTTTTATAATCTTGGATATAAAATTAACTATGGGAACTGGAATTTTATCATATATATAATCGTGGGACTAAAAGTGATTTGGTGGCAATGATATTAATGTTATATCAGAAGTTTTCAATATTTTGGGAATTTATGATGAAATGTATGATATAAAATTTTAGGTTTAAACACTCTTAAGTATTGATTTTATTAAAGTTATTCACAATATATGGTCATTTATATATGGAATCATTTAGTTGTAACTAGGGTATTATTGCTAAATTTTGGGGATTAATGTATTATTTCACAATATGAATGTTCATTCATTTTAGGGATTATATTTCCATATTCTCACCATTTCAATTTTTTAAAATATAAAAAAATTGGATTAATTTTTTTGTCTCTTTTAGGGATATGTGGTTTATTGAAATTGTTTTTAGTATATCTGGAATGAAAAAAATCAACATGAATACTCTAATTTTAAAGAAAAATATGATCTTGTGGTGAAATATTTATTAAATGATGAAATTAAAATTATCATGTAAGTATAATTATTTCTTCACCTAGTCTATAAGGGGGTGTAATTACTCAAACATATGAAAATTATCTTGAAATATTATTTTGTCTGTTACCATCATTGCTAATGAAATCAATTACATTTTCCAAACCCCATTGGGTTATGGTTTTGATTTCCCTAGATTTCTCATGATCATTAAATTTCTTATAATCAATGATATTTGTCTCTCCATATCATTATTTGGGCATTATTATTTCTTACCATTTCAAAACATTCACATCCCACATATATACTCCTATTTTGAAATTTATTATGTGTTATTCTAGAAGACCTTATTACATTAATTTCTATTTTATCAGTGATATGTTTTATTAATCAATTTTACAATGATGGTTTAGAACATAAGAATTTTAAAATATCAAAACATTGATTACCAAGATAAATGTAAAATTTATAGGTTGAAATTTACTAATAGGGGGAGGATTTAAGACCCTTATTTTTTAGAAAATAATAATATGTTTGATAGCGTATTTGACATGAAACACTGAGTTAAAATGACCCATTTAATATATAACCTTGATAAAATAGTAGTTAAATTGTTGAGAATTAATAGTATTACCTACTTTATGACATATATATATATATATGTCTAATAATCAATATAAATTATTAATAAATTCTTATTAAATAATTTATCAATTTTATTAAAGTAATTTCATTCTTAAAAAATATGTTTTATTCAAAAATGATTTTTATTGATTTTATTAAAATGAAGATAATATAAATAATTATTGGTTATTTTATAAAATTTATTTGGTACAAATAAAATTATTTTTTAAACCGTAATATAAAAATTTACTTTGGGTAATGGTTTGGGATTTTTTGAAAATATTCATTTTTCAGTGAATACTAAAAAATAACCATTTTTTAAAATGACATTTATTTTAAATAAATATGTAAATTTAAAAGTACTATTATATTCTTAATATGATTTTAATTAATATAAATATTATTTAGTTATATTTAACCCAATTAATTTCTTTCAAATAACTTTGTATTTTATTTTTTTATGTTCATATTTGGGATAAAAAAATGGATTTCTCTAAAAACTGTTTCATAAAGGATAATGTTCCCCAATTTTAATTAATAAAAAAAATTATTAGTAATGATATAAATGAAATTTATATACTATATATAAATAAATATTAATTTAAATTCACACAATAATTATTATTAGTCATAGGGTGAAGAAAAAAACTTTAAAAATAAACTTCTTGAAAAGCTGCTTTTTTATCGCGTTTGCATGTTTAATATAAAATTAAAATTTTAAATTTGAATAATATTAATTTGGTAAAACTTATTATATATTTGGAATAATAATATTTTGTTTTTTCTATTATGTTCATATTAATGTTTTCCATTCTTAACATTGAAAATAGAAAAAAATCACAGTTAAGGTGAAATTATGTTTAATGTGGGTTAAACTAAATAGCTAAGTGTTTAAAAAGCCAAAATAATTATATAAAAATTATTTCATGGCCATATTAAGACCATATAAATTATAGGTCTCAATATTTTTCTTTTTTTAACCTATTATAATGTGAAGAATCGGGGTATACCTTTTTCTTTTAAAAAATTACAGATGTGCCACTCACCTTACATACAAAAGGCCCCCACTCTCTTCTCATCACCTCAAATTCAAACAATTTTGTTTCATAAAATACCTATAAAATAAATTAGAAAACAATACCAAAATAACAAAAATAATTTTTTTATAAATCAATTCTATGAATATTTATTTATAATCCCAAAGAGGTGGTCCAAGAAGTGGTAAAATTCCTTATTATACATTTTTTTATTTATTCATCATCCTACTTAAAAGTTAATTTAAATATGATAAAATTAATATAATATAATATATTATATAATTAGATTTTATTGTATTAATCGAATAATCCTAATACATATCCCATTCCATAAAATGGGATTCAAAATCATTATTCAAGTGTATGGAAAACTACAGCCTCAAAAATCGATGTCATTCGTTTTCCATCATCATCTCAAATAAACTATTTTATTGATGGATTTATATAAATTATATTATATTTGTAACATATTTATACTTATTTAGTTATTATATAACATTTACCTTTTTATGTTTCATTCTAGGTGGGATGTGACCAAATCACTCTTGTGTATGGCTGACTACCACCTCGTGAAGTGATGCAATTCATTTTTTGATAACTATTTACATGGATGGAAATAAGGAAAATTTTAATGAATATATATTATATAAATTATATTAATGAAATTTTTATCATTCATAAAATATAATATACCATTTTCTTTCTTACAATGAAAAATGATAATGTCATTCATGTACATAGGGAGTACCGCCTCCACGAAGAGATGTGATTATTTCTACATCACCACATAAAAATAATGATATATATAATTATATTTAAATATTCAATATTAGATCTATGATGTTATTATAATTATATATAGATAAAATAATAGAAACATTATTTCTATAATGATCTTGGAAAAATTGAAAGGTCACTCATGCATACATAAGACCTATCATCTCCATGATTGTAACATAGTTCATTTTTCATTTTTATTTTCCATAATTGGTTTCAAATGTATAATTTATAAATAAATATGATAATTATATAATTATTTTTATTATTTAAATTTTAAAATAATGAACTCTTTTAGAACTATCAACTAACTTAATCTTTTTTTAAACAATGAACTGTATATCCTCAAAACACCCAATGTGGACAAAACTAATAAAGTATTAAAATATGTCATTAAAAAGAAGATAAATAAATTATTTAGTCATATATATTTAAACCTGTAAAAAATAATTAATAATTAAAATAATTTTTATAATATTATTATATAACAGTTAATTTTTATACAATAATTGTATAGAATTGAGATTAGGGTTTTCTCACCTCGCTTTTTATTTCTATAAGATGTATATCACATTCACCACTTGTTTTTTAGTCTATGGTGTATATACATTCCATTTACATGAAATATTTTTATTCTATAAGAAAAAATGGTATCTAAAAATTAAATTTTATTTATTTCAAACAATGTGATTTGGCATGAAAATTTACATACGGTATGAAATTTCATAACTCATTTTATTTTTATTGGGATATATTACTTTTTATTTACATTTGATATTCTAAGATTATGTGTATAATTAACTTTTAATATCTTAGGTTTTATTTAAACTTTTGATGTGTTTATTTAAGTTTGATACACATGATCCACTCAATTTTTAATTCTGACTTCAACATTATGATCATTGTAAAGGACTTCTTCCCAATTTCCTTTCGTTGAGTCACATTTTGATATTAGTATTCCATTTTCTTTTTTGAGGTGTATATACACCCTATTTGACATATTATATAATTAAAAAATCTTTTATAATTACATAAGAAGTTTTATTTATTTTTAATATTTCATGGGGATCATGATTTAAATGTCTCTAAAGTGGTAAAGGACTTTTAAAAATCTTCTTTTTAAAATCGTTTTTTATAAAAAAATCAAAAAAAATTACTATGATATTTTAAATCCAATATTACAAAAAATTGGAATTTTAATATTTTTAAATGAATATTCAGGTCACTATCCAAACAATTCCCATTTCTATTTTACCCAAAATTTGAATGGAATATCTGTTTCTGCATGTATGAAATGTATGAATATTCCCTCCATCGTGATCACTGTTTACATTGAATCATATTTTATAGGTATCCAAGGTTTTATTCAAGGAAGTTTGCTTTAATATATATATTTTTAATTTCTATTTTTAAACATTTATTTCAGATTCAAAATTTTATATTCCTAAATAATTGTTTTAGTGACACTTGAATAGTATTTTCAATTCGCCAATGTCATCATCATTTATGATTACTTTTCCTATAATAAGGATATTTATTATTGATCTGATCCTCATTATTTTTGGGTTAGAATAAGATTGTTTCAAAGATATGGTTATGGAATTCAATCCTTTCACATAGGTTATTCATTTCTAGAAAAGAATAGTTGTTTTATTATGATTTTTATGATGATTGGTGAGCATCCAAGATTTATGATTAAGTTATGGATTTTGGGAATTTATTATGTTTATCGGTGGTTTTATTAAAGTCCATGGATGTGTGGTTATGTTACTAACCAAGGATGTGTGGTTTAATGGTATATCACATATGGGTGGTTATGTTATTGACTAATGATAAGTTAGTCCATTATAGGACTACAATACATTGGTTAATGAATAGATAAAAGTCATCCATGTTTGCTACTCTATTTTTAAGACTATTATGATGAATATTTTCCCTAGATAACAATATATTTTATCTATGTTTGGAATGGGTTCATAATTTTTCCTATGATCTTGGTTAATATCCCATGGCTCATGATTATTGATTTCGATGAATCTTTCCTTTAATAAATCTTTATTACCTATTTTCTTGTTCTTTGATACAAGAATTTCTATGTATTAATAATCCTATTTTATGCTCATGCACTTTGATTATGTCATTATACCCTGATTGTCTTCTTATACTCACGAATGATATTTAATTAATAAGTATTTTTTTACCATTATGAAGCATTTGACCTCACCCTTCTTAGGGTACCTTATCCCCATGATATCATGTTTTGTGTTGAATTTATTATATATATAAGTGTTTAATAAATATTATTTTTATGTCCTAATATAGAATATGAAATGATTGGTTTTGTGGAAACAATAGTTTATTGAATTATTATATATCATTTATATAGTAGTTTATCCTTCTTCTCTAAAACCCTAAACAAAAATGATCCTTGAGAATGTAAGTGATCCAATATTTCCTTTTTTTATTTCTAGTTTTTTTATGGGGAAAATTTTTCTACCTTTATTAGTATCAAATATAGAAATTTAATGTTTATGATTTCAACAATGGATCTAGGAGTGAATGTTTTTTATTATTATACTAACCACAAACTCTTACCTACTTGTATCAGAGACTTTATAGTAGAATCATATAGAGGTTAGTATAAACCTTCGAAATGATATTTTGGAAAAAATATATTAGGGAACATAACAAAATAATATAAATTTAGAATAAATATAGAATATTATCCTAAGATTTTGGTAAGGTAGAGATTGAAGTGCACTGTGTTGCATTTGTTGTCAATAAGGTATGTTGTTGATCAGAAGATGTCAAAGAATGAATGGATTCCAAGGAGAGTCAATATGTGAATGACAAAGGCTATGATGGTGTTGGTGATGAATGGAGGATGGCCATTGTGTTAAGATGAATGTCACTTAGGAGATTCACTAAGTGGCATAAGTGTTTATGGTTGAAACATTCATCCATATCAATATCAGACGATTGTAGAACTGATCTTAATGGTTCAATACTTGTATCAAGATGATACTAAGTGATGACACTTTAAGAATGAATGATGATGGAGCATCATTACATCAGACGATTGTTGAGCTGATCTTCAAGTTCAAAGAACTTGTATCACGTGGATACAATGTCACAACAATGTTAGAAGACCATGCATTGTCTTCACAATGCATGAGGAGTTAGAAGATGATCCATCCACAACTTCTAAGTGGATGAAGTGGAGTAAAGAAGTCCATGCACTAACACTTAGTGCATGTGAATTTGATGATGTTCCAATTTGATCTCTGATTGGATCATTGAAGAATTTTGATGAATTATTTGATTCAGGAGCTTCGGTTGAAGATGAACCTTCGGGAATTTCACTCCTAAGAGAAGATTAAATGTTTAAGAGGAATGGAGGAATTCTTAAGAAGAAGAGATGAGAAGAAATGAAGAAGGGAGAATGGCTTGGAATGAATGACATTTGGCATATTTCACTTGGGAGTACATTGTTTTTATACAAAGTATTATTTTGTCCTTTGCCAAAAAATTGGCCAGCCAAGGGCCAGCCACGGGTTCAACCCAAGGCACATGTGGGCCTAGGCGCCACGCCCATGGGGGATCCCATGGAGCAAGCCCAAGGCGGAAGGAGGCCACGCGGTGATCAAATCCGCGCGGCAGGGGCGCATAGCGCGCGCCCGTGAGAGGCAGATTGGGCGCCAGTGGCGCGCCCGAGTGGCAGGGGTGGGTGCAAAGCGCACCCGCAAGAAGAACTCGGTGCGGGGCGACACCGAGAGGGGAGAAGTTTAACTGAGGAGTAGCGGAGAGCGCTTGGGTGATAAACCGCGGAAAAACCGGCCTCCGTTTCGATGTGGGACGCGGGATTTTTCCGCGGAGCGAATCCTAGACGTCCGTCTCATCGCGCGCTCGATCTCCGCCACTCATCGCATCTCGCCGCTCGAGATCTTATCCCGGCCGTCTGATGTCTTTCAATCGCCCGATCCAACGGCCGGCGAGTCATCCACTACCTCGAGCTCGTCCGAGGCCTCCACACGTTCCTCTGTCAAACCAGGCGCCTCCCGACGGCGGATTTTGAGATCCCGGCCACCATAAATCGAGCCGAAGCATCCATGGAGATCGTCTGAGCCGTATGAACACAACCATGCAATAAAATATGCATTCACATGATGTTTGGGAGATTTGGAGTTTGGCCAAGGCAAAATAAAATGCCGAGGCCACATGGAGATCATGATTTGCATGCATGGGCCTAAACAGAGGCCATGCACACGTTCCGCGACGCATGCATGAGAAGGAGCGAAAAATAAAAGAACCCACGGTGAACCGAGGATAAATATCATGATTCACAGAATCTTGAAAACCCGAAAGTTGCGGGGATTTGAGAGATATCTCACACAGAAGTTTTGGACCTCCTCTGCCTATAAAAAGAGTAGCTGAGGTGCTTGAATTGCTTGCTGATCCTTTGTTGAAAACCTGACGTCCCGTGAGTGCTTCAAGCCTCGCGAAGAACACCCTGCGCGCCCCCTACGCGGCAGTGAAGCCCGGATCCATCAGAGGCTCTGTGAGGTTCCTTTTGCGCACTCCTTGCACGAAAGACGAAAGTGAGGTCCCCTGCGCACCTCCCTTGCGTGACAGGAAGAACCCCAGCTGCATCTCCTTGCGCGCTCGAGGTTGGCACCCTCACTGCCCGTGAACCTGTAAGGCAGGAAGAAGTGCACGCTGGTGTTGCACTTGCGAGCCCCGCGGCCAGTACACACTTGCGCGCCCTTGTGGCCTTGTGCACTTGCGCGGCCAGTGACACCCACACCCAACGTGGTGTTTAAAGTGAGGAGAAGTCCGCACCACTTGCACGCCTCTTTGGGTTGGTGTTCCGGTGTGAGCAAGAGAAGGCCGAGACCTTAGTTTTGGTTGTGCCTAATTGAAGAACACACTTTGTGTGTGAATTTGAAGAAGAGGTCCTAGTTTTTGGGGTGTGCAAGAAGAGGAGGAGGCCAAGCTTACTTGTGTGCATAAGAAGTGTGTGCAAAGAGAAAAGAGGCCGAACCTAGTGTGTGCACTAAGTGAAGTGTATACACTTAGAAGAAGTGGAAGACTCTCACACTAAAGTATAACACACATTTATGTGTGTAATCAAAAGGAATTAAGTGTGTGATGGAAGTGAGAAGGTGTGTGCTAAAAAGGATTACACCCTTTGTGGGTTTATTGCACCAAGAGAAGAAGAAGGGGAGTGCATGCTTGCACGCATGCACGTGCACACGTGAACAAGCTCAAATCTGGTTGTGTGCATTTGAGTTGTCCAAGACAAGGAGATCTTGAAGAATTTTGAGAATCCATGCAATCAGTGCATGAGGAACCAGAGATTCCATGCACTCAGTGCATGAAGTTGAACTGAACTGAGACTGGACCAGACTGAAGTTAAAGACATCAATTGTCTGAGTATTCAGTAATTGGAGAGAGGCCAGGTCATCCTTAGAAGAAGGAGATAAATCCTGAGCAAGACGAGAAGAACTGTTCACCACAAGTGATCAGAAGAAGAGAAAGGCCATAAGTCTTTATCCCAGACTGCTGAAGATACTTGAAGAAGCTAAAAGTGAAGAAGAGCTACTCGTGTGACTCGAGGAGCCAGGAGAAGCCCCCTGTGAGACTTAGGGTGGAAGAAGTCTTCAGTGGGATTCTGGAGCAGGATAGTGGGACTTTGGTAACACTGTGGGATGCAGTATAAAAACCCTCCTGTGGGACTCAGGAGAGATACAATGGGACTCTGTATCGACCATTGTAATACTAACAGATTATAATGGAAGAAACCATGTTGGGGCGTATAACCAACATGGCAAGGACGTAGGCCTTTGGTTCCGAACCTTGTAAATCCTTGTGTCCTGTGCCTTTACATTTACTGCATCATTTGAGGAAATATGAGAGATACAAGAAGAGTGGATCGAGGCTTTAACCAGCCATAGAGGTTTAATTGATAAGGAATCAATTAGTAAAAAAGTTTTAAGGGATCACTGATTCACTCCCTCCCCCTCTCAGTGATTCACACTGATCTGGGAACTTCAATTGGTATCAGAGGGAGGTTACCTCTAAAAGATCCAAGGGAGTCTTTATGAAGTGCAGATTTGAGGAAATGAGTGACCAGCCTCAAATGGAGATATCTGCGAAGGCTCAGAAAAATAGAAAGAAGAAACAGGCCAAGAAGATGAAGAAAGCCTGTCCTAGCTGTGATGAAGATGGAATAATGAATGATCTTCAAAATGCAATCGAATATCTTCAGAAGACAGTCCCCAAGGAAGTGGCAATGTGTATAGCTACAGGCATCCTTGATCTTCAAGAAGAAAAATCACAGTTAGAAGAAGAAGCCAATGTAATGGAAGATCAATTGGCAAAAAGGGTTGGTACAACCAACACTCTCATAAAGCTGGTGAAGGCTAAAGATGAAACATTTTCCCTTTGCAATGAAAGATATGAAGACACTACTGAAGAATTGCAAAGAAGCCTTTTTGAGAAAGAATTATTTAAGACAGTGGTCAAAGATGTTTTCCATGCACTGGAAAAGAGGCACAAAGTTTCAATGAATGTCAGAGATGCTAAACTTGAAGACAAAGTAAACAGGGTAAAGGAGATTGACCATTCATTACAAGAAATGAAGAAGGTGCATGAAGACCAGTTAGAACAGCTGAAAGAAAATTGGGAAGGAAGGATAAGAACTGTTGAGGATGAGAAGAACTCCCTTAACATGAAATGCTTAGAACTAGAGGTGATATTGAAAAATCTGCAATCACCCAAAGCTGAATCCTCCCAGTCAGCTGAAAGTATAAATGTTGCTACACAAGTGTGCATTGAGAAGGATGATTCCGAAAGAAGGACATCCTCTAATAAAAGGGAAACATCTTCTAAAAGGAAGGTACCATCCATTCCATCTTGTACTAATGCTTCTAACTGTGTTTCCACAAAAAGTGCAGGATGGAAGAATAATTCCAAACAAGTGTGGATGAAGACAATGAAGAAAGAAAGATCTCCTGAAGCAGCACAACAATTCAAGACAAGTACCCTACAATCAGAAGGAATCAACAAGTCAAGATTTGTGGGTCAATGTTGGTGTTGTAACAAGTATGGGCATTGTGAAAAGTATTTTTGGTACAATCCACTGAATGCCAAAGCACAGAGGAAGCCCATGCCTAGGGGGAGCAAGCCAGAAGAAAAGAAGCAGCATCCACAGGTCCAGAGATATCTGTTTACTGCAAGTAGATTTTGATTACTTGAAAACATCTGGGATGATTGCAAAAGTGGTCAAAAAGATACATGTCAATCTCCAACTGTATCCAGAGCTAAAAAGAAGAAAAGATCATAGAACCTGGGTCAGAAAGAATCCTTGGGAAGCAAGCATAAGAAAGTGGAATATGCTCCCAAGAAGATTATGAAAAAGGAAGAGAAGACCTTGGATTTGAAATCCAAGAAGGGTGATGCATCCAGAAGGACCACCAAGAAGAAAACATGATTCTACTATGGAAAGAAAGGACATATGATAGATCTTTGTAAACAAGCCATGAAATTCAATAGAGGCAGACTGGACTCAAATAGACAATCAATCCAGAAGAATCAGAAGGTATTGATTGAAAACAAGTTGCCTAAGAAAGGTAGCTTGACAGCATCAAAAGAACCATGTGGAACTTCTAGAACTGAGGCCACACTTCCAAACGATTTGTTAGTCATATGGCCAAATCAGTTGCAACTTGCCAAAGATCTACAAAGAGCTAAAGATGAAGTTCTGTCAATTGCTAAGGAAAAAGGGAAGAACAAGATTTCACATGAAGATGTTTTGAGATCCACACCAGCACAAACATCATTGAAGATCAAATGTGAAAGTGTGAATAATGGTGAAAATGGGACATCTCGGTTGAGAGAAACTTCTCAACCTTGTTGTTCACATTGATGAACAAAGGAGGTTCCATATTATTCTCTAATCACATGTATTTACATGTTCTAACATTACAGGGAATTGAAGATGATGATCATTCTCAACTGGAGGATGGTTTTGACAGAATGGAGTGCACCCCTTGAGGGGGAGCCAATCTGAAGAAGATGGGATTCTTAGATTAATACCATCTTGAGAAAAGTGAAGGTATTCCAATCATACATTCATCCCTTGTTTCTTAATTGAGTTTATCTTGTCAATTAAGGGGGAGTATAGATTAAAGACAAATGGATGAAAGGGGGAGATTTATCTTTGCACCTGAACCTTCTAATGAGTTTTGTGAAGTTGTGCAGGATTTAGCAAATTCATTGTTATATCTGAAAAATTTCAAGCCCCTTGAAGCATGATATCACATGTATAGTGAATGTTGGACAACATTGAGTACCTTGGTTACATCACTCTTGTTTTCTACACCGGGTTAGCCCAAGTAGACTTAGAGTTGATTTACTAAAGGTTCTTTGCTAAAGAGAACATGTGACATCATCCCACTCTCAGTGTTTTTCAAGAAAATACTTTTCAAAGGGAGGAAGTGATATTTTGAAAAGGAACCACACCACACCTTTGCATTTGGTTGCCAATAAGGGGGAGAAAAGCTGACATATTGCCCCAGAAATGTGTGGCACACATATTGACCCATTCATATGTGTTCTACTGATTGGATTGACAATATGTGCTCTAGTGGTATTGACAACAAATACAAAGGGGGAGATTGAAGTGCACTGTGTTGCATTTGTTGTCAATAAGGTATGTTGTTGATCAGAAGATGTCAAAGAATGAATGGATGCCAAGGAGAGTCAATATGTGAATGAAAAAGGCTATGATGGTGTTGGTGATGAATGGAGGATGTCCATTGTGTTAAGATGAATGTCACGTAGGAGATTCACTAAGTGGCATAAGTGTTTATGGTTGAGACATTCATCCATATCAATATCAGACGATCGTAGAACTGATCTTAATGGTTCAATACTTGTATCAAGATGATACTAAGTGACAACACTTTAAGAATGAATGATGATGGAGCATCATTACATCAGACAATTGTTGAGCTGATCTTCAAGTTCAAAGAACTTGTATCACGTGGATACAATGTCACAACAATGTTAGAAGACCATGCATTGTCTTCACAATGCATGAGGAGTTATAAGATGATCCATCCACAACTTCTAAGTGTATGAAGTGGAGTAAATAAGTCCATGCACTAACACTTAGTGCATGTGAATTTGATGATGTTCCAATTTGATCTCTGATTAGATCATTGAAGAATTTTGATGAATTATTTGATTCAGGAGCTTCGGTTGAAGATGAACCTTCGGGAATTTCACTCCTAAGTGAAGATTAAATGTTTAAGAAGAATGGAGGAATTATTAAGAATAAGAGAATAGAAGAAATGAAGAAGGGAGAATGGCTTGGAATGAATGGAATTTGGAATATTTCACTTGGGAGTACATTGTTTTTATACAAAGTATTATTTTTCCCTTTGCCAAAAAATTGGCCAGCCAAGGGCCAGCCACGGGTTCAACCCCAAGGCACATGTGGTCCTAGGCTCCACGCCCATGGGGGATCCCATGGAGCAAGCCCAAGGCGACAGGAAGCCACGCGGTGATCAAATCCGCGCGGCAGGGGCGCATAGAGCGCACCCGCGAGAGGTAGAGTGGGCGCCAGTGGTGCGCCCGAGTGGCAGGGGTGGGCGCAAAGCACGCCCACAAGAAGAACTCGGTGCGGGGCGGCACCGAGAGGGGAGAAGTTCAATTGAGTAGTAGCGAAGAGCGCTTGGGAGATAAAACCCAGAAAAACCGGCCTCTGTTTCGATGTGGGACGCGGGATTTTTCCGCGGAGCGAATCCTGGACGTCCGTCTCATCGCGCGCTTGATCTCCACCGCTCATCGCATCTTGCCGCTCGAGATCTTATCCCGGACGTATGATGTCTTTCAATCGCCCGATCCAACGGCCGGCGAGTCATCCACTACCTCGAGCTCGTCCGAGGCCTCCCTGCGTGCCTCCGTCAAACCAGGCGCCTCCCGACGACGGATTTTGAGATCCCGGCCACCATAAATCGAGCCGAAGCATCCATGGAGTTTGTCTGAGCCATATGAACACAACCATGCAATAAAATATTCATGCACATGATGTTTGGGAGATTCGGTGTTTGTCCGAGGCAAAATAAAATGCCGAGGCCACGTGGAGATCATGCTTTGCATGCATGGGCCTAAACAGAGGCCATGCACACGTTCCGCGACGCATGCATGAGAAGGAGCGAAAAATAAAAGAACCCGCAGTGAACCGAGGAGAAATATAAAGATTCACAGAATCTTGAAAACCCGAAAGTTGCGGGGATTTGAGAGATATCTCACACGGATGTTTTGGACCTCCTCTGCCTATAAAAAGAGCAGCTGAGGTGCTTGAATTGCTTGCTGATCCTTTGTTGAAAACCTGACGTCCTGTGAGTGCTTCAAGCCTCGCAAAGAACACCCTGCGCGGCAGTGAAGCCCAGAGCCATCATAGGCTCAGTGAGGTTCCTTTTGCGCACTACTTACGCGAAAGACGAAAGGGAGGTCCCCTGCGCACCTCCCTTGCACGACAGGAAGAACCCCAGCCGCATCTCCATGCGCGCTCGAGGTTGGCACCCTCACTGCCCGTGAACCTGCCTGGCAGGAGGAAGTGCACGCGGGTGTTGAACTTGCGAGCCCCGCGGCCAGTACACACTTGCGCGCCCTTGTGGCCTTGTGCACTTGTGCGGACAGTGACACCCACACCCAACGTGGTGTTTAAAGTGAGGAGAAGGCCGCACCACTTGTGCGCCTCTTTGGGTTGCTGTTCGGGTGTGAGCAAGAGAAGGCCGAGACCTTTGTTTTGGTTGTGCCTAATTGAAGAACACACTTTGTGTGTGAATTTGAAGAAGAGGCCGTAGCCTTTGGGGTGTGCAAGAAGAGGAGGAGGCCAAGCTTACTTGTGTGCATAAGAAGTGTGTGCAAAGAGAAAAGAGGCCGAACCTAGTGTGTGCACTAAGTGAAGTGTATACACTTAGAAGAAGTGGAAGACTCTCACACTAAAGTATAAAACACATTTATGTGTGTAATCAAAAGGAATTAAGTGTGTGAAGGAAGTGAGAAGGTGTGTGCTAAAAAGGATTACACCCTTTGTGGGTTTATTGCACCAAGAGAAGAAGAAGGGGAGTGCATGCTTGCATTAAAGCATGTGCACACGTGAACAAGCTCAAATCTGGTTGTGTGCATTTGAGTTGTCCAAGACCAGGAGATCTTGAAGAATTTTGAGAATCCATGCAATCAGTGCATGAGGAACCAGAGATTCCATGCACTCAGTGCATGAAGTTGAACTGAAATGAGACTGGACCAGACTGAAGTTAAAGACATCAATTGTCTGAGTATTCAGTAATTGGAGAGAGGCTAGGTCATCCTTAGAAGAAGGAGATAAATCCCGAGCAAGACGAGAAGACCTGTTCACCACAAGTGATCAAAAGAAGAGAAAGGCCAGCAGTCTTTATCCCAGACTGCTGAAGATACTTGAAGAAGCTAAAAGTGAAGAAGAGCTACTCGTGTGACTCGAGGAGCCAGGAGAAGCCCCCTGTGAGACTCAGGGTGGAAGAAGTCTTCAGTGGGATTCTGGAGCAGGCCAGTGGGACTCTGGTAACACTGTGGGATGCAGTATAAAGACCCTCCTGTGGGACTCAGGAGAAATACAATGGGACTCTGTATCGACCATTGTAATACTAACAGACTATAATGGAAGAAACCATGTTGGGGCGTATAACCAACATGACAAGGACGTAGGCCTTTGGTGCCGAACCTTGTAAATCCTTGTGTCCTGTGCCTTTACATTTACTGCATCATTCGAGGAAAGGTGAGAGATACAAGAAGAGTGGATCGAGGCTTTAACCAGCCATAGAGGTTTAATTGATAAGGAATAAATTAGTAAAAAAGTTTTAAGGGATCACTGATTCACCCCCTCCCCCTCTCAGTGATTCACACTGATCTGGGCACTTCATAGATTACGTGGTTTTTTATAAATACATCCATATCTGAATATTAAAATTGGATGGGGTTCTAGAAAAGATGTTTTTAGGGGAAATAACATCCAAATAAGAACGATAGTAATAACTCTAGTGTTACCTAATATATGACAATTTACCTTTATAAGAACATATCTTGACACTCCCAAGGTATAAATTTGGGTTAATTTAAATTATAATTACAAACAATTATCATTGGATTCAAAACATTTTATATAATTTGAAAACATTAACAAATAAACCACATTATAGATATGTGTTTATATATTCATACATTTGCCTATTTATATTAATTGTTTTACTCGTTTTGGGATTATACATTATGGTTAATAATGTTATGATCTAATATAGTGTAATAAATTCATTATAAATAACTAAAAGTGTATGAATTTATATCTATATAAATGAACATAATCTATGTATGGATTTTTCCCCTATGGAATATAATAAATATGGAGTTGGATCTATAGCTGAAAATGATCAAATTGTAACCACATTGGAGTAAATTACACTGGTTTTGAGGAATAACATTTTCCTTACAGACCATCCATTTGATCCACCATGTTGTTTAACAATGTTAGACCGCCTTATACATTAGAATCCTCTATCATTTAATGGAACTAAGAATTCATTTTTGGTTGAGAAATGGACAATATCCATAGATAAGATATTTCTCAAATTTGGAAGAAATGACACATGTAATTTTTTCATGGAATTTTATCATCTCATAGGGGATGCGTAAAAATGGTGGAAATAAATTGAAACGAGTAAAGATAATTATATAATATAAAATATTTAATATAAGGATTTTAAGGTCCATTTCTTGGAAAATTATTTTCTTCAAGATCAATGAGAGGACTTAGAGTGGCAATTATTGAGTATTAGAAACAATGAAGAGGAAAATGATTCTACGTAAGAATAAAACATTACAATGTTAGTAAGGGAAAAAGGATAATAAGAGGATAATAGATAAAAATAAATATTAGTGGTTGATGAGAAATGGTATTTTTCACATACGTGATAATTGTGGAAGGAATCACCCATGTACTTTATTGAAGGTAATGTGAGTCTACAACAAGTGTTGAGAGAAATGGAACCATTATCATGTTTATAACATAATGAATAAAACTAATGATGTTTAATGATTCAAATATAAGGAGATTCGGAAAAGAATTAATGCCCCAACCATTAAGGTATTATATCACATAAGAAACTAATGGATAAAGGTCAATCTTATATGTTTTCTACAGATGAAGTGAAATTATTAATGTGCTTGTTCTTTGATTCAAGAATTATGTTATAGGATTATTTTTTCAATTTAATAATGAGTTTAAGCATCATAAAACAAATTATTATTATACTATAGTGGTTTTTATTTAATAATTTAATAGAATATGTAAAATTGTATCAGTGGCCAAGAAAAGATAACAAGGGGAAAGTTGAACATTTTGAAAAAAACATGATTAAGGGAAGATATCCCATAATAAGTGGCTTATATTAATATAATATTCATAAAAAGTGTTTAATATGATATTATTGGGGAAATTTAAATTTTTTACTGATTTGATTCTTTATTTCATATTTTCTAGATCTTACTATATTTTTAGGAATTATGGAATAAATATGATAATTTTAGATTTTATTTAATAAATTAGGAGGAAAATATTTTCTGGAAGCATGATTGTTTTCATTAAGGTTTTATAGTGATCACAGTATTCACATATTATTAGGTTATAAACAAAATATTCTTTATGTGTCTTTGGGAATCTAATATTAATTTGATTTTTTAATTGAATAACCTTCCAAAAAACTTGGACTTTTAATTTGGTCTGAAATATTTTTGAAGAGACTTGTTTTTCAATATTTTTGAAACATATTAAGTTGTATTTTAATTGTTAATATTAAGATATTATAGAATAATGTATTAAATTAAACAACTTTTCCCCCAATTATGGTTTTAGTAAATAAAGGAGGAATATGTTTTTTGGCTTTTATGGATTATATAACCTATAAAATAGTGATTTTAGTAAGAAATGATGTTTATATTTGTACAATAAAAACCAGAGGATGAAACTATAAGTTTATTTTCTTGTGTTCTCTATCACAATAGAAAAATTTTCCCCACACTATAAGAAAATGATCATGAAACACTGATTTGATCCTACTACCTTCGAATCTGATGAAACGATGGCCTTTTCACTCGTAATAGATTTATTATTGTTTGGTTTTATAAATTATCAATATCAATATAATTCTAATGATCATCGATCTTTATAAATATATATAATTATTTAATTTTTTATATTTCCATTACTTCACTACCCATTGGTGTTTTTTTGTTTGGAAACTTACTAACTTGTTGTTATAGGTTCCCTTTATTCTACCCATTATCTATTATCAAGATGATGGTTTATTAACACTTTTTGAGATGTGGGTTTCCAAAAATGGTATTATCAAATTTCAATCCCTTTATTATAAATATAAAGATTAAATTTCCAAGATGCAATTTATTCAAGGGGTAGAATATAACACCTTGAGATTTTAAATTAGAAATATCATGCTTGATAGTGTATATGACCCATAACACCAAGATTATATGATAATGTAACACCCCAATACATTAAATTATATTTCTTTGTAAATAGATTAAATCTCTTCTATATCCTTCTATACCCAAAATGATGGGTTTAAATAAAATGTGATACTCTATTAAAATATTATTATTAAAAAATGATTATTATAACTTAGAAATTAACTAGGAAGTTATTAATAGGATTATCTAATAAAAAATTAAATTTTTATAGACTTAAAAATTAAATTCAATGTTTATATAATTATCCAAAATAAAATAAGTACCATTTGAATGAAAATGAAATACTTTCTGAAAAATTATATTTTTCAAAAAGGTGGGTTTGGAAATGTTTTTCAAACATAATATAGAATTAATGATTTAAAATTCTATAAGACATATATTAAAAAATAAAATTCATTTTTTAAATTTAATTTTCAAAATTATTTTTGGGTGAATTTTTGAGAATTTTCTGAAATGATTTATTTTTATAGAATAGTGACAAATACTAGTTTTATTGAAAAAATTATTTTAATTTATATTTTTTTACAAAGTTCAATAATATTTTAAATTATTTATCAAGTTAAATTATTTCAATTATTTTTCAATTTTTCTAATTTAAATAATTGTGATAAATTTTATGTTCATTTTCAATATAAAAACATTCCACACTTAGGATACCTTTTCTTTTAAAACCTACTTTTTCCTCTTGTCTATGGGTTTTATTTTAAAGTAAATTATGACACTTATGTGAATTTAATTTGGAAAAATAGTTTCTATATTACTATTAATCATAATTACTATTACCTCATAGTGTAAAATTAACTTTTATTCAAAATTAAAAGTGGGAATAGTAAAAATAATTAGTGTTGTTAAGGTAAAATATGATTTACCTGGGGTTAAAAAAAATATTAGAATTTAAATGACATGAAAACATATCTAAAATCTATTTAATAGTTACATTTGTACCTTATATCCTATAAATATATATAAAAAATTGATTTTAGTTCCATAGGTTATCTAAAAAAAGTGGTTACACTTTATTCTTCTCAAAAATTCCATGTGTGTCCTATCAGACTCCTATAAAAGTACATACATTATCCTCTCCATTTAACACTAAAAAAATCCATTTATTTCATCCATGACCTATCAAAATACCTTAAATACATATCTACCCACATAATAGATTCTGTTTTAGATCATAAATCCAATATAAGAATTATTTAGGTTAAACCTATATAGGTTTTCCAAAGAAGATGTAAGGTTTTTTACTATACATTCTCAGTTTAATTTTTCTTAAAACATTTTATAATTTTCATAATATTTGAAAAAATAATTTAAAATATAAAAAAATATAATGATTTGATATTATTTTAATTAAATGACCAATATCTATCTCCATCAAATGTGAAACAAGACCATTGACCTTGTGTACGGCAGGATACCGACTCACCAACTAATGTAATGTTTTTACCATAACCACTTTTCGGGGATGGATACAGTGATGGATGTAACATATGTATATTATATTTAGGACATTATTATACTTCTGTAATTATTATATCACATATACCTTATTACAGCTTGTTCTAGGGGGGATGATATTGTTGCTCGTGTGTACGGCAGACAACCTCTTTGCGAAGCGATGTATTTCATTTTTCGCATACGCATTACATGAAGATAGAAAGGATGATGTTAACTAATACATATGTGTTATTTATGAAAATAAATAAATATTTGATTATACTATAACATTTATCTTCTTACCTTCCAATCCTTTGGGAAAACAATAATTTCACTCATGCATACGTGTGGACCACTGCCTTCACATAGTGGTGAGAAATGTTTTTCTTTTTATTTATACATGGATTGTAATATGGATGAATTTTATTAGTATACATGATATATATAAAATAATAATGATTATAAAAAGTTTAATTAATATTTATTTTCCATTATTTCTATATGTTTATAAAAATGAAAATACCATTTATGAAAACGTACAACCTACCATTACTAGGATCAATATAAGCCACTTTTTATCTATAAAATTAATATATTACTATTAATAAACATATAATTAATATATCTGATATTTATCATATTTTTAATATTCTATATACTATAGAGCCATTATCAATGTAAATGTTCCAAAATTAGCTAACCAAAACATACATGAAAAAATGAAGTAATTATCACAAAAAACAATGAATTTAACAAACAATTGTTAATAAATAATATATAAAAGAATATAATTAAATAATATATGGTATGAGATATATGGTTATGGTTCTGAAATATATTTATAATAAACCTATCTTTATTATACATGATTTTTGGAAACATATGATGGAGTTCAAAACTGAGGTAAGGGTTTCTCCTCTCACTTTTACCTTCATGAGATATATTCCACATTCACCACTTATTTATTTTTTCTACTATATATAATTCATATTTTATATTTTATATCATTAATCTATTATAATTCATGATATATATTGTTTCATTATATTTTATTTATTTTATAGGTCTTCTGATTTTGATGTTATCAATGTTTTAAGGGTTTATTTCAAATTCTCATCACTATTAAGATTTATTTATGCTTTAGTCTACATTATAATAACTATTTTATATTCCAATCATTAAAATAATATATTATATTCTCCAATTGGTAATCATGATATTTTCAAGTAATTTTACTATTATCCCTCTATTTGGTACTTAAAATTACTGATAAAATGATTTTTATAAAAAATGACTTCATTTCTATCATTGATAAAATAAATTTTTCTTCCAAAACCATGTTTTATAAAAATTATTTTAAGATTCTAAAAAAATTAATTGAAGAAAATTTTACCCATTTTTTATTTGTTCCAAAATTATTGGAATGAGATTTCTTATTTTTCCCCAATCAATATATGTTAGGATATTACTAAAAATGTGAATGGAATATTTAATTTATCATGTATGAGATGTTAGGAATTTTCCTCTATCAAGAGAAATCAATAATTTAATGATTCATTTATATGTTTCAAATTTTATTTTCAAATAAAATTATTTTAAAAGTATTATTTTAATTTTTTTTAATAAAATATTTTCAATGTGAAATGGTTATTTTACTAAAGAATGTTTTTAATAACATTTTTAGGTTATTTCTATTCATCAACTACATCAACCCATTATTTTAATTATTATCAACAAGGGATATATTTTATTGATACCATCTTAATATTTATATAATTTATTTATCATCATTTTGAATAGGGATATTTAATTCAAATATCATTCATCATATTACTCTAGATGGTCAATGATTATGTTTATTTGTTAGGGAAAGTATTAAAATATAATATGATAGTTTTTTAATATAAATGTTTATATTGATTACGTTTCACCCGTTTAAAATTATTAATTTATTATACATGGTGTGTTATGTGTGGGGGCGCTATATAACCTTTATGTATCACTAGATCTCTTGATAAAAAACTAGAATGGGTTTTCGGCTGAGGCCTTACCCATTTATGTGAAATATTTTTCCATGATGCTTGAAGATATGGTTATGATGTCAAGAATTATTCATTACTTTATTATGATATTATTCATTTATGTCCATGAGATTATTCTATTTGTTATAATGTCCGTGTAATTGTTTAAATCTCCTATGATTATATATATTGAATGATTTTATCATTAATTATTCCTGATATATTTTGCACAAGTCATTGATTAAATGGAATGTGTTTTAGTTATTTAATGTTATAAAGTTATTATGATTTATTTTTTCATAGATTCCTATGTACTCATAACCTAACTGAGTATTTAATGTCACCCCTTTATTAGGTTTATTTCTTCTTCATTTCATGACGAGTATTATGATTAATATATAGGTTTATACTAGAGGAAATAATAATTCAACTGAATAAAACATCTTATTATATATTTTGTTTTCATATTTAAAATGAGATTCAAGTATGTATATAGTTTACAAGACTACAAAACTATTCGGTCAACTGAGATATGATTCCTTATATCTTATTAAAATTTAATGAATAAACCACTAATTTTGGTATACTTGGTTCAGTTTCTTTATATATATCATGGTGGATTGATTGGGAATCTTCTAATAGATAAATACACAATTTATAAAAAACATATTCAAGTATCATATCAATATTTTTAGTATAGAAACAATAAAAAATTAAACACTTGTAATGAGTTCATTATCACCTCTAAAAAGGAAGAGTATATCCCTACCACTTTTAGTGTACTTAAGAATATTAATCATATTAATCCACTGACTCTCAATATGATTTTATTGGTGTATAATTTTTATCCTCAATTCCTAAACGACATCAGATTTAGTATATAACATAACATATTTGATTAATAATATAGTCTATGAATATGAAATCATATCAATCATTTTTAACTGGAATTATTTTTTGTATTTTCCCATTAAATACTAATAAAGGCCCCTTATTTATGTTTCTAATGAAAATAATCTTTTTCAGATTATTAAAAAATGTGTTATAAATTTGTTTGAGAAACATCTATAATATATCTCTATAGATATTTATTCCGAGTATGTTGGGTACTTCACCCATTTTATTCATTGAGATATATTTTCCAAAAAATATAATTATATAATGTTAATTTGGGATATTATTTATGATATATAATATTCCTCCCCCTATAAAACACTTCAAATAGAAAAATCCTCCAACGAAACTGATTATTTACTTATGAAAAAATTTATATTATTTTTGAATAAAAATTATTTCATTTCCTAATTGAACCATTCAGTCTATCTTTTATTAGGTTTTTTAAATATATAAATTTACTTTTATTACATTAAAACCACATAGATTTCATTTTTCACTTCAAAATATTTTTGTACTGTAACAAACAAATCATTAAAAAATTAAAAATCATTAAATTTATTTTGAAATTAATTTAATACATCCCATAATCATAATGGGATACTATAGGAAGAAATATCTAAATGGATATTATCGTAAAAAATATTAAAAAGATTATATTATAGTCCATAACAATAATTTATTTTCAACCTTTTTCTAAATATTTTTATAAGTATACACTCTTCTAAAATTATTAGTTTTCTTGTAGAAACCCAAGCTTTTTCCTATGGTTATGAAATATTTAGATGCATTAAAATAGTTACAAACATGTATAATATACATGGATTCTGACTTATGTCGCATAGACTTTATCCATTTTTTTGAATCTAAACACGTAGTTCCCTCATGATAAGTTACAAGTTCATAATCTATAAACACTACTTTATTATAATTTTTTATAGGAAATCCATGTATCGTCAAATTCTAATGAATTTTATTGTACCACTAAGGTTATTTTTTAACCTAATTTTGTTCAAATTCCACAAACTCGAATAGAACTAGTTTTATTTCCACCTTAATAGTTATTCTTTTTTACTAGTCTTGTACTTATCAATGTTTAACGTTTAACAAAATTACAATTTAATTATTTTTCTAATTCTAGTGGAGAACAATATATATGTCCATAAATAAATTTTTGGTATGTATTATAATTAAATTAATATTACATTTTAAACCAATAAATAATAAATTTTTTAATTTAAGGTTATGTTTCTCAAAAACAAAATTCTCTCAAATTCTTTAAAAACCAAAATCATTAAAAAATATAAAAATTGACGTGTTTTCTAGAATGCATAATATATAGTTTCATTATGAATAATTTATAAGGAATTTGATTAAATTTTTTTATATCATATTCTAAATAATATTCGTTAAATAATAATCTAAGGACATAGTTGTACAACATCAAACGTGTCATAAAAAATAATATAAAATTCTTTATATCAAATAAACCATTCCTCTATGATATTCTTAGAGAAATAACCTGGAAGACCAAGGCCAAACTCGTGGGTATGGTGATAAAACAAAAAAGTTTCAAAATTATCATGAAAACAAGTATAATTATCCAATATAAACTTATACAGATCTCATAATAATATTAAAATTCATAATAATCACACAAAACCCAAAAAATATTTTGGTTTAGTGACTTTGAGGACTAGTTACATATGAATCATATTTACAAAAAATTTTAAATTTTTTATAAAACTGATCCATAAAATAATCCATTTTATGTTTATAATATCATAAAATCATCATAATAATAGAGGGAAAAGTAAACAAAAAAATCTGGTGATATCATATGCTCAGTGATATTAAAAATAGGTGACAAAAATAAAATATCACAAGTGAACATAATATAATCATATAAATATAATCAGGTTACATGAGAATGTAATTGTCAAAAAATCATATATCATTAATCATGAAAAAAAATGTTATGAATCAAAAGATTGTGGAAACATTAGTAGATTCACATGATCAATAAGAACATAAAATCTGGATACCTTATTAATGTGGTAGAAACATTAGTATAAGTAAACACAAATTTATTAATCTATACCAGAAGATCATATATAATAAAATAATATAGATAATCATTCAAATATAGAACATACAATTGTTTATAGATTATTAATTTAATGAAACACAAAATTAATTTTCATTTTACGAGATAATAAAAAGTACTCACTGATACTTATCTCACGATATATAACCTTTTAACCAATTCATTGAATGTAGATATAGTACCACACCCATCATCATCCAAAATTATGAGTTATACTATAAATAAATAATTTATCACATCATAACAAACCAATTGAAAGTTAAAATATTTCAGTCAAAACATTATAAAGAACCCATGGAAATAACATTTATTTTATATCCTTTTCTACACCATTAAAAATATCATTAATAACTTCATAAAACCATGTAAAATAAATCAGTATTTGAGGACCTTAGTAACATTCTTGGTACATACCATTCAAATAACATGATGAGGTGTAAGGTTTGTACACCTTATAGAAAAAAGGTATACATGTTTTTCAATAATTTTCCATAATCAATCAAGATTTTGAATCTAGGTGAACAATATTTTATCAATGAAAATAAAAACATGACATTAAAAATATCTATTTGAAAATTATACAGGTGAAGAAACCTTCACAATATGGATAACACAAGAATCATAGGATCTTTGAGGTAGACCATCAAACATGTCTCATGAAATTATATTTAAGGTAAAGGTCCCTTTACAAACTGAGAACCATTATGTCAAAACCCCTAGAATTTAATGATTTAAAATGAACAATTTTAAGATTTGAGTAATGAGAGGATAAAGATAAAAAATATATTAAATGTGTATTAGTTACAAAATTTCAATGAAATCATGTATAAAAATAAGAAATATGTATGAAGTGTTGAAAATTTGACAGAAGAAACCCTTATAATAATTCCTAACATCCACTAAAGAACATGAATCCCCTATATAAAAATTATCCATATTAGTCTGAAATGTAATAAAATTAATCATATATATAATATATTATAAACATTATTTATTTTTATTTTCTTTAAATATATTAGTTTGTTATTATCAATTTTCAATATCAGGTGTGAGTAAACTGGATCATTTTGAGCTAATTTCATTATTGAGATATTATTATTTGTTATTACCCCAAATTAAATCATTCCTATATCATTCATAATACATGAATTTATGATGAATAATTATTTATTAGGTATTAATTTACTTTTATCTTATTTTTTTCTACAATCCTTAATTATTAAATGAATGATGAGCTTGATTAAATGATTTTTAACGAAAATAAAATGGCATATTTATTGATGAACTTAATAATAATTTTACCAAAACAGAACCTAAATAAAATACTAAAATTAATTATTTATATCATATATTATTATAAATTTTTTTAACATATTCATCAATGATATATAATCATATAATTTCTCATGTAGGTGGTTTAACCTTGAAAACAAGAACATTAAATAATTAATAGATGATTGTGAATGGATTTTTTTGTAGAATCATTATAAAAAAATAGTAATGATCTTATTTAGTTTCTATTAGAGAGATATTTTAAAATTTTAAAATATTAAAATAATAATAT
Source organism: Viscum album (assembly GCA_963277665.1). Lineage (NCBI taxonomy): Eukaryota > Viridiplantae > Streptophyta > Magnoliopsida > Santalales > Viscaceae > Viscum > Viscum album. Next base: position 434,730,209 of record OY728141.1, on the reverse strand, counting down.
AAACTATATTATGTTATTACATAGTACAAAGAAATCACTTTTTCTCAGTAAACTCTTTTTATACAGTATAGTGTACAATGATTATTTATTAATCATACTATTAAAAGGTTTACCAATTAAACATAAAAATCCTTTATAATTAAATAAATATGATATTCAACCCTTATAACATCCTGAACTGGGTTCCACATGGTAGTGCTTTGAGCTGGTTGGTCACATGACCTCAGGTGTTCCTCCCCATATGCCATAGGTTGTTGACTAGAAATAAGAGTCTAATATATATATATCATGGGGAAAATATACCCACTTTATCAAATTTTTTAAATATAGTAAACAAAACAAATATCTAAATAATTTTACAAAATAACTTAAATAATAGAATATCCAATACAGACCAGTATCACATGATAAACCAAGATATGAAAACAATATCCATTCAAAAATTGTTGATATGTCATGCCATATATGTGTCATGTGTAAAATAGAAAACCAAAAATAAATAAACTAAAATCTACAAAGAGGGTCTGGAAATTATGTTTTCCCCTCATCCATGTTCTATCCCAACCCATCCATCTAACATAGGGATAATTCCCTTATCCTATCATATAAACATTAATTTTATTCTAGTAGAAATTAGGTAGCTCGAGAAGGGTGTGAGTACACTCAGTAGGAATATACCAATGGTGTCTAAAAAAATATCTACTATATAATAGTTTATTCATTTTAATAAATATTAAATTGTCATAATAAGAACATAATGAATTTCTTACATTAAATTATTATTTGTTTAACCACATATAAGTCGAGTTTATGATGATACCCTAACAATCAATATTGTCTTGGACTCGTGCTAGAATATAATCATTTCATAGAGAGATATACCATTTCATTATTTCATGGGTTTCAAGTAATAAATTCATTTAAATTATAAAAATCCTATAATGGGGCCCTATAATAGCAGCCTTACAACCAATTGGTTTTTGGAGTAGCAGTCTCTATCCCACAACTCAGTGATCACATTCATACAAAAATATAATATGGGACTATAGTGGAAGTATGGAACCCCATGATATTTTGGAGCATTATTTGTTATCCCATAACTCAATAATAGGTATCTCATCACATGATTCCATATTTACAACCATTTATTATCACTTATCGTAATTCCTTATTCACTAGTTTCACAATTTATTATACTAAGAAAGTCAAATTTTCAAATCATTATTTTCATTGTATTGGAACACCCCATGGGTGGATACCTATTTGAAAAATTATTAATCATAAATTTATTAATTCCTAGAATTCAACAATTTCAGAATTACAATTACCACCAATTTCATTATCACAACACCTACAAATTTCATTATCACATGTTGAATCTATTGAGAAATTAGATTTAGGATGCAATTTCATAAAATGGAAATTTTAATTCCACAATTAAATAAATGAAATTAAAACCACGTATAAGGTAATTGAAATTTACACCACATACCTCAATGACTTTGACAGACATTTTCCAAAACAAAATTCCCCAAGTTGAAGTGGAAGGATATAAATCACAATGGCATGGAAGATCTATGACAAAACCCTAAGATCAAGATAAAATATATTAAGATCCAAGAAAACAAAGATACCAACCATCTCCAATGTTGGAAAACATATCCCTATTCATTAGAAAAGGGATACAAGATATATAAAAAACCTAATAAAGAAGAAATCACTTACCAATGAGAATCCTATCATTAAATCAGATCTTAATTCCTTAGGAAAGGAATTCAAAGTGTCTTGGAATCCTCCATGGAACTTCAAAAATTATATAAAATAGGATAGATTTGAGTGTGGGTGAAAATGGGTTACAATTGGGGGGGGGGGTTTAGAATTTAAAAATAAATTTATAGGTAATTGAAAACATACATGCACTATTTCTTAGGAAGAGTGCATAGTTTTCAAACAATGTTTCTTAACTATGTTACATTACACATAGGGTGCATGGTTTCACCTAAGTGACTCATGTTTTGACAAAATTTCTTCCAACAATTCAAACCCCACTATTTTTGGGTGCATTGTTTGGGAGATAAGTCACATGGTTTGGAATAACCATGCACTAACATTGTGACACCTCCTATCTAACCAAAAATGGGTGCACAATTTCCTAGGGAAATATGAATGGTTTTCCCTAACCGTGATCCAACAATCAATACCCCATGGGCTTTCAAACTTCTTAAAATTCAATTGAAACCTTCCCAACACATAATCCAACATTGAATTAATCAAAATAAGGTAAAAGAGTACCTAAAAAGATGCCCGAGGTATTTCAAAAAAATGTTAGGATCTTGAAATTTTCCCATATTATAATAGCTCATCCTAAATATGTACTCCCAAGAATCTCTTGGGTTATAGGGTAAAAATATAAGGCCACTGATCCCACATATATTCTTCTCTCTCCCATGTTTCCTGCTAAACATGGAAATTTTCTTACAATACTCGAACTATCAGAATGGTCATTCGCCATAACACATCCTCACTGGGATCCATAACATGAATCTGATTCTCCTCAAAAAAACATACTATCTCAAGATAAAAATTATCGAAATTAATAACATGAGATGGTATAGGGTTATACCATTGATGTTTTGAAACATGAAAAATGTTTTCTTGTAACACTATTACACTATAAAATATCCAATTAGTATGAAACCACAATGATTCTCTCTATATCCTCAAAAGGTCCAACAATACTGGGAATCAAATTTTCCTACTTCTATATCCTATGGTGACTAAATATTGGTGATACATAAATGAATAAACGATCACCCACTGTAAACTCAGGGGGTTGATGACATCATTCATCATAGGAGTTCTTTTTTACTATGATTCATAGAAATACAATTCTAAATTAGCCAAACCTAATCTTATGTATCATTCACAAGACTCAGTCATGACAACCCATATTCACCTAGCTCCATTAAACATAGAGGTAATTTTCATGACCTACCATAAAGTGCCTCATATAGAATAGTCACCCAGTAACTATTGTTATAGGTGAAGTCAATGATCTCTATGAGATTATCTAAATACCCATAAAATTTATAATGCATTATCACAACATATCCTCTAAAACCAGAATAGTACACCCCAATTTCCCATTAGTTTGTGGGTGGAAAGGCATACTCAAAAATACATGTGTACCAAGGGCCTTATATAAGACCTTCTATATTCTTATAGTAAAACATGAGTCATGAACTGAAAGAATACTCTATAGTACCCTTTGTAAATGAACTACCCCCAAATATACAATTATCACAATTTATCCACTATCAATATCTCCCATATAGAAAATTAATGGGAAACTTTTTTTAGTAGGTCCATAATCTTCTATATTACATCATTCTTTCAAGGTATCCTACGAATAACCACCAATAAATCAATAGTAACATCATCCCACATCCATTCCTTGATAGGAAATAGTTTTAGTAATCAAAATGGTTATTGATGACCACACTTCTCTAGTTTACAGGTGTAACATCATTTCATGAACCCTGAAATGACATTTTTTTATGACCGAACACCAATATTGTCGATGTAGCTCATGAAAATTTTTAGTCCAACATAGGTTCAATGCCCACTTCAAGTCATGAAACTCACACATCATATCCTCTACCATATATGTAGGCACAACAATATGATTCATGAGAGAGATGATCTCATCCTCATCTAGGGTACAATCATAAGTTCACACCTAACTTCAAGGATTTTACTCAAGTCCATACACTTAGGATAATCATACTACTTCTCCATGGTTAGGATCAAAAGTATGGATTAAATTTATATTGATATAAGGGGAACCTACTCATGGCCCCCTCAACCAAAATATACATCTCGTCTAGAAATTCCTTCATCAAATTCTCAAAACTGGAATCCTGAACTACCTAAGTTTGTGTCTTCCTACTTAAAGTGTGAGTAACACTATTTATTTTCACTTGTGTATATTCCAGCTCAATATAAAATGATTGCATATACTAAATCTACCTCTAACAATAGTGATTTAAATAACATTATGATAATATGTACTATAAGATCATCTAATTAGTAAACATAATAAAATTTTTACCTAACAGATAATTTCACCAACAAATAAAATCATAAACCACTATAGGTAACATGATGTCATGCGTAGGGTAATTATGTTAATGTGTCTGCAGTTTTCATGACCCATCCACCAAAACTCGACCCCCCCAACATCAAAAATTCAATAATTACTATCTTAGAAACATCATAAATCATAGTATAATCCTCCCATTCCTTGGGTTGGATCAAGGTTATTGTATTATTCAATTACTTCATCAACTCCTGGAAAGAATTCTAACATCCTTCAATCCATTTTAAATTAAACCCTTCCTATTCATTCTTGAAATTTTTTCTTTCAAGAGGGAGAATTCCTAGATTACCTTCAAATAATATCCTACCAAAATAAGAAATATGATTATATTAAAGATGTTTTTTGGATTCTTAAAATAAGACACTTTGTGAACCATTTTTGAGTCCACTGAAACACATTATTATGAGATGATGCGACATAAGAAAGGTAACTGATCAATCTATAATTGAGACTTTGATATCAGGAAATAAAGATAATTCTCTATTGGATTCCTTAGGATGACAGAAAGATATTGGGAATGATCTTAATGAGTCATGGAGTGCACAAAGATGGAATCCACAAACAAAACCACAAACATATCCATGTTTGAGCGGAAGATTTGGTACATCAAGTCTATAAAAACAATTGGAGTATTTTTTATCCCAAATGACATCATAATGAATTCATAAAGGTCATACCTACTTCTAAAATCAATACTTGGTATATCATAAGGTCTAAATATGAGATGATGTAACCACAATCTCAGGTCAACCTTGGAGAATAGACAAGCTCCTCTCAACTGAACAAAGAGATTGATGATATGCTGAAGAGAATTTTGGTTCTTCTCTATCATTTAGTTCAACTATTGTTAATGAATAAAAAATGTGATATAAATTTCTATTTTATTATAAAAAAACTATAGAACCTCAATTATACATACTTGTATAGATAAATACATTATCCATCAACTCCTAGAACTGTGCCTTTATCACTTGATTCCCTATTGGTTTCATTAAATAAGGTAGAATATAGACCTAATCAACTCCAGTAAAAAGATCAATTGTAAACTCAACATCCCTCTGAATAGGAATCACTAATAAGTCCTTAGAAAACATGTCCAAAAGCATGTCCACTATGGGTGTAAATACAATCAGCTTCAAACCCCCCATCATTAAAAATCAGATGTGCAACTTGTTCAGTGATCTCCCCTAGTAGTTGATGAAATATTCCTATACGACCTTCTGGGATATCCCACTCTTAATGATTTACATAATTGTTACCCTTAGGATTTTTAAATGTCACTCCCCTATAGTAACAATAATCTTGGTATCAGAATGATACAAGAATATCCATACCCAAAATAATGTGAAAACTTAACATACCAAGTATGTAGAAATTCCAAAGAAAACTATACTCCCTAACCTCGAGTTCACACCCCCTTTATAAGTAGACATATGTCAACTAAACTCCCATAGTTTTATTGGTCATCATAACCCCTTGCACAAACTCTACATTCATACTTAAATGATTCAAATGTTGAGAATATATACAAGAATGAGAGGATCTTTTATGAAATAAAGAACTAGAAAGCATAGAATCTACATAAATAATACATATAAATTTCAATTGTTTGACCTTCTTATCAACAAATGTAGGATAAGATTTATTAAACTATCTTTCCCCTCTTCCCTATGCTACTATCAGATTCCCTTGATATTCACCACTCTTATAATATAGCTAATATTTCCCATAAGAACCACATCTATTTCTTTAACTATCATGGCCAGTGGAACTCCAAATTCCAGACAGATATGTGGTAGAAGACGCCCTTATTGTGTTTTGAGATTTCTTGGATCCTTCGCCACTAACCATCAGTTGAGGGTTTCTACAGTACCACTATAGGTGACCCATTATTCCATAAGATCAGCACTCTATTGGTGTTCATGTGTACCAACTACAAATATTTCTCAACCTACCATAGTGGTAGAAAAATGCCATGTTACTGCTCTGAGTAACTAATTATTCTCTCTGACTTCTATGTTTTCTATTACCTTGGTTTAAATTTTCATAGTTATGCATCCTACTCTCGGTAGACGTACCTCCTCATCATATAACATAAAACACATGTACTACAGCAGAATCATCCTGTAGTTTCCCTTACAAAATGAGTGTTTTATTCACCACCTCAAAGCATCCTTTCATCCTAAATATGTTATCCTAGGACTTAATCTATCTTTTAAGACAATATTGATTTTTTTTTTCTATTGATACTTCAACTCATGAAAATTATTGAAAAAATAAATAAAACATTGAAAGGTGACCAGTATAGTTCATCAGGTACATACTTACCTAGGCCAACCTCTTGAATATAGATTCCCTCTCCTTCTTTGGATGCTCTAGGTAATATTTATCCAATAAATTATCCAAGAATTCCTTCCATTTATAACACTCTAGTTATCCACCCCATGTATATATGTCCCACCAATGCCACTCTTTACCGCATAACGTATAATCAATCAATTTGAATCTATTCTATACATGATTATTTAGAATACCATGTATTTTCGAAATAGACTCAATCCAGAACACAGTTACCTCAAGTCCACCCTCTCTGGTGAAGATGGGAGGGTGCTATAATTGGAACTCTTGTGTCCGTTCAGACATATTCTTCACAACCATCCCTGTGTCTCAATCAATAAATTTAATAACATGAGAAAAGTTCTCACATAACTTATCTTATGGATCTTCACCCAGAATAATATGAGCCTCTAGTTCCACTACTGCAGGCACAATTCTAGCCATGTCTTCATTTAGTCCTATTAAAAAACATCGTCATAGGGTCATATCTTTACAATGACAAATAGACATCTTAGGAAACATAACACAACATTAAAACATTTATGTAAGAGGGATTCATATTAATATATAAATGTAAATCCCACATACCCTGTCACATGGTATGAACTGAGTTGCTAACACTACCCTCAACCATCCCTCACCTGGGTCATCGATTAAATAAAGGAAAATTTTTTAATATCATAATGATTCACATTAGAAACCCATTTTATTGATTTTAAATTACAACACTTAGCATCTTTTAAAATTTTTAAATTTATATTTGGAACATTTTTGTCATAAATTACCCGAGAAATGAAAATAATGTATTTTAATAATTTAATAAAAAACTAATTTTATATGAATGTCTAAATTGATGCATGTTATAATAAACCAAGAGTGACTATAATGATACATGCCTGAGAAACTCATTTTCTATACCAGGCAAAAAATAAACTATCACAAAAATAATAATATCACACAAAAATTACATCACCTGAGGTGAAATAACATTCAAATATAATAAAAAATATCAATAAAACATTCCCACCCAAGTACTGGGGTTTTCCCCCATATATTGGTTAGCTACTCTTATGTACAAGCTCATGACCACATTGCGGCTCATCAAATAATTTTATCTACAATTAACAGATAATAATAAAAAATAAAAGATAATATAACTCCTATGATTCCAGTTTTCAATGTCTTGACTCGGTACCACATGCTGGTGCCCTAATTCAGTTGGTCACATAACCTCAGTCATTCATACCATAGGCTATTGAATATCATTGAGGCTATAATATAGATATAATGGGTATACTACATCCTATTTATCAATGTAGTTCAAAATCAAAAATAAATAAAGAATAGCCAATTTATTATAAACAATAACTATAATAATACCATAACCAATACAGACTAGTATCACTTGAGAAAAAAAACTAAAAAACAATATCCAACCTAAATAAATGGATATTTCATTCTATATATATGTCATGTTTCAAATGAAAAATCCAAAAATAAAGACACTAAAACTCACAATTATTTCTAGAAATCATTTATGGTTCTATCATCCATGCTATATACCAACTCAACCATAAAAATAGGCATCTTTCCCTTATAATTTCTTATAAACATGAATTATTTTTATGTTCCAACCAAGAAACTCGAGTAGGGTGTGATTACAACTCAGTAGGCCACCAAAAATGGTGTCTAAAACAATATCTACTCTCCAGAAGTGTATTATGTGGTATAAATAATAAAGTCAGATAATAATTGTTACATACTTTAAAAATCATTGGCTTGATTTGAGGAGAAAGTGAAACATGGCCTTAAAAGGCATCCCTAATGTGTCAAAGTCTAGAAATATATATCGACAGATTGCAAAAAAATTTGGGGGATGATGTTCCCATTGAAATGGAAACAACCAACTAATCATTCCATTAAAAAATAACCACAACATGGGACATGTTAGCAATGTATTACCACTCAAATTATTCAAAGGTACTACAACAACCAAAACCATCTAAAAAAATAAAACCAATCAGAGTACATAGTGTAAGACTATAATGACAAAAAAAGACTCCGGAAACATGTTCCATAGCTCTAAACCAAGCTCCAAGCTCTAAACCAGAATGACCAACTAGATATCATGATGGAGAAATAAATAAAAGATATTCTTTACCTCTTCATATATCATAGGGTACACATTTTCAAAAGATCTATGGTTCCAAATTAGGGGTGAGTAATAATACTCTGAAGTTTTTTCCCAATGAATTCCCTAATCACATCACTAGGATAGAACAAGTAATCACAATATATAAACTTGTTATAAAAAACAAATAATATATTCAATAATTTCCATAAATCAAAAAATATCACTAAAAAAAATTACCCAAGAAAACACATTTTAATGAAAAAAAAACTTATTATCCATTTCCCCATTTTCTTTTCACATAACCCATTTAAATTAGTATGACCCGATACAAAAACCGCAACCACACACACAACTACACCACCGAGGCTTGGTCTTACCATTTTTGGTGTAACTTCTTGTCCATCACATTCCCATTTTTATTATGGTAATTTATGACCACATTCTAACTCCTTGATGGAGGTACTTCATAACGACTAACCATCCCCAAATTTTACTCATACTTAACTTTTTAATCCAAAACTAAGACAAAAAAATTATTTTCATACAATTTTTATAAAATCAAACATTTTTTTAAGACAAATTTAAACAAGTATTCATTATCATCCACATTTCAATAAAATATACAACCTAAGAAATCGATTTTAAAATCATCATTTAAAATCAAAATATTAAAAATATTTGACAATAATATAATAATTTCCAAAAAATATAAAAATCATCACCCAAGGGGATTCAACCAAGATTGGCATATTAATTTCACAATAATTTTCAGGAAAAAAATTAATTTGAAATCAAACATTATTGTTATTGTATGGTTATTCTATAATGAAGAAACCTACCTTTAGGGTTGCGGAGAAAACAACCAACCTCACAAACACTCACTAAAACTGTGTGAAAACTCCACAAATACACCTTTGATCCGTTACCCTAAAATAAAGAAGAAAAAAATAACCATTATTGGCTATAAAAACCATTGATATATCTACAACAGAACTAGATCTAACAAATTGGGAGAAAGAGAAGAGTATATCTATGAAAAACCATGAAACTACCATGAAAGAAGTCGTATCAATAGAGATTCTCCTTCAAAGAACCAAGAAAATTATTTAAAATGATTTCATAAAGAAAGGGAGAGGTTAGCTATCCTTGGAGAGATGGAAATACTGAGTGATTGTTGAAATGGGGAAGAAATGAGGGTTTGGGGTTAAAATAATGTGAGGTACATTTTTTAAAAACCAACTTTTCAACCCACGAACGATTATATGCAAATTTATAAAAAAAACTTGTGTTTACCGTTCATATAATACTACCTCAAGAGGGTAAATAACTTGATAAGACCACTCAGTTAGAAAAACTGTGTGCGAGTGGTGCAAAATCCCACTGTCTGATTTTTCATGATTTACCTACGGTGGACGCATGGTTTGGTAAATCATGTTCCTTAAACCTATGACAACCCCTGGTTAAATTCCTCATACTACACAGTTTACTAGAGAAGATGTATTATTTTCACAAACCATTCTCAAACTATGAACCCTTAGAAAATCCCCAAAACCATCCCAAAAACATTTTAATCTATCCCAAACCTTACCCACCCTCTTTGTAAACATATAAAGGCATAAAAAAAGTATACATACCTCAAAATAGGGGTGATATAATAATAAATAAAATAGTTTTTACATTTATTTATTATTTATTTTTTCATATAATACATAGGTTAATAATGGCACTATAACAATCAATACCTGGTTCGGCCCATTCTAGAATATGTATCATCCCCAAAGGAATAACAAATTTCCTTACATCAAGTGTTTCCATTAATCAATTAATTTCAATTCCAAAATTCACACAATGAGATCCTAGAGATGTTTTTGAAATACCCATGGGTATTTTGATCAGTAGTCTAGAACCCCATGGGTATTTAGGGTAGAAGTCCATGTCCCGCAAATTAGTGATCACATGGATACATAAATATAATGGTGTCCTAGAGATGAAGTCTATCACACCATGGGTATTTTTATTAGTATTGCATATCCCAAAAATTATTCATTGATATCTCATCTCATGATTCTATATATCCATATATTTAACCACAATTATCCTAATTCATTATTCTCTAATTTCACAATTTCATTTATCAAGAATAAAAAAATTATAAATCATAAATTTTAACTTATAGAAACACCCCATGGTTGAATACCAGTTTCAAAAATCATTGATAACAAATTTTATAATTCCAATTATTCATTATTTTCATAATAACAATTCTATCCAATTTCATTATCTCAACATTTACCAACTTCATAATCATTTGTTAAATCAATTGAAAAATAAATTTATGATCAAACTTCCCAGTGTGGAAATTGAAATTTCAGAATCACATACATGCAATTAAAATCAAGACAATGTGAATTGATATTTATACCACCTAACTCATGGTTTTTGAAGGCTTTTTTCCAAACATAAATCCCATAAATTGAATTAGAATGATAGAAATAAATATAGAGTACAAGTTCTAGGATAAAAACATAAGTTCAATATAAAATAGATTAAGACCTCTAAAAACCAATATCTAAACCATTTCCAATTGAGGAAATCATATACTTATTTATTTGAAAAGAGAGACGATAGAGATAGCTAACCAAACAGTAAATAACCCATATTCCAATGAGCATACAATCCTTCAATCGAATCATTAATTTGTTATGAATGGGATTTGTAGAGACTTGGAATCTTCCTAGAAGCCTCCGTGATTGTAAGAAATATGGTAGGGCCAAGTGGGGGAGAAAATGGGTTAAAACCAATGGGTTTATGAAATTAAAAAAAATCATGTAATTAAAAAATCGTGGGAATATTTTCTTAGGTATGGGAACATGTCTTTCTATACCATTCAACTTAAACTTGTGTCTTTACATAGAGGGTGCATGATTTCCCCCAAGTGGTAAACGATTTGAAAAATTGATCACCAACCATAAAAACGCCAAATTTTTTGGGGTGGAAGGTTTTGGTGGTAGGTCGCACATTTTTCTAATACTGTAAAAAAATCTAGAAACACCTACGATCTCACCAAAATACACAACCTAGTTTCTTGGGTCATGTCGTATGATATGCCCTAATAGTACAACAACTGTTCACAGCCCCATGGGACTCCAAATTTCTCTTAATTTTCCTGAAACATCCCCAAAGTAAAATCTAATAATGGAAATAACATTACACAGTAAAAGATTACCTTAATTGAACTAAAGGTATCTCAACAACATTTTGAATCATAAATCCATTAAACTAATTATTAGAATAGTCCAGTAATTGTTTTAATCAAATACAAAATTGATGTTATATGGAGTAAGTAGTCTGTGCATATGTAAGGAAGTAGATTTCATTTTTCATAGAACGGGGAAAAGATGAAATATGGTATATAATTCCATAATATAAAATGTACCAAAAATATAAAAATAATTTATTAAATTCAATATTATAAACTATTGTGTAATGGGGTTAAGGAAAAAACTTATTGTGAGATGGTGTAGGTGGTCCACACATACACATGATTGATATTTTCACTTTTCTAAATAAAATAGGGAGAAGGAAGATATTTTCTATCCCATAAAAATAATGAAATTTAATTATATATGTAATAATTATTTTATCATCTTATAATTGGTGATATAATTATTAATAATGTAGATATAGGTAAAAAAATATTAGATATTGAGAAGTACTTACCATATGATTTTGAAATTTCTCTTGAAGTAATTCTTGGAAATATAAGAATTTTGACCAAAATATTATAATTATAATATTAGGGGAGTGAAATAGTATGATAGTAAAATTAAATTGGTCTTGTTTTCAATATGAAATATTATTTTTATATTGGTCTTAATGGGTGGTGATAGACCCTTTTTATAAGTTGTTAGAATGGTCTGTTTTAAAATATAACCACTTTATATAAAGAGAGAACATGTTAAACATGTAAAGTTTCTATTCAGATAGATAATAATTTATTGGGAGATGATATATGGTCTATAATATACCAACCACTCAAATATAAATATGTTATTAACATTTTTAATCTATTTAACTAAATATTTTGTATTTTCAAAATCATAGATTTTTCTATGATAACTAGTTTTTATCAATGTATTCCACTTTTAACTCAAAAATATAAATTTATATTTTATCAAATAATTTCAACCTAATTATTAAAAATATGAAATATATATTTTTAGATAAAATTTATAGTTGAATAAAAATTTATTTTTAAAATTAACTCATGAAACAATTAAAAATCTCTTATGATTAAAAAGTGTATTTTTATTTTTAAAATTTATGTATTGGGTAAAATTATCTGTGTGATTGATTTTTATGATTTAGTTTTTTATAATAAGATAAATAAAATTTAAGTGGAATTAAAAACAACTAAAAAGGCAAATTTTTCCAAAATAATATATAATTAGAATAAAATATCAGAAGTATTTTTTATTGGAAAATATTACTTATATTGTTAAACATGGATTTTCTAACTAGTAATTTAAAATATTTATATTTATCTATTTAATACCTTTTTTATCCTGAATGTTTTTATTATTTTTTATATTATATGTATTTCATGATATAGTCTGAAATGATACAATTTTAATAAGATCTATATTATTAATTAGTCACCAAAAAATTGATTACTTTATAAAAATAAAAATAATTAACCCTAATATAATCTTGAAATTCTAAATTAAAAATAAATTTTATTTTTATCAAATTCAAATTATATAAATTATATATTTATTAATTTAAATGGAAGAAAAAAATGTAAATAATTTGTTTATTACATAATGTATTTTTAAAATAATGTGGCTCTAATATTACGTCATATTATTTTATCAATAATTTAATATTTAAATATTATTTTATTAATATAAATATTATATATTTTAAATAACTTTTAACATTGATTTATTTGATTTATTAATACCCATTTAGTGTTTATTTGAAGAACACACTTTTAAAATATTTAAATCAATGAAAAATAATAATATGTAACTATATTAATTTGTTATTATTCATTTTTCTTTAAAAAAATCATTTTTCAAAGAATTTTAAAATGTCATGGTTCATTTTATTTAGTTTTTTTTATTAGTTTAGTTTTGTGTGTGACATGACCTACTGAAGATAATTTTATTTTAAAGGGTCAAAAAATAGCATATCTTTACATTCCACGACCTAAATAAATTTCATCCTTTCAATTTGAATTATTAATCACTCATGAAAGTAGGAATGAGTATTCTTAGCATGTTTATAACATATGAAGTAACTTCTAATATGACATCTACCTTACTCTTTGGGTATATTGTGTTACTTATCCTTCTTTAAACAACATTAATCTTTTCTATAATTAGACCCCCATGTCAGTATATACCATAAGGATATATTATCCATAATATAAATTTACCAAAACCATTTGAATTTAAAAGACATTAAAATGTATTGAAATTATATATTCTTCAAAACAATTAACTATATCCTTCACCCTCAAATTTATTAACAACTATTTGATAAATTCACACACTAGTAAATATATAGCATAATCCAAAAAATGAGATAAACTACACTGAAAATAAAATTGATCAATTTTTCATTTAATTAATAATCAATTTCAAGTATATCAATAATATGTTATGTCATTTTTTAAAAGTCAATGAACAATTTTTTACCTTAAAATCAAATATATATTAAATGTAATATATGTCCATACCTCAGTCAAGTGTTCTCAAAATGTTATCCAAAAAATATAACCTTGATATAGAATAACTTATCTAGGTTATTGATACAATTTAATATATGTTTTGATGCCTTTAAATTAAAACTATGGAAGAAAAAACATTAAATTTTACACATTGTTCTAATAAATTTTATAAAATCTAATAATATCATCGATAAATATCCCTCACAAATGAGAATATCATAGAGTACCATGATTTATTTTCCAGCATTATATCTACCTTAATACATTGGTTATTACTATAAAACTCATATTTTCTATCATAATCGACATATATTAATATTTTTTACTCATAAATTATGCTCCCGTATTCAGTAATATTACATTGTTGCATTAAGATACATGAATTTCTCATCTTCATCTGATTGATAGTGTTCCAAAAAACACTAAAACCCAAAATTATTAACAATAAAATAATAGAAAAAGATTTTATAAATATGAAAATTGAATCATAATTTTTCTTCTATAATGAAAAATCTATTTTATCATTTAGTAATTTTATTTCATTCTACTATGATTTAATATTGGTTCTCTTGTACTTATTAGCTTAATCCTTATAATAACTATACCAAAAATATCATGAAATTTCATATAATATTATATGACTAGAAATCATTGAAATCTAAAAAGTCAAAGTTAAAATTACACTTTATCAATAAATGAACATATAAATTAATATGTGACATAACTCATGAATATCTATATTTTAATCTTCGTTATCCATAGTCATTCCCTATTAATTATTTTAGACTAAATAGTTTCAAATCATTTATAATGGTTCATAAATATAATGTGGTTTAATAAAATAATTTTCATAAAGAGTCTAAAAATAAGCGTAGAGTCACGAATCCTAATATTACGCCAATTTATAGTTCAGTTAATACCTGAAATTATTATTTTTGTGTTATCAACACATTGTGAATTTATATGAGGGCCTATATCAAAATATAGTATCCAGATAGGGATTTAATTCCTAGTATAACATAAAAATATTTATATTAACAAAAAATGAGGATGTTATCCTATAAATAATCTTTTGACATATACATACCCATTTTTTTACTAAATTAAGCATATACTTATAAAAAATAATCGTATCCCCAAAAAATAACTAAGCAATCCATTGACACCAACTAAGGCACCTCATTCGTGCACTCCAAGGTCGGGTTATAAATACATATTTTTGTAAATTATAATAAATAAAATGGTCCCATATCCAAGATACAATTTTAATAATTTCACATTATAATTACATCTCATTATAATATCACAAAACTAGTGGTACCATTTGGTTTAGATTCTTTGAGGACTCGTTACATGGAAAATATAGTTTAGAAAATGTGTGAAAATTTCCCCGAAATTGTACTATACATGAATTTCTTCTAAGATTATCATATAATTATATCATCTTCACAAACTTTGTAAATTTAATCATAATAAGGGTTGATATTATACTATCAATAATGGTTAGCATATGTGATTAAACTTAGATATCATATGTGAAAATAGGATGGGAAAATGGTATAACCTAGATACATAATAAATTTATACACAATGAAGCATAGATCATAAATCATGGAACTAGGAAAATTTCTAAAGTCAAAATAGTATGGAAACATTATCAAATAAAAATGATCTATTATATAATAAAATCTGGAATCTTTAAAAAGGTAGAATAAATATTATCATTGGTAGACATCACTTTCATCAGCTACGCTGTGAGATAATTGAATATTAACAAAGAATATATTTCCAATATATCATATACATTAGTATAGGGAACATTTAATTCATGACCCACACAGCTAATAATAGTTATTAATTGAAACTAAAAAGTAATCATTAATACTTAATTCATGATATATAAACTTTTAACCAATGAATTAGAGGGAAATATAAAACCCCACACATCATCATACGTAATTATGTTTTCTCATATAAATTAACCATTAATCAAATCATATCATAAATAAACCATGTAATAATAATTGTGTTTATTCATTCCATAATAAATAAGCCATAAAATACTTTTTTAATAAAATTTTTAAAAACATTCAGAATCCCTTAAATAACATGATAACCATGTAAAAAATAAATCTGTATACAAAAACATTCAATAACATTCTTAGTAAATAACATAAAATAAAGATAATGAGATGATGCACATGAATAAAATATAGATCATATATATATATATATATGATTTAGTTAAAACAATTTCCCAGTCAATAACTGTAAGGAACCTAGTTGAACACCATTCAATTATAGGAAGGTAAAAAAGTTATTCATAATAAAAATGAATTGGATGAAAGTTAATTCTATTCATGTTTGATGGTTAGGAAATATAAAAGTAGTTATGTATCATATAATTTAAATAATTTGACATTTCACAATCCATATATAGAAATATATTTATGGTAAAACTTAAATAATGCCCTCGATGAAGGATAAGATATCACAGAAGACAATGAAATACATAGAATCCACTTTTTTAGAGTTTGGGAAAAATAAATTTGGATAGAAAAAATATCATTAAACATTTCAATTAATATTAAAATAAATAATTTATAAAACCAGTGGAAAATAATTTCTTTTACAAGCCAATATTATTTTTAGGGAATTTTTATATAAAAAAACTTATTAGAAAGATTTGTTTACAGAAAAATGTTAAAAAATGATTTTTTCACACATTGATGAAAATGAACCCTACAAAAAACATTAAAAATTTTAATAAAAATATAAAATAAACCATGCGAATGAAAAATTACTTAATAAATTGTTTTTTCTTAGATAATAACATTCTAAAAATAAAAAAATTAATATGTACATGGAAAAATAAAGTTTCCCACCTGAAAAGAAATGGTATGGTCGATTTCCATACAACTGGTCAATAAAGATCCAAGGGGGAAAATAAAATAGGGAGAAGACAAGAAAAATAATAAGTATTAATGGATGAGATTAAAATTCATTGGTTTATATATAGATATATATAAAAATTTTCCATATGTATTATATTTCAATAGAAACAATATTTTCAGATTATATTAGTGATGAAACCCTAATAGTATGGGTAAGATAAAAATAAAAATACCTTGTGAGTAATATCATAAAATTGAAATTAAAATCTCATGAAATTATTGAATATTCAAACATTAAATAATAAGGTATTGAATAGAACACCTAAAATAAATAATGGTGAGTAATATATAACATACCTCATGAAATTAAATTTGAGATGGTGAACCTCTTGAAATCGTAGAAAAATTCAGGTCAAAACTACTTGATTTTTGTAATATCAAATGAAAAATTAAATAATATGAACAATCATAGAACTAGGATGCAAAATATTAAAAAGTCATTAGATTCAAAATTCTAAAAATCATGTTTTTTAACATCAAATGTGTCTCATAGTGTGAAAATTTAATACAAGAAACCCCTAACCTAATTATTTATATCGACTAAAGCACATGAATCTTATATATAGTAAAATAATTAACTGAATAACTTATTTCACAACCTTATTCATTTTTATGACCTTTTATAAACATTATTTATAAAAATTATCTCCATATATATTAGTTACTATTCATCCATTTTCAAAACCATGTTAAATTAATCATTATCATTTTGAGAAAATTTCTTAATTATAGTATTATTCTTTATATGGATCAAAAATTTCATTATTCCAATATCATAAATGGTACTTAAATTGATTATATATAATTATTTATAATTGATTAATATAATTATATGGGAATTAATTTATATTCTATAATGATGAAATAGAAAATTTGAAGGTTTGGATAATTTTTATTGAATAGAAAATGGAACCATAATTGATGAGATTAAAATTAGTGTTGTTATTATATAACAAAATTAAAATCACTATTTACTTTTTTTATATATTAATTGAAATTTATTACCCATATTAATCTATTATATAAATTTATAGAAATTATTATATATCTATATGAACCTACCCAAATCAAAAAAATACTATAATCAATGGATTATTATAATGTGGTTTATTTGTAACCATCAATGAATGGTGGTAATGAAATATGGAATTCGCAATTCAAAGGAGGTGGTCGTACACAAATACGCGTGGATGATTATAATAGTTTTCATAGAATGAGTAAAACGAGGGATATGTTTTATCATCTATGAATTAAAAATATGTCATAAATATAATAATTATTTATTAAATTCATCATTAGCACTATACATGTAAGTAGGTTAAGGAAAATGAAAAACATTATGTCGAGATGGTGGTTTTCCTAGTATAGTCATGATTAAGGTTATTTTCATAATTGAAGAGGGAGAGATGTGGATTTTTATATTACAAAAATATAAAAACATTTCACTATATTTTTAATAATTATTTTATCATTTCATAAGGGTTAATTTTTTTATAAGAAAAAAGATAGAAAAGGAAAAATATTAGAGAGTGAGAAGTTATTACTTTGAGATTTTTAACTTTATCTAGAAAATAATGCTGGAATTAGAGGATTTTTTCCAATATATTGTGACCCAAATATTAAGGGAGTAAAACTAGTGATTTTAGATGGAAATATGAATTTTTTATTATGAAATTTAATATTAAAAGTGGTCTTGAGTGGGTCGTGAGAGGCCATTTTTAAAAGTGATGAGAATGAAATTTATGTAAATATAACCACTTTATATAAAAAGAAATCATGTCAAAAAATTAATATTCTAAAAAATGGGAAATTTTTGAGTTTGGTATTATATAATGTTGATAATATCTTAATAACTCAGTTATAAAAAAATTAACATGTTTCGAGAGTTCTACTCCTAGATTTCTTACATTTATTATTCTTTTATATTATCGAAATAATTTTTTTTAAGTATTTTATTTATTTTTAATGCCTAAAATTAAAATGTTGCATAGTAAATAAATTGTAAATAATGATTAAAAATATTAATTTCATTTTATATAATAATATTTTTGTGCGATAAAAATTTATTTCATTTCTGGCTTATGTAATATCTAAGTACCCATTTGTATAAAAAATATATTTTTAAGACTAAAGTATATAAGTATGTAAAATATATTGATGTATTATATTTTCATGATTAATTATTTTCATATAACGTAAATAATATTTATGTGGATTTAATGGCATAATGAAACATTGTTTTTCCAATCTAATATTCAATTAAAAGAAAATAAAAAAAATAACTTGTAATAAATAATATTACATTATTTTTAAATATTGGTTTTATAAATTTATAATAGTGTTTTAAAATATATATATTTATAAATTAAATAAATTTTTTATCATTAAAAAATTCCTCAATGTATTCAATTTATACTTTCTTCTTAATATAGCCATAAAGACTATGATTTTTGTAAAAACAATGTTTTTAACTATTTACATAAAAACCAATTCCTTCATAAAAACCTAAAAAATAACCAATATGATAATTGAAAAATTATAAATTCCAAAATTAGGTTATTTATATTAAATTAAATTTATAAATTTATTTTTTAAAATGAATATATTGAAAATTATGAAAAACTATTTTTTATTAAGAAATGACATTTTAAAAATCAAGTTTCATCAATACGATTCCATATAAAATTATAAATATTTTAATGATGATTTATTAGAATATAAATATAAATAATAAATACTAAAATTGTATTTTTAATATGATTAAATTTATTTATTAATATGTTTTTATGTTTCTTAAAAAGCATTTTTATTTAAAAATTTAATCAAATAAAATTAAAAATATATATTTTTTAATTTATTATTATCTTTATCCCTACACATTATTATATTCCTCATATAATTTTAAAATGTTGTTGGGTTTTTATTCAATTTTGGTAGTAGATCAGTATTTTCGATGACATAATCTATCAAAAATAGTATTTTTTTTAAAGTGTATAAAATCTTGAGTCATTACACTCTACCCCGTTAAATAAATTGCATCGTCATGATTTTAATTACTATTCACTAATCAAATTTATAATGGTTATTCATAATATATTTATAACTTTAGATATAACTTATAATATTATAGTTATCTTAATCCCTTATCATATATTAATTTAATTATGTTTTCTCAAATGACATTAAAATTTCATACAATAATATACTCAAATATGTATGTAGCCTAATCATATATTCTACATAACATATATTTCCAAAAACTTTTAAAATTTAAAAGACACTAAAACAAGGAAAAGTAATATATTCTTTTAAAAATTAACTATATATTTAACCATCAAATGTATTTACATATAATTTATAGATCCAAACCCCAAAGAATATATTCCAAAGTCAAAATAATGAGATAAACATAACTATATATATAATGGATCACCTTTCCCTTAAATCTATAATAAATTTCAATATTATTAATATAATATATATCAATTTTCTCAAAACCAATCATCCCATTATTATACCAAGCTCAATTATATATCAAACCTAAGAGTTTGATAAAATTAAACCATGATTTATTTAATAATTATTACAAAAAATATAACCTTGTCATAAAATTAAATTTCAAGGATATTTATACCATTTAATATATGTTTCTAAAGAATTAAAGGTAAAATAATAAACAATAATCCTTATCTGCTTCACAAATTCTTCATAAATTTTTAAAAATACAAGAATTTAATCAGAAATTATCAATCAATAAAGAGAATAACTTAGATTTTGAAGATTACATTTTAATTTGAATATCAACTTCACTACCCTAGTTAAGAATAAGAAAATCAACTATTCTATAATATAATTTACAAACTAAGATTATATTCTATTTATTTAATCCACCTTATATGATTATAATACATAGTTTTTTCTATTTATATACCTTTCTCATCTTTATTTTCATGTTCTAGTATCATCCAAATAATAAAACCCAAAATGGTTATTAATAAAATGAGAGTAAGATATCATATTGACATGAATACTCAATCATAACATATCTTCTTTAATGATTCCATCATTTAATCCTTTGATACTACCAATTCAATCTCATTTTCTATAAGTTAGTTTCTCCTATAATTCACTGCATAATCCAAAAAAAGAATAGTCCCAAAATTATCATAAACATTCTTAAATATTCAATCCCCATAAATCCACGACTTTTATGCTCTAAACTTTATACTTACCCTTTATACAAAAAATACATTTATATTAATATGTACATTAACTCATGAATATATAATATATGTTATACATAGTAATTTTCTAATAGGCTGTCAAACCTAATGATATTTATAAAATATATAATGGTTTTTAATGAGAATATTAATTAACAATGAATAACCCCTATGAGTGTCAAACTAAGTGCATAGTTAGGAATCCTTATCATGCACCAGGTGATGATTGAGTTAATACACAACACTCCCTTTTTAGGGTTATTACTCTTATATATATTTATATATATATGGATCCTCCATTAACTTGAAGTATCCAAAATGTTTCTAATTATTAAGAGATCCATACAATCCCATATTTATATAAACACCATAATGTTATCCTATACATATAATTATACATTATAATTAACCTTACTATTTTTACTAATGTTATATTATCTTATCAAATATAATAAAACTACTCCCCAAAAATAAAATATAAAACACTCCACTGATACTATATAAAGTTCCCCTAGCTTTTACTCTTGGTATTGGTGAAAAAAAACATACTCTTAAAAATTTACATTAATACCAAGTGAGATTATCCAATATAATCATGTAAAAATTTCACATTAATATTTTATCTCATTAAAATCTCACATGACTTGGAGAATGTTTTGGTTTAGGGTCTCTGTATATATATTAAATGTGATGCATATTTTTATAATAATGTAAACAATTATGCATAATTATACCATACTATACATCCATTTAGATTCTCATAGGTTACAATAATATTCATATCCTTTGGAAATTAAAATTTAAGAAATTGGGAGAATAGTTTCTTTAAAGGGGTAAACATATGCTATGACAATATGATATCATATGTGATCATATAGTTATAACTTGGAAACATAATTATTTTAAACACAATATAATATATCTCATAAATCAATTCATAATAAAATGTTAGTGAATAAAAATAAAGTGGAAAAAATTACAATAAACATGATCCATGAGAGGGAAACATAAGGGAAAAATAGTGATGTGGTATAGATATTATCATAGGGAATCATCACTTTCATGATCTAGGATATCAACTCTCCACGATAAAATGGTTCCCCTCTAGATATGAAAATGATATAAGAGTGATAATGAACCTTTATTCCAACCACCAGTAGGCCCCAGTTTGGTGAAAAGAACTGAGGGTATTAAAATAAATCACTTTATAATAGCTACGCTCTATAATAAAAATGTATTGGGTGATAGAATAAACAAAAAACAATAAAACCAAAATATTATCCCATAATGTCTAAAAAATATTAACAAAAACAGATAAATTTCTCCAAGTACATACTAAATTACAACCCAATGGCAATGCCTCAAAATCATATCCAAAAACGAAAATAAAAATGTTCATCTATGTTACCAATGTCCTCCTAGAAATAAGTAAAATATTATATATATATATATATATATATAGTGATCATTACTTATATACTCTTTAGGAACATACACCAGGTCTCTATTACACATGAAAAAATAGAATTATAATGTTATAGTGAATAAAAATATAAACAAAAAAGTATCTAATAGGTCAACTAACAAATCATATCATCACAATGGATTTCACACAAAATTACACATCCAATATTGTAAAAGAATATAAAGAACATAAAAAAGTCATCCCACAATTGATTCCACACTAATTTTACACTCTCACACCACAACATGAAATGTATTATTCACCCATACCTTTCATTTATACCACATAACATATCTCTAAATCTATAATATGGGCCATGACACATCCCAACATATCCCCTTCCCCCATAGGGTCTAGGATCTGGTTCAGTCATCAATCATCATCTATAAGAAACCTTCCATAAAACATTATATAATTATTATTTTTTATCCAATAATTCACTTCTTAATATTTCAAGGATCTTTTAAGATTATCATTTTAGATAATTTGGTTATAAATATCACAAAACCCCATAAATTACAAGGGTAAAAATACAACTGAGTATCCATTTTTTCTACAGTATAGTCAATTTATAAGGAAACATGATTTCTTTTATTGAAAAATATTCATGGAATTCATCTTGACTTATTATTTTTTCTTACTCAACTTTAAACCCTATGAAGATTCATTTAAAAATGTTTTATGGGAAATATATTAGTAAGGGAAATATAAAAAGGGAGAATAAATTTTGGTCCATTTTAAAACCATGATACCATAAAAGAGTGTTTTCTAATAATATAATAGTATTGTTTCTTATATTTTCATTTATTTGCACATGAAATTATCTTTACTTCCTAATCATTGATTTAAGAAAACATATAATAAAACAAAATTGAAAATCATAATAGTAATGGTTTCTAAGAAATCACGAGAACCCATGAAAAGTAGTTTCTTAAAAACATTGCTTTTTATCCTAAAAGGGAATAACCATTCCTTTAAAATAAAAGATCATTACCTTATCTTTTGAAATCAAAATATGTCCATGGAAAAAATTATTAAGGATAGAAGATTCATGTAGGTTCCTTAAGAAATAATCATCATTATATTGTTAAATAAATCCTTAAAATAACCTTTGATAATGGAAGAACTTATATGGACAACTTCCAACATAATTATATGGAAAACATAATCACTACCTAGTGCATTGGAGAGTTAGATTGGTATATCCCATCATCAATGGCTATATCAAGCTCATCCATCATCCAAAAAAATTACAAATAACCATAACATGCATGAAATGTATAAAATATTTCATTTCCATAACGAAACTCATAAGAATATACTTCTGAACTTATAAAAAAAACCATTTCATATATTGATATATCCCATTACATGAAAAAAACAATTTTCAAAAAAAAATTCAAGGAATATAAAAAATAATGGTTTACTATGGAGAAAACACAGAATATTATAATGGAAGTTAAAAATTAAATAATGGTTGGAGTGATGTAAAAATCCATTGATGATGTATATATTTAAATAGATAATTTCATTTTTTTCTTTTGTAAAGAATGTCAAAATATTCCACATAAAATTTGTAAAAACTAAATTTTGAAAAAATTTATCACAAGAAAAAAGAGATATAAAAAATCAGTTATAATTCATGTATTTCCAAATAAATAAATAAATTTATTTATTTTTCAGAAAATGTACACGTATGAAAAGGATTTAGAAAATATATATTTAAAATAATTAAAATTAGGTTTTTAAGGTAGCGTGTATCTTACCTCCGGTCCAACCAATCATGTACAATATTTATATTACCAAATAATAACATTAAGATAATTATTTACTTTATAAATAAAAATAATCAAGTTTATTATTAAAATTATTTTAATTATTACCATGTTATATATAATTACTAAATTAGCTAGGTCCACATTAGATATTTTGATGATATTCTACTCATATATCCAAAATGAATTTGGAAAGTTCAATATCGTCAAAGAGATAATTATTCCACAATCTCCCGAATAATAATCACAATTTAATTATATTTTTTATTCAAAAATTATACTTTTAAAAATAATCTATAAATGAAGTTTTGAGAAATCAACTGTGATAGAATCATGAAGACGATGGGTCAAACGTGCGCATGGGTACCATTTCTATTTTTCAATGAACGTGATGGGAAGAAAGGTAAGTATTATTTTATGTTTTAGGAATAATTATTATATCATAAATATATTTTTATTTCATTAAATACACTTATATATCATTCAATTTATGTGATCATGAAAACAGATCACATCTCATCATATTGGTGGTAATCGACTCATAAACATGAATAACATTATCATTTTTAAATTAATGGAAAGTTAAAAATTACATGATATATATTTTACATAATTATAAATATTTCATCAATATTATATACATTTATACATTAAATATATTATTTTATCCATTTGTAAGAGGTGCATATGTAAAATGATTTACGTTGTTTCTCGAGGCGGTAGTTCTCCATACGAATGAATGATGGTTTCATTTTATATTTTAAATAAGATGAGATTGAAATAGGTTATTTCATTAATATAAAAACATGTAATTATATTTTATATATTTATTTTTTTAGTTTCATCATGGTTGAATAAGATTTTAAGGACAGAGAAGAAGAACTCGACATAAAACCTTTCATTAAAACATATTCCACTTCTTTGAACAACCTAATTTCCTTTAAACTATAATCAATCAATTATTTGTATTATACCCAAAATAATTACTACATTAAAATGGTGAGAGACTTTGGGAAGGAATTTAGTTATATATTTACTGAAATGGAGTGCTCAAATGGTGTTACAAATATAGAAGAGGAGGTTCTGTTCTATAAGTGAAGGGAGGGGTACTCTTAGAATTACATAAAGTATAAAATTAATATAAATTAATTTTCATGAAAATGTTAAAAAAAAATTATACTTCAAATATATGTTATGTATGATTTGAAATTATACAATAAAATAAAACATTTACATTTTTAGGTGATTTTTTCACTAGTAGCATTTTTTAACCCCCGTTAACTCATTTAATGATTTACATGATATTATTATTTTTAAACCTTTAGGGGTCATGAAAGATACCAAAAAAATAAAAGTAACCATAAATAGACCAGGGTTTATATTTCAATTATATCAAATAAAATTATTCTAATATATAATGTTTATTAATTTCAAATCATATATGGAAAATATTATTATAAAATATCATTAATGTCATTTTGGGAACTATTCAATTAAATATACAATAAAGTCATTTATATAGAAATATAATTAAAATATATACTCTTAGAATACCCCTAACATGTAATATTTATTTATAAAAATTTTAGGACACTATAACTCACCAAAACCATATTACTTAAAAAAATTTAAAATCATTTTCATGAATTTTCAAGTCATTGACCAAGCATTTAATTCTCATTAAATAAGTATTCAAGTTAAATATTTCATAATAAAAAATTTAAAAATAAAATAACATGATTAAAACCCATTATCATTTCATATAATCATATACAATAAGCCGTAAATATTTTTATCATAATGAAAAAATTTACAGAAATTAATATAAAGAGAGTAATATTTTGTTATAATTCAGTGTTAAAAATCAATTTAAGGTCATCAACAAAGAAAAGATGTAATAAATTATTAAATTTTATAACTATTTCCTATAATTTTAGGAACAAAATTTTGAAATAAAATTAATATAAGTGTTTGGATTTTCTTTAGAACTTATTGCATTATTTTTTACCATTGATACTCGATTTACACATACCGAGGGGAAAATATTTACTATGGTTTATATTCATAAAGAAAAAATTAAAAGGAATATTTTAAAAAATATTTTACCACATTATTAAAAATATATATTTCATTTTTATGATTCCATATCTAGTAATGGTAGATATTAATTTAATATAAAAACACTAAACATAATGAAAAAAATAGAAAAAATGTGTTTTTAAGCCCAAAAATGAACTTATGAAAAAATTATGTATAATGATGATTGAAAAATAATTAATTATATTATATATAATTAAATAAACTTTTTAATCCATTATATAAAATTTAAATACTAATGGTACATTTAAATTATAATTATATTTTACAAAAACAGATATTTTTCACCATAAACTGAAAAATCAATCTTACAAAAAAAACTCCAAAAAATTAACCCTAAGATAATTTTGATATTATTATTTAAAAAATGATGTATTTCTAATAAAATAAAATTACTATAACTTCTATAAATTAATTATAAAATTCACTCACACAATGAAATAACAATAATTTTTGAAGAAAACATATTTTTACAGCATAAAATGAATTTACCAAAATTAAATGATTATTTCAATGTTTTAATAAATTCCTATTGAGTATAACCCTTATATATATATTATAATTTTTTAACCCTTTTAATATCCTCGAATTCAATTTCTGGTTTATATGTTTCATATTTAAATAATAATTTTCATGGTATGTTTAAGCTCGGTGTTTTGTGTTGTATATGCTTTGGAATAAAGGGTTATTTTGAAATATAAGGGTTTTTTATTGTCCATAATTTAAGAAATCTTTTACATACAATTTTTGTTTGAGCTTTGTAATCAAGGTTTTGACATTTGAAAATTCCATTATTGTCACGACCCATCCCCTGGGGCCCATGCTGTGACTTTTCAATGTTTTCCTCCAATAGTCCATGGGATTGAGACTAGCACCGAGTAGGAATATCCTATAATTTGGAGGAATTAGCCTATGTATATTCACACATGCCCATAACTCCAAACCAAAGGTGCTGAGAAGTACAAGATCCAAGGAAGGTATGCATGTAGACCATTAAGTAAAACAAAACCAGAGGGAAATATAAAGTAATGTATTGGGTGGTAAACCAAGATAGTATACAATACCACCTAAAGAAAGACAGAACACAAGTAAAACAACCAAATTCATTGAATAATGTCCGTTGAGAACCCAACTTGTAGGGTAGGTGAAGGGTAGTTCCTAAATCCGTAGGAGTATGCCTCATGTGTATGATCTCACTGAGCACCACCAAGTCGTGAACCTTCTGGGACTATGTTTATGTTTCAAGTGTGTGCAAATAACAAGACATGTGTGGACAAAGCCAATGCCGGGGGTGAGTAAACAATAATTAGTAGGACACCCCAAAACTACCATGGTAAAGATAAATGGAAAACCACAAAGAAATAAACGGTCACCTCCACATAGGTATATTCCCATACATATAACAAGAACATCAAGATATAAACATTCTCGACACTAATAATCAAAAGGTTCCAACCTCATAGCTAGTAACTGTATTATCATCATATATTAGAAAGGTAACCCATAAAACTAGGATAAACATGCTCCCCAATATTATCCATCCATGATGGACCCCATCCGATAGGTACACTCCATCGGGAATAACTCTACCATTCATAATTGTACTTCTAAGAGAATGTGTTCCATTAGATCATCCTACTAGGTATATATCTAGTGCACAACATTGTAAATTCATTCATCGATGTCTTTCAACCAATGTAAGACTAAAAAATCCCAAGAGGAGAGGTACTCCCTTGCTAATGTACACAAATGAGGGATCCCTACTCTTAACCATCTCTCAAAACCTCTGTCACTCCTGTAAAGAGTGGCCCTCACTTCAGTCCGTCGAGGGAGAACTAGAATCAATAAAAATAATGTTATCATTAATTGGATGTTATCACTACTCTCAATTGTCTTCTCCATTTGAGGTAGATCCAACTACGAAGGAGGACCCACTCCACATCACTACTCAAAATGGGGGAGTGAAAATCGCTAAGTGGGGACCTGCACCCTGATCCCACAGGGGAGTACGATTCATTAAGGACCCACACCCTGATCCCTCTGGGAAGTATGAAATTATAAGTTGAGGACCCACACCGTACCCAGTTGGAGATTACAACTCACTGACTAGAGGACCCATGCCCTAGTACGACCAGCAAGTACCAACCCTATCAGTTCACGTGTGGAAGAGCCACGCCCTAAATCAATAAGGGAGTACCCACTCCTATCATGGAGGACCCTCACCCAACCCTGTAAGGGAGTTCTAACTCTATGTATGTTAGATATGGAGGACCTATTCTCAAGTCCTATATGGGAGTACATACTCCACGGATATAATAACCACTCCCTGGCCCCACAGGTTAGTACTTACCCTTCCTTCAAAAACCCCTCTATGAACCCGCACCCTAGTCCCTCCTGGTAGAAATACCCCTAGAGAATTATACCCAAAGGAAGAAAACCCACTCGGATGACGTGGGAAGTCCCAACATTATGAAACATGTTGATTCCTATTTAATTGTTCTTGTACCATTAGTAACTACTCCTCAAACCATTAGGTTGTATGTCAAAAAAAAAAAAAAAACACTTGGAGTATATCAAAAGGACTATCTCATCACGAGGGTCCCAAAATCATGAACAGATCATCAATTATATGTATTATTTTGAAGATATTTTTTATTTAGTGAAAAGTGGTCAGACAGGTCTGGGTCTGGTCTAATCAGGTTAGACTGACATGATCCGGGTTCGACCCAGCCCAGTCTGGAACACTAGGGTGTGGGTCCGACTAGTTGGAACGCCTTGGTCCGGCCTGCTCTGTCACACAGGGCGGCCCGTCATCTCTATACTGGCCTACTGCGATAGGGAAGTTAGACCTCCAGCAGACGTGGCGATGACTATGTCCCCTCTGCCTCACATGACCGACAGGTGGCCGACCACCGTCCCCGCATGTGGTATTGTGTAACACGTGTTGTCACCGACCTGCGCCCCGACCATGGGTCTCCAATCCTAATGTGGGACCGTGGTTCCACACCACTGTGGCCCACTATTTAGGTCCTCCATTCCTAAGATAGTGCCCCGCTGGTGGCGCAGTTATACACTTTCTATTCCCACTAGTCGTGGCCTACTCTGTTGGGTGCATCGATGGTTCCTTTTGCGGGCCGCCAGACTTGCTCTGTTGGTCCGTTCATCAGTCCAGTGGGTGTTTCAGAGTCCTTAGTTCATTATCTTCCTCACCAGGTAATCAAAAACATGTCACAATCTAATCATCATAATCATTATCACACCTCCATTGTGTTGTGTATGTCATGGATCCATGATGTCAGATCATTGCATTAATAAATGTTTGTACAATGACAAACAGTTCATCATTCTATGAAGAATGTGAAGAATATGAGGGAGAGAAGCACAAAAAAACCCAATTATCAGTACTTGGTTGTTTGTTCATTTTTTCATTGATCCTCTCTGTTAAAAGGATCATGATAGAAGAAATTAAATGGAGAACTCATTTTTACCAAAAATAATCCCATAATCAAATAATTTTGCAAGAACGATCGAGCTACGGGTTAACCGTTTTTTGTGTTGATCCAGATTTTTCATTTAGAAATCAATAATGCGGGAAAGTAAAATTATAAAAACCCAACCCTATCTCATGTTTTATTGGTTGCATATGTATATTGAATTCATGCCACCACATCAATCCTTGATCCACTTCCATTCGTCGATTCATCGCCACCTGATCGAATCCTTACCTATGATCCATCATCATCGGCGATGGAGTCTCCTACTACATTCCATAGGGAAACTCCATAGGAATTATCTAGAATTATGAATAGTAAAACAGGACCATGTCCCTGATTAATAGAAGATGTGTGTTAACTCATTTTAGAATTACTATTTTTCTTTGAAACAACATCTCCATGCTGCTTCAATTATTAAAGGAGAATGGGTTTCTCTGTTGCTGCATCGATGCATTTCCACCATGTGAAACGTTAAAAAGGAAATAAAATAAACATCTTTAAGATTATTTCATTCTCCTTTTAAAATTTCAAAAATTAACTTTTACCCACACCCCACACTGATAGAGTTTAGGTCCTCTTAAAGAAATCACACCCTCACGAGATCAACCTTACTCTTGGATTTCATATCTATGTTTCCATTCATGAATTATAAGGATTTGAAAAAATAATAATTTCTATATAATTATTTTGTTTATGGTCACGTCCAAAAAGCTAATTTTCATAGTTGGCTCGTGCCTGATAATGTAATGCTTTCCTAAGGAAAACATACCCTCAAAATCTCAAATGTGGTCTCATATTTTCATACAGAGTCACTATTCATGAGTTATATGGGTTAGAAAAATAAAATTATTTTATTTAAAATTATTCCATTTTTAGGTTTTCTCACTTAAGACTCACATCGACTAAACATAAGTCATGCATATGGTAAACCCACTACTTAAAATTAAATGTTGCCCTCATATTTCTAATCTGACAACCATTTAATAGTTATTCCACTTTTACAGGAAAACTGCTCATGTGCGCTATTTAAAAACATAACATTTTTCGATGAATAATTCTAGGCACTTTGGGACTTTGAATCGCACGCCATCTCAACACCTGTTCTAGTAATTTTACGAAGAATTTTCATAAAATGGATCTAAGATAATCTAATTCATTAAATCCTCCACACCTTAAGGATTTACGTCCTCAAAAATCTAAACAAGATTTAATCGAACAAAAGGTGAGAGAACCGAGCATGAATAGGGTTTCCCACTCCCATGTTCTCCTCATAAGATCATTGTGCTTCCTCAACACCCAATCACATTGTAGAGACCCGAAGCTTGACGTACATGAACATTACATTACTTTTGCGGAATACTTAGTACATAACAAAAACACACACACAAGGATCGTAATAGTTTAGTGTCTTTGGAAACTCGGAACGTAATCTTCTAATCGTGGTGAAAGATCTTCAACATCTCCTATAAATATCTTCCTTTTTTTTTACCTAAAACCTTTCTTTATATCCTGGGGAAAAGAAAACATAAAAGGGTGAGCTCAAATGCTCAGTAAGGGTAAACAAAAGAAATATCAATCACATCGTATTCATAAGAACATAACATTTTGGAAATCTTAACCTGCAAAAGAGAGCATAATTTCATAACATGGGATAAATCATGGCAGTGAAATGTAATCACAATAATCATAACTTAAAACATGAAACTTTGTGTCATACACACATAATCATAGAGAATCATTTCTTGTTAGTCAAGACTCATTTCCAAGACTACCTTAGTGGACAAAGTCCCTTTCTGAATCGAGTAACCCTCGTTTCAGTCCTGTTTCACTGAACCGGTATAACCTAACATTCCAGCCATGTCTATCTCATGAGATATAAAATCTTTACCCAATGCATTGGAGGGAGATATAGGTCCCACCCATCTTATAATGAATCCTTTCTTATGTGCGCCACATAATCATAAATCATACATCATCGCATAACCCATGTAATAAAAATGGGATTCTTAAACAACATGACATCATAAAAAAATTCATATAAGATAAAGGAATTCATAAAAATATGTCCATCACAACATAATCAAATCCATGTAATAATAGTGATAAAAACAGAACCTTTTTATTATCTTAGATGGAAAATAATTTTGATAAAATACTTGAACGTCATTCTTGAGGAAAATATCCTTTCTACTTCAAAAACACTTTTCCTTTCTTAACATGTCATACAATTTTAAACTAAAAGAAGTTGATTAAAAATAAACTTGAATACTTGTAATGGAAGCTTCTTGGAAATAATGTTTTAGAAATCCATTCATTCCGTATAAGTTAAAAAAACATTCTTCGTACTTTTGTCCGAAAAGTCAAAAAGTACCTCGTACGAAAAAACGACAAAAGATTCCTTTCATATTCTTTACTAAAAACACACCGAAGGGTAAAATTTAATTTAAACTAGTGTAATTGTATGGAAACAATATTACATATTGAGGGAACATGGATGTGGATGATAAAATACACCCCAATAAATACTTACGAATAAACAATCTCAGTTAAAAATGAGAATGTGATATTTCCCTTACCTTAGGTCCAATTTGCTTCGTATGTGTCCGAACCTCCGGTATAATGATTTAAATAATTTCATTGACTTATTACAGAATCATATTCATTGTTATGATATCATATATGGTTCACTTATGACTTTATATTACCCGTTGTTTTGTAAATTCCATGTTAAAGAAGCGTTTTGGGTAAAATCGTTTCATTTATCGTAGGTGTTCTGACTTGTTGTTCATGACATTATTATTACTTATATCATGATTTAATTACATCCAGAATATAAAATATGATTTATATATCATATATATTCAGTATATATATATATATATATATATATATAAGATAGATAAATGAAATGAAAAACACTGTTCATGGAGACGGTAGTCCGTACGTACGCATGAACGTTGTTTTCCTTTCCTTATTGTCTTGAATGGAAGTAAGTAGATGACATACATATAAATATATACATAAATCCAGTAGCTTTATAATGTCATATATTTAATTATTATTTCTTATATATACTTTTTAATCATTCTTAAATGGTTAACATGGAGAATGAATCTCATCGCGTCGTGGAGACGGTAGTCCGTACGTACGCACGAGCGATGATATCATTCCCATGGTCGTGGAATTGTGTTAAAGTGTATGCATATTATTTCAGTATCAATATTACTTTATAATAATCATATATAGTTACTCATTACACCATTATACCCATCCTATTAATGTGGTGGCGGAAAATAGATTACACCACGGCGTGGAGACAGTATTCCGTACGTACGCACGCGCGGTGATTTCATTTTTTCCGTAGGATGGATAGAAGGTTAATTAGAGTTGTTTCATATTTATAATAACATATCAGTATATAAGAAATACTGATGTTATTACTTTATCATGAAACAACTAAAGAAGAAGAAGTTTGAAGAAGAAAGAAACTGAAAAGATCGGTAATGGATATTACCTCTTCTTTGAAACGCCTCTTTGAATCCTCCACTTAGGGAACTAATATTGGTCTTTGAAGAAGACCAGGACCTCTAGGATTATTCCAGAAAAGTGGATAAGGGATTTTGTCAGGGGTTGGCCGAGCTTGAGTGCTCAAATTGGTGTGAGGAGGAGGGGGAGGAGGTGTCCTTTTATAAGGGAGGAGAGGGGCACCTTAGGAATATCTCAAAATATTATTTTATATTAAAGTCAAAATCGGTTTATAATGATTCCAAAGGGTCTTATTTCGAAGCTAAAGTGGGGATGGGTCGAAATACTATCTTCCAATAGGATTTAGACAAGTTTATGGTATTATTTTAACCTTATCAATTAGATTTAACTCTAAGTTAAATAATTTAACTTTTACCGTGTCTTTTTGTTTTCTTTCACTATATGGTTAATACACTTACTATAACATGCCAAAAGAACCCCAAATTTTTTATTATTAATATATATATCCTTATCTAAGTCATTTTGCCGAACCTTAGATTTTTAGGAATAAAATAACAATTAATAATATAATATTTGATTTAAAAACTATTTTGTATCAATTTTGACAGTATTTGATATATGATTTTTGTGAAAGTCATAACAGAATTTTATGTTCAAAAAAAGTTTATTAAATCAACACTAATATATCATAGTAACCTAGAAAATTAGTGTAATTCATAAAAAGTCTTAAATTACATTTATTTTGGTATTTATAATATCAATTATGTCAATATTTCATTAATAAGATAATTACTGCATCATCATTGTGTCATAAATAAATTAAATTATTTAATGTCTAAAAATTACAAATAAACTACCATTATGTAGGAAATCTTTTTAGCTTTCTAATGAATATTTATAGTCGAATTTATCTTATGTATAACCCCATATTAAAAATTATTTACTTATTAAACATTGATTTTAACTATTTAACCCTTCTTTAAATAAATTAATAATAAATATCCCAATCTAATCCAAGTGGGCCTAAATGATCATATTTTATTCCTAAGTTTGTTTTTGGTCGAATTACACTTATCCAATAGAATTATTACATGTGTTAGGGTAATAGTAATATCATATTTACCCTTAGTTACCCTATTTACTATTAACCGCGGTAAAAAAAGTAAAAAGTTACTATTCACCAAAAAATTATTTTTATCTCATTGAACCACATTTTACTTACTGATATCAACCGTGTCTATCGGATTTTCGAAATTCCATTCATAGAAGTGGTAAGATTAAGTTTTATGCAAAATTCAGTTTTTAACCTACCACTTAGTGGTTTCACTATTCATCAAAAATTGAAAATTTTCAGAAAAATACCAAAATTTCACCCTAGGCTAATTTCGATATTCCGAATCCAAAAATGAAGTCCATTTTGAAAAATAAAATTTATAAAATTTCAAAAAGTGGTTATTACTATTCATAACGGCTAGTTTTAATAATATTTTAATAGCATATCGTTGTTTAGTGAAACTTGGTGTTGCGTACAACACACGCTATCGTGGAAGGTTGCGATTGCGTGTAATACAAGGAAAGTCAAGGATGTGTGTTGTGCAAGATCCTTTTGGTGTAGCGTACAACACAAGACATTAATAAAATTAAAAAGAATAGTTTTCATAAAATCTCGGGTTGTTACACACATACCCTAATGCATCCTCCCACTTTTGGGATCCACTACTAACAGTAAACATCGTCTAGAAAGAACAACATGCTCCCTACCTTTAAAATGTACATTATGGGTATTATTTTTGGAAAATTGAGTACATAAAGACTCAGAGTTGGTTTCACCATGTTCTGCCTCCCATGTTAATTTAAGAGTATGTGGGTAATAGCCAATGACTTGGTATAATATGTTCCATATCCATTCATAAAGGATAACAGTAACAAGGCCAACCACTTTGATGTGTTGCTCAGTAACTGCTAACTAGATTCTTGCAGGGAGCATCTGATTCTAGATTCCTCACCGCTGAGTTCACTACAAATCTAGCATTTGAGAATCCCTGTCCAAGAAAAAGGGTCCTTCCAAATCCAAGGAAGACACTTAAAGTGCTTTTCATGTAGATGGTGCTCCAGAAGTGGGTCCAGGATCATCCTTAAGTGTCTCGCATGCTACCCCTCGGACGCCGAGTACACTACGATATCAACAAAAAAGATTACATGGGGATGCCTAGGGTGAAACACTTGGTCTTACTAAATCATTATTTAGGATTTCTCTTATATACACCCCCCATCATAGGGATTTCTTTGGGGTCCATTTGATATACTGGCATAAATATCAGTGCCACCCCTAGGTTCAATCCAATGAAAAATTATAACTTTCTATGGAGAGGTAAACCTAGAAACTCTTCATGGAAGACATATTTATACTCTTCCACCAATAATAAACTTGAGGATTCATAACATTCACTACACAAAGGGTCATACTAGAAAAATGAATAGAATTTGGCTACACCATCATCTGCCTGAGTCCATCAAGAGCTGCGAGGATTTCCCCTTTGCAGGTAATGGGAAATCTTGTTCCATCACCCCAGAAGAACCACATACTATTTATAAAACAATAAATCTAAGAATAAAATTTGATTTAGTTCATACTAAGTATGACATCATAAGTCCTCAACACTACTACCAGGATATCCCAACTGAAACTTTCACATCAAAGAGTCAGGTCACACTATCGGTACCAATGTGTAGTCATTGGGTCTCCTCAATTAGAAGTCTCTAAACATGAGGATCAAGTCACCAGTTTAACTGGAACATCTAGGTATAATAAAAGAAAAGTGGAAAAAAGGAAATCACTAGTGGAAGTGTCTATCAATATTATAGCTGATGTAGAAAACCACAGATAATATATTAAATCATCCCTAGAGTCATAGAGTCACAAGCCTTATAAACCTCCAACTGTATCCTCAATTTTCCTCCATCTCCCAAAGTCTAGAATGGATAACCTATAGGTGGTGATGGTAATATGTCAAAATGTAGGCCACCTCCTACCACATCCCCAACTCTCCTACCATATCTAGAACCTGATAGATCTCTTTCTCTAATTGATGCCGCTTCCTTGGTGGTTCATCAACCACCTCTCTGACTACAACAGTAATGGTAAGAGAAATGTTGTGTGAGATTCCCCCTTTTTTGACCACCATAAAAAATTCTTTTTCTTCTGGGAATTAGAAAATCCTCGGAACATCTGACTAAACCTCTATTTAAATAACTTAAATTGTGTACCTACTATCGATATGTCTTTCTAACTCTAATTCCTAGTAGATCATTTCCTTAGAAGACTATGACACACTTTTTAACCCTGCACTTCATTCACTACTGCCAAAAGAGCCATCCCTGACTCATTTTGGAAAGCTACATCCATATAAACTACTAGAGGTGGGTATGTTAACAAATCATCTAAAAAAACCATCACATATTGAACATCATAATGAAAAACTGCTCAGTGAATGGCTCTTATTAGGGTGGCCTCATCGAGCATCGAGCCAAAATCCTAATCCTAATGTGGAATCCTCACTGTCCGGTGTCATGAAAACATGTTGAGGTTAAAAGATGTGTCACCATTAAAAGAGTATACCTGGTGATACGACTCAAGAAAGACATGGAAAACACTACCCATTCTTATATGATGCATGTACATTTATTTCCCTATGACCAGTGTCATAATGAAGAAATTCAAGAAGAAGGTTATTAGACTCCCAATGAATGGATCTATCAGTCGCTGCACCAACAGTAGAACCTATGGACTAAGAGAGGAACTCAAAACATCTTAAAACTATCGTTATGAAACCCAAACAATTCTCACAGTACTGCGGTCCTAAGGTAGAACTTGCCTCATTTGATACCACTATGTCCCAATCTATCCCTCAGCGCCCATATTGTGACTTCCCCAAGACCACCTCTGATAGGCTAGGGGATGGTGATTAGTGATGAGTTGGAATATCTCACCAAATGGAGGCATTAGCCTAAGTACCTGCAAACAAGCCCACAACTCCAAACCACTAGGTCTTGGCCCTCCCTATACTATGTCAAAGCGTCGACCATATTCACAAGACACGACATGTGCCAGAAAATCCCATGTAGGGTTGAGTAAACAATACTCAGAAGTAAACCCTAAAACTGCATTAGTAAAGTATAATGGAAAAACCTAAAATAAATTAATAGTCAAATCCATATAGTTATATCCCTATACATATAATAATAATGTCCAAATATTCTTGTTTCAAAAACTAAGAATTTTAATGTTCTAACCAAATATCTAGTAATAGGATTATAATTGTAGTTTAAACAGGAAACACATAAAACCTAGAGAAACACATTCTATGTGCTTATCCATACATGATGATACCCTATTGAGAGGTACACTACATAGAGAACAAATATAACACTCTTAATGTAACATCTAAGAAAAGTTTCTCCATCGGGAACATTATACATGGTTCATATCTAGTGCCATTCATCATAGGTTTAGTCATTGCGGTCTTACACCCAAAACAATACTAAGGAAACACAAGTGGATATGCCCTCCCCCCCACATCACACAGATGAGGGATCCCTAATACTAACCTTCTCATCAAATCTATACTGCTCCTATATGAAGTGGCCCACACCTCAGTCTGTCAATGGAGAAGTAGCTTCTATCTTGGAAACATTCTAATCAAGTGTAAGTTTTAGCACCTCAAAAATGTATCTAACAGCTGAGGGAGCTCCAACTCTAATGGATGACCTGCTCCACACTGGTACATGGGAAAGGGTTGTGAAATTCTATAAGTGAGGACCAGTACCTTGATCCCACATGGGAGTATGAAACATGAATGAACCACAACCATATACCATAGGGGAGTATGAATTCATATGTTGCGGACCTGCACCCTACTTGATAGGGGATTACTACTCATTGACTAGAGGACCCGCGCCCTGGCACAACTGGGGAGTATCGACCCTGTCAGTTCATGTGTAGATGACCTACGCCGTGGAACAACATGGGAGTATCAAATATTATCATAGAGGACACACACCCTACTATGTTGGGGAGTTCCGAATCTATGTACATTAGATATGAATTACACACACCCTTGTATTATAGGGGAGTATCGACTACACATATAGATGACATAGTCCCTGGTCCCTCTAAGGAGTACCTACTCTTCCTTCATGACCATCTTCAGGAACCAGAACACTAGTCCTCAAGGGAGTAACACCCCAGGAGGATTCTAACATAATGAAATAAACTCGCACCCATGATGTGGGGAGTCCCAAATTTACGAAACATGCTGATTCCTACTGAGGTATTCTTGTACGAGGAGGAAATACTCCTCAAAACATTATTCATCTATGAAATTCCAAAGAAAATAACTTATTTAATCTCAAATGGACCGTCTTGTCACGAGGGTCCCAACTCCACAAACGGTTCATCCATATGGTGCACATTCAGGATGATATGGTAATTTTAGTGAAAAGGGGAAGCTCAGGTCCGAGTCTGGTCGGACCCAGTTAGACCGACCCACCCCGACCTAGCCCGAAGTCCACCAACCCGACCCTCATCTGGGGAGCAGACCCGACCCATTGGACCACCCAGGTCTGGCCCACTGGGCCTCCCGCAGTGGCCTGTCTTCTCCATCTTGGCTCGCTACTATGGGCTGGTTCTGCCTCTACCTGACGCGGTGACAACTGCATCCCCTTCACATCACACAACCGACTGGTGGCCAACTTCCTCCCCCAAACAAAGACCTACATAATGCGTTCTATCACCGAACTACCGAAAACATTCTATCATTAACCCATTTCTTAGTCACTGGTCTCCTATCTTGATGATGCGCCCCACTGGCATTGCAATTCCACACCATTGTGGCCTCCTCCACTACGTTGATCCAGTGGTTTCTTTTGCAGGCCACCAGACATTCTTTAGTGGTATGTTCTTCAAACCTAAGGGTTTTCCAAAGTACAAGTTTTGTTCACTTCATCTCCAGGTATTCAAAACCATGACTTAATCATTTTCTAGTGTTAATCCATTCACATGTGATGTCTTCTACACCGCCTCGATCCGATCATCAATGTCATCATCACACCACTGTCATGTTGTGTCTATCCCGGATTCATGATATCAGATAGTTGAACTAGGAAATAGTTATGCAACAATAAATAGTTCTCCATTCCACAAAGAATGAGAAAAAAGTGTGAGAGAGATGCACAAAAAAACCAAGGACCAAACCTTGGACATTTTTTCATTCTGGACCTGATATAATTTGTTATAAGGATTAAATAACTGAAACAAACTAGAAAAACGATTTCACCCAAAATCATCTAGCAGTCAAAACCTCTCACAAGAATGACCAATCTACAAGTTAGAAAGTTCATGGGTTGATTTGTGTTTGATGTTTAGAAATCAAGAATAGGGGAAACAATTCAAAATAACAACTACTACCTCGAGGTGGATCACTTGTAGTCATAGATTGAAGTTGTGCCACCACGTCAATCCTTGTTGAAATGGTGTTCATCGATTTTTCAACACATTATTAAATAACATCCTCTAATCCGTTGTCTCCGGTGAGATATTCTCCTTATAATTTCCCTAGAGAATGTATAGAAGAATTATCTATCTTTATGAATTATAATAATGGAACCTATCACTATTTTAAGTAAGAAACACATCAACATATTTCAGTGTTATTATTTCACATTGAAATAGTCTCAGTATGCAAATTAATTTATGAAAGGATCACGGATTTTTCTATCACTGTGTTGCAGTGTCACAATGAATAAATTTTTTAAAATGAAAACATAATAAACTTCATTAATTTTATTTTATTCTCCCTTAATAATTCAAAAAATAAACTTTTACCTTCAACCCACACAAGTTGTTGTTAGGGTCTACCAATAGAAAAAACACCCTCATGATCCCAATGTTACTCTCATATTTCTTACCCATGTTACCTTTTATGAGTTATAAGTATTTGAAAAAAATATGATTTCTTTAATTATTTTAGTTATGGTGATGTCCCAAAAACTCCTTTCTATAGTTGGCCAGCACCATCCAATGTTAGGCTCCGGCTAAGAAAATCATCCCCTCACAAGCTTAATAGTGGTTTTAGATTTTCAATTTCAGTCACCATTCATGATGTATAAATCCATGGAAAATAAAATAATTTTATTTAAATAATTTATTTATGGTTATTCCATTTTTATGTTTTCACACTAAAGAACTACATCGATTAAACTGAAGTCGTTTCAAGTGTAAATCCACTGCTCGGAACACAAGAATTTCCTCATACTTCTGATCGAGACACCCGTTTTATAGTTATTCTACTATTTTATGAAACCACTCATGCATGCTATTTAAAAACATATAATTTTTTGACAGATCTTTCTAGGTACATTGGGCCTCAAAATCACATTTCATATGAGTGCCTAGAATCATAATTTTCCCAATAATTTTCTAAAAATGGAACTGTAAAAATGAAAATCATTACATTTGTCAAAACCCCACATTATAAAAATGGTTAATAAAAAATCCTCTTGAAAATAGTGAAATGAAAATTTGAAGGCTGTTTAGAAAAAAAAATATCATTTTGAATAATTAGTATAACATTTTTGAAAATTAAAAATATTTACATTATTGGAAAAAATGTTTAAATAATAATGGGATTTGATATAGATAATTAATCATAAGAAATTGAGTGATCATGTGAAAAATAATCACCACTAAACCTAAAACCAAAGTGATGTGAAAAAAGACCATTAATTTAACAAAAATAAGTGGAATATGATAAATTTTTAGTATCATAACTATATTCTTATAGTTTAGTATTTTAATTATCATATTATTTAAAAAAATAAGGAAATATTCTTACATGACAAGTATAATTTATTCCTTTAATCAATTTCTATAATAATCTCAATTTTTTCTCCAAACGATGAGTATTGAAGATAAATTTTACATTCTTAAAGCAATAAAAGTAACTTCTAATGGATCACATGATCTATCAAAGGATAAAAATATATTCCCTATGACTTTATACATTAACCAAAACCAATATAGTTTGGACATGGTATGATAATTTCCAAAATTAATAGATATTTAATTGAAACCAAAAAATTTAAAGGATTTGATCACAAATTCTTTAAATTTTAATTTAGAATTTATCTCTATTCAATATTATTCACACATAATGTCATATCACGAAAATTTTATATTAAATAATCATATAATCTCTAAAATATAATATTCGTTTTCATAAATAACTAAAATTGTTAAAAAACATATTAAAATAAAATATGATTCCAAAAGATAATTCAACATTTATTCCTCAAATAAAATATTATATTATCTAAAAACATTATATTCAAATTAATTTCATAATGTTCCACATAAATACAAAGATATTTATCTTAAATAACATTTAATTACTTAACCTCCAAATCACATTTCAATCCCATGGTTATCTATAAAATAAAAAATATGTTCCCAAATTATAATAACCATTAATCAACTTAGTATGAAATAATATATAATCCCAAAAGTTATGAATAAAATTAAACTCATGTCCACAATATATAAAGGCATTATTCTTAAAATGATGTTTTCATAAGTTAAAATTATGGGTTACATAAACCTCAAAAATCTATCAAATCTCAATAATTGTACTGATAGGATTCCCATCACATATAAACACAAAAGGGGTATTTGTTATATTAAAATTACAATCGAACCTAAACATATAAATCCATGACAATTTAGGTATATCTCTTTTCACTATGGATTTTTATAAGTTTCCCTAGGTTTTACCCTTTTATTTTGCACAATTTTTTATTTAGAGAATATAAATTAAGTAAAGAGCTATCTATTGGGAGTGTCTCGTATGGTGCATAGTATTGGGAACCCTCATCATGTACAAATTACGGTCGATTTAACACCCAATCAACCCATTTCAGAGTTTTCACCCATATTTGTATTTGTTAAATATTTTCATAAACATTCCAGTATCTGGATAGATATTTCATTACTATGGAAACACAAAATATATATTTTAACAAAATTTGATGATGTTATATATATCATAGACTAATCCCTAATGATATAAAGAAATTTACTAATTCTTATTTCAATAGTTAAAATAACATTTTTTTTGATATCGATTATTAGGACCCAAACATAAAACATTACATAATCCTGAGTTTTTAGTCAATAATTTAACTTTATTACATTTCAATGATATTTTTGGTATTTATTTTTAGAAAATTAGTTCTTAACCGTTTCTAAAAAAAATCATATATTACAAATTGGACACTTTAAATCAGTATTTATTTATTCTATAATATAAAAAGTTTGTAATGAGACACTTATTTCATGACAAGTCATCATTAATTTTAACATGGATTATTCATTATTATTTATAATCCTAAAACCTATAAACCCACTTATAATATGAAATGATCAAAAAAATATTTGTTAGGGGCATGTAGAAAATTAATAAAGAATATTTTTAGTCAATTTTAAGATCATGAGATCATAAAATACTATTTTCTCTTAACTTAATAAACATTGAACTCAAATTATCATTTAATTAAACAAGAAATATCTTTATTGTCAAAATATTTGCATAATCTATTTAA
Organism: Viscum album; assembly: GCA_963277665.1. NCBI lineage: Eukaryota > Viridiplantae > Streptophyta > Magnoliopsida > Santalales > Viscaceae > Viscum > Viscum album. Next base: position 434,686,697 of record OY728141.1, on the reverse strand, counting down.
GAGAAAACATAATAAAAAATACTAATCATGATGTTTTTTATAAAATATGATATCTCATGAAAAATGTTTTCCTAAAAAATTATCCTTTAACCATAAAACATCATTTTAGTTATATTAAAATAATGCTCATTATCTTACCTTTTAAAGCTAAATGATTTCCCTGAAAACTGATTATAAATTCTTGAAAATTCATGTTGGTTACTTGGTATAAAATATTCATATAAACATTATAATAATCTATATAATAACCCTTAAAAGTATAATAACGTATATGATCACCTTCAAATATTATTATCCTAAGAACACAATCATTACCCAAGGTATTATAGAGCTATATTTGGATCACCCATAATAATGAACCATATTAGGATAATTGTTCCCCATAAAATATGTCTAAGGATAATAATATTAAAGAAACACATAAAATATTTAATTTACATTATCAAACTCATAAAAATATACTTTTTATTTCATAATAATAACATCATTTAATATTTATATATTCTTTCCTTATAAATCCAAATTTTTTAATCTAAAATTCCCAGAACAAATGGAAATAGAGTTTGTAATTGAATGAAACTAGTAATATTATAATATAATACAAAATTAAATCAATTTTTTTGGTTGTTGTAAATTTTTTTGACACTATATATGTTAAAATAGAATATTCTTTTCTTCCATTGGGAAAATATACGAATTATTTAGTATAAAATACCTAATGTTATTCTTTTTTAAAACCTATGAATGAAAGTAAAAAGTCACATAAAATCAATTTTATAATTAATTAATGTCCATGTAAATACATATAAAGAGTATATTTCACACATTGGATATGAATGAAAAATATTTAGACAATAAATATATAAAATATTTAAAATGATGTTTTTAGGGTGAAATGTCACCTACCTCAAGTCTAACTAATCATATAAATTATTTATCTTCATGAATATTAATTTTTATTAACTATTTAATTTAACAATATCCTTTTTCAATTTTATTATTCCTTTTGTTTTCTTTTTCTACCATTCTATATACAAATACTCAAACGATTTGGTTCACTTGGGTTATTTTGATGATATTCGGCTCAGATGTCCAAAATGACATTGGAAATATGAATATGGTCAAAGAATTAACATTTAAATCAGATTTATAATAATAATACAGAAACAATTATTATATTTATATCTTAAGTATACATTTAAGACCAAATATGAAATATGGTTATGAAAAATGAACTATGTTTCAATCACAGTGATTGTAGGTCATCAATTTGCATCAATTACATTTCTATAATTCAAAGAACATAATGGAAAGAATTTAAGTATAATTATATCATTAATTAATGATTATTAGATCATTAATATCACATTATTTCATTATATTCACAAATATATATACCACCAATGTGATGTGATATTGAACAACTAATTACATCATTTTATAGAGGTCATAATCCACATATACGCATAAACGAGGTTATGATTTTTCTATGGATGGAAAAGTAAATACCTAGATGATATATAATCTTTTAAAAATGAAATTTTTTTTATTATTATAATATATATAAATTAAATCTATCATTATAAAAAGTTTTGAATGGTGTTGATAGAAAATTAATTACACTAGTTCTCAAGGTGATACTTTTTCATATAGACGAATGATGATTCCATTTCCCATTTTAAGGAATAGTAGATGGATATAGGTTATTTTTAAAACAATAATATTTTATAAAATATTTCTACTTAAATAATTTCATATCTTCAATATCTTCTGTTACATGAAATTTCATGTTTAAACAATTCGCGACGCACTATTAAAATATTTTTATGTGAAAATTATAACATATTCATCAAATTTTTAGTTATGAATACGATTATATAAATTCTAATATATATATATAAAGATAAATATATTATCAGATTTTATTAATTAATCAAAAAAAATTTGGTAAATTATTTTATTCTCCAGAAATATGTCTTCTTCAAAAATGATTTAATATATTTTGATGAGAAATTTTTTTAATTAAATTATAGAAATATTATAATTTTAATTTAATAAAGAATATAATTTGTTAAAATATCATATTAAAATTATTTAATGTTGAATGTTTTATATTTTTATGAACATGTTTATTTTTTAATGAATATTGAATAATACTGAATTTTGTAGAGAATTGTATCATTTTTACAAACATTTAAAATGTTTCACAATACATTTAAAATTTATTAAATCTAAAAAAATTATATAAAATTATTTATAGTCTAATTATATTCATTTTATTAAATTTTCTGTTTGAATTCATTATGAAAACATTTTTTACTTAAATAGTAATTTTTCTGAAAGCTATTTTTTTCTATTTTACGAATTTATATTAAAATTAATTTCTATAACTTATTTGAATAAAATATTATGAAATTGGTTTTTATTAATAAAATAATTTTTAACCAAGTATTATTTGTCTAAATTTCTCTAAGGAATATAAATTTTTAATGAATAGTTAAAAATACAGTTTTTTTGAAATATTGAATCTTTTATAATATCACCAAGACATTAAAATAATATAAAAAATTATGAAATATATGGAATGAATAAATTATGGTAAAATTATAAAAATATAATTTTAATTAATGTAATGAATTATAAATTATAATTTATTCCCTAATAAATATGAAAATCATTTTCATTGCTGATGAAGAGCCTGTACATCGATAGAAAATTCAAATTTGGTACCCAAAAGAAGACATTCTATATTTTAAAAAGTTATTTCTACACCATTTTGTTAAATATTAAATTTAATATACGATTATTATGGTTATAAATGTTTTTTTCTGTTAAAGAAAAAGTGATGTATCCAATGCTTGTGTAATGCATGCTCAATGCCGAGAAAGTAAAAAAATACAATATAATATATGTTTTCATGACCTCGATATAATTTATATAAAATATTTAATTAACATAAAAGGTAATTTTGAGAATTATAAATATATTATAATTATTTTGATACATTTATATTTATTATATATTAAATAAATACCATAAATTCCTTCATAATGCCGATCTAATATTTATTTAATTAATAGAATAATAAATTAAATGAATTAAAAAATAGAAACTATTATTATTCTACATAAATAATGGTTACAATAAATTTTATAGATCTATATAAAATTTTATGTAGGTTTACAAGTATTATATTATAATTTTTTTTATTCTCGTGATATATTTTACGTCAAAAAAAATTAATAGTGTAAAAATTGAAAATAATGATATTTTATCAAAATAATATTATATTAATATATTTAAAATTAATAATAATGTTAAAATTAGATAATTTAGATATTATATTGTCAAAAAATTTATAATTGTTTCATTTATGATAAAATTAATACCGTATAAGTGAAAAAATACCACATTTAAAATTAAAAAATTTGTTACTATAGTTAAAATTAAAATTAGTTAATCAAAGGCCAATAAAAACACAAGGACTACAATGGCCTTAAAAACTGACAAAATTATATTTTGTCATGTAATAAATATCCTATACTATATTAACTATGAATAAATGTCCATTTTAGTCATTTTCATCTAAAATAGTCCTATTATATTTTAATTTTTTTCTAAAATTCCAAAAGTGTCTCTTGCCTAAATTATAAATGGGAACATCCTAACTCACCTATTTTCACCACTTTAATCATTATATTTAAAAAAACTACAAATTGGTCTTTTAAAATTCCATATACACATACTAAATGTGATTTTATCCCAAAAATACTATCCCTAGAATCATTTGTATGAGATCTAAAGAAGTCATTTTAAAGAATAAGTAATCACCTTAACCGATCATATTCTTTTTTAATCTTAATTAAATCTTATAAATTTTTTAATAGATCATGAAATAATAAATTATTTATCCTAAATATTTTATATCTTTATTTGGATTATGAAAAAAAGTATACACCCTCTTTTCCATAAAAAAAGAAGTGAATGTATTGCTCGTGCGTACGTATGACTAACTGTCTTTATGTAGTAATATAATTCATATTTCATCAAAAAATTTATATACGTGTACCAGGAAGGTTTAAATTTTAATATATGATAATTATTATATAATTAAACTTATTTTATGATAATATAAATTTTTAATTCTTCCCATCCTATCCTTTGTAAAACTATTATATCGCTCATGTGAACGTGTGGACTACCACCTTAATGAAGTGATGTGATCTATTTTTCATTTATAATTTACTAATATATTAATGAAAATTAATTACATATATATATATATATATTTGATATATAATATATAATATTTATATAAAGGTTAATTATAATTTATCTTTCTTTAATTCCATCAGTAAAAAATGGAAACAGTGTTCATGCATATGTACGGTCTACCATCTATAATAACAGTGTAATCTTTTTTTCTATAAGCAACATTTATTTATTATTATTGGAAATTATATAAAGAATATATATTATATCAATAAAATAATTAACATTATATAAATTATGTAAGTGAGATCAAAAAATATAATCGTTACTGTTGAACAGAAATATTCTTGTAAAATGAAGCAGTTATCACGAAGAACACTGATTTTAACAACAAAATTATGAATATACAGTTAATAATATTTCATAAATAAATAATAAAACGTATTATAGATTTGAATATTTTAGTGTAATAAATGTATAATAAATCCATATTTATTATATAGGATGTTCTAATGTGAATAAGGAAAGGTGAGACTTGAGGTAAGGGATTTTCATCTTGCTATTTTTGGGTTGTGGCACAAGCCATAGTCAATACTTTCTTTGATTAATGTGGTTTATATAATTCAAATTAATGTATTTAATAAAAATTATTATGAATTTTATAGATATTTACATATGCATCAGAATTTATTTATTTCATAGGGATTACTATTAAAATTTTACCAAAGATGTTAGGGATTAATGATTCAATCCTATTTAAATCAATAATACTTATAATTGAATTTACATTGATTAAATTATATGATACATAAAAAAACCTATTTAATTTTATTATTCTTTGGTTACTTCCTCATATTATATTTTTTCCTTTAATTTTCCTTACATTAATTATTTAATAGATCAAATGATTTTAATAATGAAAATCAACATCATTTCTCTATGTGTTCAAAAATAAGTTTTCCACCATATCCATATTTTCTAAATAGGTTATCATGAAGGATTATAATATTATAACGTTATTTTTTAATGAAATTTTTTCTCTTGGTTTAATTTTTATTAAATATTTCACATGTAATATGTCATGACCCACTATTTTATCTATGGTACTTCCATTCTTATATGTATTTCATGTGGTATTAAACACATACGTCACACATAGAAACAAAAAAACATTATTACCATTAACCGGGAATGATAAATTGTTCATAAAATAATTCAATAAGAATTACAAATATTCTAGTGGGATAATAAATAAAAAATTGTATAATATGAATAGGATAATTTTGACCTGGTGGATCCACTGGAATGACTAAACTCATGAAAAAAGTCATAGAAATAAAAAAACAATGTTAATAAAAAATAAATCATTTTGAATATAAAATTATAAATAACCTTTATATAATTAATAATTTAAAGAATACTGATTGAAAAAATAATAATTTATTGGAATTAGTTAACCCATATGATTGTTATAAATATGACCATTAGCAATAGTAATATGATAGTTAGGAATAATAATCTTGCCAATTGAATAGTAAGATCACCAATCAATGCATAGATTAACATTTTGGGGTCTTATAGTTGAAAACATGATATATTTATAGCAATATATATGTAAATAAATGTTAAATAAATTGTAAATAATGATTTTCTATTTTTATAAAATGAAATTATTTTAATTAAAATTTTATAATAAATATAACTATTTTAAATAAAATTTGTTTTTAAAAACATTTATTCATAAATATAATTTTTTTATTATAATGGTTATATAATTTCATGATACAATAAAATAATTTTTTAAATGGTTATAAAATTTATTATAATATTGGAATCAGTATTTCACAAATAGATGAGGATTTAATTTAAAAATTAATTTTCTCATATTTAGAACATCATTTTCACCAAATGTATTCCATTTTTGAAACCTAAAAGTTGAAAAATTCTTCAGGTGGTTTTTATAAAATAGTATAATTTTTTGTGAATAGTGAAATACAACAATTTATAGTATTTAACATTATTAGCCAAATACAGGAATTGTTGAATCATGGATGATGTAGGAACACATTTTTTTCATACTTAAAAACACTTATTACTTTATATATTCACAATAAATAATACTATTGATAATATTGAGTCAAAATAATAATATAATGACTATCAAAATAAAAAAAAACCCTCTCCTTCCCTTATAAATAACGTCACTCAAAAACCTTTCTCCTAGCACATTATTTACATTATAGATTAAAAATATTCATTCCAATTCACCACAAAATAGCATTCCTTAAATACTATATTTTTTATTTATCACTCAAATTCCAAACCCAAGTGCCATAAAGAGCTTCTCGAGGAGGCAAAACTCAAGAGGTAACATCCCTCATCATTCTCTTTTAAATTACTTCTTTTTTCACCCATATTATTACCCTTATCAAAAGTTACCTAAAAAATAACATATGGTATATATATTTTAATGAAAATTTTTAAACATAATATCTATCTTTAAATCCCTTCTGTCAACCAATTATTGAAAAAATGAAAACATCATTTGTAATATGTCGGTTCACTGCTTTCACAGATGATGAGATTTCGTTTTCCATAACCACCTTCAAGGATAGTAATAAAACCATTATTATGGTTTATTAATATTAAAATATGTATATTATAACTCATTTAATGTTCTAGAATTAATATATTGAAATAATATTAAATAAAAAAATACTAGTTTCCGACGGATGTAAAAATTGCCAAATTAAACTAAACACTTATCATTAACATTTTATCAAATGAATCATCCAAATTTCCGAAATAAAAATGTTTTATTCAACCATTTAAAATTATATAATTTAATTCATACCTTAAATATTCCCTTATGGTTATTAATTTTTGTTTTAATAGAACATCCATAAATATAGACAAGTTAACCGACCATGATACCATGAAATTAACTCTCCCAAAATGATGAAATTAAACAGTATAAATAATATAAATGATCATAAATGACTTTAATAAAATTATAATAAATAAAATATAAATGAAAATTTTAGTAATTATGTAATTAATTAATCTAATTCAATTATCTATGAAATTTAGTGTAAGTGTATGACACATTCTTACATATGGTATGGGATCTCTTTGAACCTCTTGTATTCTTTTATGTTACGCTTTATTTATCTTTTATCCAATGTATTTATTAATTATTATTTTATAATTATCATGAATTTATTTTATTATGTTCCAATCATGTGTGTATTTCTCAATCCACATTTCTTTTATGGGAAATACATGTCTTCAAAAGTTCCCTTCTAAAGTCCTCTCAATAAGAATGTTCGATTTAGGGGAACTTCTCAATTTTGTACCCATTTTTAAGTACAATCCATAAACTATATTATGAAACCATTACATTTATAAAATCAATTATTTTATCATGAAAAAAATTCATGTTAATCTATTGATTTAGGGAAATAATTTTACCTTCACCATATTCAAGGACTCATCATTTCTATCGCTAAAACTAAGATTATGTTCCACATTTCTAATGTTTCCTAACAAATATTTTTTATTTTTCACATCATTTGGACATAATTATTCATGATATATTCTTATATATCCCTTTTCAATGTTCAATAAAGATTTAAATCCCTTATTTTATAGATACCATTATGATACACCCTTCGGTTATGCTTAATGACACAATTAAAAAACCGATTTCTTTCCATGTTTAACCCTTCTGTTTTTCCATTATATATGATTCTTTATCTAGAAAACATATGCATGAAATTGTAATTATATGTGTGTACATATAGTCCTCATATTTAATGGGTAGTTTTTTAGTCTATAGAGACATTATATTTTGTATCTGGGAGTAAACCTAATCAATTATGGGGATTTTTCCTTCATGTGATATATTCATAGCAGTTATTCTTGACTCATGTTTATGTCATGTTATTTGTTTTTTCCATAGTACTATATTTTTATGAAATTATTATTCCATGTTGTATATTTTATTGTTTTTTATTTTTATTCATGATACATTAGTTTTGTGTTACCATGTTATTCCCTCTAACTCATGTGTTATGCTTCATTCCAATGTTTATTACCTCACTAAGATTTTTTACCACATCCATTTTGTCTATGTATTCCAAAAGATATCCAATAAAGATTCAGAATCTCAAATTTAATGAAATAGGCCTATCATCCATGGATATTAACACTTTTTAGATTAATATTTAGTATATTAAAAAAATACACGTGAGAGGACTTTAATAGTTTAGTGACTTTAGAAACATGGGAAAACATCATCTATGCAGGTGAAGGATCTTCAACATCTACCATAAAGATCTCCTCCTTTAGTAATTATAGATAAAAAATCTTCCTAACCAAGAGGAAGGAACCATAAGAAAGTGGTGAGCTTTGATTCTTAGTAAGGGTAACCATTGAATACATGTATGAATAAATGAAGACATTATTGTATGATAATACAATGGTAACATTTGGAGATCAAACCATGCATATCAAAGGTCAGAAACACGAGTTATGGGTTAAAGCATGGAATTTCATAAAATATAAATCATAAGGAAATAAACATCATGATCAATGATATCATAATTAAGTAAAAAGACATATGATTTTTTTTATACATATAAGAATAGAAACTTTTATGTTAGGGGTACCTAACATGACCTTTATAACATGTTAGCCTTGGGCTATGACCCATGTACCTACTTCGGGTTTGGACTAGCTATATGGACCCAACCATAAACATTACATAATCTTGAATTACTTTAATAATTAATATTGATGATCTTTTTAGGTTTAGTGTTTTATATAATTAGGCCATAACTATTTCATTACGTCTCACAAATTACAATGTAGTGACTTCTACTAAGAATCCATTTTTTCAATAAAATAAAAATTCTTAAAATAATATTATAATTCTTTTCATAATATAAATCTTTTTGAGTTTTTACTTTATCTTACCCTGCCTTATACACTGTGAAAAATATTTCAAAAACATGGGAAGAGAATAAAAAAGCACAGTAAGGGTTATAAAATACTGAAAGAAAACATTTTTTATTCAACACGTAAAAAACATTTTATCTTTAAAAAACCTCATGAAATCAATTGATTTATGAATAAGGCATAAAAATCATAAGTTTTATAGGTAACTTGTGGAATCCATATCAAAATTACATTGTATCTTGCATAGCTATGCATGGAGTTACATTTGGAATACACAACATAACATATTCTACAAATCTCTTAGTAGAAACTTTAACATTTACCTCTATCACGTTACCCAATGTATTGGGGAGATCTCTCAGGCTCACCCTCCCTTGGTTTATCATGGAACCACCTGCATACATGAAAAATTCCCAATAACCATAACATATTCACAAAACATAAAAAAATAATAAAGGAAATATAACATTTCCACATTACAATCACAAAATTTCATTTCAAGATATTGACATAATCAGTGCTTTATCAAATCATTTTCAAAACCATTTAAAACATTTAATAATGACATTTTTGAGTAAAAATGGTCCATACCACTTTAAATCTTTTAAAATAATTTTCTATTTCAAAACATTCACGCCCATATAGGTAAATCCTAAAAAAATTAAAACGTGGACATTAATGAGAAATATTTTGAATAATAAATCTTTATAACAATCAAAACATTTAAAATGATATTTTAGTTAAAGATTTCCAAACAAAATGAGAGACGCTTGAATAAAAATATTTTTAGAATAACATAAATCAAAGCTTATAATATCATGGGAATAAGGAGATTAATGATATAATATGTAAAGGGCAGTATATACACCATGTAAAAGTGAATTGGTATATAACAACAAATAAGTCTCAATGGAATGTAAAATTGAGATAAATTCCCTTGAAAAGATCATATACTTTGATTAAGGAAAAATAAATGACATAATTATGTGTGATAAATAAAAATACACCCAATATAGGTGTAAATTACGTGTAAAACAATCATAGTTCATTCACGTATATTCATATCACAACATAATCAAGAAGTAGAAGTTTTACCCAAAGATAAATGAAATAATTTTGTGTGATAAATAAAAATACACCCAATATATGTGTAAATTACCTGTAAAACAATCATATTTCATTCACATATATTCATATCACAGCATAATCATGAAGTAGAAGTTTTACCCAAAGAATTGAAATTGGGTTAAGAAGTTCTCTTATAGAAATTCGACTGCCTAACAACGTCACATTAAAATTTAGAAAATGACTTGATGAGAGAGTAAAGGGTATCTCATTGTGTGGACATAGAATTTACAAAAATATGGATATATAATAAGATATCCCAATATATGAAAATAGATATTAAAAGGCATAACATAAAAGAAGTCTTTGACTAAAAGTGTATGGTGAATGGTTGCTTTACCGATTTGGTAACTTAAAAAACATACACACCATGAAGGAAGGATCATACAATAGAGAATTAAATACCCATATATTAAATTATATTACACAAATAATAATATAATGGGTAGCACATACTCCACACTAATGGAAATAGTCAAAAATATAGCATGAATCTAATGGCAATAAAAAGTGAGATGAAAACCCCTTACCACATTTTAATCAATCAAGTGATAAGACAAAAAGTTAATAACCACCAAATGAATCATATAATACCATGAATATAAATATAATCATGATAATATATATCAAATGGATGTACACAAGACACCACATTCAATAAATAATTGGTGAACAATGGAAATCTCATAGAATTAAAAGTGAGATTAGAAACCCCTTACCACATGTCCGACATGACTCGTATGTTCCATGTTCCTACTGAATTATAAACTCATGTTAATTTCATATTACTTAAAAACATTTTTCAATATTATTATTCCTTTTATATCACTTCTTAAATTTCTATAACATCTAGTTATTTATTTGAGTTTGTAGTGGACATTTTGTTGATGTATGGAACTTTAGTAAAAAAAATGTACTTGTTAAATTAAAAATTGTCCATGTGGTCAAAGTTCCATTATCACCAAAAATATATTAATGATTTAGATATAATATATATCATTTATATCTAGTGTATATTTATTTATAATATTCTATATCATTTGGAGTTAAGAAATGAAACACACCTTTCATGGAGTGGATAATTCGTACGTATGCATGAACACTACTTTCATTTCTATTATAAATTTAAAAGAATGAAAAATTAATAATATATAGGTATATAATAATTCTAGTAAAATATCTATGTTGTGTAATTTATTTATCTTCATCCTTTATACACTCCACGTATGACATGGATGAGTCATATCACATTGAAGTGGTGGTAGTCCGCACTTCCTAAAATGAAATTATCATTATTACCCATTATAGAAACCATAAAGGTAAGATATAAATGAAAAATAAAGAATTATATAGACAATATAAATATAATATATATCACATTAAAATATAGTTCCATCTTAATGTCCATTTTAAGAGGTGGTGGGAGAAGATTGAACAATCATCATTTCGTGAGGTAGTAGTTTTCCATCCACAAAAACAGTATGTTCTTTACCCATTTGACGGAGGTGTGTAAAAAGTGTAGTTAGAATAATTCACATATCAACAACCTAGTATATTTATAATACATTTTTTGTTATAAAATAAAGGAATAAAAATATTTTAGGTGGTTTCATAAGTGAAATAATGGAAAAGAACATAAGAGAAGACATTACCTTAAAATCGGTTAACTCCCTTTGGTTTGAACCGAAATGATATCTTGAAGTGCCTTCTGCCTAAGGTAAGGCTCCTAAGTGAAATAGAGAGATATTAAGAGATTATTTTGGTAGATTTTGTATGATATAATGGGATTTAGAGGTGTTAGTAATGGGTTATATGTGTGAGTTTTGTTTAAGGGGGAGGAGGGGCTCTTTAGGAAAGTTTGAAAATATTATTTTATTATATAATGACTTTCGGGTTATAAAGTTAAAAAACATATTAAAGTCAAATATAGGATGACTCTTGTTTGAAATAAAACCATTCAATAATAATTATATGGGTCTTGTATATTTTTTTAATCCTTATAATATTATTAATTTAAAACATTCAGTAATGAGGTAAACACTCCATCATTATTGCGTCATATATATTTTATTTATTTGTTGTCTAAAATATAAAAAATACCATGATTTATGAAATATTTTTGTATTTAAAATTCATATTTATAGTCTAATAGATAACTTATATAACCCAATGTATGAATTTATTTACTAAAATATATATGTTTATGTCATTTTTATTATTACATTAAATTAGATAATATAAAGTGTCATTATCACTCTTACGTGGCTAAATGGGGTCCCAAAGTTAACCCAAGGATTCCCATGGTCAGAAATGTATCAACCAATAGGATTAGGACACATGTTAGGGAAATTTAATATTATAATAATATTATTTCTACCTTGAATTACCCTATTTACTTTTAACTGTGGTAAATAAAAGTCAAAATATATTATTCAACCAAATTCTTTTCATCTTATTGAAAAAAAAATTTACTTCATAATAAAAAAATGTATTTAGGATTTTTGAAATTTAATTCCCAATAGCGGTAAAATTATATTTAAATGTAAAATTCAGATTTTTTCTACTACCGAGTGTTTTCACTATTCATCAAAAATTTATGTTTTTTAGAAAAATATAAAAAACTCATCCAAATATATATTTGATATTTTGAATTCAAAAATAATTTCTATTTTACCAAATTCAAAAAATAGATGTTTCATTAATTAATTTAAAATTAATTCATGTCGTCAAAACCACAATCATGTTTTTTAATAAATAATAACTATCCAAAGATTGACAATTATTTATATCCATTTTTAAAATGAAATTACCTCCAATGACCAAAATTTGGTTAAATGGTAAAAATATAATCTAATAAATATTTTAAACCATTGAAAAATATCATCTAACCATATAAATAAATTAGATTAAAAGGTATTTGTGAATTAAAATACAATATCTTTTACTATTCATTAAAAAAATTATTTTTATCAGTAAAATACCAAAATTTAACTAAAATTAAATTTTGATGTCCCGATTCTAAAGTATTTTTTTTTATTTTTCAAATGGAACATATAAAAGTGATCAAAACTATATTTAAAGAGGGTTCACCATCAAAAGGTGGTAAATCGACCTTTTAAAGAATATTAGAGTATTTATGCTCAAAATTAGGTTCATTCACATTTTAAGTCTCTAACTTTTATTGGATAAATGTATAAAAATTAAGAAACATGTGTAATCATAATATGGTTAGTTATGTTCATTCCATTTATTATAATGGCTATGCGTGAACTACCATTTAAAATAATATTATATTATTTTTTTCAGTATGACCCAACGTTGTGTGCAACGTAAGATTTCAAGGCAACCCGTTGTAGCGTATTAGGTACGTCATCGAACATTGCTTCCCCTTTAATGTAAAATTAATATTTTAATTAAAAAATATTAAAAAATATAAAAATGTATTATTCTTTATTTACTTGGGATTTTACATCCTTCCCCCTTTTTAGAAATTTCATCCTGGAAATTTTAAAATTGGGATTGGAAACTTCATTAAAAGTACCACACACGAAAAAGAGTCAATAAAAATATCACTTTAAAATATTGAAAGAGAAGTACAAAGGTCACTCGAGATAACTCATACTGTGATTCCTTGAAAACATGGATATAAAGGAGAAAATAAGTGCCATGTTCTGATAGAGAGTGATAGAAAACCTGATTTGGAGAAAGTTAACCACTAGAAAATCAAAAAGCTGGGATAGGTTAAACAGTATTTGGTTTACCGGTTGGAAAAGTAAACACACAACACTTTTTGTTGTAAGTTACTTTTCATAAATTTGGATATTTTTTTTATTATACTGACTAAGGACATAAGGAAATATACTTAATTTTCAAGAATATATTCATCCTTTAATAAGTTTCTTCAAAGACTCATTTTTTCTCCAAATGATGAGTATTCAAGATGACTTGTTCACATATGAAGTGCTAGAATCATCTTCTAGAGAATCACATAATCCAAAAAAGATGAAATATATATTTTCCCTATCTTTAGAAATTAACCAAAACCAAAATGGTTATGAACGGATCAGATAATCCCAAAAAAGGATAATCTTAAAAAAAAATTATTCATAATCTCCAAAATTCGACAAACAATACCCAAAGTTAAACAAAGACCATTCAATAAACAAATGTCCAAAAAATTATTCAATGTAAACCAAACTAAGATTGAAATCCAAAACATAGAAGGATTTAATCACATATTCTTCCACATGAAATCATAAAATTTATTTCCAAATAAAATAGACTACTCTTAATTTCTCATACTAAATTTTAATTAACCTAATCACATATTCTCTATGATAGGATAATCATCGCCAAAATTAACCCAAATAGCCATAAAACATATATTCTTACAAAATAAAATTTCATCCATTATTCCACAAATTAAATCCCATATTATTCTATATTTATTAGACTTATAGTGTTTCCTCAAAAGGGAGAACATCTTCCAAAATATCCTTTATCACTTAACCACCAAATCAATTTCCTATACTAAGGATATCCATTTGATAAAAAATATTATCTAAAAAACAACTTATTATTTATCCATAAAATCCTTTAACTGAAGGAATAATTCATACTAACCAAGGACTTCACATAGGCCAGTGGTAGGTGATGCTCCCTTATTTCCCTTTGGTTGTAGGTTTGATTTCCATGGCCTTATGAGACACAATGGGTTGTCCCCCATCTTACAGGTTGTTTTTTTATAAATATCAAAAATAACACTAACATATTTTATCCACAAAGGTTGTATTATACCCATCATTTTCATCCCAACTCTTTAATAGCTCAACATCTTAATTAAGACTTATATATATTGTCATTTTTTTATTTAACCTCCATATGATTAAAAAAACTATTCTCATAAGAAATAACGTCATAACATGATCATGGTGTCCACATGGTTTCATTGTCAACTTGTTCACATAGGTATAAGGTACATGCATTGAAATAATGATTTATACATCCTTCAAAATCATTTTATTCCTTTATCTAAATACACCTTGTTCAACATGGGTCATATGGGTGTTCACAGAAAAATAGTTTCGGAAAATATTCATGTATAACATATAATTTTCAAAACATCTGATAAAACATTATTTTTAAAAAATTTTGGTTTTTGTTTGAGTTGAAACTTTTAGTCAATATTCGTTTTAAAAATACCATAAGTATGTGCTAAAATACTGTAATTTAAAAGAAAATATAAATAGGTTGCAAAATGGTCTCCTTCTTCAGCACCCTTTCCAAAATCATAATATGATTCAAAATTTTGTGATAAGGTAAAATATTTGAAAATGTATTGACAATATTTACTTTTCATGAAAATATTATTATATTGTGAAAATAATGTTTGATTAAACACAACCCATGATCCATGATGATATCGAGGTATAGTGGAGGTTTTTTATATCTCAAACAACATCTTGCAAGTGAGTTGTATGTTAGAATTTATTTGACAATCATTTGAACATGACTTTGCAATAATTATTTCAAGCATGTCATCATGAAGATATAAAGAGGTTGTTTGATATCCTCCTCCTTACATTTTTATCTGACTTTCCTTAATCTGAAAAATTTATAAAACAAGGATTTAACTTAAAGAGTAGACATAGTGACTAACCATCTGTTTAATAAAAACTAATAATCCCTAATGTTTTCTAAAAATACCTTTGATACCAACTATAATGCCCCAGCCTTAAACATTAAATAATCTTGAATTATGTTAATAATTCACATGGAGGATATTTTCAGGTTTATATTTTTAGAGAATTAGTTCATAACTATTAAATTACATCTCAGATATTACAAAGTAGACACTCCTACACAATGTCCATTTTTTTAAAAAATAATTTTTTTAAAGAAAACAATAATTCATTTGTAGATATAATTCTTCTTGAGTTCTTATAATCACTTACCCTTCCTTATACCCTCTGAAAAGAATTTCAAAAACTTGGGATGGTCATAAAAAGCTAATTATGGGTTATAAAATAATGAAAAAAAAACATTAGTTCATCAATATATTCAAAACATAAGCTCTTTAACAAACCTCATGAAATCATAAGATTTATGAATAACACATTGATATCATAAATCATAAAGGAAACTTGTGGAATCCATATAAAAGTTACATTATAGCTTTCACAGCTACGTTGGGAGATACATTTGGAATACCCATCACATTATATTCCTGAAACCTCTTATAAGAAACTTTAATGTTTACCACTGTCATGTTACCCAATGCATTAGAGATCTATCTCGAACACACCTTCCCTAGATTTATCACAAAACCACCAATATACGTGAAAAATTCACAATAGTAATAACATATTTATAACACTTAAAATAATCATAAAATAAATATACAATTTCCACATTGAAATCAAAATATATCATTTCAAGATATTGACATAATCAGTTCATTATCAAACCATTTTCAAAACCATTTACAAAATTGAATAAAAATATTTTTGAATCAATGTGTCCCATACCACTTTGATGTTTTTGAAATAAATTTTAATTTCAAAAAATTCATTTTTATAAGAATAAATCCTTAAAAAATTTAAAACATGGACATTAATGAGAAATATTTATAAGAACAAATCTTTTAAAAATTTAAAATGATATTTTTGCTAAAGAGTTCCTAACCAAATGACAGAAACTTGAATATAAATATAATAGGAATAACATAAATCAATGATTATAATATCATGAGAATAAGAATATTCATGATATAATATGTCAATGGGAAGTATATACACAATATAAAAGTGATTTGGTGTATAACAACAAATAAGTCTCAATGGAATGTAAATTTAGATAATTTCTCTTGAAAAGATCATATCCTTAGATTAAGGAAAAATCAATGACATAATTATTTGTGAAAAATAATAATACACCCAATATAAGTGAAAATTAAGATTAAAAAATTAAGAGGTCGTTACCACATATTCATAGAATGAAATAATCAGTAAGTATAAGTTTAACCGAAATAGTTGAAATTGGGTTAAGAAGTTCTTTTATAGAAATTCGACAGCATAATGTTGTCACATTAAAATTTATAAAATGAGTTGATGAGAGAGGAAAGGGTCTCTAATCCCATGTAAATAAACTGTATAACAATAACAATATATAATAACATATCCCAATATAATAAAATGGAAATTTAAATACATAACATAAAATAACTCTTTGACTAAAAGAGGATGGTGAAAGGTTTCCCTACCGATTTGGTTACATTTGAAACATAAACCCTGTGAAGGAAGGATCATACAATGAAGATGTAAATACAAATAAATTAATTTATGTTACACAAAGAATAAATTCATGGGATGTACAAACACACTACAAAACGAAATAGTGAAAAATATAGCATGAATCTCACGGGAGTAAAAAGTGAGATAAAAACACCTTACCACATTGTAATCAATTGAGTTGTGAGAAAAAAAAGTTAATAACCACCAAATGAATTATATCATACCATGTTTATTAATATAATAATGATATTTTATATAAAAATGATGTACACAATACACCACAAACAATAAATATGTGGTGAACAGTGGAAATCTCATGAAATTAAAAGTGAGATAAGAAACCCCATACCTTGAGTTCGCCATGACTCGTTTATTCAATGTTATTTTTGAATAATAAACATAAGTTAATATAAAAATATTTATGAACATTCATTCAAGTTTATTAATCATTTTATATTACTTATTACCTTTCTATAACAATTTGTTAATTATTTGAGTTCATATCAGACATTTTGTTGATGGTCATAACTTTAGTAAAAAATAACCTTTTTATAATTACAAATTTTCCATGTGGTCAAAAGTACATTATCTCTAGAATTATATTCATGATTTAGATATCATATATATAAATATATATACTTTATATATATTTATAATATTCCATATCATTTGGAATTATGAAATGAAATGCACCTTTCATGGAGATAGTAAGCCGTACGTATAAATGAACACTATTTTCATTTCCATTTTATATTTAATGGAATGAAAAATTAATAATAAATAGTTATATTATAATTATAGTATAATATATATGTTATGTAATTTAATTAACTCCATATTTTATATGTTCCATGTTTGGCATGAATGATTCATATCACATCGAGGGGGTGGTAGTCCGCACTTCCTCAAATGAAATTATCATATTTACCCATTACAAAAACCAAAAAAGTATGATATAAATGAAAAATAAAGAAGTATAGAAACAATATAAATATAATATATATCACATTTAAATATAGTTCCATCTTAATGTTAACCATAAGAAGTGGTAGGAGAATATTGAACAATCATCGTTTCTTGAGGCAACAGTTCACCTCCATAGAAACAATATGTTCTTTACACATTAGACGGAGGTGTGTGTAAGTTTAGTTCTAATAAATCTCATATAAATAACCTAGTATATTGAGTATACTGGTTATTTTATAATATAAATGAATAAAAAGAGTTTAGGGCGTTGGAGAAGTAAAATAAAATAAAATAACTTAAGAGAAGACGTTACCTATAAATTAGGTAACTTCCTTTCATTTGATCCAAAAGGATTTATATAAGTCCCTTCTACCTAAGGTAAGGCTTCTAAGTGGAAGAGAGGGATATGGAGAGATTATTTTCGTAGATTTTGGATTATAAAAGGGGCTTGAAAGGTGTGACTAATGTGTTATAGGTGAGGTATTTTTATATGGGAGAGTAGGGGTTCTTTAGGAAAATTAAAAAATATTTGTTTTATTATATAGATATTTTCAGTTTTTTAACGGGAAAAAATGTATTAAAGTCGAAGATAAGAATAATATTATTTGAAATAAAACCATAAATATGAATTTTAAAGGTTTTGGATATTTTTTTAATACTTTTAATCTTATTTATTCAAATCATTCATTAATGAGGTAAACACTGCATCATTATTGTGTCGTAAATAATTTTAATTATTTGATGTCTAACAGTTAGAAGAAAAATCCCATGATGTGGGAAATATTTTTATCTTTAAAATTAATATATATAGTCAAAGAGATAATTTATAAAACCCCATGTAAGAATTTATCTAAAAAAATATATATGTTTATGTCATTTTTGTCATTATTTAAATAAATTATTATAAAGTATCATTATCAGTCTTAAGTGGCCCCAGGGGGTCCCAAAATCGTCCTAAGGATGGAAATGGTTGTAAATTTATCAACCCATAGGATGAGGACACATGTTTGGGTAATTTAATATTATTATAATATTATTTTTAACTTTAATTACTTATTTACCTTTAACCGTGGTAAATAAAAGTCAAAAGTTACTATTCACAAAAAATTATTTTCAACTTTTAGGACCATATTTTACTTAATAATAACAACCATGTATGTCAAATATTCAAAATTAAATTCCTAGAAGTGGTAAAATTTCATTTAAATGAAAAAGTCAGTTTTTTAACTACTACTTCGTGTTTTCACTGTTCATTAAAAATTGAAGTTTTTGAGAAAAATTCCAAAAATTCAGGCAATGATGTATTTTATATTATGAATTATAAAATGATGTCTATTGTATCAAATTAAAAACATTTATGTTTCATTACTTAATTTAAAATCAATTTCCATTGTCAAAATAAAAAAAATGCGTTTTTTAAGAAATAATAACTATCAAAAGATTGACACTTGTTTATGTCCAATTTCAAAGTGAAATTACATCCAATGAAAAAAATTGGATTAAATGGAAAAAATTTATTCTAATTAAACTTTAAAACAAATTAAAAAGATAAACAAATCATATAAATAAATTAGATTAAAAAATAGTTTTGAATTTAAATACAGTACTTATTTACTATTCATTAAAAAAATGAATTTTATCAGAAAAATAAAAAACATTTACCCAAAGTAAATTTTGATGTCATATTTCTAAATAATAAAGTTATTTTTTCAAATAGAACATATAAAAGTTACTAAAACTAGATTTAAAGAGGGTTCGCCATCAAAAGATAGTAAATCGACCTTTTAAAGAATATTAGAGTATTTAGGCTTAAAATTAGATTCATTCACATTTTAAGCCTCTAACTTTTAATGGATAAATGTAAAAACATTTAAGAAACTTGTTTAATCATAATATGGTTAGTTCTATTCATTTTATCCATTACAACAGTTAGGCGTCAACTACCATTTAAAATAATATTAAACTATTATTTTTCAATATGACCTAATGTTGAGTGAGACATAAGATTTCAAAGAAAACCGTTGTTGTGTATCAGGTAAACCATCAATAATAACATCCCATTTAAAGTAAAATTAGTATTTAAATTTAAAAATATTAATAAATATGAAATTTTATTATTGTTTATTTACTTGGGATGCTACACTAGCAACCCAAATACCTACTTTATTTTATTCTTGGTATACATCCCATTTAACTTTTTGTTTTTTGGATTGGGATACAACCCATTTACTATCTTTCTTTTAGTCTTAGGCTATATCGAATGTACCTTCTAGTTTTTAGGCTTGGTATACTACTTTTTTACCCTCCTTCATTTAGGATTGGGATACAACCCATACACCCTATTTCTATTAGGGCTTGGACTACAACCCATACGCCTCTTTCTTTTTTGGGATTTATCTACAACTAGTGTACCCATTTTTCTCACATAAAACATTTAATTAACAAATTTATTGTTGAAAGACATAGGTCTCACCCATCTCATAGAAAATTGATTCAAACATGTGCCATAATATAATAAAACATTCATTATATCATGACCCACAAAAAGATGTAGGTATTATAAACATCATATCATAACCCATAAAATGAAATGGGTATCGGTAAAATTCCATCACATCATAACCTTTTTAAAACTGATAGGATTCATAACCATTTCATGGAATAATAACCTATGAAAGAGAAACGTAATTCATAAACATATAACCGATGAAAAAAAAATAGGTTTCCTAAAGATAATGACATTAAGCAAGACCCATTCATGGAATGGATATGAATGGAACCATTAGATAATTTAAAAAAAGGGAATTAGTAACATCAATGGATGTCATCTTATATGGAAAATAGTGTTGAATTATCTCTAAAATATGTTTCTTGTGAAAAATACCATTTCTTCTTTGAAAAAGGATTGTTAATTCGTAAAACCATTTAAAAATACATTTTCTCATAAAATACCTTGAAATCATATAAAGAAGACATAGAACAAATTTCAAAATCTAGTTTACTTGAAAAATAAATTTAAAAATATTTCTTAAATATTATCATTTTAAAAATAAAAAGGAATCTTTAAAAGGAATGATAGTGGGTAAATCTGTACATGTCGTAAAAAATAAAAAATAACAATCTTTTCGCACGGTAAAAAGGATAGAAGAAATGATTGGATCATAAAGTGACAATAATATTCCATTTAAGATGTTGGTAAAATATATTAATGGTATAATTTTATTTAAATCATATTATATGATGGTATAATATTCTTGGAAACCTTTTAAAAAAATAGACTTCCGGCTGAAGAGAGGGTAAAGTCAGGAATTCTTAGAAACACATTCTTAACTGTCTTATGTACCAAAGGGTATAATTTGAAACAAAAAAATGAGTGAAACAATAGTGGATACCGAAAATAATGAATAATATTGAGATATTAATCATAAAATTTCATCAAAGGAATCACAAACATGAACAATCTCGAACCATCGCTGATCGAGGTGTAACCCTGTGGGGACGCTCTTTCAACTTGTTTGATAATGGATCCTCCCCGGCTGAGGCTTATCTGAATGAATTCATCATATGGAGGGGGGTTTTTTGGGTGTGTATGGATCGAAAAGGTCACTCTTGGGAATTCCCTTTTAAAATGAAAATGAATAATATTGAAAAAAAACAGTGATATTGTCTCATTAAACTCTTATAAATTGGTATATTGGGTTCATACTCTCCATGTAAGAAAATAAAATCACATAAAGCTAAATATATAATTAAAGTAATTATATTCATTATATATTATGCACAATTTAATTATATAAACATTGAGAAACAATTTATGTTCCTAACAAAACATGAATCTCGAAGACGGAAAATTGAGACAAAACTGTTTTACCGATTTGGTAACTTTTGAAACATAACCCCAATTAAAGAATGATAACAAAATGGGAATGATAATACACATATATTTAATTAAAATATCCATATAATAAAATAATTTGTATCACATACACCACACAACAAGAAATAGTGGCAAACATAGCTTGTATCTCACAGAAATTAAAAGTGAGATGAAATCCCCTTACCTTGTGTCTTGACTCTCTCCGAAATAATGAAATATTCCTATATAATTAGTATAAGATTATTATAAATATTCTAAATAATAATATTCATATATATAATACCATATATTGTTTTATTATGTCCTTATATTATCCAATTTCTAACGATCCTATGTTATGGTTTCACTATATGTAATATTCTATTTATTCTTCGCATGTGTCTTAATTTGTCATATTGTTGGTCCTTATACTTATATCATGATTCCATAATGTAAATAATGATATAAATTTCATTTATATCCATAATATTCATATTATAATAATTTATTGCATAAGTATGTTTGAGATAGAATACATTATTAATGGAGATGGTAATCCACACAGACACATGAACGTGGTTTCAATTTTTTAATTATTTTACTAAAAGAAATAATGTCAATGAAATATATATATATTTATATATATATATATTTATATTATAGTAAAATTATTATATAATATATATCATATATTTTCACTAAAGATGTTCTTCATACATTCGATGTTGTCTGTGATTGAATCACATCGCTTTGAGGGGGTGGTAGTCCGCACTTTCCTCAAACAACATTATCGTATTTAAACCAAGTGGAAAGTAATGAGACTTGGGTTGTAAAAAAATCATAAAAACGTATTAAATATAATATATTACATATAAAAATATATTTTCCATCATAATGGCCTCCATGATTGGTGGTAGATGAGAAATTAACAATCATCGGTTCATGAGAGAAGATGTTACCTCTTTATAGGGTAACTTCTTTCGGTTTCTACCGAAAGGCATCCTTGAGAATATTTATACATAAAGGGAGGACTCATATTTGAAAGGAGTATTTTTGGGAGTCTAATTAAGCTATTTTTGGAATAATATAACGTTTTTAGAGGTGTGGGGAATGGGTTGTGGTGGTGGACTTTTATAGGGAAGGAAAAGGACTCATTTGGAATTTATAGAAACAAGCATGGTGTGCACATGCTATTACACAAAAAAGTCATACGAAGACAAAAAACTCAATAATGGAAGGTTTATGGTCGAACTAGGGACATTAAATTGGTGTTTTACAAGTTTCTAGGTCATTTGGGCCTTTAATTTTATGGTTTAGTCCCTAATTATGCTTAATTTGGCCTCAACTACAGTGATTAATTTTAATAACTTTTACTAATAATTTTGGTCAAAAAATATTATGGTATTATTATAATGTAAATATTAGATTTAATAAACTAATATCTATAATTTTTATTGAAATTAAAATCACAAAATTAGTCAAATTAATATTATTGCTTATCCTGTATATGGGATGAAATAAAGAGGTTTTAAAGTAGGAAAATGTTGAAAATATTGTTCAGAATAATATTCAGTTTCAATGTGATATTCCTTATAATAAAATAAATTTTATTAATTGATGTAATATTTATAAAATGTGACATGAAAATAGATTTATAATATCATTATGATTTAATAATTAATTAGACAAAAATTTGGGTTTTAACTAAAAAGCTGTATTTTTCACTATTAGTAAAAAATGATGTTTCTTGGAAAAATTCCAAAAATTCACCATAGTATAATTTTGAGGATAAAAAATCCAAAAATGTTTTTTATTTTATCAAATTAAATTTTGATAATTGTCTAAAATTATATTCATTATTAAAATTAGTTCATTTGGGAAAAGGATATTTTTAAACATAGTAGGACTTTACCAAAAATAATATCTTTCATTATCAACACATTTAGTTATAATAAAAATTACAACCAATATTTGGATAGTAGTTATTAATATTATTATAACCATTTTTAATGGTAAGGTTATAATTATCTCATTTAAATAATATATATGTGCATATATATATATAATATGTTTCATAGAAACTTAGTGTTGTGTAAATCGTACACCAAGTCAGTGTTTCTTGGAGTGCAAGACAAGTTGGTATTGTTTGTAGCAGAAGACATGTTGGTATTGTGTGTGATTGAACTATTATAATTTCTTGTTTAATATATATATATATATATGTAATTATTTATAGTGTTATGTGAAATGGAAAATATTGAAAGGATAATTTAATTTGAAAAAAAATAATTCTCAAAATCATGGGGTGTTAAATTTAACCCCATTAAAATGAATTTTTACCTCGAAATTTTCAAAAGTTATCAATGTTTAAATACATGAATATTTTATTCATATAAATATATTTAATAATAATGGGTGCTAAAAATTCCCTTAAAGTAGGAAATTTTGAATCATAACGGTTTTCCAAAGTAACATATAACTGGTTTTCCATATAGGAGAACATAGGTTGGGTGTGATGATTTGAAATAGAGGAAAAGCATAAATATTTATAGGGAGTGATGGATGTCATCAATAAAAAAACAAGTGAATCATAAAATGATTGTCGAGGGCCTCAAATGAAAAAATCCATTTTCATTTAAAAGGCCATCAGCTCAACAATAATTAAGGTATTAGGAAAATAATTTTTTTATCACTTCCAAAATGTTGAGTAATTTTTGGTAAATTTATATAAAAATTCATTCGTTTGTTATAAGTTGAAAAAATTATAATAAAACCATTAACTCATGTAATTAATGACTAAAAATTATCTTTGATGAATAGAGAACTAAAATACTCTTTTAACAAATCTTAAGTCCCATAAATGAATAAAAAAGTATAATTATTTTTCACTTAAAAATAACAACAAGAATTAATATATAAAAATAAATAGTTACACTAATAGTTCATTATAAATGTTTATTCATAAGAAATAAATATACATTAACAATGACATCGCGTAGTCCAACGGTAGGCATGAAGCCCTTAACATCCTCCGGTCATGGGTTAATGACACATGGCCCTGCCAGATGTGATTGGTTGTCGCCCGACATACATGATGTCTTTTTTACACCATTATAATATATATTATGAAAATCCTTGAGATGAGGTTAATCATTTATTGTCCTTTTAATGAAGGTTTTAAACACAAATCAGTGCACAAATAAATATTTTAAATTTTAACTTAATCTCTTCATGAACAATTAACCTTATACCCCTTTTCAAAGATGAAAAATCCAAAACATTATAAAGGGAGTCTATAAAACCCCGAGATTTTATGAGATATATTCGTTTTAATTTCTTTCATATATTCTATTGTACGATACACCAAGATTATCTTGCGCTATATGCAACACCGTATTAGCTTGCAGTATGCGCAACACTATTCTTGGATCGTGTTACACACAATTTCACGTTTGTTTGATAGCAGTTATTCTACGCAACATTGCGTGCATATATATATATATATATATTCAATGTATAAATGAAATATGGTTGGATTTTTTTATATGCAACAACAATGGAGTCTTTAAAAACATGCAACCCTGACTTGGCTTGCATTACACGCAATCACGACCATCCTCGATAGCGTGTGTTGTATGCAATACCAGGTTTCACTAAACAACGACATATGTTTATAAAATTACTATTAACTAGCCTTTATAAATATTATTAAATAAATTTTGAATTTTATGACATTATTATTCATCTTACATATTTTCCAGAACTTGGTATGAGAAAAAAATAAATTTTTCGGGTGAAATAAGTATTTTAAAAAAAATGCAGTTTTGCCGCCTTTTGATGGCACACCCACATTAAATCTAGTTTTTGACATGATTATAAGTTCAATTTTACAAAATAAAATTCTTCCCTGGAATTAGGATATAAAAATTTAATTTGGATGAATTTTTCATATTATTCTGGTAACTTTCATATTTTGATGAATAGTAAAAACACGCTATATTTTAATTAAAAACTACTTTTTAATCGCAAGAATTTATATGGTTAGATTATCTTTTTAATTAGTTTTAAAGTGTAATTAGAATAAATTTTTACCATTTAATCCAATGTTGGTCATTGGAATTAATTTCACTTTGAAATTGGACATAAACAAGTATCAAAATTTTGATAGTAATTGTTTCTTAAAAACACGTTATTTGTTTTGATAACGGGAATTATTTTTAAATTTAATTAATTCCACTTATATGTTTTGAGTTTAAAAAAATAGACATCATTTTTGAATTTGTAATATCAAATATATCTTAGGCTGAATATTTGGTATTTTTCTAAAAGACTTCAATTTTTGATGAATAGTGAAAACACTGAGTTTTTGGTTAAAAACGAATTTTTATTTAAACAATCATTTATTTGATTTAAATTTATTTTAGTTAAAAATAGATACATAATACTTATATAAGTTCAATGAAATTAATTGGAATCATTTTATAATAATGTTAGATTTAGAAAAATTATATTTAACTTTTCACCGTCTTTTACCCACATCCTAGGAGCTTTTGCAATTATTCATAAAACTTAATGTTTCTACTTCTGGGAGTTGAATTTCAAAAATCTGATAGACATGGTTAATATCAAGGAGTAAAATTTGGCTCAATTAGATAAAAATAATTTTTGGTGAATAGTAACTTTTTACTTTTATTTACCACAGTTAAAAGAAAATAGGGTAATTCAAGGTTAAAAGAATATTATAATAATTCGAAATTACCTTAACACTTGTCCAAACCTTATTGGATGAGTAATTTCCTACAATGGACATCCTTGGGTTGATTTGGGTACCCAATGGAGCCAATTATGAAAGACAATGACACATTAGATTAATTAATTTAATGTAAAGACAAAATTGACATTAACATAAATATTTTAATAAATTAATTTTTATATGGTGTTATATAAGTCATATTTTAAACTATAAATATTAATTAGAAAGATAAAACGATTTCCTACATCATTGTATTTTTTTATAATTTTTATACATCAAATGAATTAAATTAATTATGACAAAATAATGATGTAGTATTTACCTCATTAATAAATGATTTAAATAAATAAGATTATAATGATTAAACTATTATCCAAAACCTGTCCAATTATTATTGGATGATTTTATTTCTAATATTGGTCATCTTATATTTGACATTAATGTGTTTTGGACCTTTTGGAACTGATGTTAAGTTTATAATAAAATAATATTTTCACACTTTCCAAAAGATTTCCTCCTCCCCCTTATAAAAGGAGACCACTTCTATGCAATTACTCACACCTCTAAAGACTTTTGGCTCGTACAAACTCAGCCCTAATAATCTCCTAAAATCCCTCTCCTCTCCCTAGATGCATTACATTATGAATAAGGCACTTCAAGAAGTCCTTTTGGTTCAAACCAAAGGGAGTTACCCAAACTAAAGGTAACAGTTTCTCTTAAATTGTTTTATTTTATTCTACTTCTCCAACCCATAAACTCTTTTTAATCCTTTATTTTGTAACAAAATTAGTATCCTAAATATACTAGGATTTTCTTATGAAAAGGATTCGAACTACACTTACACACACCTCCATCTAATGGATGAAGAACATAATGTTTCTGTGGATGACAAACTAATGCCTCATGAAATGATGATTGTTCGATTTTCTCCTACCGCCTCTCATGGTGGCCATTATGATGGAAATGTATTCATATATGATATATATTTTGTTTATGATTTCCTTATCCTTCTTTAATTCCAAATTATATCAAGACTTTCTGGTTTCCATAGTCGGTAAATATGATAATCTCATTTGAGGAAGTCCGGACTACTGTCCCCCTAAAGTGATGTGATTCATTAATGCCTTATGTGGGATGAATAAAGGATGTAGTTAATGATATTATATATGATATTACACTGGAATTATAATATACCTATTACATTAAATAATAAATATAAATTAATGTAGCGTTCATGCGTACGTACGGCTTTCCATCTCCATGAACGGTGCATTTCATTTCTTACCTCCAAATGTTATGTACTATTATAAATAAATGTATATGCTAGATATATAATGAATATATATGATATATAAACCATTATTTACATTCTGGAAGTAGGTAAATCATGATATAATTAATAATAACATCAATATCAACAAGTCCAAACATGTACGATAACTAAGATTATTTACCCAAAACGTTGCTTTAACATGGGATTTACAAAAGAACGGGTAATATAAAGTCATAAGTGAACCATATATGATATCATAACAATGAATATTATTCATTAATAAGTAAATTACATTATTTAAATCATTATACAAGAGGTTCGGATATGTACAAATCATATCATACCTAAGGTAAGTGATAACTATTCCAATATCGTTCTTATCCGAGATTGTTTATTTGTAAATATTTACTGGGGTTATTGTTATCATCCATGTCCATGTTTCCTAAAAATGGTTTCATGTATGTTTATCATCTTTTTTACCCATTTTTTACTTTTACTACATGGTATGTAGGGAATATTTCCTTTTTTTACGTTACGAGGTACTTTTTTGAATTTTCCGACAAAAGTACGAGAAGATTGTTATTTTTAACTTATACGGCGTGAACTGATTTTTACGGTTTCATAACGCCTTATTTTGATGAATCTTACTCTAAAATATTTTATGAATATTTTCAACAAAATATTTTTCTTTTGAAATTGCATGGAATTATGTGAAAAGAAAATTATTTTTGAAGAAGAAAGGATATTTTCCTCAAGAATTCATTTCATGTGTTTTATAAAAAACATTTTCCATCTAAGATGAAATTATTTCATATGTGTATGTTTCAAGGATAATGTCTCTATGATTTACATGGTTTCACTTTTCTTATAATGAAATATCCATTTCTTTTATATGGATTATGTGATGATGGGATGATGTTTATGAAACCCATTTTATTCTTTGGGTTATGATGAATGTTTTAAGTTTATTTTGTGGCAAAAGTAAGAATGATTTCATAATGAGATGGGTGGGCCTTATATCTCCCTCTAATGCATTGGGTAATGATTTATATCTCATGATAAAGACATGGATGAAACAGCAAGTAAATATGGTTCAGTAATACAGGGCTGGAACGACAAGTAAACCCGGTTAAATAAGGGACTTTGTCAACTAAGATGGTCTTGGCAGCAATGTCTTGGCTACTATGGAAATCATATAACGTGCTTAATGTTTTGCCACAATTACATGTTTTATTCCCATTCTAGTTTATCATGATTAATGTTACTTTATGATCTATGCCTTATATACTTCCAAGATTTATGTCATTGCTCATGATTTTGATGTTTATATTTTTTGTTCATGTTTTTTCATTCAAATGTTTATGGATTGTTTTATGTTCCCTATGTTTACCCTTACTGAGCAATTGAGCTCACCCTTTTGTATGTTTTATTTTACCTAGGATTTAACGAAATGTTTTAGGTAAGAAAAAAAATGGGAAGATCTTTATGGGAGATGTTGAAGATCATTCACTGCTTGTGAATACTCTCATCATATATACTCTGGAAACAAGGAAACAACCTAAATTACCATAAATTCTTTCGGAAAACATGGATTCTTTCTCATTCAAAAGTGTTTTGGATCTATTCATTAAATCCAAAATTGGTGTATACATAATTATTGGTATCATAAACCATCTAGTACCAAGTCTTTACTTTTTTATAAGGTAATCAATACTATCATATTTAATTATTAATATCCGATGTATTTTTATCCATACAACATTATCTTATCATACATTACATATTAAGGGTGACCCTCCATTGGAAAAATGTTTAACCTTGTCATTAAATAAATTGACCATTATATAGGTAACATTAAATATTAAATATTAAATACTGAGGGAAAACATATGTAGAACAATCCCTGTATATTTCATCGTTAAGAAATTTTGAATCCAAATATATAAAAACTCCGATTACTTCATCATTGATCCATTAACAATAATACTTATTTACTTTAACATTTCATCCATAGTCTCATCATCATCAGCAATGTAACCATTACTCATTCCACTTTTCTGATTATCTTTAGTAACATTCCACTTGCTACATTGGGTTTCATAATGAAAATTTTCTCCCCCAATAAAACACATAACATTCGATGATGGCTTATGGAGGCCCAAATTACCAACCCCTTTGATAACCGAACTCTTCATTTTTTTCTTACAGTAACTTGATTTGTGTCAATATTTTCCACAGCCAAAACACCTTCTTATTCCTCTTAGACATTAACATAGGATATGCCTTAGACATTATTGACACAATGGAAACCAAATATTCTTTCCTCCATGGTCTCAATTACCCAAACTCTCAACGAACTCATGTATCTTCCATGTTGATTACTAGATTTGGTTAAGGTAATCATTTTTAATCATGTTCTGAGATTTTATGAGATATATTCTTTTTAATTTCTTTTATATCTTCCATTTTACGCTACACCATGATTATCTTTCGCTATACGCAACACTGTATTAGCTTTCAGTATGCACAACACTATTCTTGGATCGTGTTACGCACAATTTCAAGTCTGTTTGATAGTAGTTATTCTACGCAACATTGAGTGTATATATATATATATATAAATATTCAATTCATAAATGAAATATGGTTGGATTTTGTTATACACAACAACAAAGGAGTCTTGAACAACACGCAACCCTGACTTGGCTTGCATTAGACGCAATCGCGACCTTCCTCGGTAGCATGTGTTGTACGTAATACCAGGTTTCACTAAAAAACGATATATGGTTATAACATTATTATGAACTATTAGTTATGAATAGTATTAACTAAATTTTGAATTTTATAACATTATTATTCATCTTATATATTTTCTGGAACATGGTATGAGAAAAAAATAAATCTTTCGGGTAAAATAAGTATTTTTCAAAAAATACAGTTTTGCCACCTTTTGATGGAACACCCACATTAAATCTAGTTTTTGACATGATTATAAGTTCAATTTGACAAAATATAATTCTTCCATGGAATAATGATATAAAAATTTAATTTGGATGAAATTTTCATATTATTCTGATAACTTTCATATGTTGATGAATAGTAAAAACACGGTATATTTTAATTAAAAACTACTTTTTTCATCACAATAATTTATATGGTTAGATTATATTTTTAATTGGATTTAAAGTGTAGTTAGAATAAATTTTTACCATTTAATCCAATGTTGGTCATTGGAATTAATTTCACTATGAAATCGGACATAAACAAGTATCAATCTTTTGATAGTTACTGTTTCTTAAAAACACGTTATTTGTTTTGATAACGGGAATTACTTTTACAATTAATTAATGCCAATTCTATGTTTTGAATTTGAAAAAATAGACATCATTTTTTAATTCAGAATATCAAATATAGCTTAGGCTGAATTTTTTGGTATTTTTCTGAAAAACATAAAATTTTGATGAATAATGAAAACACTAAGTTTTTGGTTAAAACCGACTTTATATTTAAATAATCATTTATTTGATTTAAATTTATTTTAGGTGAAAATAGATACATAATACTTATATATCTTCAATGAAATTAATTGGAATAATTTTATAATAATTTTAGATTTATAAAAATTGTATTTTACTTTTCATCGTCTTTTACCCACCTCCTAGGAGCTTGTGCAATTGTTCATAAAACATAATTTTACCGCTTCTGTGAGTTGAATATCAAAAATCCAAGAGACACAGTTAATATCAAGGAGTAAAATGTGGTTCAATTAGATAAAAATAATTTTTGGTGAATAGTATCTTTTTACTTTTATTTACCACGGTTAAAAGTAAATACGATAATTCAAGGTTAAAAGAATATTATAATAATTCAAAATTACCTTAACACTTGTCCAAACCTTATTGGATGAGTAATGGCCGACCATGGACATCCTTGGGTCGATTTTGGGACCCCATGGAGCCAATTATGAAAGACAATGACACATTAGATTAATTAATTTATTGGAAAGACAAAATTGACATTAACAAAATTCTTTTAGTAAAATAATTTTTATATGGTGTTATATAAGTCATATTTTAGACTATAAATATTCATTATAAAGATAAAACGATTTCCTAAATCATTTTAGTTTTTTCATAATTTTTAGACAATAAATGAATTAAATTAATTATGAAACAATAATGATGCAGTATTTACCTCATTAATAAATGATTTAAATAAATAAAATTATAATGATTAAAATATTATCCAAAACCTGTCCAATTATTATTGGATGATTTTATTTCGAATCTGATTCATCTTATATTCAACATTAATGTGTTTTTAACCTCTTTAAACTAAAGATAAGTTTATAATAAAATAATATTTTCACACATTCCAAAAGAGCCCCTCCTCCCCCTTATAAAAGGAGACCACTTTTATGCAATTCCTCACACCTCTCAAGACTTTTCTATTTTCCAAACTCTACCCAAATAAGCTCCTAACTTCCCTCTCCTCCACCTAGAAGCATTTAATTATGCAGAAGGCACTTCAAGAAGTCCTTTTTGTTCAAACCAAATAAAGTTACGCAAATTAAAGGTAACAGTTTCTCTTAAATAGTTTTCTTTTATTCTACTTCTCCAATACCTAAAATCTTTTTAATCATTTATTTTGTAAAAAAAACAGTATCATAAATATACTAGGAATTTATTATGAGAAGGATTCGAACTACACATACACACACCTCCATCTAATGGATGAAGAACATAATGTTTCTCTGGATGGCAAACTAACACCTCACGAAACGATGATCGTTCGATTTTCTCCTACCGCCTCTCATGTTGGTCATTATGATGGAAATGTATTCATATATGATATATATTATGTTTATTATTTCCATATGCTTCTTTAATTCCCAATTATATCAATCCTTTATGGGTTACATAGTCGGTATGTACGATAATCTCATTTGACGAAGTGCAGACTACCGCCCCCTCAAAGTGATGTGATTCATTAATGCCTTATGTGGGATGTATAAAGGATGGAGTTAATGATATTATATATGATATTATACTGGAATTATAATATACATATTCCATTAAATATTAAATATAAATGAAAGTAGAGTTCATGCGTACGTACGGCTTGCCGTCTCCATGAACGGTGCATTTTTTTCTTACCTTCATATGTTATGTACTATTATAAATACATGTATATACTAGATATATAATGAATATATATGATATATAAACCATTATTTAAATTCCGGAAGTAATTAAATCATGATATAAGTAATAATAACATCAAGAACAACAAGTCCCAACACATACGATAAATAACATGATTTTACCCAAAACGTTGCTTTAACATGGGATTTACAAAAGAACGGTTAATATAAGGTCATAAGTGAACCATATATGATATCATAACAATGAATATGATTCTATAATAAGTCAATGGAATTATTTAAATCATTATACAGGAGGTTCAGATACGTACGAAGAATATCAGACCTAAGGTAAGGGATAACTATCCCAATCTCGTTCTTATCCGAGATTGTTTATTCGTAAGTATTTTCTAGAGTTATTGTTATCATCCATGTCCATGTTTCCTAAAAATGGATTCATGTATGTTTAAAGTACTTTATACACATTTTTGACTATTAATACATGGTATTTAAGGAATATTTCTTTTGTTTACATTACGAGGTACTTTTTTGACTTTTCCTACAAAAGTAAGAGATGAATGTTATTTTTAACTTATATGGCATGAACTGATTTTTACGGTTTCATAAAGTCTTATTTTCATGAATATTACTCTACATGATTTTATTACTATTTTCAATAAAATACTTTTCTTTTGAAATTTCCTGGAATTATGTGAAAAGTAAATGATTTTTGAAGAAGAAAGGATATTTTTGTCAAGAATTCATTTCAAGTATTTTATCAAAACCATTTTCCATCTAAG
This sequence comes from Viscum album, assembly GCA_963277665.1. Lineage (NCBI taxonomy): Eukaryota > Viridiplantae > Streptophyta > Magnoliopsida > Santalales > Viscaceae > Viscum > Viscum album. Next base: position 434,652,318 of record OY728141.1, on the reverse strand, counting down.
ATGACATTGTTTCATATGTGTATGTTTCAAGTATAATGTCTCTATGATTTACATGGTTTCAATTTTTTTATAATGAAATATCCATTTGTTTTATATGGATTATGTGATGATGGGATGATGTTTATGAAACCCATTTTTTTATTTGGGTTGTGATGAATGTTTTAAGTTTATTTTGTGGCAAAAGTAAGAATGATTTTATTATGAGATGGGTGGGACCTATATATCCCTCCAATGCATTGGGTAATGATTTATATCTCATGATATAGACATGGATGAAACGACAAGTAAATCTGATTCAGTAATATAGGGCTGGAACGACAAGTAAACCCGATTCAGTAAGGGAATTTGTGCACTAAGATGGTCTTAACAGCAATGCCTTGGATACTATGGAAATCATATCATGTGATTAATGTTTTTTCACAATTACATGTTTTATTACCATTCTAGTTTATCATGATTAATGTTCCTTTATGATCTATTTCTTATGTACTTCTATGATTTATGTCATTTCTCATGATTTTGTTTTTTAGAATTTATGTTCAAGTTTTTTCATTCAAATTTTTATGGATTGTTTTATGTTCTATATGTTTACACTTACTGAGCAATTGATCTCACCCTTTTGTATGTTTTCTTTTCCCCAGGATTTAAATAAAGGTTTTAGGTAAGAAAAAAAGGGGAAGATATTTATGGGAGATGTTGATGATCTTTCACTGCGATTAGAAGATTATGTTCAGAGTTTCCAAAGAAACTAAACTATTACGGTCCTTGTGTGTTGGTTTTTTGTTGTGTATTAAGTATTCCACAAAATTAATGTAATGTACATGTACGGAAAGCTTTGGGTATCTATAGTTGGTATCAGAGGAAAGGTTTAGTTAACATTTGGAAACTAGGATATGAAAACTTTAGTGAGATCCCTAGAGATATTTCTAAGGTATGTCTAGGAATTTCTATAAGGTTATGTATAAGTATAGGTTATAATCCTAGAATTATGGTAACGATCATAGAATTAAACCTAAGATGTTAGATATTGAAGGTAATCCCCCTTTATTATGTTGTTTTCCCTAGCATGATTTTTTCCTCTCACACTATTCTTTTTAGGTTTCAGAAAATGGATGGAAACGGGAAGAATCACGATAATGGAGGATATGATTGACAATGGAATGATATTCTTCATGAGAAACAAAATTAAATTGGATCTGGAAGTCCATGTATTGTTTTTATGCCTAATCAGCAATATCATAATATGATCAATACTCTCAACTTTGGTAAATATCCCGACTCAGCTAATAAGAGAAAGATAGAGTTTCATGATGATCACAGAGGAAAGAAAGTTCAATTCCCCACATGTAAATCATGTGGAAGAGTCATCAAGGAGAATGTTTCAAAGGAACTGGAAGATGCTTTGGGTGCGGAAAATAAGGACACAAGTCTAGTAAGTGCGAAGGAAAAAAGTTCAGTTAACACCATGGATAAGGATAATGGTATTGCTACGACATCAACAATGATTATATGTTTTAAATGTGGAAGTTATGGGCATTATGCAAACCAATTCCCTAAGGAAAAATCTCATGAAGAGAATCAGCATGGTCATATGGGTAGTATTTATTTGGATGATGACGAGGAGACTATAAATGATATATGAGATGAAATAAGTGTTGAAGCTTGGTCAATGGTTTAAGAAGGTAGTGGAATGATTGTATGTTTATCAAGAGTTATGTTGTATAGGTAATTTAATAGTACTATGGAAAAAAACATCTAAGGATTGTTACACTATTGTATTTCCTAAAGTATTTGAAAGTATATGTTGAATGGTACCGGTAACCATGAAAGGTTATTCAGATATTTTTGGAAAGAAGATGATATGCACATAATTAATGGATAAGGGGAAAATAATATGATAGTAACCATGAACTCATGACTAATATAAGGAAAAAGTGACATCATGGGTTGAGTGTATAGAAATTTTGGGATTTTTGTATGTGGAAAGAGTTAACTATTGACAGCATTCATGTTTTCACTAAGGTTCAATGGGTATTCACTTTTTCAAGAGAATGCATGATTAAGGTATTCACATGATTGGAATGTGACCAACAATATATATAAATGATAAATGATGGTATACACATGCTTGTTATATGACCTTTTTAGTAATAGTTCTCCTTATAATATGAGTTTGGAAGGAAGTATTTTGGATAAGCCTAAAGATTTGAAAGGATTGTGTTGAACATAAGTTAGTATTGTTTAAGGATAGAATTTGTTTTCGATATTATTGATAGAATGTTATAATAATGTATTTTTAGAAAAAGGACAACCTGAAAGATGAGAGAAAACCCGTCGTGTCGGACAAGGTTGCTGGAATCGAACCCACAACTGAAGTACGACATGCCTTCATCTCCTACCACTAGCCTACAGGAAGTCCTTGGTCAGTATAAACTAGTTTTATTATATTAAGCGGTATGATAGATGAAGTATAAGTCTATTTTTGGAACCATATATGATTAATCTCACCATAGATGGACTTATATATATATATATATATCATTTTCTAACCTTATGTTTGAGACAGATGGAATGAACTATAATTCTATCACATTTTCTGCTAACACTTCACAGAAGACAAATTCTACTTCATTTCTTTAAGAGATGAAGTGGAAATTGTTTAAGGCACGAACAACGATGAGATTATACTGAAATCAAGTAAGTATTATACTAATTAAAATTCTTCAACATTAGGGAAATTATATTGAATGAAAAAAATGTTGTCCTAGTACTCTCATATTCGATGAATCAGATAGTACCTTAGATCATCACAAATTTATGGCTTTGTGACTGTTGGCTTTATCGTAGCCATGTCCTCTACCACTCTTCATTAGAACATGATGGTTAGATTTTTCTTCCATATCCATATTTTCACCTATGTTTTCTTATGTGGAAGCCCAGTGATGGGTTACTTTGGTTAATCTTTACGTTTCATACTTTAGTTTTTAAAATTAAGTATTAGTATTCCTTTTTACGATGTGGGTAAACGATTAATAACCCCGAAGAATTTCGAGGGTGAAATTCATTTTAAGGGGGGGTAGAATGTAACACCCCAAGATTTTATGAGATATATTCTTTTTAAATTCCTTCATATCCTCTATAGTACGCTACACCAAGATTATCGTGCGCTATACGCAACACCGTATTAGCTTGCAGTATGCGCGACACTATTCTTGGATTGTGATACACACAATTTCAAGTTTGTTTGATAGTAGTTATTCTACAAAACATTGAGTGTATATATATATATATATAAATATTCAATGTATAAATAAAATATGGTTGGATTTTTTTATACACAACAACAAAGGAGTCTTGCACAACACACAACCCTGACTTGGATTTCATTACACGCAATCACAAACTTCCTCAATAGCGTGTGTTGTACGCAATACCAGGTTTCACTAAACAACGATATACGGATATAATATTATTATGAACTAGACTTTATAAATAGTATTGACTACATTTTAAATTTTATATCATTATTATTCATCTTACATATTTTCTAGAACTTGGTATGAGAAAAAAATAAATTTTTCGGGTAAAAAAAGTATTTTTCAAAAAATTAAATTTTGCCGCCTTTTGATGGCGCACCCACTATAAATATAGTTTTTGACATGATTATAAGATAAATTTTACAAAATATAATTCTTCCTTGCAATCAGGACCTAAAAATTTAATTTGGATGAATTTTTCATATTATTCTGATAACTTTCATATTTTGAGGAATAGTAAAAACATGCTATATTTTAATTAAAAACTACCTTTTTCATCGCAATAATTTATATGGTTAGATTATCTTTTTAGTTGGTTTTAAAGTTTAATTAGAATAAATTTTTACTATTTAATATAATTTTGTTCATTGGAATTAATTTCACTTTGAAATTGGACATAAACAAGTATCAATCTTTCGACAGTTATTGTTTCTCAAAAAAACTTTATTTGTTTTGATAACGAGAATTACTTTTAAAATTAATTAATCCCACTTATATGTTTTTAATTTGAAAAAATAGACATCATTTTTGAATTTGGAATATCAAATATATCTTAGGCTGATGTTTTGGTATTTTTCTGAAAAACTTCAATTTTTGATGAATAGTGAAAACACTGAGTTTTTGGTTAAAAATGACTTTTTATTTAAATAATAATTTATTTGATTTAAATTTATTTTAGGTAAAAATAGATACATAATACTTATATAAGTTCAATGAAATTGATTGTAATAATTTTATAATAATTTTAGATTTATAAAAATTGTATCGAACTTTTCACCGTCTTTTACCCACCTCCTAGGAGCTTTTGCAGTTGTTCATAAAAATTAATATTACTGCTTTTGTGAGTTGAATTTCAAAAATCTGAGAGACACGGTTAATATCAAGGAGTAAAATGTGTTTCAATTATATAAAAATAATATTTGGTGAATAGTAACTTTTAACTTTTATATACCACGGTTAAAAGTAAATAGGGTAATTCAAGGTTAAAAGAATATTATAATTATTCAAAATTACCTTAACACTTATCCATACATTATTTTATGAGTAATGGCCGACCATGGAATCCTTGGGTCGATTTTGGGACCCCGTGGAGCCAATTATGAAATACAATGACACATTAGATTAATTAATTTAATGTAAAGACAAAATTGACATTAACAAAAATATTTTAGTAAATTAATTTTTATATGGTGTTATATAAGTCATATTTTAAACTATAAATATTAATTAGAAATATAAAAATTTATACTACATCATTGTATTTTTTTATAGTTTTTAGACATCAAATGAATTAAATTAATTATGAAAAAATAATGATGTAGTATTTACCTCATTAATAAATGATTTAAATAAATAAGATTATCATGATTAAAATAATATCCTAAACCTATCCAATTATTATTGTATGATTTTATTTCGAATATGAGTCATATTATATTCGACATTAATGTGTTTGGGTCCTCTTGAAACTGAAGACAAGTTTAGAATAAAATAATATTTTCACACTTTCAAAAAGAGCCCCTCCTCCCCCTTATAAAAGGAGACCACTTATATGCAATTCCTCACACCTCTCAAGCCTTTTGGATCATCCAAACTCTACCCAAATAATCTCATAACATCACTCTCCTCCCCCTAGAAGCATTAAATTATGCATAAGGCACTTCAAGAAGTCATATTGGTTCAAACCAAAGGAAGATACGCAAATTAATGGTAACAATTTCTTTTAAATTGTTTTCTTTTATTCTACTTCTCCAACCCCTAAACTCTTTTTAATCCTTTATTTTTTAACAAAACCAGTATCCTAAATATACTAGGATTTTATTATGATAAGGATTCGAACTACACTTACACACACCTCTATCTAATGGATGAAGAACATAATGTTTCTGTGGATAGAAAACTAACGCCTCACGAAACGATGATCGTTCGATTTTCTCCTACTACCTCTCATGGTGGCCATTATGATGGAACTATATTCATATATGATATATATTATGTTTATGATTTCATTATGATTTTTTACTTCCCAATTATATCAAGCCTTTATGGTTTCCATAGTCGGTAAATATGATAATCTCATTTGAGGAAGTGCGGACTACCGCCCCCTCAAAGTGATGTAATTCGTTAATGCCTTATGTGGGATGTATAAAGGATGGAGTTAATGATATTATATATGATATTACACTGGAATTATAATATAAATATTCCATTAAATAATAAATAGAAATGAATTTAGAGTTCATGTGTACGTACGGCTTACCATCTCCATGAACGGTACATTTCATTTCTTACCTCCATATGTTATGTACTATTATAAACACATGTATATATTGGATATATAATGAATATATATGATATATAAACCATTATTTACATTATAGAAGTAAGTAAATCATGATATAAGTGATAATAACATCAAGAACAAGAAGTCCAAACACGTACGATAAATAACATGATTTTACCCAAAATGTTGCTTTTACATGGGATTTACAAAAGAATGGGTAATATAAAGTCATAAGTGAACCATATATGATATCATAACACTGAATATGATTCTTTAATGATTCAATGACATTATTTAAATCATTATACAGGAGTTTCGGATATGTACGAAGCATATCATACCTAAGGTAAGGGATAACTATTCCAATCTCGTTATTATCTGAGATTGTTTATTTGTAAGTATTTACTGGGGTTATTGTTATCATCCATGTCCATATTTACTAAATATGGTTTCATGTATTTTTAAAGTCTTTTTTACCCATTTTTTAATTTTACTACATGGTATGTAAAGAATCATTCTTTTGTTTACGTTACGAGGTATTTTTTTAACTTTTCTGAAAAATGTACGAGAAGATCGTTATTTTTAACTTATATGGCGTGAACTTATTTTTACGGTTTCGTAATGCTTTATTTTGATGAATCTTACTCTAAAAGTGTTTATGACTATTTTTAACAAAATACTTTTCTTTTTAAATTTCATGGAATTATGTGAATAGAAAATGATTTTTGAAGAAGAAAGGATATTTTCCTCAAGAATTCATTTCAAGTGTTTTATCAAAACTATTTTCTATCTAAGATGATATTATTTCATATGTTTATGTTTCAATTATAATGTCTCTATGATTTACATGGTTTCACTTTTCTTATGATGAAATATCCATTTGTTTTATATGGATTATGTGATGATGAGATGATTGTTATGAAACCCATTTTATTCATTAGGTTATGATGAATGTTTTAAGTTTATTTTGTCGCACAAGTAAGAATGTTTTCATAATGAGATGGGTGGGACCTATATATCCCTAAAATGCATTGGGTATATATTTATATCTCATGAGATATACATGGCTGAAACATCAAGAAAATCCGGTTCAGTAATACAGGGTTTAAACGACATGTAAACCCAGTTCAGTAAGGGAATTTGTCCACTAAGATGGTCTTGGCAGCAATGCCTTGGGTACTATGGAAATCATATCATGTGCTTAATGTTTTTCCACAATTACATGTTTTATTCCCATTCTAGTTTATAATGATTAATGTTACTTTATGATCTATGTCTTATGTACTTCCAAGATTTATTTCATTCTCATGATTTTGATGTTTAGATTTTATGTTCATGTTTTTTCAGTCAAATGTTTATGGATTGTTTTATGTTCTCTATGATTACCCTTACTGAGAAATTGAGCTCACCCTTTTGTATGTTTTCTTTTCTCCATGATTTAAAGAAATGTTTTAGGTAAGAAAACAAAAAGGGGTAGATCATTATGGGAGATGTTGATGATCTTTCACCGCTATTAGAAGATTATGTTCCGAGTTTCCAAAGACACTAAACTATTACGGTCCTTGTGTGTTAGTTATTTATTATGTATTAAGTATCCCGCAAAAGTAATGTAATATCCCTGTATGTCAATATTTAGGTCACTAAAGAGTCTGTAAATTAGCTAAAAATTGATTCCCCTATATAACATAATTTATATCTTGGTTGTCACATTCCATGCTTGTGAATACTCTCATCATATATTCTCTAGAAACAACGAAACAACCTAAATTACCATAAATTCTTTAGGAAAACATGCATTATTTCTCATTCAAAAGTTTTTTGGATCTACTCATTAAATCCAAAATTTTGTAAACATAATTAGTGGTATCATAAACCATCTTGTACCAAGTTCTTCTTTAGTTAGAAGGTAATCAATACTGTCATATTTAATTATTAATATCCCATGTATTTTTATCCATGCAACATTATCTTATCATACATTACATATTAAGGGTGACCTTCCGTTGGAAAAATGTTTAAACTTGTCATTAAATAACTTCACCATTCTATAGGTAATATTCAATATTAACTTTTAAATACTGAGGGAAAACATATGTAGAACAATCCTTGTATATTTCGTCATTAATAAATTTTGAATCCAAATATATAAAAACTCTGATTACTTCATCCTTGATCCACTAACAATAATACCTATTTACTTTCAAATTTCATCTGTAGTCTCATCATCACCAGCAATGTAACCATTACTCATGCCACCTTTCTGATTAACTTTAGTAACACTCCACTTGCTATATTGGGCTTCATAATGAAAATTTTCTCCCCCAATAAAACACATAACGTTCGATGAAGGCTTATGGAGGCCCAAATTACCATCCCTTTTGATAACCAAACTCTTCATTTTTTCCTTATAGTAACTTGATTTGTGTCAATATTTTCCACAGTCAAAAAACCTTCTTATTCCTCTTAGTCATTCACATAGGATATGCCTTAGACATTATTGACACAATGGAAACCAAATATTCTTTCCTCCATGGTCTCAATTACCCAAACTCTCAACGAACTCATGTATCTTCCATGTTGATTACTAGAGTTGGTTAAGGTAATCATTATTAATCATGTTCCATGAAAACTGATTAGGAACGGTCACAACATCTTTCACACCAGTGATCATCCCACATGAATTCTCATCAAAAAATCATCCATCACGTTCAGCATTAATCCAGTTCCTCCTAGTTCCCACCATTAAATAAAACCAGAAGCATAGTGCGATCATTACTTGTCATATCATAAAACCACATAGTAACGAAAAGAATTACTTATAGGATGTCTAAATATTTAGAACCTCCCTAATAAATGAAACCTTAAGATTATCCTTGTATATTTTTAGCTAACATATATCTAAATACTTCATGATTGTTTGTGAGGAGTTTGTGAATTCCCAAATCATATTCTCTAGGATTCTCAATCCAAGTGTGTAGTAAGGCCTATTGTCATGTAACTGATTACCCCAAGTCAAGACCAAATCATCTTGTAATAGTTATTATATCTAGGTACATGTTTTCCATAGCCATATCAACTTGTAGTATCCAGAATGGGATGATTTTTTTTAAATCAATCTCCCAATCCTTTACCAAAACTCTACGACATTTTACTAAATTTTATATCATCCTTATACTTATCGTTAGAGATATACCTAGAGATATACTATGAAATATACCTTGGAATCTTTCCAATGTTTTATCATTCAAGTTTACAACGTATGACTAAACCATTCCATTGATTCTAACTATAGATACCCAAGATTGACATACATAGATATTACATCTTTTTAGATGAATATTCAGTGCATTACAAAAATACATGCTAGAGGACTGTATTATTTTAGTGTATTTGGAAACTTGGGAAAAAATATTCTATCTTGGTGAATGATCTTCAACATCTATAATAAATATCTCCACTATTAATACTTTTATGTATAAAATTTCATCATAACATGGAGAAATCGAAAAAAACAATGGACTGAGCTCAGATCCTCAGTAAGGGTAAAAAAGGGAGACATGCAAGAATAAAAATGAACATAATAGTATTTCAATGTGATCGTAACATTATAAGATCATACCATGCACATCAAAGGTCATAAACATAAGTTAGGGGATAAATAATGGTAGTTCATAAGAGATGAATCATAAGGAAATAAAAATTTTGATCAATGAAATTATAACTAAGGAATAAGACATAGGATTTGTTGCATACTTATATGAATAGAACCTTTTATGTCATGACTACCTAACAGGAACTTTATAACACGTTAGTCTTTGGAAATGACCCATGTACCTTCTTTGGGTTTTGGATAACAACACATATACCCACATTCTTTAAGACTTGGGTTACGACCAATGTACCTTATTGAATTTGGGAATGGGATATAACCTATGTAACATCTTTATTTTATTCTTGAGGTACAACCATGTATCATCTTGTTTTTGGGCTTGGGCTACTACCCATATTCCCTATTTAATTTTTTCATGGGATACAACTGGTACACCCTCGTTCTTTATGGGGATTGGGCTGCAACCCATACACACTCTTTCTTTGTAGGCTTGGGATACCACATATATACCCAATGATCTCATATAAATCATACAATTAACCAATACATTGGAGGGAGATATAGGTCCCAACCATCTAATAGTAAAATCATTCACACATGTTCTATAAGATAATAACACTTTCAACATATCATGCACCATATAATGATATAGGTCTTATAAACATCAAATCATAACCCATAAAATGAAATGAGTATCATTTTAATTTCATCACATTATGAACTTTTGAAAAGAGATAGGTTTCATAACCATTTAATTGAAGCGTAACCCGTGAAAGAGAAACAGATTTCATAAACATATAACCCATTAAAGAGAATCATATTTCATTAAGACCGTATTATTAATCAAGACCCATTAATAGAAATGATATTAATGGAACCTTTAGAGTATTTCCAAAAATGTCATGAGTAACATCAATGTATTTCATCTTATATGGAAAATAGTTTTGAAATATCATTAAAAAACGTTTCTTGAGAAAAATATCCTTTCTTATTTGAAAAATTACTGTTAATACATAAAACCATTTAAAATTCATTTTTATCACAAAAAAACATGAAAAAATATAAAGGATATATGAAACCATTTTGAAAACATTTCTCCTTAAAATTTAATTTAAAAAATACTTAAATATTATCCTTTTAATAATTAAATGAAATATTCAAAGGAATGATGGTGGGTAAATCCGTACATGTCGTATGAAGTTAAAAAGAACATTATTTTTACATGGTAGAAAGGTTATAAGGAATTTTTTGTTCATAAAGAGACAAGAATATTCCCTTGAAAAGATGGGTAATAGATAAAAAGGGTAAAATTTATTTTAAATGATATAGGAAATTTTTATAATAATCTTGGAAAACCTTTTTAGAAAATATATATTTCCTTTCAAAGAGAGGTTAAAGTATGTGTATCTTGAAAACACTCTCTTAACAATATTATATACCAAAGAGTAGAATATGGTACCAATAAATTATTATATCATTAATTAACATAGTATAAGGAAAAAGTTGAAAATTATTGAGAGATTTTTCATAATATTTCTTCAATGGAAGCATAAACATGAACAATCTCGAAAAAACAATGAGATTTTCTCAATAAACAATTACAACTTTGTATTTTGGGTTCATACTCTCTATGTAAGGAAATTATATTACTTGAAGCTTAATATATCATGAAAATAACTATATTCATTATATAACTAGTAAAATTCATGTATATAGACATCCAAAAATATTTTGGGTGCATAAAAAACATTAAACTCCAATAATTCAAATTAAGGAAAAAATATTTTACCAATTTGGTAACTTTTGAATGTTAACCCCCATGAAAGTAGGATAACAAAATGAGAATGTGAATACCCATATATTTAATTAAAATATATGTATAAAAAATCATGGTCAATACATACACGACATAAAGGGAAAGAGTGGAGAACATAGCTTGTATCTCATAGAAATTATAAGTGAGATGAAATCTCTTTACCTCGTGTCTTGACTGTCTTCATACTCGTGCAAGATTCCTGTATAATAAGTATAAGTTTATTATAAATATTTTACAAAAAATACTGTTATATATCATATAATATATGGTTTTATTATCACCTTATATTACCCACTTTTTAAAGATCATATGTTAATGTTTCACTAATGGTTATATTCATTTTGTTCTTCACAAGTGTCTAAATTTGTTATATTGTTGGTCCTTATAAAAATATCAAGATCCCAAATTTCAAATAAATATATAAATATAATGTATATACTGAATATGAATATTATAATAATTTATTTTATAAAGAAATTATGAAATGGAATACACCATTAATGGTGATATTAAGTTGTATGTATGAATGATTTTGGTTTATGTTTTTATTATCTTATTGAAAGAATTTATGTAAATGACATATAAATTCTTGAATTATGTTTCCATTTTTATTATTTTTTTTGAAAAAAATCATGTAAATTCCATATGTATATATATGTATATTTATATATATCATTATCATAATATCATTGAAATTTAATATAAAACATATAAGTTCATTAATAACATCATTAATACATTTCATGTGGGGTGTAAATGAATCACATCCCATTGAGGGGGCAATAGTCCACACTTCTTCAAATAGGATTATGATATTAACACTAAATGGAAAGTAAGAATATGAGTTTTTTAAAAGTTATACAAAATCTTAAATACATATTAAATATAATATATGACATATATAAATATATTTTATATCATAATGGCCACCACGATAGGTGGTAAAGGATAAATTAACAATCATCCTTTTCTGTTGTAGTTTTTTTCGTACATAGAAATAATATTTTCAACATCTAATAGATGGAGGTTTGTGTAATGTAGGTTTGAAACGTTGTATAAAAAAAATACTAGTATATGGAGGATACTGTTGTTTTCAACCAAGAATGGAATTAAGAGATTAGAGGGGGTGGAGATAGAAAATAATGGAAATGATCTTTAGAGAAGAAGTTACCACTTCACTGGGTAACTCCTTTTGGTTTATTTCAAAAGGCATCCCTGAGAATATTTATGAATAATGGGAGGAATTAGGATAGAAGGGATTATTTTTGTGAGGCTAATTTGGTAGATCATAAATGAACATAGAATTTTTTAGAGGAGTGATGATTGGGTATAGGTGTGGGCCATTTATAAGGAATAAAAATTACTCAGTTGGGATTTCTAGAAACTAGTTAGAAGTGCACATGATATTATATAAAAAAGTCATACCTACCAATCATAACACAGTAATTAAAGGTTTATAACAGTAATATGGAAAAAATGGGTGTTGTACATGTTAGCAGATCATTTGGGCCTTTAATTATAAGGATTATCCCCTAATTAATCTTAATTTGGCCTTAACCATTGTGATTAATTTTAATTAGTTTCACTTATCATTTTGGAAAAAAATTAAAAATGATATTATTAGATTCTAAATATTAGACCGAATAAACTAGTTTCTATCAAATTTTTTAAATTCATTTCATAGAACAGAGAAAATTAATATTAGTTCTTATCTGGCAGACGAGATGAAATAATGGGGTTTAAAAGTAGGAAAAAGTTCAAAATAATGATATGATTATATACTATAATTCAAATTTAAATTGATTCTAATGAATTTTATTATATTAATAGATTTTATATTTATCTAATTTAAGATTAAAACATATTTAAAATATCAATTAGAATTAATTTTTAGTTAGAAAAAATGTTTTTTAAATTAAAAAGTAGTTTTTTAACTATTTATAAAAAATGATGTTTCCCTAAAAAATTACAAAAATATATCCTTGGATATTTTTGATGTTATGAATTCAAAAATGAATCTTATTTTATCAAATTCAATTTCTAAATTTTTTAAAAATTACATCCATTGTTATAATCAGTTCATTTGAGAAAATGACGTTTTTAATCATAGAAATACTTTACCAGAAATCATGTTTTCATTATAAATATGTTTTTTATATAAAAAAATTTAAAAATTATTTGGAAAGTATTTATTACAATACCTAAAAATATTTATAATATTTAGGTTATTATTATCTCTTTTAATTATATATATATATATGTGTGTGTGTGTGTGTTTCATAAAATCTCATTGTTCCATGCATAGTACGTGAAGATAGTTTTTCTTGAAGCGCAAGCCAAGTTAGTATTGTGTGTGAAAGGAATGCTTGACTTCTTGTTTTAACACAAACACACACACATATATATATATATAAATAACCATTTATAGTGCCATGTAAAATGAAATATATTGAAAATATAAATTAATTTTTTAAAATAGTAATTCAGAAAATCTCTGGGTGTTACATTAAATAATTTTAGTAGCTTATTGTGGAGATTATTAAAAAAAATTATAATTGTTCCCTTTTTATGTACATAGTATTCCAAAAAAATATACTTTGTGTTCCTTGTTTTTTATTTAATGGATATTCATGCATAAAATCATGTAATAATATGTATAAAATTCTAGTGTCACTATAGTTGGTATGAGAGCACAATGAAGATATTTGTAGGTAATAGCTATAGAAAAATTTAATAAGAACTACTGGTATTATTCTATAAACATGAAAAATAAAGATTTAAATGTTGGGAATCATAAGTTAGGAAATACTTTTGATCTATAATTTCATTACTCTGTGTTCATAGTTTTAGTTTTATATTATCATTTGGTATGTATTCAAGTCCCCCTATTTTTTAATTCTTTTTGTTAATTGATTGAAACAGGAAAAAGAATGATAATAACCATAGTGATAGGATGTGTGATGATTTCCCCAATCATATTCCAAAACAAAATCGGAATGATAGCTCAGGATTTCATGATAGTACTCACTCAACTAGCTAAAGTTATGAATAATAACTATAATAATTTGGAAGACCATCCTTATCCAAAAAAGATAATGTTGAGTTTAAAACATTTATATGACTAAGTCATCCTATATTTTTTGGATCTTCTTATCCCCTCATTGTATTGAAAAATGGTTTACATCATTGATTAAATATTATTATTCCTCCAATTCATAGAAGAAGATAAATTTGTGCTAGTGGTCTATTATTTGGATGGATAAGCATATCAGTGGTGGAAACATATCAAAAATATTAACTATAATGATGAAGTTACCTCCCTAGAATGGAGATAATTACTAAAAATAATTTTTCAATACATCATTACCTCAAAATCTCTATCTTAAGATATAGGGGGAGTACATTAGGCTTAGAAAAAAGGAAGAAAATTCTATCCTGGGGTATGAGAAAATAATTAGAAGGATTTCATGATAGGACTTTGGATATCTCATGAATACTAGAAGAACAATGGATTGATTCTTCAGTGTATTAAAGAAAATTCTATAAAAATCCTTGAAATTTGAGACTTTTGAAATAATGATGATATTTCTTATTGTTCCCTAAATGTTGAGATGGAGATTGGTAACACTCACTATTATTATGGTACTCTAGATAAAAAGTATAAAATAGAGTTTAGTATGGGAGAATTAATAAATAAATATCATGTATGAAAGAAAACCCATCATTCCATGTGTCAAAAGTGTGGGAACAAACATCCTAGGAACTGTCTAAAAATAACCAATAGATGTTTCAAATGTGGAAATGAGGGTTATCTGGATAATAATTTCCCTATGGATTCTAATAATACCAAAAATTTGTAAGAATAAAGGAAGGTTCAGATCAATAATCAGCCAGCAATACATTTTTTCAATTGTAAAAATGATGAAAACTATTTGATCCAATTACCATTTCCAAGGGACGTTGTAGGTAATCAATGAAAAAACCTCTATGAAAAAATTGAAGGGATGATTCTATTAGTACTATTGAGGTAGAACCCAATAATTATGTGGTGATAGGTAAAATAACTATTCATTCCAGAATAGCGAACATACTATTTGATTCTGGTTCTACATATTCATTTATATCCTTCTTGTTTAGTAGAAATATTCAAACTCCACCTAAAAATATGGATGGTGAGTTATTTTTTGGAATTGGGAATGTGGAAATTATTTCATATAAATTATATAACTCCTCCCTAGTCAATTTTTGTGGAATAAAACTCCATGAAAATATCATGTTACTTCCTTTAGTAGAGTTTGATTCTATATTTGGCTTGGATTTTCTATCCCTATATATAGAAAACATCATCATTCAGGAGATCGAGATTAATCATCACATCCAATGGAATCCTCTAATTATATACATGTGTAGGGAGGTGGATGAATATAATTTGAAATATCCTTCTCAATTATGTATATTATCAACTTATGGGTATTAATATCTAGCTAAAATTATTGATACAATGTAGAGGACCATGATTGATGACATGCACATAATGGGTGACTACACCAATGTGTTCCCTGAAAAATTTATCAATCTCCCTTTAGAAAAAGTTGTTACTTTCTCAATTTATTCCATACCTAGATATTTATAAATTTCAAATACTCATTACATAATGGCCACAATTGAGTTGGAATAACTTAAGAAGTAGTTACAAGAGAATCAAGACAAGGGTTTATTATACCCGAGTGCTTTACTGTGGGGTGCACTTGTCCTCTTCTACAATAAGAAGGATGTATCAATGCTCCACTAAATTTCTTATTGTGATCTCAAAAAAATCATGATAAATAAAAGTATCCCCTACCATGGATAGATGAATTGTTTGATCAATTATTTTGGTCTATGTATTTCCCTAAGGTGCACCTTCAGTCAAAATATCACCAATTTAAGGTATAGAAGGAAGATATTCCCAAGACTGCTTTTTGAATTAGTTTTCGACATTATGAGTTCATATTTATTCCCTTTGAAGTTACTAATCATTTATTAATGTTAATGGGAATAATTAATATAACCTTTATATACTAACTCAAAAATTTTGTGGTATTCTTCATAGTTGAAATTCTGATATACTCCAAGAGAATTTAGGATCATGATGATCATTTGAATATTGTGAAAAATACATTAAAAAGGATAAAATATATGAATTTATTGTAAATGTGAGATCTTGATGTAGGAAATATCATTTATGGGGAATTTCATCACCAAAAATTGATTTTAGTGGACCCTACTAAAAAAGCCTATCAATGGAAAGTCTATGAAAACATTTGTAATTGTGATCCATAGTTTCCGTACTCTAGATGGGTATTGGGATTGATTTTTGATGAACTTAACATTATTTTAAAACCCACTAACCAAGATGAATCAGAAGGGTGTAATGTTTTTATCTTCCATTGAATATGAATAAAGTGTCAGATGCACTATACTGAAAGTATCCTGCAACTTTATCAATGATGATAATTGAGAAGGATACAATATTATTAGACTTACAATAGATAGAAATGGGAATCATATGGGTAGAAATATCATAATTTCTTTCTCAAATAATTTCTCAATAATCCCATATGGAGAAGATAATTGATTCCCAAAAAATGTTTTAGAAATTCATAATAAGGTGGAATCTATTAGAAATGGGAAATCATAAGAGTTTAAAATTGGATAGGAAGAATTCATAATATTTGTGTGATGCTTATGTGAACCATCACATCATAAGTCAAATAGGTATGTTTTTATTGATGGACATAGATCAACCTTCTCAATCAACCCTAGGAGAACAAAGATGTATCGAGATCTCTCAGAGCACTATTGTTGTAAAAATGTGAAGAAAGATATCACTAAAAATAAATCAATGTTCCTAGTATTTCATTAAGTTATATTTAAAATGAAAAAACACAAAGGGATGATGAAACCATTACCAATACCTATAATGAAATGGGAAAACATTACCTTGGGTGTTCAAACTTGGCTTTTAATGACATCGAGAGGAAATGATTCTATTTTTTGTTCTTTTTGATTTTCATACAAATAATTCAAACTTTACATCAATTTGAGAAGATGTCTAACCCGATCAAATTTAATATATATACATCAAAGATGTGTTGAGGCCATATGGAGTACCATTTAATATTATATATGATCGAGATCCCATAGTAACCTTGAAATTCTGGAAAAGTCTAAAAAATAACCTAAACATTGAGATGAACATCAATACAGCTTATCACCCTCAAACCAATGGACATGATGTGTGGAATATTTAAAAATTAGAATGTATGTTGAGATATTTCTCTATGGTCTTCAACTGAGTATGGTAACAACATATTCCTTTGGATGAAATATCATACAATAATAGTTTCCAACAAATTATCCAAATGAATCCAAATGAATCCATTAATGATAAATGATATAGAACACCAAGATGAGGTGATAATGTTGTTTAATGCAAGATATTGGGACAAAAAATGCTATTATAAGGCCCCAGCCTTAAACCTTACTTAATCTTGAGTTATTACAAGATTACACATTGAGGATCTTTTCGGGTTTAGAGTTTTAGAGAATTAGATCATAAAACTTGCATTTCATTCCACATATAAACAAAGTGGTTACATAAAGATAGCATTCTTCATTCCCATCAATGGAAACATATTTAAAATAAATATGGATTCTTTCTTTGCACTTCCTTGACACTATCATCATATCATGTACCTTTCCCTTGACCTGTGAAAAACATTTCAAAAAACATGGGATGAGCATAAAAAGCTCAGTATGGGTTATAAAAACATGGAAAGGAAACATGAGTTCATATATATATAAGAATGAAATAATAATTTACCCATAAAACATAGGCAGTTTAACATACCTTATTAAATCATGAATAAATCATAGAAATCATAAGACATAAAGGTAACTTGAGGAAATAATAACATTCTTACGTAGGTAGTAACACTCTTGGTTACGTTTGGAATACCCATCACAGTATATTCCCTAAAATCTATTCGGAGAAACCTTAACGTTTCACTCCTTCGCGTTACCCAATGCATTGGATAGCTATATCGGGCTCACCCGCCCTTAGTTTATCACAGAACCACCAGTCTTCATAATAATGCCCAAGAACCATAACATAATTGTATCACATAAAACATACATAAAGGAAACATAAAATTTCCACATTTCAATCACAAGATATCAATAAAACACATTGATATAATAAAAACATTGTGAAAACCATTTTCAATACCAAAATAAAATAAAAGTAAAACATGGTATTTATTTTTCTTTTTAAAAAAAAGGTATGGCTTGTAGAGGAAGCTGAAACTCAAATAATGGTCACGACGGCGGAGAAGTCGTTGTCGCCGCATACGTACGACAAAAACATTCCCTTTTGTCGTTTAGTAAACGCTTCGTATAAAAAATATTCCTTTCGAATAAACGTAAATGTCAAAGGGGTTTATACACCGTATAAAAGAAAGTTGTGTATAAAATAAAATATGCCTCAATGAAAGGAGATTGAGACGAAGTCCCATACCTCGTATCCGACTTGACCCGACCGTTCTTTAATCTCATGAATAATAATCTTTAGTTAATATCTACTTGCTTATGAACCTTTTTCAAGTTCATTATTCCTTGTATACCATGTTATGAACATCATGTAATCATTTAAGTTAATAGTGTTCATTTTGTCAGTATTTGGTTCTTAAGTCAAAAATAGACTTCTTACACTTACATGTTGTTAATTTGGTCAATGTTTCGTTATATACAGAATGATATTAATGATTTGGATAACATATATATCATATATATTCATCATATACATGTATTTATAATATTACATCACATTTAGAGGTACGAAATGAAATGCACCGTTTATGGAGACGGTAAGCCGTACGTACGCATGAACGCTACTTCCATTTCTATTTCATATTTCTGGAATGGAATCATAATTATATAAGAGTATATTATAATTCAAGTATAATAACATATATAATATCATTAACTTTATCCTTTACACATCCCACATTTGGTATTAACGAATCAAATCACTTTCAGGGGGCGGTAGTCCGCACTTCCTAAAATGAAGATATCGTGTTTACCCATAATGGAAACCATAAAGGTATGCCCAAAATGAAAAAAAACAGAAGCTTAAGGAAAAAATAAACATATTATATATCATATATAAAAATAGTGACATTATAATGGCCACCTTTGAAGGTGTTAAATGAGTATTGAACAATCATCGTTTCGGGAGGCAGAATTTCGCCATCCACGGAAACCGTATGTTCTTTAACCATTTGATGTAGTTGTGTGAGAGTGTAGCTAAAATAAATCTTATAACAACATCCTAGTATATTGAAGATACTGGTGTTGTTACAAAAGATGTAAATAAAAAGAGTTTAGGGGGTTGGAGAAGCAAAATAAAAGAAACGAACATGAGAGAATGAATTACCTTTAAAAGTGTAACTCCTTTTGATTTGAGCCTAAAGGCTTCCTTTGAAAGGATTATGCCCAAAGGGAATCCTCTAGGATGAGGAGAGGGATGTGGAGAGAGTAAATGGGCAGGGGTTGGCCGAGCCAAAGGCTTGAGGAGTGTGTGAAATGAGGTAGAGGTGGGGGCCTTTTATAAGAGGAGAGGAGGAGCACTTTTGGAAAGTAAAGAAATACTACTTTATTTGAAAATGTGTTTCGGTTTTAAAAGGTCCCACATTGATATAATTCGTGGATAAGGTGATAAGGGTTCAAAATCCACTCATCCAATTGGTTTTGGACATGTGTAGTTCATAGAGTTTACATTATCTTTCCATTTTATTTAAATTGTCAAATAATGATGTCATCGCTGCATCATTATTATGTCATAAATAATTTAATTTATTTAAAGTCTAAAAATTATAAAAAATACTATGATTTAGGAAATCTTTTTAGATTTCCAATGACTATTTATAATCAAAAATCTGATCTTTATAACCCCATGTAAAAATTGTTTTCTTAAAACATTTCTTGTTTGTGTCATTTTTACTTTAACATTTAATAAAAAGTTATTTGTTTCATTTCCCAACCAAAGTGGCTCCATGGGGTCCCCAAGTCGACCCATGTCTTGTCTTGGTCGGCCATGACACAACCAATGAGGGTAGAACATGTGTCAAGATCATCTTATTTTATTAAAGCATTATTTTTACCTTAAACTACATTAATTACCACTAATCGCGATTAAGAACTTAATAAGTTACTATTCACCAAAAAATTATTATAATCTCATTGAACCACATTTTACTTCTTAATGACAACCATGTATGTCGGATTTTTGAAATTAAAAACACAATGATGGAAAAATTTCATTTAAACGGAAAATCGGTCTTTATAAGTACCACTTAGTGGTTTCACTATTCATCAAAAATTGAAGTTTTTCAGAAAATTACCAAAAATTCACCCTAAGCTATATTTGATATTACGAATTCAAAAATAAAGTCTATTTTACAAAATTAAAAACATATAAGTCACATTAATTAATTTAATAATTAATTCCCGTTGTCATAGCAAAGAGCGTGTTTTTATGAAACAATAAGTATCAAAAGATTGACACTAGTTTAAGTCCAATTTCAAAGTGAAATTGATTCCAATGACCACCATTGGATTAAATGGTAAAAATATATTCATATTACACATTAAGACCAATTCAAAAGATAATCTAATCATTTAAATAAATTAGATTAAAAAGCAGTTTTGATGTAAAATGCCGTATTTTTCACTATTCATTAAAAAAATGAACATTGTTAGAAAAATACCAAAAATTCACACAAAGTAAATTTTGATGTCCCAATCATAAAGAATAAGTTTATTTTGACAAACATAGTTTATAAAATTTTCAAAAGATAGATTTAAAAAGGGTTTTCCATCATAAGACAGTAAAACAATCTTTTAAGAATATTAGTGTATTCCATGCTTAAGATTGGATTTATTTTCATTTTAAGCCTCTAAAACACTATCTTAATCATTAATAGACATAGATAAAAATATCTATTATTCATTAATTACTTGGGATGTTACAGGTAGCATATATGGAGACTATTTAGAAGGACATCTAAACTTCCGAATTTCAATAGAATACCCACAAATAAAATCATCAGTAGGACCTTCAGGTTGATGTTAAAGACATGGTATTCCTCTACATATCACTATGGAATAGAGTAATGATAATTGGGAATGAGAGAAAGCTAATATAAAGACCCAGAAATTTCAAGGAAATTTTTTTCTTAATTTTCTTTGGAATTTTACAACAACGCAGCTTCTGACAGCACCTGATTCTGAGGCCTGGTGTGCCCGGAATCACTTTCCGAAGTTTGGATCAGGTACGTTCAGTGAACGGACGAGCGGGTTTTTCTAACTTTTGAACCGGTGCTCGGAATCGAATTCCGAGGGCACCGATGGAATAGCAGCGCCGATATATTCTTAGAAACGCCTCTTCTGGAGTTGCGTTTACTCGATTGTGGTTTCTAATTTTTGGGTTTTAAGTTATGAAATAAAATAATGTTGTGCGACAATTTTATTTTTATTTCACTTAAAGCTGCTTAAAGACCACTTTAAGCTGCTTAAGCGGAGTTGATACAGATAGGGTGCTATCAAAAAATATCCTACCCCCTTGGTGGGATATTTGTGAGGTGGGGACCACACGATCCCCACCATTTCTTTTCCGCTAAGTAACACAACCATGAAAACTCATCATTATGAAAGTCCACTGACGCGTTTTCTTAATTTCTTAACGCACCAATTAATTGGGCGGTTTTATTCGTTGAATTAATTATATGAATTAATGGGTCGTTACTTATCTCTTTTTCGTTTGTTGGCATGTTAATAAAATAAGACCAACACTTTTTCTCCTTAAGTGTTGTTCGTTGGGAGGATTTGACAAACCTCAAGTTCTTTATCCTTCTTCGCGAAGAACGTGAAGAACGCGAAGAATGTCGGCCTTAGACGAAGGGCGATGAAGAACGCCGAGCCCTCGGAGATCAACGACGCAACTCCAAGTACCGCGATGCCGACGGTTCTTCTTCAGCGACGTTCTTCCGTGAAAATCCAACACCGCGACAACCTTCGATCGACAACGAAAAGGTAGGGGGTTGCGCTTCTTTTAAATCTCTTTGTGGGTTATAACAACATCACAGATTTAATTATTATTAATTAAATCTGTTGTTTCTTGATCCTCGGAGATCTTCGACGCGACGCCCTTCCGCGACTATGAGACTCCCTTCCGTGACGCGACGCTCCACTTGTTCTGCAACGCGACGCTCCACTTGTTCCGCGACGGTCAATTCCGCGAAGAACGCCTGTGCGTCGACGTGACGAGGTAGGGGTTGTTTGTGAGGTAATTTATATTCCCGTGATTGTTTCTTTTAAAACAAAGAACCCGGTTTTGTAAGAACAACTTTAATTTATTAAAATTGTTTTCGATTATGTTTTCTATGTTTGATTATTTTCTCTTGTTTGTTATCATCTAACGCAGAGGGTGCGGGTCAAACAAACACGGCCCGACAACCCTCGGTAGGTTCTTCGTTGATTTGTGGATTTGGCGGGCGGTGACAAAACATGCCGGAGAGGAAATATGATGACTCCCCAGTGAAGAACAGGACCCGGTAGGAGCAGCGGCGTAGACGGGAAGAAAATCGGACCACCGGAGAAACTCTGGTGGCCCGCAGAAGCCACCAGCGGCCCGAGGCAGCGGCGCCAGCGGAACCGTGGCCGCGCGGTTCCGTCACACATTTGGGACGCGGCCTTTGTAGCGTCCGTTGACCAAGGCGGCCCCCCGCGGGGGCCGAGGTGCTGTCACGCGAGGGCAGTGAGCCCCCCGTGCTGCTCGGCCGCTCGGCCGAGCCGAGCTGGGCCGGGCCGCGCTCTGGCCGGGCCGGACCGGGTCCAGCTGGGTTGGACCCAGGCCCAGACCCCCCTTTTCCAGACCTTTTTGGTATTTTGCTCATAACTTGAGCTACGGGCCTCCGATTGACGCGCCGTTAGAGGAAACGCGATCCTTGGATTGAGATGGCCATTTTGGTATATCGCACTCAAGGTTTCGGAATACTTTGGGTTTGGCCGGGTTGGTTCGCACACGAAACCAACCGGGCCCTCGGAACGGAAACACTCATATCTTGAGCTTCGGACGTCTGATTGACGTGCCGTCGACTTCGTTGAGTTCCTCTAAGTGAGATGGATATTTTGGTATACTCCACCCGTGGATTGGACGCAGGTGGAGTACGGTCGGTTTGGTTTTGTCTTAAAAACCAACCGGGCCCTGGGGACGAAAACACCAATAACTCTCAGACCAGGCATCCGATTGATGCGCCTTCTGCGACGTTGAGTTCCTGTTGATGAAACGGAACTTTTGGATACATCAACTCTGGACCTTGTGTCAGTTGATGTATCAGCCTCTCGGCTGGTGGAGCGGACCCTCCCGAACGAAGTTGCTGTGTGCGGGAACCCTAGTGTTGGCTGCGACTTCAACGATGACGACTGTGCAGAGATCCTCAGTGGACTGTGACGATGAAGAGTGCTGGTCTTGTATCCTATGCGGGTCCCAGCTGTGCTGGTCTTGTATCCTATGTGGGTCTCAGCTTAGATGATTCAGTGCTGGTCTTGTATCCTATATGGGTCCCAACATAGATGAATCAATGAAGAGCGCTGGTCTTGTATCCTATGGGGGTCTCAGCTGTGCTGGTCTTGTATCCTATGTGGGTCCCAGCCGTGCTGGTCTTGTATCCAATGTTGGTCCCAGCTTAGATGATTCAGTGCTGGTCTTGTATCCTATGTGGGTCCCAGCATAGATGAATCAATGAAGACAGTTGGTCTTGTATCCTAAGTGGGTCCCAGCTTAGATGATTCAGTATCTATATCTGATCATCCCTTTCATATTTTCGACAAAGTATACCTGTTTGAGCTGAATCCGGTGTTACTCTCCTTTGTGTATTGTGTTGAACTATCCTGTGTGGATTTACTGTTTACTCTCCTTTGTGGATTGTGTTGAACTATCCTGTGTGGATTTACTGTTTACTCTCCTTTGTGGATTGTGTTGAACTATCCTGTGTGGATTTACTGTTTACTCTCCTTTGTGGATTGTGTTGAACTATCCTGTGTGTATTTACTGTTTACTTTCCTATGTGGATTAATTTTTCTCTCCTTCATGGATTGGGTTGTGCTTTTCTGTGTGAGTATACGTTTTTCTTTCCTGTGTGGACTGGGTTGTGCTTGGGCTCGGATGTTGGAGCCGAATGGGAATTGATGACTTAGGTATATGTATGGGAATATACCTAAGCAGTGTCAGTCGTTACTTCGTGATTGTATATTTCCTTGTGGTTTATCCTTTGTGGATTTCGGGAGACCTTCGGGGGTCTCGGGGTCCCTACTGAGTAGCTTATACTCACCCCTACACGGGCTATGCCCGCACTTCATTGTGTTGGATGCAGACGACGGACAGCGCAGCAGAATCGTGGTGGAGGCTTGTGGAGCAGGACAGTACCTGGAGGTGGACCACTGGGCGGGACATACTCGGAGCGGACGGCTGGACGGAGGAGTTGTGGAGGCTATCTGTGCTCACCCTTTAGGTGAGACTTCTATAGGATGGCTCGATGCTGCTACTTTTCATTTCAGTTGCTTTTTCCCCTTTTAGTTGTACTTTACAGTTGGGATTTTATTTCCGGCCCCTTTTACTTTCAGCACAGCTTGTTACAGTTTTTACTTAGTGTTTACTCTTTCCGCTTTCTTACTCTGTGGTGGTTGTTTAATTTACAAAGGAAATGTCTTCCCTGTTTATTGGTATTTACGCCTTGGTGCTAGTCACCAGCCCCTGGCCTATAGAAGGCGGGCTTGGGGTAGTCACGGCACGGGCCCCGAGGACGGGTCGTAACAAATTGGTATCAAAGGGAGGTTCGGTTCTACCACAAACTCTGATCTTTCTTCTATGTAAAGAAATAGTGTTCAGTGTATTGGGTGTGGTTATCAGTCCAGGGAGTCCAGTGTTGGTGCGGCGGCCGACGTATCCGTACACCAGGACCCTGACTTCTGATTTCCGACTTAATGCACGAAAACATTTATTGCATGTGTGTTCAAGTTTTCTTTGTGATTACTTGTGTCAGCTCACCAGGTATACAGTTCTGACCGTGGCACACCTTTTTCCTTTCAGGATGTCCCCATGATGGTAGCTAGCTAGGGTTCCGAGAGTCGAGTGTGACGACAGCCCACTGAGCGACGAGGCCTCGGTGTAGGGCCCTTTGTCAGTAGTGGCACTGGCAATAGCTCTACCCACCGAGCCACCGATACTTCCAGCACCAGTCACTGATGATGCACGTCGCCTCAGTGCACTGCATGAGTTCCAGCACCAGCAATCGCCCAGGTTCCGTGGGGAGAAGGACCCCCAGGTAGCCTAGGACTAGCTGGAGGCAGTAGTGAGAGTTTTTCGGTTAGTGAGGACACTATCAGACGTCATGGTGATCCTCGCAGTGAGCCTACTGCACGCGGCAGCGGGCCGATGGTGGAGCGTGATACTCTAGGTGCACGACGAGACATCTCTTCTCTGGATGGACTTTGAAAGAATCTTCTGCTCGGAGTTCGTCCCAACCACCCTCCGTGCGGTGCGCATTCAGGAGCTTCTTCAGCTGCGGAAGGGCAGCTTGACAGTGGCTCAGTACTCGGCGAGATTTACTGATCTCTCACGCTACTCCACAGATATGGTACGGGACACGTTCTTCCGGGCCCGAACCTTCGAGCAGGGACTGAGGCATGATATCAGGGCTTCGATGATCTCCCTCAACATTCCGACGCAAGAAGAGGTGTTGGAGAGATCCCTTTTAGTAGAGAGTTTGCTCGCCGAGCAGGCACCAGTGGCAGGACCCTCCGCAGGACGGCCTGTATCAGGGTCTTCTGCAGCTTCCAGTCGATAGGTGACGCAGAGGTCCAAACGGGCTAGACCATTAGATGGGCAGTCTCAGGATGAAGATTCAGTTGTGCGGGTCACCCGAAGGAGAGCCAACTACCCGAGGGGAAAGCATTGCTACGCATGCAGCGGGCGAGGTCACATGGATCGAGACTGCCCGACTCGTCTTATAGATGAGCAGAAGGTGGTAGAGGGACCTCCCAGACAGAGGTTCGGCCACGGTGGTCCACAGGGTGTAGGCGGAAGAGGAAGAGGAGCTGGCCGAGTAGTAGATGGTGGGCGACACTTTGAGGTGTTTCCACCACCACCACCACCAGGAGGTCCAACCCCGACCGCAGGGAGTTGGTGGACATGCGAGAGCTCAGCTTCAGGAAGCTGAGGCCTTCGATCATGGAGCTCTGAGAGCAGATGGACAGGAGTGGAACTAGTGGATACGTCCTTTGTACTTCTAGTTCCTTGTTGTTGTTGTTGTGTAGTGTCTTTGTATTATGAGATGCAATAGTAAAAGACGCTTACCTTTGTGATGTTTTCATTCCTGCCCTCTTTTGTGTTGTTACTAAGAGGTTCCAGTTAGTCTGTTGACTTGACCCACACGTGTGAGACATCTACTGGAGGAGACCCAGTTACCACACACTGATGCGGATAGTGTGACTCAACCCTTGGAGGCGAGAGTAACGGTTGGATCTCTTGGTAGTAGCGTCGAGGCCTTACGACATCATCCTTGGTATAGATTAGTAACATACATGTCGGGATTGACTGTATTAGGAAAAGGAAGTGGTTCATCCAGGGGATGAGACTAGATTTCTCTTATCGGCAAAGAAGAAATCTTAGCAGTTCTTGTGGGATCGGAGATTTTCCAGGTCATCCAGAAGCGGATGAGTATAGCTCAGAGCCGACAGAAGTCCTAGGCTGACAAGATGTGGAGGCCACTTGAGTGCAAGGATGGTGACCACGTCTTCATGCGGGTCTCACCTCGACGTGGATTACGGAGGTTTGGCCGAAGCAACAAGTTGTCTCCACGCTTCATCGAACCCTTCTAGGTCCTCAGCATGATTGTCAAGGTGGCTTATCGCCTGGATCTACTACCACAGTTGCACCGGGTGCACGACATCTTCCACGTATCTCAGCAGAGGAGATACGTGCACGACCCGACGCAAATATTTGACCATGGAGAGCTGGTCTTTGATGATGGGGTGACTTTTGTGGAGGTCCTAGTGGAGATCGAGGATCGACAGGAGTGGGTCCTATGTGGACGATCGATTCCTCTAGTGAGCTTCAGATGGAAGCTCGAGAACCTCCAGGAGAGCACTTGGGAGCGGGAGGCTCAGATGCATGCTCAGTATCGCCTTTGTATCCCTAGGATTGTGGGGAAGCTTTACGGGGACGTAAATCCCTGTGGTGGGAGTAATATAAAGACCCATAAATTTCAAGGAAAGTTTTTTCTTAATTTTCTTTGGAATTTTACAAGAACGCATCTTCTGACAGAACCTGATTCCGAGGCCCGGTGTGCCCGGAATCACTTTCTGAAGTTTGGCTTGGGTACGTTCAGTGAACGGACGAGCAGGTTTTTCTAACTTTTGAACCCGTGCCCAGAATCGAATTCTGAGGGCACCGATGGAATTGCAACGCCGGTATTTTCATAGAAACACCTCTTCCGAAGTTGCTTTTTCTCGGTTGTGGTTTCTAATTTTTGGGTTTTAAGTAATGAAACAAAATAAAGTTGTGCGACAATTTTATTTTTATTTCACTTAAAGCTGCTTAAAGACCACTTTATGCTGCTTAATCGGAGTTGATGCGGATACGGTGCTATCCAAAAATATCCTACCCCTTTGGTAGGATATTTGTGATGTGGGGCCCGCACGAGCCCCACCGTTTCTTTTCCACTAAGTAACACAACCGCAAAAACCCGTCATTATGAATGTCAACTGACACGTTTTCTTAATTTCTTAACGCATCAATTAATTGGGCGGTTTTAGTCGTTGAATTAATTCTACGAATTAATGGGTCGTTACTTATCTCTTTTTCATTTGTTTGCATGTTAATAAAATAAGACCAAAGCTTTTTCTCCTTAAGTGTTGTTCATTGAGAGGATTTGACAAACCTCAAGTTCATTATCCTTCTTCGTGAAGAACGTGAAAAACGCGAAGAACGCGAAGAACGTCGGCCTTCGACAAAGGGCGACAAAGAATGTCGAGCCCTCGGAGATCGACGACGCAACGCCAAGTACCGCGACGCCGACTGTTCTTCTTCCGCGACGTTCTTCCGCGACAATCCAACCTCGTGACAACCTTCGATCGACAACAACAAAGTAGGGGGCTGTGCTTATTTTAAATCTCTTTGTGGGTTATAACAACATCACAAATTTAATTATTATTAATTAAATCTGTTGTTTCTTGATCCTCGGAGATCATTGACGCGATGCCCTTCCGCGACGACGCGACGCCATTCCGCGACGCGACGCTCCACTTGTTCCACGACGGTCAATTCCGCGAAGAATGCATGTGCGACGACTTGACAAGGTAGGGGTTGTTTGTGAGGTAATTTATATTCCAGTGATTGTTTCTTTTAAAACAAAGAACCCGGTTTCCTAAGAACAATTTTAATTTATTAAAATTGTTTTCGATTATGTTTTCTATGTTTGATTATTTTCTCACGTTTGTTATCATCTAACGCGGAGGGTGCGGGTTAAACAAACACGGCCCGAAAACCCTACGTAGGTTCTTCGTTGATTTGCGGATTTGGCGGGCGATGATGAAATGTACTGTAGAGGCAATATGATGACTCTGCAGTGAAGACCGGGACCCGGGAGGAGCAGCGGCACAGACGAGAAGGAAATCAGACCACCGGAGCAACTCCCATGGCCCACGAAAGCCACCGGCGGCGCCGGCGGCCGGAGTCAGCGGCGCTAGCGGACCCGCGACCACGCAGGTCCGGCGAACATGTGGGACGCGGCCTTTGCCGCGTCCATTGACCAGGGCGGCCCCCCACGTGTGCAGCGAGACCCCCGCGCTGCTCGACCGCTCGGCTGAGCCGAGCCAGGCCGGCCAGCCGGGCCGGGCCGCGCCCTGGCCGGGCCGGACAGGGTCCAGCTGGGTCGGACCCGGGTCAGGTCGACCCGGTTCGGGTCGACCCGGGCCCAGACCCCCCATTTCCGGACCTTTTCGGTCTTTTGCTCATAACATATTCTACGAGCATCCGATTGACGTGCCGTCATCTACAATGCCATATTTAGATCGAGACAGTCGTTTCGGTATATCACAATCAAGGTTTCGGAATACTTTGGGTTCGGCCAGGTTGGTTTGTACACGAAACCAACTGGGCCCTCGGAGCGGAAATACTCATATCTTGAGCTTCGAATGTCCGATTGACGTGTCGTCGACTTCGTTGAGTTCCTATAAGTGAGAAGGATCTTTTGGAATACTCCGACTGAGGTTTATATGCAGGTGGAGTATGGTCGGGTTGGTTTTTCCTTAAAAACCAACCGAGCCCCTGGGACGAAAAAGCCAATAACACTCAGACCGGGCGTCCGATTGACGCGCCGTCTGCGACGTTGAGTTCCTGTTGACGATACAGAACTTTTGGATACATCAATTCTAGATCTTGTGTCAGTTGATGTATCAGCCTCTCGGATCGTGGAGAGGACCCTCCCAAACGAGCTTGCTGTGTGCGGGAACCCTAGTGTTGGCTACGACTTCAACGACGACGATTGTGTAGAGATCCTCAGTGGACTGCGACGATGAAGAGTGATGGTCTTGTATCCTATGTGGGTCCCAACTGTGCCGGTCTGGTATCCTATGTGGGTCCAGCTTAGATGATTCAGTGCTGGTCCTCTATCCTATGTGGGTCCCAGCATATATGAATCTATGAAGAGCGCTGGTCTTGTATCCCATGTGGGTCCCAGCTGTGCTGGTCTTGTATCCTATGTGGGTCCCAGCTTAGATCATTCAGTGATCTTCTTGTATCCTATTTGTGTCCCAGCAGAGATGAATCAATGAAGAGTGCTGGTCTTGTATCCTATGTGGGTCCCATCCGTGCTGGTCTTGTATCCTATGTGGGTCCCAGCTTAGATGATTCAGTGCTGGTCTTGTATCCTATGTGGGTCCCAGCATAGATGAATCAATGAAGACAGCTGGTCTTGTATCCTAAGTGGGTCCCAACTTAGATGATTCAG
This sequence comes from Viscum album, assembly GCA_963277665.1. Taxonomy (NCBI): domain Eukaryota; kingdom Viridiplantae; phylum Streptophyta; class Magnoliopsida; order Santalales; family Viscaceae; genus Viscum; species Viscum album. The sequence goes on along the minus strand of OY728141.1, from coordinate 434,621,960 downwards.
TATCTATATCTGATCATCCCTTTCACCTTTCCGACGAAGTATACCTATGTGAGCTGAATCCTGTGTTACTCTACTTTTTGGATTTTGTTGAACTATCATATGTGGATTTACTGTTTACTCTCCTTTGTGGATTGTATTGAACTATCCTGTGTGGATTTACTATTTACTCTCCTTTGTGGATTGTGTTGAACTATCCTGTGTTGATTTACTATTTACTCTCCTTTATGGATTGTGTTGAACTATCCTGTGTGGATTTACTATTTACTTTCCTATGTGGATTACTTTTTATCTCCTTCGTGGATTGTGTTGTTCTTTTCTGTGTGAGTATGCGTTTTGCTTTCCTGTGTGGACTGGGTTGTGATTGGGCTCGGATGTTGGAGCCGAACGAGAATTGATGACTTAGGTATATGTATGGGCATATACCTAAGCAGTGTCGGTCGTTACTTCGTGATTGTATTTTTCCTTGTGGTTTATCCTTTGTGGATTTTGGGAGACCTTCGGGGGTCTCAGGATCCCTACTGATTAGCTTATATTCACCCCTGCACGGGTTATGCCCACACTTCGTTGTGTTGGTTGCAGACGACGCACAACGCAGCGGAATCGTGGTGGAGGCTTGCGGATCAGGACGGTACCTGGAGGTGGACCACTGGGCGGGACGTACTCGGAGCGGACGGCTGGACCGAGGAGCTGTGGAGGCTATTTGTGCTAACCCTTCAGGTGGGACTTCCAGAGGATGGATCGATGCTGCAGCTTTTCATTTTAGTTGTTGTTTTCCCCTTTTAGTTGTACGTTACAGTTGGGCTTGTATTTCTGGCCTCTTTTACTTTCAGCACAACTTGTTACAGTTTTTACTTAGTGTTTACTCTTTCCATTTGGTTACTCTGTAGTGGTTGTTTACTTTAAAAAGGCAATGCCTTCCCTGTTTATCAGGATTTATGCCTTGGTGGTAGTCGCCAGCCCCTGGCCTTTGGAAGGCGGGCTTGGGGTAGTCACGGCACAGGCCCCGAGGAGGGGTCGTGACAGCTAAGTCCCAAATACATCGACCCCTTTGAAATTCATGTTCTCATTGGATTTGTTGCATAGAAACTAGAACTTCCACCGACCATGAGTTGATTACATGATGTATCCATATATCCATAATGGAGAATTACATACTAGATCCCTCAAATATACTAAATTCAGAGGTGGTAAAACTAGAAAAATATATCTCTTATGAGGATCATCCAGTAAAGATCATGGATTGTAGAGATAAATTTATATGCAAATAGACTACTCACCTAGTCAAAGGGGATTGAAAAAACTATAGGTATTAAGAGGAGTCAAGTGAAATGGTGGAAGAGATGAAGGACAAGTACACTATACTATTTTTACCATAGCATTTATAATTAAATTTGATGGGATAAATTTCATAAGGGGGAAGAATGATGTAACCCATAATTTTATTAATTGAATTTCCCTTCTTATGATTATGATATGCAGTATCAAATACATACATAACATAGAGAAACCTAAAACAATTTCTCATAAACAAATAATTAAACATTATTCATCAAATAAGCCTTTAATATTTCCAAATATTACTTTGTATCAATTAATAGAATTTAATGTAACCAGAAAGGGATTAGTTTGATCTTCTTAATCCATATTAATGATTTCACTCAGGAAAAAGATGTATAAAAAATAATATTTATAGTAATAAAAATAATTTTTTTGACAAATTTATTAATTACCTTTAGAGAATATATAATTGAATGATGAATTAATAGAATAAGAGGTATTTATAGGAAGTATTAAACCAATATGATCGTTATCAATATGACTATTAAGAATAGTAATATGATAGTCAGGAATAATAATCTGGTCATTGAAAAAGTAACCTCACATATTAAAGTATTATATAACATTAAAGTATCTTATCTATAAAAATATAATATATTTATTTCAATGTACAAGTAAATAAATGTTTTTAAAATGATAAATTTTGTTTTGGTATTTTTATAAAATGTAAATATTTTATTTTCAATTTTAGAATTAATATAATGATTTAAAATAAAATTCATTTTCATAAAATGGTTTCATAAATTAATATTATTTTGTATTATAAATATTTTTAGGATACCCTCATTATTTTTTCAAATGGTTTGGAAATATATTATAATATTAATATATATATTTTTCTAGTAAATGAGGATTCTATTTAAAAATTAAATTTCTTATTTTTATAAAATTATTTTAACAAAATTTATTCCATTTTTGAATTTAAAATTTTTTAAAATGGTTAGGGTTATTTTTTGTATTTTTTAAAGTAATTTAATTTTTAGAGAATTTTGAAATATGATAATTAACAGTATATAATATTATTACCGAAATACATGAATATTTGAGTCACGGATGATTTAGGAACCCATTATCTAGAAAAGAACTATTGATGTTTTTTATAAAGTCACATGAATCAATACTATTATTATTATTTATCTAAATTAATAAACTAATGAAAAAATAATCAAAAACACCCCTCTCATCCCCTTATAAATACCACACCTCACAACCGTTTCTCATCACACCTTATAAGCTTTTTAGTTTTTCAATTTTATTCCCATTTCAAATTGAAATATTATTTATCACATCCAATTTTCCTTGGTCTCACTAAAATATCAAAACCATGTTCCATAAGGAGTTTCACATAGAGATGAGCTTTAAGAGGTAAAAGCCTCTATTTTTATCTTTTAAATTTTTTCATTTTTCTTACTTACCCACACCCATATCTAAATTGAAATGATAATTTAAGTATTATGTCTATTATGTTTATTTATTTATTTTTAATATAAATTTCATCATGAAATCCCTTTGCTTCTATGTTTTTTTGTAAAAACAAAATCATTGTCCATAATATGCCAGTCCACCTCTTTTACAGATAACGAGTTTTCGTATTCCATTACCACCTTCAAGGATTTTAATAAAAACATTATTATGGTTAAATAAGATGTTAATATGTATATTTTAACTTATTTCAAGTTATAGAAGTAATATATTGAAATAATACTAAATAAAATGATTCTATTTTGTGTTGGTTTTAAAAACCACAAAAAATAAACTAAACATTTATCATTAGAATTTTATCAAATGAATCATCCTAAATTGAGAATAAATTTATTATATATGACCATTTAAAATTATTTAATTTAATAAATACCATATAATTTCACTTTCGTAGTGCTATTACCATTTGAAAAGAATATCCATAAATATACACAAGTCAATTGACCCTAAAACCATGATACAAACACTCTCATAATGATGAAATAAAACTTTAAAACTCTTCAAAGAGGATATAAATGAACAATGTAAAAAGTAAAATAATAAAAATATCTATTTAAAATATTATTAATTATATAATTAATTAATCTAATATTATTATCAAGGAGAATAATCCCAAGTACAGAACACATTCTGATATAAGGTAACGAATCCCAACAAACCACCATTATACCTTTAGGTAACACTTTGTCTCTATTTAATCTAATGTAGGTTTTCACTATTATTATATAATTCTCTTCAATTATGTTTATATATTCCATGAATGCGTATATATCTTAATTCAACACTATTTTGTGGTTAAATATATGTTTGAAAAGGTTCCCTTCTCAATCCTTCTTGGTAAGAAAGCTTAATTATAGGGAACTTCTCTATTTCAAACCCATTTTCTATTAAACTCCATAAAATATTTTAGTCCACAATTATTTTTCAAAATTAACTCAAAATATCATGAAAAATAATTTTAGTTATTTTTTTATTTTATGTAAATAATTATTACTTCACTTTTTCGAAGACTCATCATTGTTTTCCCTAAAATTGTTCTTAAGTGGAACAATTCTAATGAATATGGAAAATATTTTTAATTTTTTCACATCAATTAGAAATCATTATTCATGATATATTATTATATTTTCTTTTATTAAAGTACACCAATGATTTATATCGTTTATTTTATAGATACCATTATTATATACCCTTAAGTTATGCCTAATGATATAATTAAAAAACTTCATTTCATTTCATGGGTAGCCCTTTTGTTTGTTCCTTATGTTTTATTCTTCATACGACACAAATATTCATGTATATGTTATGATTGATGTGCCTATATAGAACTATAATGAATTGTGTATAATTATAGTTTCAAGAGACATTATGTATGGGAGTGGGGAGTAAACCTAATACATTAGGCAACACTGTTCACCATGTGATACAGTCTTGGATGATTACTTGAATCATGTTTATGTCATGCTATGTGTTGTTTCCATAGTTATATGTGTCCAAGATCATATGATTCCATGTACTATAATTTATGCTTCCATATATTTATTCATGATCCATTACTTTTATGTTATAATGTTATAACTTATAAATAATGTGATATTCTTCATTCTTATGTTTATTCCTAACTATGTTTTTAGGTCATCCATTTGATCCATGTATTCCCCAGGTTATCTTACATTGATGTAGGATGTCAAGTAACAATAGGATCTCATTATAGAGATTAAAAAAACATTTTTTATTCTTGCTCCATTTTTATGTACCCACTAATCCAACGAAACTATAATTTTGGAACCTTTTTTGTATTTAACGGATATTTATTCATATATTAATGTAATAATATGTGTAAAATGGTAGGTTTTCTGTATAATCTTATTGTAATTTTTTAAACAATGTACTTTTTGAAATTTTACAAAAAATGTGAAGGGAATATTTTTATAACTTATAAAACATGAATGGAATTTCCCTATGTCATGGTGTTTTAATACATTGAAGATTCAATTATATGTAAAAAAGGTGATTTATCGTGAAAAGAATTTATATATTACATGAATAGTTTTTGTATTTTGAATGGTAATTTAAAAATTCGAAAGATTATTTTAAAAAACAAGGTTTTAATGAATTTTTAGTAGTATCTCTAATCAATAATGACAACAAAACTTGATTCTACTATTGATTTATCAGGGTTGTGGTCATAGGATAAGATCCTTATTATTAATCTATATGAATTATGACTATGTTGAAAATTATTTATGAACCTTATTTACATGGTTAATGTTATTACAAAATGTTTATAAAACCATATTATTTTCATGGTTTTTGACATGATGAATGTTTTCGGATATTATGCCACATAGAAGAATGGATTTCAATTTGTGAAGGGTGGGACATGTATCTCTTTCAAATATATTAAATTGTTTGTTATATCTCATGAGATAGTTTTGAGAAAAAAAGTCAACATTCTTGATCAATTATTGGAAAAACTTGAAATTTTTGATCTATTATAGGAAACAAGTTGATGTAATTTAACTATTATCAAAAACTGTTATTGATCCATAATTTATTCGTTATAGTGTTTAACCTTGAAATATTAAATGGTTTCTATACATATGATGGTTCCACACACATTTATTAATTGACCTTATGGTTCAATATGGAGTTATGATATATCACATTCTTATGGTTTATGTATTTTGAAATTATAATTTATTATTAAATAAATCATGTGTATGATCTTTAACATATTGGGTATAAACCTTTAAGGTTATGGTTCTAATCTCATACCCTTATTGTTTTCTTATTATTTCATATGATCATTGATTGATATATCTTGTGCCTATCTTTACTAATAATTTGAGCGAACCATTTCTTATGTTTTCTTTCTCCTACTAATGAAGAAATTTATTATGGATGAGATATCTAATATTGATACTAGTTACGATGAAATAAGTCGGAGATGGGGTAGATATGCTATAATTTTTTTTCCATGTTTTCAAAGTCACTGGACCTATATAATTCTAACATATATGGTTATGTTATGTAATAAAAACTCATCTAAATTAATATAATATTATTATATGAAAATATTTTGGATGCTATAGTTGCTATGAAATAAAGGTTTACTTAGCTTTTTTAAACCGTAATGAGAAAATATTTGTGAGGAATTTGGGGATAAATCTAATTATAGGATAAAATCCTAATGATTTTGTAATGATCATGAATGAACTAGGATAAACCTATGGCTTTAATGAATAAGGTTTCATAATTTATAAATTATATAACTAATTTGTAAGTATTATATGTTTTCCAATATGAATATTATTTTTAATATTATGTTTTTTGGTTTTATTAAATGGTTGAAAACAAAATAAATATTTTTAACAATGGATGTGATTGGAAATTCAATGATTTTTCTCCTAATAAATTGAATGATATGTGAACTAGAAGGAGAGAACATATGATTATTCTTAATGTTATATCAAAATGTATGATTAAAAATAGAAAAATAGGTGAGTTTTATAGAATATAAAATAAGATGAAAATTAAATTTTGTGGAACTTTATGTGTAAATGATAATGGTGGAATGAAATTTAAATTTTCTTCTTATTAGGAATGTGGAAGTAATAACATATAATAATATCTCAAATATAGGGGAATATTATTTCTATATGGAAATAAAGGTAAATTACCAATGAATTTCCATGGAATTAAATTTCATAAATGTGGGAAACCATGACGTCATTAGAGTCAATTTATTCTTCAAAAAGATAAATCCTACATTGTGGACCAATTTTATGTAAATATTTGAAGTAAAGGTTTTAGTGTATTAATTTATTAGGATTCATGAATTATATCAAAGATATTGTGGTTCTAAGAATCATGAAACATATAAGGATTATTTTAAATTTTGGAATAATATATTTCTTCGTGTATTTTTAACAAAATATTTATAAACACCATCACGTGTTTAATAGTTTAAGGTAAAATTCATTGAATCCCATTTTTGGGATTTAAGTTATATCATTTTAATTTATCTAATGAATATTCCCTTTTCATGAGTTTAAAGGTTTTGATAACATTAACTGTTTATTTTATCATTGATTATTAAGGTCATTTTAAAGATGATAAACTTATTTCTATGGATTTTATATGACTTATATTAATAGTTTTTTGAAAAAAGGATAACATGTCACATCTATCAAGGTCATGGGGATTGAACTCATAGCCAAAGGGTGAAAAGGGTTAAATTTCTACAACAATCCTCTATTATATCTTATTTAAAATAAAATTTCATTATATCAAATCATTTTACATTTAAATATTATGTTGATTTTATGAACAAATGTTTTATTTTATAGATAACCATGGGATTACAAAAAAATTATTGGGACATTAATGTTATTTCAAAATAAGTTCAGTAATTTGAGAAACATATATGAATAAGGTAAAAAAATTATAGGATATTGTTTCAATGATATTAGTTAAATGATATTTTTCATGTATATATTATTTCAATTTGTCTTTATAGTGATTCAATAGATTATATGATTATGGTATACACATTTTTGGTATGATATATTAAAAGTGATTTATGTTATTTTGAGATAAATTTTATATTTATCATGGAAGAATATGATATCAAATCATTAAAATTTTTGGCTATTAATATTATTCTACAATATTTTAAATAATTTTATGGTTTTTATTTATCTCATGATATATGTTGGAATTTTAGTGTTATTATTGATTCTTTGGTGGTTAATGGTATATTTATTAATAATATAGTTTATTCATTTTTATAATTACACTATGCTAACCATTTTGGTTTTTGTTAGTCTATGAAGAAATGAGGAATATTTTTTATCCTTTTATGGATTATGTGATCCGTTATAAGTTTATTTTTGTGCTTTAGGAATAAAAAAATTCATCTTGAATTCTCAAAATTTGGAGAAATAATTTAAATGTTCAGTAAATTGGTTAGATAATGAAATTATTATTTAAAGTAATTACATTTCATTTTTTTTGTTAGTATAAATGGAAAAAAATTCATTGTCTCTAGTAAAAGTATATTAAGAAAAAAATTATCTTATTGTAATCAATTACAATGAATGGATTGTCTTTCTACCCCACATAGATTCATGGGTTTATGTTTGTTACCGTTCTAATGACCATGTTCTGTATCACTCTCAATTACTCATTTGGTGTTATTATTCTCTTCTATGATCATATTTTCACTTCCCATTTATGTTATCATATTTAGAAACATTTTTTAGTGACCATTGTACTTCCATATCATTTTTAATGTGTTTTTTATAAACTCTTTTTGTAGTGTGGGTGTTCAACAAAAGGACATCCAAAATATAAGAACCATGATTAAAAACAGTGTGAACGTAATACCAAATGATTTTAGAAAAAAAATTCTTTTTGAATAATTTATTTTCTTTAATAGGATGTGTTACATGCTAAACCGAGTTCAAACGAACCAATATCCACTATTAAAATATTATTATGTGAATGTTATATGCCAGAAATTAAATTGGAATATATGAGTATGATAAAATATTTTATGACACATATATATGTATATATATCCTTATAAATATAAATATATTGTTAATTTTTAGTAATGAATCACCCAATTTTTATTAATGTAATTTTAGGCTATAGAAAAACGACTTCATCATAAAAGGTTTTATTTTAAAAAAATTTAACAAGATTATGTAAATTTTATAAATTTTATTTAATAAAAATAATATAGTTTTTTATGTCAACATATAACAATTCTTCTGGTTTATTTTTTGGTGTTTTTTTGGATATGATTGATTTTTTAGTGAATATAAAAATAATACAGAATTTTATTAAAAATGGTTTTTCTGTTTCCAACATTTAAAAAGATTTGATATATTTAAAAATTTGTTTTAAATTAATTTTCTTATTTTATTATTAATAATAAAATTATTTACATTATAATCAATTTTATGGTTTAATGTTTTATAAAATCATATTTATACTTAAATATTCATTTTTTTAAATCATAATTTTTTTATGTTTTTTACATTTATTACAATATTAATTTCTATCAAATAAAAGAATTTATGTTTATAAAATAGATTTTTTTTGGATTCATAAATTAAATTTATCCTATGATGGGTGTTTACATATTTCAGACGAAGTTAACTTTTTAGTGGATGGTAAACAATAATTTTTTATAAAATATGTTATCTTTAATGATATCACTAAGATATAAACATAATAAAATAAAATATGACACTTGTGAAATAAATAAAGAATTATAAAATGATAAAAATATAAAACATAATTAATTTTAAATATATATATATAAATTTTAATTTATTCTATGATAAATATGAAAATCATTTCTAATGTCGATGAAGAGCTTACGCAGAGTTGGAAAAGTCAGATTTGGTACTCTAAAGATATTATTTGAGATAGTGTAAGTCATTTTTTTTATTTTTTATTAAATATTAATTATTCTAAATATTTTAGTCATTATAAATTATTTATTCACTTATATAACAATCCGATTATCAAAATGTTGGTGTAATTCTTGAGCATGGCCTAAAAAGTAAAAATAACATATTAAGTATGTTTTTTTGAAATATGTATAGGATATAATAAATATGGAAGTAACATAAATTCCCATTTAGAAAATAATAATCAGATTTTCATTATTTTTTTATAGTTTTTATGTATTAAATTAGTACCTTAAGTGCATGCACAATGCCGACAAAAGATTTACTTAATTAATATAAAAAATGATATTAAAAATACTAAAACTAATATAATTTTAAATTATTAAGTGTTCCCACGAATTTTTTAGATCTATATGTCCTTTTATTTAAATTTTAAATGATTACATTAGAAATTTCCTTTTTTATTGATGTATATATTTTTAAATTAAATGAATTTTAAAAAACATGAAAATAATGATATTTTATCCAAATAATATTTTATTAAATAATTGGAAAATAATAAAAATCATGACATAAGAAAAATTTTATATTATATGTTCTAAAATTTTATAAATGGACAACTTGCAACCAAATATTTACCTTATAAGTGAAACAGTATAGCCTTTATAATTGAAATTTTTGTTACCATAGTAATAATTAAAATTGGATAACAAAGTTTAAGAAAAATGATAGTGTTTGAAATGAAAAAAAATTATGAATGTTTTATTGGTTAATGGTTCGGAAAATATATCCTATATTAGTTTCTTATTAATAGACATTTTTATGATTTTTCTCTCAAATAGTCTTATTATATTTTAAGTTTTTATGAAATTACCAAATTTCCCCTCACCTCAATTATAAAAAGGAACCCAATCCTTTAATCATTTATATAATTTTGAACATTATATAATGAAAGACTTTACTAATTTATATTATCAGATAACCTATCCCAATTTTACAGGTTCTTTTCATCCAAAAAAATACCCACCCTATATCCCTTTAGAGGAGATCCAAAGAAGTCATTTCAAAGAAGTGGTAATCACTATAACCGATCATTTTCATTTATAGTCTTATTTAACTCTTATAAATAAAATTTATTTATCATGAAATAATAACTTAATTATCTTCAATTTTTCTAAATTTTATTATCATTATGAAAAAAACACTTATAAATATTCTTTTCTGTCAAACATGAACTAAATTTATCTCTCTTGTGCATGTACCACTTACCGTCTCCATGTAGTGATTAAATCCATTTTTCATCACCATATGATATATATGGGTATTATTTAGGTGTTAATGTTTAAATATGAAATTTATGATAAAATTACAAAAGTTTAATGTTAATATTAGGTATAAATTATTACAATATGATATTTCAGGATATGGTAACGTTGTTCATGAGTATGTGTGGACTGTCACCTCCACGAAGTGATGTGATTTGTTTTTTATATATACTATACATGGATTATCGTTATGATGAATTTTATTAGAATTTGTGATATATATTATTTAATAATAATTTATTAAATTTGAATTATTATTTTCCTTTCTTTCATTCCATAATTTGATAAATGGAGACATTGTTCATGGGTACATATGACACACCATCTCTATAAATAGTGGAATTAATTTTTCTATATCTACTTTATTTAACGATTATAAATATTTTTATAAAAAAATAAATTTTTTATAACATCATTTACATTCTTTAAATTATGGTACTATTATCAAATTATATGTACCGGGACATACAAACTGAAACATGCTTGAAAAACAAAGCGGTTATCTCCTAGAAAAATGATTTTAATAAAAAAATTAATAAATGAGTGTTAAGATGTCATACATAAATAATAAACATTATAATAGATATGAATATGGTTGTTAGAAAAATTTATAATAAATACATATTTTTTATACATGAGGATTGGATGTGAATGAGGAAAGGCTGGACTTGTGGTAAGAGATTATCAGCTCACTTTTGTTTCTGTTGGACACATGACATAATCACACCTTGTTTTTTTATGTTGTGCATATACTAAATATGAATGTATTTTATGATACTTATTGTATATTTAAGGTGATATACATATCCATATAAATTTATTTATTTTAAGGGGATATTGATTCAAATGTTACCAAAGCGGCATGGGATTTTTGATTCAATCCTATTTTATTCGGGATTTATCATACTAGAATTTACATTTTAGAAATTATATGATCATTTTATGATGAATCCCTTATATTATATTATCCTATATTAATTTTTTTAAATTGTAATTTTTGTTTTCATTTTCCTCTCATTAATTATCTAAGAGATCAAAAGGGTTTTTTTAAGAAAAATCAAAATCAATTTTATTTTTGGTTTAAATTCCACTTTTTTCATATAAATATTTTATAAAAAGTTTTTAAATAATTATAATAAGCTTATAAAATGGTTCATTAAATAAATTTTTTTTCTTGGGTGAATTATTTTATAAAAAATGACAAGGAATCTTCTTTTAATTATTCAAATGAGGTAATTTTTTACTTTTTTTCAAAAAATATGAATGGAATGTTTTTTATCATATACAACATGAATACAAATTCCCATCTTTATGATTCATAAATTTTTAAAATCTTCTTTCCTATATTTAAAAGGTGATTTACCAGGAAAATTGTTTATTTTTTATATACACATATTTTATATTTTGAAAAGTTATATTTCAGTTGGAAGTTTACAATTCTTAAGATGGTTTTCATGATATTTTAATGGTATCTCTATTCATCAACAATAATATCCCTTTAGTCATATTATGATTTTTTAGGGTTATTATACAAGGATACCATAATTATTCTTCATTTGGATGGATTATGATAATGATGAAAAATATATTTAAAACCGATTCCTTTTCTTAGGTTGTGATATGATGAATGTTTTATGATATTTTTGGAGCACATATGCATGTTTTTTATTATGGGAATAAAGGTGTAGGACCAAGCAATTACTAACCGTCCAAAATTTATACGATAAAAGAAAAGTAATAAAGGGAGGGGAAGGGTCAAAAAAACCACACCCAAAAAGAGATACATGTCCTAGGGAATAAAAAATAGTCATATTCATAAGTTTCACTGTCATCTGTCATCTCCTATTCAGAATTTGAGCAATGTTATTGGAAGATCACTATATGCATCTTCTGAATCCTTTTTTGTTCTGAAGTGAGATGAGACTTGGATCAGCTTTAATTTCATCACTTCGTATCGTCGTCATTCCTCTTAGAATATTTATAAGTTGATCTGCTAGACACAGTCCTTGTAAAATTAGAGTAATCCTTTATCAGCTTCCTCTTTGGGGGAGCATGGAAGATACCTTAAACTTTATTCTCTTTCACATATAGAATGGAAGCCTCAACCAATGCCCTATCCCTAATGATATGAACCATGTTGTAATTTATCTTTCCATCATCCTATGTTAAATCCCCCAACTTATTAGTTATGTCGTCCAAAACCATGACCTTCATGATCAAAATTTTGAATTCCCTAGAGATTTCTCAGACCTTCCCACCAGAACCAATTGTATGTCATGAACCTCACTTTTATTAGGAAAATAAATTAGATCCAGCCTTCTCTGGTCCAATTTCAAAGCCAAATTCTCAGAGTCCACATGTCCTTATTCATCAACATCAAAAGAAAACTTAGCAGACTAATCTTCCTTATGCACAAAAACACTATTATGAACCATCTTGAACATAAAAAAATCCTAGGCCTAGATGGCCTCAAACTCTATCTAGCTTTCTTATTTTCCATCATAAGCAGTAAGAGGAATGACCTGTGAAAAACCTTGATCCTTCCCATATCTTAGGTCATACCCGAAATAGCGTCCATCCATAGTTTTTACATACCCAGCACATACTTCTAGATACGGACGCCCTACAACTTCTCATAACATTGTCCAAGATTGGCATGTAGGTGACCAAAATGCACCTCACTTTGTCCAAATCCACCAACAATATGGGCATCATATCCCACTTCATGTTCAGTAGCTACGGAAAGACCAGAAAATGGGTACTGAGTCATTGAAAAAAGATACACCCCACGTGATCTATTTTTTAACCTTCATGTTTGGCATCATCTCCAATATGCTCCTCTGAGCCCAAACGCTCAAACTAGTTACCAAAAGAGATGCCATCAAGAACCTACACCACACTACCATTATGCACTTGACCAGATGGACAACGATGATGTGTCCCCTCTCAACCAATGTCAAGGGATACAATAAGGGTTTCTTCATCATAGTGGATGATTTATTCCCATCATCCACCCCCAAGACATGATACATTTTATCCAACACTTCACCTAAAAATCGAATTATTCATGCACCAAACATAACATCCTCACCAGAGCTTGTAACATCCCCCAATTTTATATCAAAAACACCAGCTACCACCAATTTCTTATCACAACAAATTCAAAAATCAGATTTCAATATGGAAAAGATATTACTGAAATTCATCTCTTGGGGTAATCGCTAAGACTAATTCAGTAGACGAATCACCCCTGCTACAGAAACCTCACGAACATCAAAAATGACTTTTCCACCTAAACCAGTCACCACACAAGCTAGCTTCTGCCACCACTATTATTTCTTCCAAAACTAAAAACCTGACTATGGTGACCCAACTTCATAAAATAAGAACAGAAATCAACCCATTATTCATGAACAACTGTATTCTTGTATCAAAAATCCTCCCCAACAAATATCCATAAAAATGAAACTGGTGCCTTTAATGTGTCAACTTCATTAAAAACACATGGAGAAATATGATGGAAAACTACCCAGGTCCTACTGTCCAAAAAAGATATCAACCCACCAGACTCCCGGATAGAGAAATGAAGGACATATTTTGAAAAGGATGGGGATGTTCTATAAATCTCACCAATGTACCAATCATTAGTGAATCAAGAATCATATAAAGATCAAATATCTTCCAAAATAGGAGGAATCTGACTCCAAAGAATCTTCGAGGGGCCAGTGACCATGAGAGGATAAGATCCTCTTTAGTTGAAAATTTATTCATGATGTGGAGGTCATAAATTAAACCCATATTAGCACAATACTAATGTCCCTAGGATTATAAAACTAACATGTCAAATGAGTCCACTGAGGGATGATGATTCATAAATCAAGAAAAAAGAATCATTATATTTAGAGAAGATGCCTTATTAAACTCCAAAATAATGATTTGGAGTTGTAGATGACTTTCAAACAAATCAATCACCATAGGGAATAAATCAATCTGAGGGAAAGGGGGTAGAAAATCTGGAAAAAAGAAAGGAGTGAAGATCTTATTTAGATCCTCATCAAGAATCAATAAAGGTACCACCTCCACTAAGGGGTGAGGGAGAGGTGTGGCAGTCATCATTGTCAAGGTTTTCAATGCGAGGGAGAGGTGCGACAATCAGCATGGTTTTCATTATGAAATGGTTAGGACCAATATATCCCTTTAATTCATTGGTTAAATTATTATATCTCATGATATAGATATAGGAAACATATTTATGTTTATGATTCATTATGAGAAACAAGTTGAAGTTCTTGATCCATTATGGGAAAAAAGTGTTGATATATGGTCTGATGGTCTTGGTAGTTAACCAATATATAAGAATTGGTTTCTAAAGTTATGACGGTTCTAGGCACATTTATGATAGAAAATTATGTTTCATTATTGAGTTGTAGTTATTTATCATTCTTATGATTCATGTATTTTGAATTGGTAAATTTATATGACATAACTAATGTTTATGATAATTAATATAATAGATATAAACTTTTTAAGTTATGTTTATGATATCATACCTATAATATTATATTATGATTTTATAAGATCATTGATTGATTTCTACCATGCTTATCCTTAATAATCATTTAAGCTTAACCATTACAATGTTTCTCTTTCCCCATGTAAATAATAAAGGTGTTAAGTATGATATGTCTAATAAGGGTACTAGTTACGAAGAAATGAGTGGGGTAAGATCAGATATTTTATGAAGTAGTTGTCTTTGTTTCCATTTTTCCAAAGTCATATACCTTCATGATTTTGGAATACACTATTATGTTAGGTAATGAATATCCATATTAATAGATGTAAAATTTATGTTAATAAATATGTTTCAATTATATTATATCCATTATCCAAATAATATCTCAGTATATATTGGATTTTATTATTTCATCATGGTTTTAGATTATTTTAAGGAGGTAGAAGAATAATTAAAAAGAGAACAATCATTAGTGATTTTCTGAACTGTAGTGTAGAAATAGTGTGATAAATATAATATATGAGGCTCCCTTATATATGTGAGGGGAGGGGAAGTCTTTAAATTACGTAAATATTAAATTAATAAAAATTAATTTTCAATGAAAAGAGAAACATAATATTTGAAACATTGGACATGGATTCTAGTAAATCCCATCATCCAATAAAATTGGACAATTATTGGTTATGTTTTCACCGTTACCATTTTGTTTTAACTTCCATTAACCCTTTTTATGATTTTCATGATATCAAAGTTTTTTACTCTTTAGGGGCCTTGAAATATAAAATAAAATAATTAGTAACCCCAGAACGGACCATTTTTGATATTTTAAACCTCATCTCATTAATGTAGAAGAGTATTAGATTACTATTAATTTAAAATTATTTCATAAAATTTTGTTTATTATAAAATATAATTAATGTCATTTTGGGAACTATTCCTTTAATTTGACTTTAAATACATGAAGATGAAATCATCTTTATAAAATAAACTTTTAGGGAATCCTTAATATGTTATATGTATCAATGAACATTTTCGGACAAAATAACACACCCAAACAATACTATTTTTGTATTTATTAAAAATATTTACATCATTTTTCTTCATCTTACACAATCCTAGTGTCAGTAATACATAATAATTTAAGCTAACTATTTCATTTTTAATAATTAAAAAAAATTATCATGAAAAAATTAATTCATGTTTAAAATAATAATTAGTATCTAACATAACCATGTTTTATCACTATGAAAACAATTTAGAGAAATTAAACCAAAGAGACTAACATTATGATTTTACTAAATATTTAAAATAATATTATGTTAATTATCAACAGGAAAAATAATTAAATTTCAATATTTTAAAATATATGATTCCCATGGTCAAAAAAATGTTTTATAATAAAATAATGATAAGTTTTTGGTGAGTTTTTAGGATTGATAACATTATTTTTAACTACAATGACCAAATTTTACATTACAAAGATGAGAAATATTGAAAAAAAATTATTCATAGAAACCAAAAATATAATATTTAGAAATTAACTTATGATAATAATGCAAAATGAGATGAAAAACATTTTTCTAGTAAATGCCTCATAATTCAAAAAATGAACATATAACAAAATCTGGTAAAATGATGATTCAAATTTGATTAATTATATTCCTTGAAATTAAATATTACTTATATTTCATTTATTATATGTTGAAATATTTTTAATTAATTAAAAATTTTACAAAAAATAGGTATTTTTCAATGTTCATTGAAAAATCAATCTATTCATATAAATACCATAATTAAACCATAAGATAATTTTTATATTATTAATTTTAAAATTTATATCATTTTTTAAAATAAAATTTCTATGATTTATATAAATTAATTGTATTATTCTCTCACTAAGAACAATCAAAATCATTATTGAAGAAAATGTATTTTTTAAGAAAAAATGACAATACTGTAAATTATGTTCATATTTACTAAAAATTATTAAATTTTTATATAATATAACCCTTATATATATATATATATATATTTGGTTGTTTATATTCATATCCCCCAATTCAAGGACTATGTTATATTAGTCAAATTTAAATAATATTATTTCATGGTCTGTTTAATCTTGGAGTTCTGTGTTGTATATTCTATCAGACATACTCTTATTTTTAAATAATATGGTGTTACATCATCACATCACATACTCATCACATCACATAAAAACCACATCATTTAACCTAGGGTGTACAATATCATGAACATGAAGGACATTAACATTGTACCATCCGCCTACCACACTTGCCACCAACCAAATGTCATATCCTCATCACCAATGGGTATCCTCTAAGACCAACCCATATAAACAATAGTTAATCCCCCTAACCAACCCATACCATCAATAATGTAGAATAATGATTAGTGAAGAGTATTTATCCATCCATCTATATCACAACCAATATTGGTGTTTTGGATGAAACGAAGATCCGAAAAAATTGATCATTTGTATGGTGTTCCAACTCAGGTGGGGATGAATTGATATATTATATGATACATGATAGATTGGTATAATTAAATAACCAACCTATGGGATCACAACAGCTACACATTCATATTCCACAACAATAAAACTGCACCAAATTAGATCCATCAAAAATGTTTCCACCATAAAATGTATCACATCACATAACCACTACACATAGTAACACAATTCCACTTTAAATTATAGGTTCCACAATTTTATATATTTAATGAGGATCCACATACTTTCATATACTAAACTATTTCATTCAAATTTACTCATCCCATCTATTTAGTGTTCAATTCAACTGATCCAACTAATTCACAACAATTCTAGTACATTCTTAATCATTTACAAAACCATTATATTTCATTTTATAAATTATAATTCATTCCATGGATAATATGGTAACTAATAAAATCAAAAAACACAAAATCTCACCCATATCATATCGACCATTTAGACAACACCACATTAGTTGATCCATCTCATTATAGAAACCACTTAGCTCAACAATCTTACATCATAACCACCGCACAACACAACCTCCAAAAATTACTATTATAGCATGACTTCCCACATTGAATATCATTCCAAACAACCATCACAGAAATAAAAGGCACATTTCATGACCCATTAAATATCCATCATCAATACAAAATATATCAAATCACATTACAAAACACAAAAGTCACAACCAAACATAGTCACACATCCCAGCTTCTACAATTTAGGTTAAATGTATTGCTTTTAATTACTTCATTATTTTTCATGGGTATTATCACAAAAATTATAGATTTTAATGGGAAACAAATTCATTATCAATTTATGCATCAGGATATTATTATTCAAAATGAAATAAAAAAATAAATAGAGAAAGGGACTCACATACATGTAAACTACACCACAAGAAAGGATCTCAATAGATGTTCTTATTAGTAATTGAAACCAAGATTCATAAACTCATCAGTGATATAATAAAACTAGTAAAATATGTTATTTTTAACCATTACCATAAATTCCATATTAATCCAAATTGGTATCTATATTAATACCACCCTTATAATCCACCCAATATAAGTAATAATCATTAAATCTCTAGGCATGCATATAATTATATAGAGAATGAAAATAACCTACATCTATGAATCTTTTTGATTCATAGAAAAAACATGGTAATAGAGGAATTCCCCCAAAAAACTACCACACTATAAAACCTTAGATAAACACGATCCGCCCTAGGTGATCATCAAAATCACATCCAAAACTCACCTCGATCAAAACATCATCACCGATGTAAATCGACAAGAAAAGAATAGATAGAGACAAGGGGATAAATATGAGAACCCAACTCACATTACCAAAGATCAAACTCCATAATCCAACTATCCCTGAATGATGAAATGGGTTTGATTATCTCCCAAAATCTACTAGAGTTCACCCAAGGGGTTTAGTATATTGAGTGAGAAATTAATGAATTTGGATAAGCCTCAATATTTATAAACTTGGTGGAACACACCAAATTAATTTTGTGAATCATTTATTCACATTATGAATAACATATTCACACAATAAGTTTTTATATGGATCTCAATTTGAATACATGAATCATGCTTAAGTCATGAAATCAAAAAATTCAAAATGGAATGACCATATGTTAATTTTCCAGACTCCACAACCACAATTTTATTCATATTACAAATTTTTATTTAATTTCATGAGTTCATTAGGAACAGAACATCAATTCAAAGCTCGGTACATCAATCACCATCCTCAAATAATTCAATTATATTCTCATAATATGGATAAATATTCACTTCTTGAAAAACATATCTCAATATAATTGAAATATAAAACATCACTGAACACTCCTCAAGTGTCCTATAAACACCTCCAACTCAAAAACTAGAAATGTAATGATTAAAGAAATCATAAAACACTGAATTATATACCAACTAAAAAAATACTACTTCATGAGAATAAAAACCAAATACAAATATAAAGGGTACGGTCTGAACAACCGCCCCTTGAAATATCTTTAAAGGATCTCATTATACAGTAAACACTTCGACCATCGAAATACACGCATCCAAAACATCCATAAAACACCCCCACAAAATTTCATCACTATCTCACCAGACATAACACCAAATCACCTAACTCTAACCAAAACACACCACTCTTCAACATAACCATCCACACAAGAATTTACTCATAGAAAAATATGAAAACTACATCCTCAAATATTACACAACACTTCCCCCAGAACACAAATAAATGAAACCAAGATAGTTTTATATTTGGTAACTAATGACTAGACTACATAGTTTTGAGTAGTTTCTTCATACAATGTGTTTTCATTAGAAATGGGTTTTATGTCTTAATGTACTTGGATCTATAACACACATCACCAAAAAAATAAAAATTAAATACATATCATAAATCACTAAGATTTAATCATTATATCATGAAATATAAATAAAATAAGGATAAACTATAAACAACAATGAGTGTTGGGAATGTATCTATATATCACACTCTTTTGTACTCTCATATGACCACCATTCCTCTATATAACAGAAACCAGGGGTATGGTTATTCAATATAATAATTTATCCCAATGATACTTGATATCAACATGTCACTACGAAAATTTCATTTCATCCTCTTTTATCTAACTATCTGTAATAAATCAAGTGAGAGTCATCATGAAGATACAAAAGAAGTTTGTCCCCATTGATGATGTCTTTTATCCTATAACGATATGTTTGATGTGACAACTAAAACAAAACTTCTATAACAAAACCCAATAACATAAAACAATCAAGAAACCATGGACAAACTATACTCCCGTTATCAAACCGATCCTACCCCTAATGAGGGTAATGCCTTAAGAAAGCATGGTTTCTAACCAGAAAACCTAGGATCCACTTCCCATGAACATGACAGGCCTTCTAATAGTCTTGTGTAGGCCTAATCATCCCCAAGACGGATGGGATATTCATTGTAATTCTTTGTTCCACATCAGGACCATTAATAGTTCATAACAAAATGTTCATCACACATAATAGAGATTGAAACAAACTCCCACACAACACATCAAATTTAGTAATCCCAAAGAACTACTGAAATGTACTGATGTTTTAAAACTCAAATAAAGGTATATGATTCTCCTAGGATATTCCAAAATCCATGAATCAATATCACAATATATCCCCCTATTTTATGATGGTCTAATCCATGTACCCATATTTTTAAGGGTGGAATATAGTGGTGAGGTGATGCTTGGAACCAAAAACATAGTGGAATATCCTAAATAACCCTGAGGTAAAATGAGGATCCTCATCATAGAGGATGTTACTCAAGACCCTATGAATATTAAACCTTACATCTATATACCACCTCACCATTACATCCATGAAACTCTATTTTAAGATCACCAATAAATGTTCCAACATCATTAGTTAGTCCAAAATCACCCAAAATAGACCACATCCTTCTAGAGACCCAGGTAACCTTGTTGTGAAATCCATATTGATGTACTATCATTTAAAATGAGGAATATAAAAGGGATGAGAGAAACCTCTATTAACACATGGTTCTTCTTTCACCTATTGACTAACTAAATAATATGGCATAAACTCTTCCACAAACTATTTCATCCCAAGACACCAAAGCTATATCATTAATCCATGATATAACTTGGTCATAATAAGATGTACCACTATAGGTGAGATATGAAACTCAAGTTTAACACCATATCCCATTTTCAAAAGAACAAATAACCTACCATAGATTAGAATTTGGTTTTTACCATCCTCCAACCATCCCTCTAGAAAATCTCTATGTAAAATTGGGTCACACATCAACTTTTCCTCTAAGTCTCCCTACAAAGACTTGTCCACCTAATACATCAGGGATCTCTCAATATTCATATGATAAATAGAACCTCATCCACAACTCTCTCCCATGTAAATATGAATCTACGAACGCTCCTATATCCCATTCCAAACATTAAAAAACTCACAAACCACATCTCTTAAAGACTTATGACTTAGCTCATAGAAAAAATATTCCCCATTATTATGGAGTAAAAGATATCAAAATAATAATCTAGGAGAGAATATATCCACCTCCACAAAATAATATTCATATACCACTGATAAAAGAAATATTTTCACCTATTGTAGTCCATGAAAACCAAAAAGGGCTTGCTAATGAGGTAATCTCACTAAATCTTCATCACAAAATCAATTTATCGAAACCCCAAATCATGTTTGGAATATTTATTTTCATGTAGAAGTAACTTACTAGACTTTTATTATATTAGAACTCTCTACTACATCAAGAGACACCACAACCCCAGAAGAAAAGTTTCCCAAAAAACCTCAAACATCATCCATTCCTATGGAAACAGAAGCATTGGATCACTAATCAACTTCTCCTACATGTAACTGAACACTTATTGAAGCTAATTAAATCAAGAAAACCCATATTAATTCCTTGAAAAATATGTCTAATGGGAAATAAATTTTGTTAAATTAGACACAAAACATTCATAATATCCCTAAGAATAAGTAAACAACATTCCAATACCATTTTCTTGGATACTACTCAAGAAACAACATCATTGATTTTTGATGGATATGTGGACACAACTAGAAAAGAATCTATATTCCTAAGTAAATTAATCTATAGTGTATCAATAGTTCACTTGAATAAATTTCCATAGATCTCTTAGTTTCAAGGGACATAAAAGATAACATTTATATTTTCGGCATTCACCATATTTGATTTTGAGTTGATCAAGATAACATCTATGAGCATAATGATTAAATGGACCAATAACTTCTAGAATATATAGTCCATGATCCCTATGAACACATATTTTTATTTCATCACATATAATCGAATAACAACCAACTCAAAATTTTCATATCTTTATATGAATTTTGTCTTTAGGATATCCTCATATTTCACCTTCATTTGTTGATATCATGGCTAAATATTGATCTCAAAAAACTAAATGGACCCCTTTAGCTAGTTTAAGAAATCATATATCATAAATAAAGGATAATGGTTCTTTATTATCAACATATTCAACCAATGTTAGACCAAAAAAAACCTCATAATACAATTTGAATTCATGGAGAGACACAGAGGAGAAATAAGGAGAACCACTAGGTTATATGAAACCAATCTAATTAAAATCATAAACTGATAGATTTATCTATAAAAACTCCATAATATCAATTCTATGTGTATTTATCAAAATTGGTGTTGAACATGATCGCAACACTATCCCAATATTGACACTATGTTGAGACAGTAGATTCATACTATAATCTGGGAAATCATCCAAGAACTCCTCCAAAAACATGGAAATATCCACAACATTATCATCCACTAAAATCTCAACTTACTACAAAAAATGGCTATACATTCTTATCAACCATATGATAACTATGCTTTCCAATGAACTCCACTTCTTAAACTCTATACTCAAAAAACAAAACACTCATATGAAAGTAGTCAATGATGGAATGAATGGATTATATCAAATATATTCCATGGATAACTTCATATGGTTATATCTATAGAAAACAATCAAAAACTAACCAGTGTTACCCAATCACCATTATTCATATTCATAACATGTCATACAATGTAGTATGAACACCAACCAGAATTTATAAAATTAAGGGAACTGGAAGTCACTCTATATCTGGTCTCACGGTGTGAACTTGTAAGTATCATATCCATCTAGTCATAACTTTTGTGATTTAATAAACTCATGTGGTCAGAGGAGGCCTAGACTAGTTTGTGAGTTTTTTGGATGCTAAAATCTATTACTAGGTAGAATTCATGATATGTGAGTGATCCATATCATGAATTAATAGTTCATGTATAGAGAAAAAACATGATTCACTCCCTGAAATCCATTCATGTCTTGTGTGGGGATTGATCACACTGTTCCACAAGACACGAATTAATTCATTGTTAAATAATTTTAGGCAACTTGTTTTTGTGTGGTACTTAAAATATGATATTCTCATGATGTGAAAATATTTTATTCCATAAAAATATGCTAGTAAGTGAACTGATATATGTTATATTTCCTTAGTTGTGTCTCAAAAATATCGTATTTCTCACAAACCCTAGGTAGATAATGTCTCTCTCTTCGTGAGTTTTGATAGGGATCAAATCTTGGTTTTCAATATTTGATATCTGGTGATTTGAGATATGTTCTACCTATTCTCTTAAATTTTTTAGATCTAGATCCTCACACATCTTCTTTCAATATTATGGTGGATTCCCCCATTAATTCTAATGAATTTTCCTTATTTTTTTGAAAGTGAGATATAGGAATGACATCCTTGGAGGGATGGTTCTCTTTCATGAGGGGTGATTGAGATCTATGATGTTGTTTTATTCCCATGTGAGGAATACTGACACCTTATAGTTGAGTATTTTTTTCTTATCCTCTTCATTTTTGTGAAATTTTAATGTTATAATGGTTTATCCATTTTCATGTAAATGGAATTAACCTTATAATTTTTAAACCAGGTTAATAAATAGTTGTTTCTTGTGATCACATGTTGTTTATTATTACCAACATTAGAGTTTTACTCTTGAATTTATATATAGTGTAATACATATGATATGAATCTTCTCATGCCTTTTCATTTAATGTACCATAATGTTTTCTTGATGGAAAATGGTAATGAACATAAATATATAATTAATTGGTTAATTTGATTAATAATCAATTAAGTTTCATGTTGTATAGAATATGGTGTTTCTTATAATTTGATTATAATAAAAATTTTGCATTGTGATTGATTAATTAATGTTTTTCCTTGTTAATGAAATTGGTATATAATGTGAATCCTAGGAATAGTTTTTGAGATAGTTGATATGGAAAATGCATATTAATAATAATGGTACCTCTCAATGTTCTTGAAATTGAGTTTAATGCTAAGATATTTTTTAGTTTTTGAAAGCTTGTGATAGCTTGATGAATTAGTTATCCTATAGTTGGAACCTTTTAATAATGATTTGATTATCCAATGAGGGAAAAATTGTTTGTTTGATAAAGATAATTGTTTGGGTCTAAATTACAAGTCTACTTGAGAATGAATAATTCCCATTGTATGGATCCATGAGAGCATGTTTTTGTGGGAATATTGGATGTCTTGTTTTAGGGTCTCAATTTCTTTCCTGACTATATTTTTTTCTTACTTCCTTGTGATTTTCTCTATATGTGAGCTTCACTATGTGAATTTTTATATGCCTGGGAAGTCTAGACAAGGGATGGATTATGTGATATATGGAGGGGAGGCCCATATGATGTGGTAGAAGTTGATGCCTATGATGGAATTATGAATTAGGATATACATGAGGATGATGTGAATGGGACCACAGATAATGGAATTGGTTAAATATGTCCTTACCCAATTATGTTATAATGTTTTATACTTTCTAGACATGAATTTATTTAATGAATGATGGTTTGGTTACTTTTTTATCTATATTCCCCTTCCCACTTCTTAAGGTAGATGTGTGTGTTTAGTATCAATTTTCCACCTAGTGTTAGTATAGGATAGTTTTCATAGTGTTATTTTATTATTGAATTATTCTAATAATGATTAAATAATTTGTAACACATGGGGTTGGTTTTGTTGGAGAAAAAAATACTAAAATGATATTAATATATAAAAACCATGGAATATGATTGTACTATGACTAGAGGGGATGTAATTCATGATAATGGTTAAATAATTTATCATGAAATAATTTCAATAATTAATTTAATTTATAGTAAATAAACTCACAAAAAGAAATTATTAAAATAAATGAAGTAATTAATGCAGGTCATTAAATTATTTTGTTCTTATATGATATCTACTGCCAAGAAGTTGTATCTGACCAAGCATGTGATGATAGTTGTAGTTGATCTTAATGATATTTTATTCCCATTGTGTGAGTGTAATATATATTATAACCTCTATATTCTATGATTTTATATGTTTCCCCACCAATGTTTGTTTGAGAGACTGACACCCATTGGACATTGGGATGGTGTTTTCCCCAAAATCCTGGTGGGAATATAGATGTATGACTATTAACTCTAGCCTCAATCTCTTCTATTGGTAGTTATATGTGCTGGTATTCATAGCAGCTATGTTCTCTAAATTTTCATTTAAGTCTACTATGGATTGCGGTTATTCAGACACATGTATCCTATAATATAGAAACAAAATTATTATTATATGTATTATTTTTATAAGTTGTGATGGCTAAAGGTACATATTTAGTGAATGTGTTTTGATGGATTAATTTATAATACCAAATGTAAGTTACACATTATATGGGTTATGGTGGATCTTATAAACTACATGGGTACTATGTTGATATGTCAATGGTATGATGTGATGATGTGATTCCTGAGGTACATATTGTGATTCCTTTCCCAAGTGCCATTGAGCTAGATTATTTTGGAGAAATATGGATCCGAATGTGAAATGTTGTGGAAGAGTGGAAAACTAGTGAAAAAGCTATAGAGGGGTAAAATTTATGTTTCATTATTATCTTATATAAACTATTTGATATGATCCATTGGGATTATTATCCACAGTGATTTTGGGTACATAGTATACCTATTTATGTGATGTTTTAACATCATTATGTCTCAATATTCTTTATCCTAATTTCTTTGCCTTTCTGATTGGAGGCTCCAGAGAGGATCCTACTACATATACTATTATTCTAAACCTATTTATTTTTAAATTTCCATCAAATTAGTTGGGGAAGGATCAGTAGAAGGATGAAAATTACTATCTCATTGTACTAGATGAGTGGTTTTGATTAATGGTAATTGTGGTATTTTACTATTGGTACTTGTAGTTTTCCTTTTAGTTGTTTACTATTATTTAACCATGCATGATTACCATTGGTATTTCCTTATTTTTGTGTGTGTGTGTTTGTATATGTGTGTTTCTTGAGTAGTTTTTGATTGATGTATCCCTTTAATAATTTCCTTATATATATGTTATCATAGAATGTAATGCCTCCTATATATATGATTATTAGATCCTCAGTGCTTTTCACAACACTAGGGCCCATTGAAGGTAGGAATAATGTAGTCACCCTCTATCTTATCCCATTTTTATCCCAAGAGGGGTACTATTTTGGGAGGATTATTATGATAGAGTGGTATCAATGTTTTGGGTTAGAGGTATAGGACAATGTTTGTAGTTAGGATCAAGTGAGTTTTAATGGGTTAGTATTGAAACAACATAATCTATGATTAGTAAGAAATGTAAACATATGATATTGGCTGGGAAAAGGGTACTTAAGGCCAATGAGATATGATGAATAAACCGTTATGTTTACTAATCTTGATAAATGATGTGATACTCGTTCTTGGAGAGATACATAGGAAATGATCTTTAGTCATTGTTCTTTATACCCATGGGTAGACCTCAGGATATGTTAATACCTTATAAATTTAATAAAATAATGAAAAACATAATGCTAGGTATTCCATATTCCATGTTTACGAGCTCTAACATTTTGTTCATTTATAAAATATGGTTCTAGGTAAACGTCCGCAAGAGTTATTAACTAAATATGTTTAGTAGGATGTTCTTATATATCACAACACTATGGATGTCTATGATTATGAAAATTATGCGAGTACACTTTGAGAGTTTCAAAACTCAACTCAACTTAAGCATGATGGATTTGTTACATATTCAGACATATAAGACTAGTTTAAAGAGGTTGACATAATTTTCATTTCGATATATCATTAGAAGGATCATTGACTTTCTATATATATGATGATGGTATGTGGAGTAGTCAGTCAGTGGTGGTTAATATTCCTAGAGGTCTATGAGGAGATGATACTCTAATGGTAGATATTGTGAGACCATTTCTATGTAGATTTCCATTCTTCAACCATATATGTGTACTATCTCCAAAAAATTCTTGACCTTCAATAAGATGTGAGTGTATGGGATCCATTTTAAGTGGAAAAGACAAGGTATTTTTAAGGTAATATTTATACAGATATCCATCAACAAGTCACTCAATTAATGAAAAATACATATATTTATGTGTTCTTGATAGAAGAGGTAATTTAGAGGATGTTAGGCAGAACAAAATATTCATGATAGGGGAGTCATAAGGATTCATTTCAAAGTAGAGGTGTGATCCAGTTTTCTAAATTGTCTAGTAAGAAGAGGTCGTGATCAGCTAGGGGTAGGTATTTTCCATCCTTATCTCATTTTTATGTGGTTTTTAATCTCTAACCCATTCCAAGGGATTAAACATGTATTTTTCTTATGAAGTCTAAGGTCATCAGGGTAAAGGGTTCCCAAACATTATGAGTAGTCATCGTGTGCTAGACCCTCTACTTTAGATTCATATCTAGACATAGTTTCATCTAAGGAAGAATTATCATGGTAGTCTAGTTTTTGATCAGCATAGGAGAGATATGGAAGAAAGAATAAATTGAAAATATGTTCCTCATCCTTAGGGAATAGTGTGAGACAATGGAGGTGGTCTTCAAAATGGTTAGAGAGGTCATGTAGTAGTTTTTGGTCCACTTAATGCTTTATCATTTCAAGCATCGAGAGAGAAATACTCCATTTTATGTACACTTTCATGTTTTATACCAGGGTCTATACATTGAATTAGGAGTGGCAAACTACTTCTTGTAACCTACACACATTAAAGATTTGAGACATGAGGAAAATAGGATTCCAGGGACATTAGTGTTGACTATTCCATTTGGAGGTCGAGGTGACTTATATGAAGTACGATGATACTATGAGATCGTTTTAGGGAACTAACTCTCCTATGGATAGTTCTAATGTATATGGAAATATCCTTATGAATTCATCTTAATAATGCATTGTTTATATTATGTTAAGAGTATCATGGATTTGTTTTGCAGGAAATTTATATTCTATGATACTAATAGAGATCCATCAATGTTAATTAATGAAAAATACCCTCAGATGGTTTTGAGGAATCCTTAGTCCTTATCTTCATTGATAGATGAGATGAAACTAACTTCATAATAATTTTAGTATTCAATGATTCTCAGGGTTGTATTAGAGTACCTTGATGCCTTTTGAGAGTATTTTTCAGTGTTACCCACTCAATTGTAGAATGACTTTTTGATCAATATATATTTGGGTGTATCTCCAATCCTGATGTCTATTTATATGATGAATCTGTTTTAGTAAGGTTTTATTGGGTCAAGTGTGTCTCCTTGTTGTTCACCAATGTTTTTTATGAATAATTTTGATGCTTGTTTGTATCTTTTTAAAGATTATCATTTCTTGAACCAAGTGAAATTTAATAAGTATTATCTTTTTCCTTGTATTGATGATTTATTCAATCATATGGAGGGATAATCTTAGTTATTGAAAATCAATTTTTAGACTGGATATCATCATATGCAAGTGAATGATGAGGATATCCCAAAGACTTATTTTTATTATATTCATGGGAATTGTGAGTTCAATGTATTGTCATTTAGTATGAATAATTCTCTATTAATGTTCATTTTATTAATTAACATTGTGTTTATATAGATCTAATATACATTTTTTGTGGTTTTCATCGACAAAATCGTTGTGTACATCACATATGACGAGAATGCATACTGAGAATATTTGTGTCATTTTTTGTGTTCTTTATCATGAGAAGTTATTCATGAATTTGTTGATGCATGTGTTTTGGGATCATAAAGTTTGTTTATTGGGTCATGTCAGGTCCAAACAAGGATATTTTTTGGATACATTGAATTTAGAGGCGTTAGTTTCTTGTGTATCACCAAAGATAGTGGAAGTGTTGTAGAGTTTCTTTGGTTCTATAGTCACTTATCTGAGGTTCATAGAAAATTATTCATGAAATGAGACACCTATAACAACCTTTAATGTGAAGGATTGTTCATTATTTTCTATTGACCAAGGTCAGACATCTTTTTTGTACTTTAAGGAGAAGTTGGTAAGCACTCAAGACCTTTGTTTTCAACGATAAAAAGTTAATTTTTATAATTTTCATGATTCATCATAACTTAACTCAGGATGCCTTCTGATGTAGATAATATTGATTATTTCTTATGGTTCTCTAAGGTTATGTTCCTAAGAGTGTAACTATGCTACCCTTGATATTGAGTTGGTAGAAGTTGTGATTTATTTGATTTTATTGTGAAATTACCTCATAAGTGATGGATTTTTTGTTTCTTCCAACCATAACAGCATAAGTTATATATTCTCCCCAGATAACATGAACTTTCTTTAGTTTTCGTTCATATAATTCTTTTAGTATTAGGACTTCTTGTTATGTTATAATCCAATAAGGTGAAATATTTTCTCTAACATGTTGAGTAGGAAGTCATGTAGTGATGTAGTGTATGAATCTAGTGATTCATTAAGTACGGCGAAATAAATATTATTTATTCATCTAGATATCAGTGAGGTTAGAGGGAGAGTTTGTATTTTCTAGATTTTTGTGTAGTCATCTTTGGTGTAGTAAATTGAGGAGTCCCAGTTGGGAGATTTTGAGGTTGAGTTCTAGAGATACAAGTTGTTTTTGGAGATTCCCCTTATTATTTTTATGAGGATGAATAATAATTGTGTTTTTTTCAAGTATGTATTTTCATTAATTTATATTTGTTTGAAATGGTTCTCTATAAGTCCCATAGATCTCATTTGGTGGTACATCACAACATGAAAATGATATTCCATGTTTTGAGACGCCATCCTTCGTGGCCTGGGATGACACATGCAGTATCAGAGTATGTTTCTTATTGAATTGAATGTTCAAAGGTGAAGGTTGAGAACTATATTCTCGATGGTTTTCTACAGTCATTAGATTTTCTAATGTGGAAGTGGGAGAACATATCAATGGAATTCATTATCCATTTAACATGATCATAGGGAGGTTATGATTCTATATACACTACTTAAAATTGGATCTTTAACAGTTCTAGTAAAAGGGATTTATTAGCTTTATAGAAGTACTGATAATGTGAATGATTTTAAAGTGTTGTATTTAACTATGTTCATTAATTCTGCCATTAAATACCACCATTAACAGTGATAAAAAAGAACTGAAAAAGGGGGCCTTTATTAGTTATTTATTTACCCCTCATAAAGGGGAAATTTATTAACTCTTTTTTAACACTACTAATTTTCACCATTATCAATGCTATTTTAGATAAAATAATGGACCCCTTTAACCACTCTAGAAAAATCTCTGAAAAAGTCACTACTGATAAAGTATAAAAAATTTTATGTTCACACCCCACCTTTTTAACATCTCTCCCCCAAGCCCAAATTTATCAATACTTACCCCACCCCTTTTAGTGCTTTAGATAATACCACCCATTCACATGGGACTCTTTCACTATTGAGATTTGAACTAGAGACCACCTTCTTATACACTAGAGCCTTTTCGTCACCCCTACATTACTAAGTTTTACATTTTATGATTTTTCTATATATTTATATATATTTCATTACATTTTCTATCCATATATTAATATTTTTTTTATATTTACATATATATATATATATGTTTATATATATGTTTTTATATATATATTTTTATATGTTTATATATTATTTAAATATATATATATATATATAATATTTTTGTGTGTATTTATGTGTGTGATTATAAATACATACAAACATATATATATATATATACATTAATCAATAAATATAATTTTACATGTTTATATTTATATATCTATATTATATATTAATATATATATATATACATATATTAATATATAAAGATAAATATATAACATTTTTTCAATAGACAGCCATGAACAGATATATATAAATATATATCGTATATATATATATATATATTAATGTTTAGATAAAAACATATTCATCCATTTTTATTTTAAATAAAATGGAAATTGTTTTTTATTTACATAATGATTATATATTGATAAATATATTTCATTAGGTATATATGTTTAAATATTAATTTATAAAAATAAATTTTTATTTGTGAATTTATATAAAATATGTATGTGTCATTATATAAGTGATTTTAAAAAAAGTAGAAACTTAAAAATGATAAAAAAATATCAATAAAAATGTAATCCTCATATATAAATTTACTCTCCACTTAATAAGAAAATAATACCCCTTTAAAAGAGTCTTAAATTTCATCTAATGTTTAAAAAATGGGGTTCCATGACTAAAAATAGGCTTATGGGGGCCCTACGAGACAATTATGTCATTTAAAAACATAAATCCCTTGCCACCAAGGTATAGATCTCATCTTAATCTTCGATTTGATATGTGTAGATCCCTAACAAAAACCATATCAAATGTTGTGGCCATTTGAAGTTCGATGTACTTGTTCAACATATTTTAAATAATTTATTAATTTTTTGATGTTTTTATCTTCAATTTGTTATTAAATGGATATTACACAATAATAAAAAATAAATTTTATTAATTAAAATTTTGTTTTTAATTATTTTATATGTCATTTTCATTAATATATTTTGTGTAAATGGATATTTAGCCTTATCTGAAATATATTTAATATATATATATATATTATTTATATCAATTAAAATATATTTATGTATTCATATATATTTTTAATGTTTTTTTGAAATTTACCCTTTATCATCACTAGTAAAAAGTGATGAAGAATGGGGGGAGGGACTTTATCAGTTCATCTAAAAAATCCTGAATAAACACCCTCTCCCCCTTTATCAGTGATTTTTTAGAAGAACTGATAAATTACCCCCTTTGTGAGAGATTTTTAAGTAGCTCTGACAAATGGGAGAACATTATTTATGATTTTTTACAATTTCTGATAATGGTCCTCCTTTAACATAACCTTTATTAGTATTGTTATAGACTCTCTTTAGCAGTACTAAAAAATGCTATTAAAGAACACATTTAGCCGCACTTCTTCTGTCACTTAAAAATGGGGGGGGGGGTTTAAATCATCTTTATCCAGCACTCTTATATATCGAGTACTAGATGAAACCATTTTTATAGTAGTTATGGGTGATAGTCACTAAAAAATATTTCAATTTTTCTAACGGGGGTATATCAGTAGGTAAAAGTACATTTTCTGTCGGTAAAACGTTTTACCAACATATATGTCACTGTCACAAAATTGTCGGTAAAAACTCTGTCACTAAATGTTTTTGCGACAGATAAAATAGTTTGATTGCAATTATAATAATACCAATAGATAACATATATGTTGGTTCAAGTGTTTAGCAACAGGTTCTAGTGATAATTTTTTCTGTTGGTAATAATATTACCAACATATAATATTTATTTATAAATTGATTTTGAATTAAAATTATAAATTTTTATTTTTAGTAAAATTTCATATTATATTTATTAATTTATCATATATAATACATTTGTTTTATTTATTAAACCGAAGGAAATTTTAACACATGTTCAAAATTAGAAAATAATAATAATTATATTAATAATTTAATTCATTAAAAAATGAATTAATACAAAAAATTCGGATATGCCCACAGGTGACTCAGCCCTAGCCCTAACTCCGACGACCAGCTCCAACGAGTTAGCTCTAGTAGCTCCAACCCATCATCGCTAGTGAGGCTGCTGCAACAGATAATATTTCAATAGATAAAAGCAAAAAAACCTAGGATCCATCTATGAAACCATCCCCTAAAGGTATGTTGTCTCTTGACTGTAGTCCTCAAGCACCCACCATGGTAGTAGAATAGTTACCCCCAACAAAGATCGCTTTTCACCCCCCCAAGTAGGCCACTAGAATAAACAAACCAAGTCAGCTCCAATACAAGTGAGGAACTTCAAGTTGATTATATGTCACACCCTGAAACTCCAAGATCTACACCACACACCATCAAAGAACATACCCAAAAATAAGTCAAAAATATCTGCATGAATTAATACCAAAATAGAAATAAATGAAAGTGTAAGAGGAAGATAAAAAACAGAGAAACCATGTATAACTACTGTCTTCGTCACTCCTTTATTTCCATTGCATAAAAATAGTGTGATCATCCATATTGGAAGGCAGGTTAAATGGTAAGACATTGAATAAGGGGAAGGAAAAAAAGTCCAAAAAAAAACTAATGAATGGATGTCTACTCGCTAGTGGCCATTATATGTGAAGAAGTTGTTACCTCATCATATGTGAACTTAGTTCCCTTTCCTTCTCCCACGATGTGAATTTTGAAGACAAATCATCAACCATGGTTGTTCCAAAATAAAAAACCCTAGAAATTAATATGCTATGTTAGGCATGAGAATGCCTTTTCAATAGAACTAGAAAAACAATGAAGGAAGTCATTTCAATAGTTTATTTGGTATGAATGGAAAATCTGTGATGAAATATGTCAAAAAAATCATATTCAAGGAAATAATACATAAAATCAGAAGAAGGAAAAAAATAAAATGATGAAAATATCACAGTAAATAAGACTCAACAAACTCAAGTTCCATTTCTACCAAATACAGCCTCAATGAACGAGTATTGATTTATGAAATCTATTGTGTTTGAATCTCATATTGGTTTTGAGAATTCTATTTTAGATAGGGTCATCAAATAAATCAATGTTGATAGAGTGAATTTTCTGATTCTGCTACTAATTTGCTCTACCCCCTTACTGATGAGGCTTCTCAGAAGGTTTTTGGCATTTCAATGAACCTGTAATGGATAGGGAAAGGAGAAATAGTCATTCCACCCAGTTTCAATATCATAGGAGAGGAAATGGAAACTATGAAGAATGAAGATATAGATGCTTGAATTATCTCCAAGTTTAACCCTTCTTCTACTAGTGTGATTTGTATCTTTTTTGATGAGGATCCAAGAAAATAGATTTTCCTTCATTAAATCTATAAAAGGGAGGGCAATGAGGATGAGGAAGAAAATTTTAAGCCAGCTGAAATTAGGAAAACGTATTGTTTTCACATCCCTGAGCCACTAGTTACTAACATTATTACGGGTTTAAGATTAGATATCAAAGGCCAGACTAATAATGTATGGGAATGTAAAAGGTCTGTAGAGGTGTACAATGCTATTATTTCTAAATAATTGGATGAAGAGAACAATTTTTCTTTAAAATTGGAGGGGCAGTGGTTCAGAGAAGAAAAAGAAGAAGATACAGAATGAGAAAATTAATCCTTTGGATAAAAATGGTAGTAGACCAGGCTTAGCCACATAGGCTAAGAGTCAGGGAGAATTATGGATTTTCTTTAAAAGGTCTCAACCACAATGCACCCGTGTTTTGTTCAACAGGAACCACATATTCTCTATTTAGATTGGGACAAGGGAACATTATCACCAAACCATCTCGAGGCATTCTTGAAGATCAGGGGAGGTCCAGGTTAGAAGAGGTAAAGCCCCGTTTACTCATATTGCTTATGTAAACAACAAATATTATGTGGAGGGCATTACCAGTGAAGCACAATAGGATTCAGTTGAAATTTGTTCAGTGAAAGTACTTTTTTCAAATTCTTCTATGGTTATGGATTATCCAAAACTGAATGAAGTCATTGAAGGGGTTTTGATTCCGGGATTCAATTTATCAGGTGGATATTGAGAAACATAACTCTTCAATATTCCTCACTAACTAGTTTAATATTAAAGAGGAAAAAATAAAACATAGAGAGGGTCTGGTCTTGTGCAAGAAAACTATACTTCAAAACTAGTAAATATGCCTTCAATTTATAATGGAAATACATTTCAAATAAGAATTCATAGGCTATGGTGACCACATTATTAGAATATAACCTTTCAATTCAATATTTTATTATCATTATTGACCAAGTTTAGGGGTTTAGTGGGAACCCTCACAAATATACCTTCTGAATTTCAAAATGTATAAACAATGATTCAAAAATCTAGATTATCAAGAAAAAATAGTCCAGATTCAACATCATACTAGATCAATATTAGAGTCTTCAACAGGATAAGAAACCCACTCACATAAACATGATAATTAAATTATAATATTTCATACCTTCATGTAGAAATTCAGACCATCATGCATCCAAGCAATCCATAAAGTTGCAGACTGATCCTGTCACCCGTTAAGCATCAAACACCCCCATGAAAGCCTAGCTATTGCCACACAAAGTCAAAGCCTACTGATACTGTATGAAAACAACCAAATACAATTATAGACATTAGTAAAAACATTCAAACCCCAGATATAATCTAGAACCAATAAAGAATCCATTTTGACCACTCGCCTGAAGGATCAACGGCTGTGGGGGTGCCCCAACAGCCATTGAAGCCCTCTATAGGCCCGGTTCCCAGGCCTATGCACATGCAAGATACCATTATGGGTAATAAAATTGAATATGTGAAGTCATGTTATACCACGGGTAGTGAAATTGGAAGAGGTCAGTTTTGGGTGATGTACCATTGCACTGAAAAGGAAACCGGTCAACGATATGTCTGCAAATCCGTGTAAAAAATCAAGCTGGTTTCTACAGATCCTGTAAATAGTCGTCATTACAGTGCATAAAAATAATCAAACCAGATCCTCGAATCAAATTATATGGGAAACATACTATCCTTTAAGAGAATAACAATTTTAGCATTAATATCAGAGTATCCAGCTAAAAGAGTAATAGGCATTCATTCAAGTACATCAAATGAAGTGAACAAGAAGCACACAGTCTATATAAAATAGAAATTTGAGACCTGATTTTCAACAAAACATCTTGAACCAGACTCAAGCACAAAATTTTAACAAAATAAAAATAGGATACCTGGTAAAAAACAAGCGCTTTCAGCCTAAATGAAATAGAAATTGTTGTATTCTTCACTAAAACTAGACAGTAACATCAGCTCCCTGGGACAGTAAATAGAACCCATCATACCTGAAATTGAAACCATGAAATCCACGTATCACATCTTCAAGGAAAAAAAGCCTCAAATGTAAGGCTCATGTAAAGAGCATCATCATCTCATGTCCTCCCTAATAAGTATCAAATACAAAAATCCTTTAGAGGAGTCCACTCTTCAATAACTAGGGATCCAAGCACTTATTGGCCGACCAACGTACAATTTAATCTATTGAGACCAACATAAAAATCAACAAACATCAAGGTGAAGTTATCCAGTATTGAATCATAATGATTTGAGGAAGACAAGTAACCCTTTGAGTGTTGCTCAACTGGTTAGTGCCGAGACGACAGAAGAAAAGAACTCAAAAGCACCACTAATTTACCAACCACGTATCAATCATAGTGTAAGAAGTATTGTTGACCCATTCTAGGAAGATCATCATACAGGGGAAAGAAATCAGTCACATGTTTAGGTATCTCTTTATATTAGGCATCTTCTGTGTTGAGAAGGATCTTACAACAATGATAATGCTTGATAATACCTTCTATTCTTCAATTTGCTTGTTAGGAAATTTCTACACACAGATTACACAGTGATTCCAGAATAAAAAGGTTAAAAATATCACACACAGGATCTAAAATTTAGAATTATTTCAAATTAAAAATATATTATGGGCATAGATTCATAATTTCATTACAAATTAAAAAACATGGAATCCAAATTATGTGATATGTGATATGTTTGTATTCAAATTCATAGATTCCATGTTATAGATAGATTACACACTGAGTTTACAGACATAGAATTATATTAAACCTATAGAGATTCAATATTTCAAAGTGAAGGGTGTAATACAAATTATTTCTCTTCATTGATAATCCATACTCTTACAAACAATTTCTTATTAAAAAATACAGTATGAGTAACACATGAAATAGGATTTCATTGTACCTTGAGAACCAGTCCATGCCAAGCAGGATCTAACTTGAGCACCAATCCATGAAAAGCTATTCAAACTAACTTGAGCACCAGTCCATGCCAAGAAGTTCAACATACCTGATGTTTAACTACCTTGAGAACTAGTTCTTATGCTTTCACTATTTACAAACTACATTAAAGAAGATAGCTCCATGCATCAAGATGGAGATTTTTATAGAACAGATAATAAAACAAGAAAAACGAAACATCCAACCTACCACACTTTTAACTCGTGAAGTAATGAAATGAAACCAAACATCCAACCTAATACTTGTATTTAAATATTAATGAAATAAAACAAAAAAATCATAAAAAACTCTTTCGAAGAAAACATTTAATGATCATGAATGAAAATCACAAATTTATCCAAATAAAAAAATAGTATATAAATCAAAACTAAAGAGACTCTTCATCATCATTTTCTTCATGACAATCATCAGAGCTGGCAACTTCACAATCATTTTCCTCATCATCAAGTAAGAGTCGACTTGCATACCCCGCCTAAAAAAATACAATGTGAAAAATTACATCCACTATACAAGAATGTGGTAACCACTAGATTGGCCAAGGTTGGGTCAAACCCACATGACTAGAAAACAAATGTAAAAAGATATTTTTTCAAGATAAAATAAACACAGAATCATGAATATATGGTGTGTTATAAGAACTTCTACTACATCTAAAAAATGTGATATTTGTCCAACAAATTCATCAAGTTTATCAATTATCTCAACTTTCTCCCCACTCTTAATCCTTGTTGTCCACTCTTACTCTAATGCACATCTCTTTGTAGGAGCACGTGGATACTTAGCACCCAAACCAAGTTTTATTGTAAGTTGTACACTTCTGGTATGAAATCTTCCTCCATTTCAAATAAGTCTCTTGGTTTAGTGATGGTTGCAACATGCAAAATTTTCTCTTTAGATTCAGCTGTATAAAACACTTGTAAGGATTGAGATGAAAGTACAAAGGCCTCATCGGTTTTAATAATCCTCTTAAGGTTGGCGAGAGTGAATCAAAAATTATCTTCTTTGATGACTTCAATGGGATTTTCCCAATCACACTAAAATAAAATAAAACTCCTTCCAACTAGATAATTCAACTCAATAATTTCTGTCAACACACCATAATATGATACATTGCCCGTATTTGATGTTACACTTACAAGAACACCAAAATTTTGGGGCGCACTCCTCTTATCAATAGATTTCAAACGCCACCAATAACCATTGCAAGTGAGTTAGGTCATTGTTTTAATCCACATGTTAGGAAACTGACTTAAATGTGTCAAATAAATTACTATAGAAGTGTTCTGAGGTAAAATAGTTGAAACATGAATAATTAATGAAATCTGAAAAGGTTAGAAACAAAAAAATCATAAAATTTTAAATTCAAAGGATGATATAAAATGCACATTATCATCAAACCATTTATAAAACTCATTTTTATGGATGTCAACATTTATTTCTGGTTTTTGTTGATATTTTCTAAAGATAATTTCATAGTGCTCCCTGCAAAACAATAATAATGTAAAAATTTTAAAAATAATTCAAATATAACAATATGTATTGGTATGTATCTTACCGTACATATAATTGAACTTCATAAAAGTTTGATAAAACATATTTATGTTCTTGCAATATCATTGAAATTTCAGGTTTAATATCTTTATTTTTCGACATTTCATGAAATTTTAAAGAGAATATGGATATCCCTTTACATGTTTCATCACCTTCAACATAATTGTTTCTTGTAGAACTATTTTCTATAGTTTTAATGTCATGCAAATATCTTTAACAAAATATCATAAACTCTTCAACAATGAATCCTTCAGTAATTGATCCTTCTGGGTGACTTTTGTTACGAACATACATTTTCAATCTTCACAAAAACGTTTAGTCAATCAACATAAATAATTTAATCAAATGTCTAAAAAAGTTAAAAAAATGAAAATGTAGTTTATGTACCTCTCAATTGGATACATCCAATGATAATAAATAGGTCCAACAATCATGCCTTCATGTGCTAAATGAAGTAATAAGTGTACCATGATATTAAAAAATGAAGGTGGGAAAATACACTCCAAATGACATAGTATGGAAGTACCATGATGTTGTAACATATGAAAATCATTAAATGTGGACACTTTTGAGCATAAATCCTTAAAAAAGTTACTCAGATCAACCAACACACCGCTTACCTCCTTATTTTTCATTTTCCTTAGAGCCAATGGTAAAAGATGTTGCATTAAAACATAGTGATCATGACTTTTTAAACCAACAAATTTTCCATCAATAACTTTCCTCTTAATGTTTGATGAATACCCATATAGAACTTTGATAGAGGCTAGTACACTTATCATTTCATCCTTTTCTTGATCCGTCAATGTAAAGCATCTGCAGGTATATATGTTCTACCATGATCCTCATATGGGTGAAGATCATGTCTTACATTTGAATCTACCAAGTCAAGTAGAGATTTCAAATTATATTTAGTTTTCCTCTAAATCCCAAAAAGTGTGCCAATAAAACCGTCAGAGGCATTTTTTTCTACATGTATAACATCCAAATTGTGGTGTAGATGATTCTCCCAATATAGGTGTTGAAAGAATATACTTTTCCTTTTCCAAGCCACATCAACATCTCTCTTCCAATTATTATGTCTTTGAGTCTCCATATTTTTTCCAAATATGACATCCAATCCTTTCACCTGATCTAACAATTCTAATCCATTACAGGATTTACGTGGTAGCCTTGTTTCAATTTCCCCATTAAATGCCTTTTTATTTTGACAAATTTTGTGACTTCGATCAAATAAGTGTCGATGGACCATGTAACACATTATCATACTTTTCTCAAGTATAATGAAGATGTTTCAATATTTCAACATGGACATGAATTTTTACCCTTGGTCTGCCAACTTGATAAATTACCATATGCGGGAAAGTCATTAATAGTACACACTAATGCTCCTTTTAGTATAAACAACTAGTTTTTTTGATGTGTCAAATGTTTCAACACTGAACTCCCATAACACGTTCAGCTCGTCAAATAAAGGTTATAAAAATACATTAATATCATTGCCAGGTGACTTGGGGCTAGTCTGGACAGGTATTAATAATGAAATAATAAAATGTGATGGATTCATACATAACCATGGAGGAAAATTATAAATTATTAAGGCAACAATCCATATGCTATATTGACTATACATCATTCCAAATGGATTAAACCCATCACTTGCCTAGATTTGCCTAACATTTCTTGGAACACTTGAAAACTCAACATACTTATCATTAAAATCTTTCCAAACAAACGAATCTGTCAGGTGCCTTAACTTGTCATCTTTAACTAGCTCATGCTCGTTCAATGTCATGAGAGGGGCCATTTTAGATGATATGAATAGCCTTTTAAGCCTGGGTATCAAGGGGAAGTGACGCAAAACCTTCATTGGTACTTTTTTACCATTTGTTAATTTCCTAATACTTCCATCATCAGCGGTTTTCCACCTCAAAGAACCGCAATTTGAGAAATTATCATGGTAATATTTTTCGTTATGAAAAAGCACACAATCATTCAGGCATGCATCAATCTTATTATAATCAATCCCAAGTTTCATGATAATTCCTTTCACCTTCATAAATGAGTCAGGTAATGTTGAATCATTGGGAAGAGCTCTCTTAAACATTTTTATAAGTTCATTAATTTCCAAGTTAGTGATCCCATGTAAACATTTCAAATGATACATTTCAACAATAAAAGATAATTTAGTAAATTCTTCACAACCGGTGTATAAAGGTATCCTAGCATCTTCAACCAATTTAAAAAATGCTTGCGCCTCATTAGAATGACATGATGAGGTGTTGTCTAGTTTCTCAAATTAGAAGGCATCCCCCAACA
Source organism: Viscum album (assembly GCA_963277665.1). Taxonomy (NCBI): domain Eukaryota; kingdom Viridiplantae; phylum Streptophyta; class Magnoliopsida; order Santalales; family Viscaceae; genus Viscum; species Viscum album. Next base: position 434,580,609 of record OY728141.1, on the reverse strand, counting down.
TTTCAATCATATCATGCTCAGAAGAAATATCATGTTTAACACTAAAAATATTATTATCACCCTTGAATGTCAACTCCCCATGAAAATTACAAATACATTTTTGAAAATCGGTGTCCATTTCACTGATAATGAGATGAGATTTCACAAAATCTTTTTGAAAATAATGTCGATTAGCACAGATTCGACATGGACACACAATAATGTTATCATTTACCAAAGATGCAAAAGCAATATAAAAAAATAAATCAACACCACTTAAATAATATTAAGATGTTCTTCTTAGCTTCACCCAACTCTTATCACTGAATATATTCATTATGAAATTTCATGGATATTATTCAATTTTCAAGCAATTAAACACAATAAACAAACAATTTTTTGCTAAAATGCATTACATTTTAACATATATTATATAATTGATTAACATGGAATCTAAAACAATAAAATTAGAACCATAAGAGACAATAAACTATGATTGAATACTAATTTTTCATTTGTTTCATCAACTTTTTTAGGGAAATGGAATAAACTAGTATCTCAAATAAAAATCACCAATGTTGCAATAGAAGATGGGATGATCATAGGGCGCAGTAGAGGAATAATTACCCAAATGAAGATGATGCTATGAAACGAATAAAATACTCATAAAATCTTAGGTGATGGGTAGGCGATACAAAGAAAAAAAATCAGAGGGGTTTTTCACGGTACCTTATAAAGCACCAAACTGGATTGTGGGGTTGGAACATATGTCCTGAAGACCAGGGAAAGAGGTGTCTGTGGGGAAAGAGGCATGTGTGGAGTGGATTTTGCGGGTGGATTGATAATTTTGTGGGAAACTGGAAATATGAATCGGGTCCTTCACTGAATATTTATGAACTCATGGATCAAGCATACGTGCTAGAGAATTGAAGGTGAGTAGCGATTCATAGGAAATCTCGAGTGAGGGGTCTGTGGGGACGACATCTGTGGGGGCGACATCTGCTGGAGTGAGGGCGGCGGGAGCGAGAACAGCGAGTGTGGGGGTAGGGGCAGGTGCGGGGGCGGGGAGGCATATGATATATCTAAACAAATAAATTTAATAGATAAAACTATCAAATTTTATTTAATACTTTAAATAAAAAATATTATCAATATCTGAATATAGAAAAATAATTAATTTTGTAATATTAAATAAAAATAATATATAATAATGTATTATATAAAAAGTTCAATAGGTAAATATTGATTAATAATTACTTAGTTTATTGTTATATAATTAATATAAAAAATTATAAATAATAATATTTTTTCTTTATAATATAAAATAAATTTTCAATATGTGAATATCAATTATTAATTACTTATAATTCAATTATGTTTATTATTTCTATATCCATTTCCATTTTTTTATTTATTATGTTTATTAAATTAAAATATCGTAATGAATTAATTTTTTTATAAAAAGTATTTAAATGTTTGTTAAATGAAATACATTGGAAAGTATAAAGAGTATACATATATATGATATATTTTTAATAAAACCTTCAAAAGTGAATATTAAATTTGGTAATAAAAATAATAATCTATATAAAAAAATTGGTTTCTCTTAATTATTTATTATCATTGAATGATTTATTGTAACAGATTTTATTGATGATAAAAGATTTTTTGTTAATGATGATTATTAATAATATATTTAAGTGTTGGTAAAAAATGATGGTATTACTATGATAAAGCAATAGATTTTACTGTTGGGAAAATATATTTTGGTGTTAAATGATCAATACCAACAGATATGTTTGTTGGTAAAAAAAGTCTTGGTACTTAAAATTAATACCAATAAATTTTAATATCTATTAGAATTTCCCATTTTTACCAATAAATATATTGTCTGTCAATAAATTTCTATTGGTATAAGTCATGTTTTTTGTAGTGAGTGAACCATTTGACAAAAAAACAAACATTATTGTGATATAGGAGTCGAGATCAGTGGTGGTTTTGTCGAGGTAGTATCTGGAGGTGGTGGTGGAACTACACAATGTCCTGAGGAATATAATATTGGATCAAGATTCTAATTTTACCCCCATAGCATAGAGAGTACTCTGACATTATTTTGAATCTCATTTATTCCTTATCACTACCTTTCATCTACTATAGGAAAACTAGAATGAGTATAACATCAAGACTCTTGAAGTCATGTAACACACTTCTGTCCTAGATTTTGGAGGTTCATCGATGAGGCACCTTCCGTTCGTTTGTTTTTTGTGCAATAATAGTTACCATTCCACCATTGGAATGAATTATTTTTAATATTTTTACATCCAGCCTTTTAATTTTTGTTATGTTGGACAAGGATTGGAGTGGAAATAATTCTCATGATTAAACTTGTACAGAATATGAAAATTATGGTATATTAATTTTTAAGAGAATGATGACAATTCTGAATCATCCAAAATACTATTCCAATCATATAATAAGACTATTGTTTTAATATGTTAGAGACCAAATGCTAATGAAGGTAAATCCTCTTAGTGTGAAATGACAGTTTGGTCATTGGAGTAATCTTTCTCCTTGGTTTTTTGGGCCTTTTTAAGTGTTATATAATGTAGGGACTATGGTTTATCATATAGAGCTTCTTCCTTAGATGAGAAGAATACACAATTTTTTCATGTGTCAAAGATCCATCATTATATTCATTATGACTCTCATGTCATCTATTTGGGTGAGATCGATGTTAACGATGATGTGAAATTTGAGGAATGGCCTGTGTAGATCCAAGAATTCTAGAAAAATGTATTTCACATAAGTAATGTTCCCTTGGTTCATGTCTTATGGAAGAATGGTTGTGTGGAGGTGAGTACCTAGGAACTTGAGTCACATAAATGGACTCAATACCCTAAGTTATTTTATGTTTAACTCTTCTCTTGTAACATAGATTTATGGTGTGTATTGACCATACTATTTTAGGACATCATTACCTATTTTTTTGGTAATGTTTCTCTCATTTGAGAGGTATATCCATTAGGATAGTGTTTTTTGTTGGCATTTTTTGTTTCATGGTTTCATGTTGTTCCACTAATGAGGTGGTTATCCTCATTTGACTAAGAGGTCCTTGATATTTTTTGTGTGGTGTGGATGTTCGTATGACGACTTTTTTCACTTTCAGTTCAGTTTTTGATTTTAAAGGATGAGAATTGTTTTATAGGTTTCAAATATAGGGGATCATATATGTCCAGTTCGGCCCTTTACATATGTCTAAATCCCATAGTGCATAGAAGAAGCGTTGATCAGGTTTAGATGTATTTGGATGCTAAATTCTTAGAGAAACTGAAAATCATGACATGTGGCTGTTTCATATTTTAATGCGTGGTTCACGGCTTGGGTTATGCCCGATTCATGGCCCAAAATCTACTCACAGATTATATAGGGATGGTTCATGGGGTACCACACAATGTGAAGTACTTATAGGTTCAATGGTTTGAGGTGATTCATTTTTTGATTGGGCTTAAAATTCTATAATTTCACAATTTAAAAAAGTTTTACACCATTAAAACACACAATGCATTGAATCGATGTAAATTGGATGTCCATGGGTTTTTATCAAACCTACTTCCCTTTTCCCAAATGACAGGCTACTAGCGGCTCTCTTTTTATGTGTTTTGGAATCTATACAAAAAGGATATATTCTCAGATTCCCATGTTTCATTTATAATAACCCAACAAAAATTATACCTCTTATATTGCAGTTTTATTATCACGATCCTCCCACCTATTCTTTCTATGTAATAAAAGTAATTTTATATCATTTTATTATATTTTACTTAGTTGTTTTCTACTGAGGTTGTTGAATGTTGTCCTCGGACGGATGCAGCTAATGATGTATGGATGACTAGGTTATATGATGTTAGTTCGGTCTCAAGTGAATAATATTTAATCCTATGAGGTATGGGATTAATTTATTAATTAATTAATTTACCTATAATCATAATGTTTTATTGGTTTATCCCTTTGGTTGGAAATGGAATTAAACTAACAATTATTTATTCATATTAATAATGAATTTGTAGTAGTGGTCATATATTGTGGTTTTCTTCCATGATAATGGTTTAACTCATGATAATATAAAATATTTTCTATCAAAAATATTATTTTTATCATTTCTTGATATTCAATGTATAATAATTTTGTTCTCTGTGGAGAATGGTAATGATCATAAAGATGGAATTAAATGATTAATTGGAGTAACAGTTAAATAAGATTCATGATGTAATTAATCTGGAGTTTCATATAATTTTATGGTAACAAAATTTATTAAATTTTAATACTTAATTAAATATTTTATTCAATGTTAGTGTAATATAAAAATAATTTGAATAATGATAATACTTTTTGAGAATGATAAAATGAAAATGAATTATAATGAGAATGCTACTTCTCTATATTGTTGAAACTGTTTTTAATGATTAGAGAATGTTTAGCATTTGATTTATTTTTATATATAGATGCTTCCCATAGTTGGAACCTTTTAAGGATAAATGAGTTAATTAATGATAAAATAAATTTTTTTATCAATTAAATAAAATTTACAGGGCCTGAGTTTCCTATCTACATGAGAAGGACCAGTACCTTGTGTTTGGAGCTGGGAGATCTTGTTTATGTGTGAGGGTTAGATAACTTTTTTAGGTCCTTGATTTATGAATTTACTATGTTTTTTAATTTAACAATTGTTATTTGATATGTATGTTTCTTCTCTTTGTGATGTGTCATGAAAATGGGATGGATGACCTAGGGGTGGATGAGCATGGGTTGCATGATGTGATATGGGGCTGGGATGCCTAGATGATGTGGTAGGAATTGATGCATGTAATAATAAGATTAATCAATACATGTATGATGGTGTTGGATATGGTACCATATATGATGGAATTATTTAAAAATGGGGTTCCCCAATAATATGATAATGGTGGATTTTTTCTTGATATGAATATGTTTAATGGCTAATGGCTATGTTTCTTGTTTTATAAGTACACATTTCCCCCACTACTTCAGTCAGCTGGGTGTGCTCAGTTGAAAGTTTCCTCTTAGTTGTAGATTATTATTTTTTATACTACCTAGATTATGTAATGATTCAAATAATTATTATATAATTCGTAACCCATGGTGTTCGTGTTTTTGGAATGAAAATGCTGAAAATATGCCAATATTGAGAAATTATGGAATTAATATCGATTATGTGAGGATGGATTGTACTTTTTGATGTTTTTTAATTAATATATCATGAAATAATGATAAAGGTTAATTTATTGGATAATAAATAAATTAATTAAAGAAAAGTATTAAATAAAATTAGGTAATAAATGTATGTGTTTAAATTTAATTATTCTTTTAGGATATCTAGTCCCAAATAGTGCAAATCAGGTATCAGAGAAATGATAACACTAGTTGAACTTAGAACTTGATTATTCCCATAGTGTGCTTGTGATATATATATATATATATACATATTCTATATTCTATATTCTATTATTTCATAAAATTTACTATCCATTTATGTTTGGGATACTGTCACCGATGGGTATCTAGGGGTTTTTTCCACATCATCTGAGTGGGAGGACTAAAGATTGACTATACCCTATAACCTGGTTCTCTTCTCTTCATGGTTATATGTGCTGGTATGATGGGTGGTTAGTTTTGAAATATATTTTTCTAGAGTTATATGACTAACTCAGAATATTCCTACACATATATCCCATGATATAGTAACCAATATATTATTATAGGTAAGGTGTGTATAGGAGGTGATGGTTGAGATATTTACATGGTGTATGGGTTATGGTGGCTTGAGGTATAATACCCAATGTATGATATACATCATACAAGTTGTGGTTTTTCATGAATACTACTTGGTAACTATATAGATATGTGGATGGGATGATGTGATGCATGCAGATTATGTTGTGATTCCTTGCCCAGGTGTCTATGGTATGACATATTTTTGTGAGTGATGTCTTAGGATGTGCAATGTTAGGGAAGAGTGGAAACCAGGGGGGAAGTGATATAAGGGTACACTATTTGTTTCATAATTATATATATACCCTATTTTAATACATTATTCCGGGGATATATCCATGTTAAGGATAGTAGATTGTATACAGATTTAAGTGATCAAACATTCTAACTATTTTTCACTTAGCTTTCACATGATTTCTTTATCCTTTCAATGAGAGGATAAATAGTAGACCCTAATGAGTATACATTAATTCTCGCAATATATATTTATAACCTCTTTTAGGCCAATAATATTAGGTTTTATATCATGATATATATTACTATTTCTTGGTTTTGTAAGAGCTTTTTGGGCTTTGGGGTCACCGTCATCTTTACGTTTTTGTACTTATAGTTTATCTTTCTGTTGATTAGTATTGTATGTCACTAATTGTTTGAACATTAGATATATATATATATAAGAAGGTATTTATTAGGTTTACCCATATTATATATCTCTTCCACATGTTCTCATAGAGGGTAATAACTCCCATGAGAATGCTTATTATTCCCTTAGTGCTAGTCTCCATCCCGGGGCCAACTGGAGGCAAGACTTGGTTGTTCTCCCTCCTGTTCTCTCTTTTCATCCCTAGAGGGGTACACATTAGAGGGAGGGTCCATGAAAGTAAAAAATTAGGATAAAAAATGTGTTTGAGTCCCTTGAATCAAACATGGGTAAATTATAAATTGATCGTACTTCAGATGACTTATGGCCCTGCAGGCTATGGAACCTCCATCATACGAATCTGACCATGCCTAGATCATCTGCCTATCTATTTTTAGCTTCCATGAACACGATTTGGACTAACTGCATAAGGATTAGTACAATTACATATCTCCCCTACAAAACCAATATTCCCTATGCTATTGAACATGTTTCAAGGGTCTCTATTACTAAAAATTCCATGGTGTAAACTATTGTTACTATCGAAAAGGGCTTGTCTACAGGTCTAAAACTAGGCTACATGATCAACTTGACACTAATCCAAGTTGTATATATGTACCAAAAATATATATCATGAAAATTTAAATCCCTTTATTGTTTCTTGGACTCCATCTTCCATATAATGATGTGAATAGATCTTCCATAGTTAGTTACCCACTAGTCGAAACCCCCAAAACAAAAACATTTATGATCCAGTTCCTAAAGCTCTATTATTTAGGATTCTATTCTGAACAATATAAAAGGGATAAACTCATAGATGATGATTCTTTTTTATAACCTCTAACTTCTTCTATAACACATGATATGTAGAGAGTGTAAATGGGGTAACCAGATACCTGATCACCAGGTGAAACACCTCCACTAGATGATGTACTCAATACTGCTTATCTAAAAATACAATGGGGGAAAAGTGTATGAGGCCCTTGACCATAATTGAAAACTCCAACATACTCCAAATACCGTATGGAAGGGAGAGAAACTACTTATTCATTACTACCTTTATCTTCCATGATAACATTACTAAATGCAACTCATTTTGAAATTCTAACTATATAAAATATGTGTACTTGTAGTAATAAGGACAAAAAATCCACCACTGATGTATAGGTCCATGTAAATGAGTAACTAATTAATAATCTAGAACTCATTACAAGATCAAATCATACCAAATTCAATCTCATTATAATTTAACAAGTTCACTTTCTCTTGATCAGAGACACTCACCTCATACTTCCCCAATCTTTTCCTAGAAAGGCACATGAGGCCCTCTAACATACCTTATCATATTCTTCCAGGAAAATCATTCAATGATAAATTCTATTAGAATACAAATATTCTAAAAAATTACTTATTCATATAAAAATACCATGACCATTTATAAAAAAATGACAAGTCCTAATTCTGGTGTCCAAAAATTTTATCAATTTTTATTTAATTAATTCTTTTTAATTTTCCCAAAAATCACCCAATTCAAACAAGATAAAAGAAAATAGTGATAAATTTTACTCTCCTAGGTATCTATCTTATAAATAGGTCCAAATCAATCTATTATTATATAACTGTAGAGTCCTTACATCAATTCACAAGGGGCCTTAAAATATCATGTATTAAACATTCTCCCTAGTCTATGTCATGCACCAAGACCAATTGGCACACCATCCCTACCGACCTATAAAATTGTCGTAGTAACTAACTCTGAACATCATATTAACTCTAAAAAAATCTTCGATACCGCCTTTTCATGACCCCCTGTAAGAACACAGATCTTCGTTTTCAGGTATGTCTTTCTTTTCGTGGTGTTATTGGGAAAAGTGGGGTTTTTGAAAATTTATGAAGTACACGCCGTGTACTCCCTTTCCGCGCTAGGCCGTGTGCTGGATGTGTCTGGGCCACAAACACAATGTGTAGAGGAAATGTGGCGGCCGCTTAATGTGGAGTAGGGAAAAACAGAGTATACGCCGTGTACCCCAGAAGTATGCACCATGTATTTTTTTTCACTCAACGGACCGGGGTCGTGCCTGACGGACAGAACACCTTTTTTCTAGGTTTCGTTCGTCCGAGAGAAACCGTAAAACCATGAATCTTCTCCATGATCCAGAGCCTCTGTACATGCTCCGAATCGACCGCTGTTGATTGCATTGGAACCACAGCGGTGAGTTCTTCCTTCTCCTAGAGCCTTGTTTCCCAATTTCTCATCTTTCACTAGATATCGTTGGTTGAGCGTTTTTGACGTTTTCTTAGATCCTCAAAACTCTAAGGATAATCAGTCATCGTGGTTCACGTATATCGTTCTCCTACCATCGAGGTAGGTGGTTTGGGCCTTTTTGTAGGATGTCTGTGAATATTTTGTGAAAATTCCACCAATATCCTTGAACTGGGTATTGTGTGTTCCTCTTTTTCCCTTTTTGTTGTGTTCTTTGTTTTATTTCTTGAGTAGAGGTAATTTCTTGTGAATAGGGGGGTTTTACTTTGATATGGATGATTTCCATTCTTATTATTCTTGTTCAGCATTTTTTCAGTTGACATGCCAAGTTGTAGGATGGTGGAACTGTTGTACCGTATTTTTGTTCTGCCTCATAATGATTGCAAAGTAGTTCTTGAGGTTTACTTGGGCCGATACGCATGCTATGCATTTTTGTTTTACACAGGGCTGTGAGAACCTAGTATATTGTACTATAGGGAAAATGGATGTAAGGGCTTCTCCAAAGTGTCTTTAATTTACGATGCGAGACCACAGGGGGAATTGATGTTGATTTATTCCTTAGAGACTCTATAGATCCTCAACATAGGCCACAGGGGGAATTGACGTTGAGTGCATTCCCAAAGATCCTTTAGTATAATACAATACTATAAGAGGATTTGACAGTGAGTTCTTCCTTATAGAGTCTATTCATTAGTTGAACCAGAGTGGAGAGAATGTGTGTTCTTCCCAGAGGGTTTCTAGTACTTGTAGGTTGAACATTAGGGGTTAGGCTGTGATTACTACACATAGGTTACCTTTTTGTTCTACTTGCTTTAGTGGTTGTTTCTTGTTTGTAGAATATATGTTAGAAACTGTGGACTGTTACTGCTTTGTGTTATTCCATTTATTGCTTACTGTTTACAGCTTATTGTACGTTATCTTCCATATATTCACTGACTATTAGGAACATATCTTTGGGTGGTTTCCTATTGGGATATTGTCTCACACCCTGTTTGGTTCATGCTTCTAGGCCCAAAAAGATTATATTATTGCAGGTATAAATAAGGGTAACCGACCTTCTACTTTAGGTTCTTGATTTCACTGGAGCTGGAGAGCATGGGACCAGGCCGAGGCTTGCGATGCTGAGGAGTTTCTCGTCTCTTTTTCTTTTGTACTTTGTCTTAGTACTATATTCATCATTGTGACCTGATTGGCTGTTTTTCTAGACATATATATATCATGCATCACTTATATATATATTTATGCCCCAGTTGTTTACTTTTCAATCATCTGATGTTTACACTTGTATGAATGTATATTTTTTCCACTATTGTTATTATTTGTTTTTTTTCTCTTCTTGTGTGTACTCTGCCAATGAGGTCATCTTTTCCCCAATATCACACCTAAGTCCCTCGCTGCTAGTCAGTAGTCTATGGCGTTCAGGGAAATGCGCTCGAGGCCATGTGACCAATCGGGTACGGGGCGCCTCTAGGTTGCTTCCGGAACCAGGACGTTACAAAGTGGTATCAGAGGGGTTCTTTTCTCTTGATTTACTGTTTGGATACTTTATCTAGGGATAGGATGGATTTGGTACTTGGGATTAAGCTGTGCTCGGGAGTAGCTAACTCGTGTACAGGGAAAAGCCATACTACATCGATTATTATATTTTTTGGTTTTCAGATTTGATGATTTATATGATTTCACCTAGAGTGATTAACATGGTTTGTGTTGTTATTATTGTTGATATTGTGGTTCTATTTCTATCGCAACCTGAAGAGATGAGGGTATTCTATCTCATGCATCATATAGGCACTTGTTAGAAATCACATGCCATGCATTCTTCCCATGCCATCTAGGGTGCATTAGCGATTTCATGTTGTTGTGATGGAATTTGTGTAGATTATGCATGCTATTGTGATAGGTTCTTGATAGAATCTCTACAGTTTGATAGAGAGACTGTTTGTTTTGTACCTTTCTTAAATGAACGCAAAATTTTGGTTCTCTAGGTGTTATGGGCCATCTTGAATCGGAAATTGGTGAATCATTGACTTGTTTTCCTTACATTTGACTGTATTGGATGCCAAGATTTGATTTGTGGTGTGTATGGACCCTCATGGATCAGAATTTGGCACCTCCTTTCCTTGTTTTCTACATTTTCTGGGCCTCAGTGTAGTTTCTGACCTAATTCCCAGAAAAACCCAGAATACACGGCGTGTAAATTATATATACACGCCGTGTAGTTTTAAACCATGTCACCGACTGTGTGAGCAGATACACGAGTTGTGAAAATCTCCCGGAACATGTCGTGTATGATATGTACATTCCATGTAGTAGTGAGCGTGTACCCGGCCGTGTAACTAACAAAACAGGCCGGGGAAACTCGTGTCATACACACCATGTTTTGTATTAACACGTCGTGTATCATTATCCTCAAAACCTGGCCGTGTCACGAACACCACAGGATAGTGTTCTATCCTCCTATACATGCCGTGTTTGTTCGGAACATCCCATGTAATGGTCAGCTGTGTACATGGTCATGTCGCCAACAACACGGGTCGGGAAAATCTTTAGGTACACGTCATGTGTGTGCGGAACACGCTATGTAGTCTCAACCATGTATCCAGCCATGTAACTAACAAGATGGGTCTATTGAAACCTTGTCTACTACACGCCGTGTCCACCACGAACACACTGTGTAGTATCCATTTAAGAAGACCGTGTGGGTTAGCTGTGCAAGGATACACAGGCAGGGGAATAGAGTTAAGTACACTCCATGTAGTTATGTTTTGAAAATATTTAGTGTTTCCTTCTCCTGTTTCCCTGTTGTACACCTTTGTTCTCTGTCCTTGTTTCCTAATAGAATGTAGTCTTTTGATCTTTCAGAGCTATGCCTCCTAACAAGGACTTCCTAATGATCCTCCGGTCGGGCCAGCCTTGGCACCGGCTGTCATACCAGTTGCAGGCACAGATGTGCAGTTCAGGGAAGGCATTATGAGGATGATGCAGACCTTACCGGGAGCATCGCCTCCTGCCACGTCTATGGAAGACTTGACGCGGGTTTTCCAGAAGCAGCATCCTCCTACTTTCTCGAGGGAATGAGGAAGACATGATACAGAGTCATGGATGGAAGCCATACTAACTATCTTTGAGAATTTGGAGTCACCTCTAGAGAGGCGGGTCAAGCATTCCACATACATGTTTCGAGACTCTGCCAATAGGTGGTGGGATGTGATCTCATAGGCAGGTCATCAGCAGGTTATGGCTTGGGAGGGGTTCCAAAGCGTGTTCTATGAATACTTCTACCTGGAGACCCTGAGGGCCGATCAAGCCTGAGAGTTCATGAGTCTAGAGTAGGGTACTCTTCTGTTATGGAGTACTCCTCTTGTTTCACCGAGCTGCAGTGTTTCACACCCCTTCGGGATGGAAGTGGGGTGTTCTTGGTAAGGATGTTTGAGGATGGTCTCTGGAGGGAGATCCGCTCGCAGGTGAATCTCTTCCATTTTACTTCTATCACTTCCATCTTCAACTAGGTGCTAATTGCGGAGTGAAATCTAAGAGACTCCAGAGCTACGAGCCAGGGCGATTCTACTTCCAGAGCTAGTGTTCCTCCTGTTGACAGTAGGAAGATCCATAGGGAGTCTATGTGCGGTGATTTAAGGAGGCGAGATACATCTTGAGGTAGCCAGGTAGTATGATACCAGTGTGGAAGGGTAGGGCACACGAGGCCGCAGTGCCAGAAAGACCAAGTGGAGTGCCGATCTTGCAGCAATATGGGTCTCCTTCAGTGTTTCTATCAGGTTTTCTCACCAGTAGTTGATGATGAGGGTTCTTCAATGACTCCTCTTTCGGGAGCAGCACCACCAGTTTCTCACCAGTCTAGGAACTCGAGTTATTTTGTCCATTCAGGCTGAGGTGGAGGTCGAGTCCATGGTAGTGAGTCACTAGTCCTTCATTGCATGCTAGGAGGATTAGCTCAGAGTGGTCAGTTAGGGTCACAAGGCCAGAGGGCAGTCTAGAATTTTGCAGTGGAGCAGACCTATCAAGAGCAGGATCCTGGACCTTCTACCATTTGAGGTACGATTTTATTAGCCTCAGTTTTATCTTCACCTCTTTTCAATACTGGTGCTACACATAGCTTTATCTCTGTTTCTATTGTGGAGAGCCTTAGGCTCTGTATCTTTTCCTCTGCCGATTTGTTGTCACTAGACACACCTTTGGGGGAGAGGACATCTAGTGTACGTCAGTGCAGAGAGTTCCCTCTCGAGGTTATAGGTTATCGTTTCTTATGGGATTTCTATGTCCTAGAGATGACAGGCTATGATTTCATTCTCAGGATGGACTGGTTGGTTCCCATCCACGTATTTGTCGACTATTATCACCATAGGGTGAGTTTTATCTCACTAGAGGGTGAGTCTTTTCTTCATAGAGGTGGATGGGATGTTCGGGCGAGTCGAGCAGGACTCGAGCATCATGGGCTAGGAGGGGTGATGACCCAAATTTCTAGTCATTATCTGGATGATTAGGGGACTTCACAGTTGGACTTTATTTCAGTGGTGGATCATTTCAGAGATGTATTTCCAGAGGAATTTTCAGGTTTGCCTCTAGAGCGTGAGGTGTACTTCTCTATCGAGATCACGCCAAGAGTGTCATCGGTGTCCATTCCTCCCTATAGGATGGATACACCTGAGTTGTAGAGCTCAAGAAGCAGTTGGAGGAGTTATAGGCCTAGGGTTTCATCTGACCTAGTAATTTTCCTTGGGGATCAACTATCCTATTTACAAAAAAGGCAGACGGTACCCTTAGGCTCTGTGTGGATTATCGGAAGATGAACCAGTTGACAGTCAAGAATCGACATCCCTTACTGGGGATTGATGACCTCTTTGATCAGCTTCGAGGAGCCCAGGAGTTCTCGAAGATCAATTTGAGGTCCGGTTATGATTAGTTGCGCATTAGACCATCATATATACCTCTGACATCCTTCAGATTCAGGTATGGTCTCTATGAGTATACGGTCATGCCGTTCGGTCTCACGAATGCGCCAGAAATTTTTATGGCGCTAATGAACTGAGTGTTCCATCCTTACATGGATTTCTTCACCGTGGTCTTCATAGAAGATATCTTGGTGTACTCTAACACTCGACACAACCATGATAACCATCATGAGATCATTCTGAGTACACTGAGAGAGCATCGACTTTATGTTAAATTCTCGAAGTTCCACTTTTGGAGGATCATATTCACTTCTTGTGTCACATCATCTCAGAGGCAAGAGTATCAGTGGACCCAGAGAAAGTGAGAGTTGTAGTTTCCTCGGAGTAGCCGAAGAATGTTTTTGAGGTACATAGTTTTTGATGGCTAGCTGGATTCTACAGATGCTTCGTTCAAGACTTTTCACACCTAGTAGCACCATTGACAGGTCTGACCAAGAAGGGGGTGAAGTTCTTATGGTCCAAATCTTCTGAGTCATCCTTTCAGGAGTTGAAGGGAAGGTTGACGTCAGCACCGATACTAGTCTTTCTAGAACTAGGAAAGATATATACTATTTATTGTGATGCTTCAGGTATTGGGTTGGGCGCTGTGCTTATGCAAGGATATAGATTCGTCTCATACAGGTCTCGGCAGTTGAGGCCACATGAAAGGAACTACCCGACGCATGATCTAGAGTTAGAAACTGTTGTTCATGCCTTATGTTGTTGGAGACATTACCTTCTGGGGGAGAACATTGTGGTTTTCACCGAACACAAGCTTATCAAGTACATCTTCACTCAGCGTTATCTGAATCTGAGGCAGCACATATGGGGAGAGTATCTTCAGTATTTTGATTTCGGGCTTTCCTATATGCAAGGAATGGGAAAAGTAGTTGCAGATGCGTTGAGAAGGAGAATATAGATTCAGACAGTTCAGGAGGCTAGCAGCGAGTGGATGCTTATGGATCTGTTCTTTGAGATGCATCTAGAGGTGCACGACAGACAGGGACAGACTTTCCTATCTTCTGTAGTTATTACCTCTACAATTCTCAATCAGGTATGGATGAGGCAACTATCAGACTCAGAAGGCTTAGTCCTTCGAGAGAGTGTGTTAGGAGAAGACCATCTTCCTGGATGGACAGTGGGTGAGGATGAGATCTTGCGTTTCCAGGGATGTTTATGGGTGCCTGCAGACATACGCGAGGAGATAATGTGGAACTTTCATTCCTCAGTTTAGGCAGTTCATCTTGGCGTCACCAAGATGTATTGGGATTTTCATTATCAGTACTGGTGGTTGTGTATGCAGAGGGATGTTGCTTGTTTCGTCTTGAGGTGTTCCAGTTGTTAGCAGGTGAAGGTGGAGCATCAACGACCAACATGCCTTTTACAGCAGTTACCCATTCTGGAGTGGAAGTGGAACGATGTCGCGATGGACTTTGTTCCTGGATTTCTGAGGTCGCCTTGAGGGAATGATGCTGTTTGGGTTGTCATCGACAGGCTTATGAAGGTTTATCACTTCTTACCAGTCAAGGAGACCTTCATTGTTGATGATCTGGGACAACTATACATCCGTGAGATTGTACGTCTGCATGGTGCTCTACACTTTATCGTTTTAGACAGGGATGCACACTTTACTTCTCGATTCTCGTAGGGGCTTCAAAGGGCTCTAGGTACATAGATACTTTTGAGTACAACATACCATCCCCAGACAGATGGACAGTCGGAGCATACGATCTAGGTGTTTGAGGATATTCTCCGAGCTTGCATTCTATACTTTGGTGGTTCTTGGGATAAGCATATTCCTCTGGTGGAGTTCGCATACAACAACAGTTTTCAGAAGACTATTCAGATGGATCCTTACAAGGCTTTGTATGGTAGGACATGTCGATCACCTTTATGCTGGATGGAGGAAAGAGAGGCATCTTTACTGAGACCCCGTCTTGTTCAGCAGACCTCAGAATAGATAGAGTTGATTCGGAAAAGTATGGCTACAACACAGTCTCGACAGAAGTCTTATGCTGGTCAGCGGAGATGACCTCTAGAGTTCGAGGTCAGGGATCAGGGTTTCCTGCGTGTCGCACCGAGGTTGGGACAGAAGAGAATTCAGAGACTGGGTAAGATTTCACCACGTCACATTGGTCCGTTTGAGGTGTTGGAGAGAGTTGGGATGGTTTTCTATCGGCTACAGTTACGTCAGAAGTACCAGGCCATGCACGATGTCTTCCACATCTCTCAGCTACAACGTTACTTTTCAAACCCATTTCTTGTCTTTAAGCCCGAGGAGGTTGAGCTCGAAGTGGATGCTTCATTTAAAGAGCATCCCATCTGGATTGTCGATCGTAGTACGAAGCTTATCCATGGGCAGTCTGTTCCTCTAGTACGGGTGCAATGGCAGCACGAGCAAGTACAGAACAAGACATGGGAGAGGGAGCCTGATGTATGATCGTAGTGGACAGAGCTCTTCAGGGTTTCTTATTCTCCACCATGTTAGGGAAATTAAGAGAAAAATTTCTTTATGGGGGGATGTTTTTAAGAACCTGGATCTTCGTTTTCATGTATGTGTTTCTTTTCCTGGTGTTTTTGGGAAAACTGGGGTTTCTGGAAATTTGTGAAGTACACACCTTGTACTTTCTGAGTATATGCCGTGTACTCCCTTGCTGCACCAAACCATGTGCTTTCTGTGTTCGGGCCACACACATGGTGTGTAGAGGCGATGTGGCGGCTACTTAAAGTGGAGTACGAAAAAACAGAGTACACACCGTGTACCCCATATGTACATGCCATGTATTGTTTTTCACTGAATGGACCAGGGTCGTTCCTGATGGATAGAACACCTTTCATCTAGGTTTCGTTCGTCCGCGAGATGTCGTACGACCGTGGATCTTCTCCGACCTCCAGAGCCTCCGTCCGTGCTCCGAATAGATCGTCGTTGATTGTGTTGGAACAGAAGCAGTGAGTTCTTACTTCTCCTAGATCCTTGTTTCCTAATTTCTCTTCATTCTCTAGATATCATTGGTTGAGCGTTTTTTACGATTTCTCAGATCCTCAACGTTCTAAGGAGAATCAATCATCATGGTTCATGTATATCACTCTTCTAGCATCAAGGTAGGTGGTTTGTGCCTTTCTGTAGGAAGTCTGTGAATATTTTGTGCAAATTCCACCAATACCCTTGAATGGGGTATTTCTTTTTCCTGTTTTTTCGTTATTGTTGCCTGCTTTTCTTGATTTCTTGAGTAGAGGTAATTTCTTGTGAATATGGTAGTTTTTACGATGCTCTGGATGATTACCATGCTTGTTTTTCTTGTTCAGAGTTTTTCTAGTTTCCATTCCTAGTTTTAGAATAGTGGAACTATTGTACTGTATTTTTGTTGTGCCTTAGAATGATATCCAAGTCGTTAATGAGGTTTACCTGGGCTGATACGCACACTATGAATGTTTAATTTACACAAGGCTTTGAGAACCTAGTTTAGTGGACAATAGGGAGAATGGACATAAGGGCTTCTCTAGAGAGACTTTAATTTACGATACGAGAACATAGGAGGAATTAACGTTGAGTTCTTCCTCAGAGAATCTGTAGATCCTCGATGCTGGCCACAAGGGGAATTGATGTTGAGTTCTTCCCTATAGAGCTTTTAGTATGATACGAGACTATAGGGGGAATTGACGGTGAGTGCATCCTCAGAGAGTCTATTATTTATCTAAACTAGAGAGGCGAGACTGTGTGTGCTTCCCAGAGCGTTTCTAGTACTTGTAGGTTGAACCTTAGGGGGAAAGCTATGAGAACTACCCATATGTTACCTTTTTGTTCTACTTGCTTGAGTGGCTATTTCTGGTTTGTAGAATATATGCTAGAAACTGTGGACTGTTACTGCTGTGTATTATTCTGTTTACTGCTTACTATTTACTGCTTATTGTATGTTATCTGGCATATATTTACTGACTGTTAGGCACATATATTTGGGTGGTTTCCTATTGTAAATTTTTCTCACACCTTGTTCAAGTCATGCTTTTGGGTCTAAAAAGATTATATTGTTGCAAGTATAGATAATGGAAAGTGCCCTTCTACTTTAGGTTCTTTATTACACTGGAGCTGGAGATCATGGGATGAAGCTGAGGCTTGCGATGCTGAGGAGTTACTCATCTATTTTTCTTTTGTACTTTGGCATAGTACTATATTCAGCATTGTGACCTGTTTGGCTATTTTCATAGACATATATGAATCATGAATCACATATATATATATTTCTTCCCTAGGTGTTTACTTATCAGTCTTCCACTGTTTACACTTGTATGAATGTCTATTATTTCCGCAATTGTTGTTATTTGTTTTTTTCTCTTATACGGTGTACTCTGCCAATGAGGGCATAGTTTCCCCACTATCACACCCAAGGCCCTCGCTGCTAGTCGACAGCCTCTGGTGTTCGGGGAAATGAGATTGAGGCCATGTGACCAATTGGGTACAGGGAGCCTCTGGGTGGCTTTTGGAATAGGGACGTTAAACCCCACTACAATGATTCCCATTATGGGATATAAATTATGAAATACGGGTAAGGGCCTTTGAATCTAACTCCAGTGGTCCCTAGGTTGGTGATTTGAATAGATGGTATAAAAATATCATATATGGGTGGCATTACCACTATCATAATATATGATCTAGAGTTTAGATATAAAAACCACCATTAAACCCCAACATATAATTATTATTTAAAGCCAAAACATCCCCCATTTCAAGAACAATGCCAAAAAATAAAAATAATAGTCTCAAATAAAATACCAAAAGGTAGTTGAATATAAATGACTCGAAAAGCCCCAAAACCCAAGACAATAATGTCCATCTCAGCCCAACAAAATCCTTTAAAAACATAACAAATAATTTATGTATATGTAGGGTGATAATAACATGTATTAAAAGTATGATGATATCCAAGGTCTGTAGAGAAAATGTGAAAAAAGAATATTAATGTTCTAGTGAATAAATAGCTTAACCAACCTGAACCTAATAGGTAAACTAAGTAATTCAATCCTAACCATTGATCTCAACCAAAATATCTCATCAAATATAGTATTATAATATCATGAAAAAGGTACCCCATAATAGCATCCCCAATGATTTACCGCTCTCAGAAACCAACCGCAAACATCCAATACCCAACCTATGAGCTCACATTAACTAAAATAGTTTTCACCAAAATATTACCACTAAACCACAAAATATCCATCATAATTTAATAGAACACTAAATTCATCACATAATATATCCACCAAAAGTATATTCAAAATTCTCCTTTCCATTACAGTTTCCACTATTTTGTTGATTTAATGAGTTTTTATTAACTGCCATATTGTAATCCATTACATTCACATTTACACAACCCATTAACTAATTATTAAATTAATTTAATTCAACTACCACATATAAATTACAACACATTCTTATTCATTTACCAACCAATGATATTATATTTTCAGTATTATAATGTTATCCTTGGCTAATAATGAAACTATCATAACCACACAAGAAAATAATATTACCATTTCACATCAACCATTACCATAACACAACATATTATAGGTAATTTTATCTAAAAAAGATCCCATCTCAACCACCACACATAATAACCATGAAAACACACAACCACCCCACATTACTAGAGTTGAAAAACCACCCACATCACATCCTATGCCAAACAACCATCACATCACTACACCCACACATTTGAAAACGTAGACAAACACCACCATCACCACTCAATCTATAACATAACATAGGGGAACATAAAAATCATAACCTTAGATAAAATCATACACCATCTTCTAAAATTCAGTTTCAAGGGTTTATATTACTTTACTTCATTATTCTTCATGAGAATTATCATAAATGTTCTATATTTCCATGGGTAGCCAATATGTTATCCAAATATACACTCCTTTCATTTAAATTAGGGTTAGATAAAATAATAAAAACATAAAAGTACTCACATACATATCAACTATAGTAAAATAATGTCCCTCAATATCTATTACTTTCAAAAATTCCAACAAGCATGCAGAAAATCATCAACAATATCTTCAAAGTAAAAAACATTTGATTTATCCACCTTCCCAATAATTTCGTATTATGAAAATTAATTATTTATATTATGTAAACCCTCATTGTACTCCAATTGGATGAAAAGCTAAAATCCACCCACATTCTTAAAAATAGGGAGATAACGAGCTCCCCCTCCTCAAAGAATCATTCTGATTCTCCTCACACAAAAGTGTAAAAGATAAACAACCCAAAAACTAAAACCACACTTGGAAACTGTGGATGAACCAAAAACACTCTATGGGATCATCATGATCACATCCCAAACACACAACAATAAAAAAACCACAATGGATCCTTGAAATAATTATGAAAGGAGACATACATACTAAGATGATAACCCACCCTGAATTAGAAAATATCATCCTCCAAAAACCAAATATCAAATTTGGAGAAGGGGGAATAATATCTCCCAAAAATATTCAAGGGTTCCCATTAGTGTTGAAGGAAATGATAGTGGAATCAAAATATTTGGGTGAGCCTATATATTTATAAACTAGGTAGACCATAATAAATTAATGTCATCATTCACATATTCAACTATTGAATTTTCAGTTGTCCAACCCTTTCACATTAATTATATATTTTTATGAATTAAAATAATCAAACTCAAACCTGATTAAACATCTACCAATTTTCATGTCACATATCCCTCTATTTATGTCACATCATGAATTGTCCTTTAACATCATGTGTTTATTAGGAACATAACCCCCATCTAAAACATAAGTTGTAAATCACTAACCTACAAGATTTGTATCTATCTCTCATGACCTGAATACATATTCACATCATGAACTACATACTATAATATAATTATATCACAATACTCCTTTTGACACTCTTTATCCTTCCTTTTAACACATCTATGTCACAAAATATTAATTAACAGGACCATAAGGTACAAACCATTAGAAACACCATTAGAGAATAATATAATAATAAATAATATATTTATAATATGGAAAAAATATTAGTATAGAGAAAATTGCATTAATTACCTACACAATGAGTTCCAATACTTATGATAAACTAAAAATTACTTGAGAATACATATCTAAAGAGATATAAACTTTTAACTAATGTATTATATGGTTCCATTAGATCCCAAATATCACTATCTATACTTATGATTCCACTTTAAATCAATCATTCATCAAGTCATAAATATACCATGTAATGATAATGGGTTTCATTCATAAAATCATAAATAACCTAGGGAAAGAGAATGTGTTTCAAAACATTTAAAAAAAATAACAATCCCATTATAAAAAGAAAAAAATAAAGACAATAATTGGGAATCCAAACATATTCAAAAATATTAATGGTAAATAACCTTCAATTAAGATAAGATGGTACGAGTAATCACAATAATATAAAATAAGGTATAGTGTTTAGTCAATACACTTATCAAACCAATTCATGTATGGAATATTGGAGAAAACCCATCAAAAAAAATATTTAAATCATGGTATTCACAAAGAAGAGACACTTGATGAAAAATTATTATTATTCTTGATGGATGATTAGGAAAGAAAAAGTGACTCATGGATCAAATATTTAAAAGATGATATTGTTACATAAGCCAAGAAAACATGGAATGTGGATTTTAGAATATAAATAATTTCCTCGTTCATGAATAATATATGACAAAATATAATGACTTAGATGATATTTTATAGAAATTATTGGAAAAGACACATGGAAAAAAAAATTCATTAATCATTAAAAATCATTTTTAAAAAAAATTGTATAAATGTGTAGAAAAATAATTATTTAAGAGATTTTGATAATTTATAAATAATGATTAATATAAAATGAAAATGGTGGAAATTTTTTTGTTTACAAAAAAATTAGTTAAAAATATATGTTTATCGCACATTTATGAAAAATAACTATACAGAAAACATTAAAATTTTATATAAAAATTTAAAGTTGTTCAATTAATAAAAGATGACATTTATTAACTATTGGGTCAAAGATAAGGAAATTTTCAAAAACATCCAATGAATATGTATATGAAAAAAGGGAGGTTTTTTGATTGAAAAGAAAAGGTAGGGTCAGTTTATTTTGTATGGGTAAATAATGATCTAAGGGGGAAAATGAAATATGATAAAGTATTTTAAAACCCCATGAATGAACGAATGAGAATAAAATTATAAGGTTTTTACGCTGAAAATAATACAAATTCACTATATTGGTAATATTTCAAAATAAATCCTTATTTTAAAATGAGATTTGTGAAGACACCCTTATGATATAGATAATTTAAGAATCAGAGAATATTTAGAAGAATATAATCTAATGTAAATTAAAATTTCATGAAGTAGAATATATTACATACTCGAATTAAAAATTTCAATGAATTAAACATATAAAAAAGATAATGGTGTGCAGTATCTAACATTCCACTTGATATGATATTTTAGCTAAATATCCCCTTATAAACATAGAAAAAATTGATTCAAAATACATTAAGGGATATGATTTATAATGAAAAATTAAATACAATGAATATTGATAAAATAAATATAAAAAATTCTAAATGTGTATTAGGTACACCATTACAAAGAAAACAATGTGTAAAATAATAAATACATCTCAATGGATGAAAATTTGAGACAAAATCCCTTTAATTACTGGATTCCTCTAAAGCATTTGAATCCTTTTTATAGAAAAATATATATTAATCACCTATTATATAAAATTATCCATATATAAAAACTTTTATTAAATTTATATATAATTATTCTTGTCACGAACCATCCCACCAAAGATGCCCCTCCGGAGCTGGCAATGGTGAAAGGGAGATAATGACCCCTGAGTCCCGCCTCTAGTAGGCCCCGAGATGGCGACTCGCAACAAGGGTATGAGTTTTTCACAATATGGGTGGAATTACCATTTTTATTTATTTAAGATCGGGAAATAGGATGAGTCACCCACCAAAAGAAATGGAAAGTAAATACAAGTAAATAAACCCAAACCAGCCCCACATGCATGTTTAAATAGTTCTGAAACAAGGTACAAGTACAAGAAAGCTGAAAAGTACAATACCAAAAGAAACAAGAGTACAACAACTGCAACAACTCCAACTTTCCCGACTAGTAGGGTCCTACACGGCCTTGTTAGTCCTCCTGGAAACCTGAATGTAAATTTAGGGTGAGCAAACAAGTATACTTAGTAGGGAAACCTAAAGTTCTCATGCACAAGTGGGGAGAAATCCTAATGTCCCATGATAACAACAGAAGAAACCAAAACCTATCAAGGAATTCCAACCACCGAACCTCACCAGCCATGCTCACCAAAACACAAATCAATAGGTAGTAGTATATAAGAATAAGAGTATTGGGCTCCCCACACCATTTCCCACTATCTATCTTCTCTTCTTAACGGCGAACGTCCAGACGCTACCAAACTCTTCCCGCCCGCAGAAACATGGGCCTCACAACCACCTATCCCGCACGAACACACCTGGGCCTCACAACCACATATCCCGCCCACACACACCTAGGCCTCCGAACCACAAATCCCGCCCGCACACACCTAGGCCTCATCCCGAAGATTCTTGTGAAATAGTAAAACTGCCCGAAGAGTCTTGGGCTAACAACACCCCAATACAAACCTACCTGAAGAGTCTTAAGTGTAAGGCCGCCTCAAGCCATCACATCCTATGGAAGAAAGAGCAGGAAGGAGATAGTGACTAAGGGGAAAACACCCTCTTCCATGAAATGGGATTGTTCGGCACTAAGTGCTCAAGATGGGTGAGGTGCAAAAAAACACAAAGATACAGATATATATATATATATATATATATATATATATATACACCAAACACTCATCCCAACCAATGTCTTCTAAACAGAGAAGTTGAGAATGTGCCTCGACACTGCTATATCGAAGCATGCATATAAAAAACAATCCCATCCCTATTTAGGTTTTCATGTTTCAGAAGAATTGTTTTATTAGTTCCTTAACTACTGGGAAATTATCCACAACCAACCATATCAATCATTCGTAAAACATACCCCTGTTATCCACAAATCAAGTTAGGAAAACACAATCAACACAAAAAAGTCCCTTCTAATTAACCAACAAGTCCCATTGATTATTATTCCCATTCCATTACCACGTCCCACCATTCATTAACTCTTCCACTTTTATTTATTATTCACAACCCATAGTTCGTTCATATTCAAACCCATCCCTACAGCCCCGCTGCATACCACCATAACCACAAACACACTGAAACTCGTAAATCATCATCCCTTGACACCATTTATCACAGCCCCACTTCCCATCACCAATGTAGCACTCACACCAACCCAAAACCAAGCCACCCGCATCCCTGCTACTCCCCCGATCCACAACAACCCACAAAACACTCCCTTCACATAATCCCTAACCAGCACTCACATGTTCATTGTTTCAGTTTTGTTTAATCGGGGTGATCACACAAGGGTTACGGTTATTAATTTAATCATCCAACATTATGTGATTAACCAATTTCCACATTCAACAAAGTTTCCATCCATAAACGGTCTAGAAATATAGGGAAACATTTAATTGTACAAGAAAAGTCCCCCAATGACCATTTTTTCAGTAGGCATAAGCCTATTCAATTCACAACATATCAATATGATAAATAAAGATAAACATAATAACTTTCCCATCCCTGTTATTTAAGCCAGTTATTATCTTTATTAAATTGGTTCAAAATTGTTTCACATAAACAAGAGAACACCCACCCCACATGATGAACAATTTTAGAGAGATGAAGGTAAGATCTCTACCTCAACAGGTTCTGATGTCCTTCTATGAAAAAAACCACCATGATCACAAGGCTTCTCCCAGAATGACTACACCCACCAGGGATGTCACGACACCACCGAATCAACAACACAAGAAACTCCCTTAACACAGAGATCACATTCCGTTGCATGGAAAGAAAATGGGAGAAGTAGGATTAGAAAGAGAATACAAGAACAAAAGTTTAACATACCTTTTTAGAGTAGTTCGTCAAAGACCGTTGTTCCCATCAATTATCAGTAGTATCCTAGATTGGAAACTACGGAGGGGAAGTCGAAGAAGAGGGAACTGAATGGGGTGTACAATTTTCTCCTCAGTGACACGATCCCGCGGTCACTGACGGATACACGATTGGAGTCTGGATAAAGAAGTTAGGAGGAAGGCTTCTAGTTTGTCTGGGAGTGTCTCCATGCAGAGAAGAAGAGAGTTCCGTAAATAACATGTGACCCTCTCTTATATAGGCAATGAAAAGGTAAACGACATGCAACATGTATTAATGAATAAACGACGTGACCGTACAACTGTTACGTTGTTTGACTGGTCATCACACGACACGTCACACAGTTTCTATACGTTTAATGATAATAATAACTTCAATTAATAATAGGTTTTTTATTGACCCAAGACATGAGTCATAAAAAGGTATTCATCATTGTTCTTAAAATGACCATCATAATTTCAGGGTTACGCTGTCACTGGCGGTTTGTCAATCTCATACCATATGATGGAGATACGTTGGATACAAGATCCCATAATAATAATGATATTATTATTATTGGGTGTTTCGTGGACCTGAGCCATGACCCATAATTTAATATCCAACATTAGACTTGAATCGATCTTATTAATTATAGGATCACATCGCCACTGACGAGAAGCCAATCGGACGTCGCACGCGGGAGTCATGATGGGTCGAAGATTTAATAATAATATTAAATCTATTAATTCACAAGAATTTCAGGTACCTGATCTAAAAAACCAAAAAAAGACATCCAATATTGGACTCATAATTTCTGTCTCGTAGTCAGGGTTGCACTTCCGCAGACGGTTTAAGAAACCGAGGTCGCACGAATAAGTTATGGCCAAAAAAGTATTTTATCAACAAAAACAAAAACATGATTATTATATTATTTAATTTACTTTAATTTAATTTCTTAAATCCACACCCCACAAAAAAAAAGTCCCTTCTTTGAATCCATGTCAACCATGCCCCACCCCTTGATTGATTTCCTTTTCTTAAACTTATTTATTTTACAACATTAAATTATAAATCTTTATTTCCTTTAACTCTTTTTCTCTCCAATCTCATTAATTCTTCCACAATTTTCACTCACTCCACAAAAGTGGTGAATCCCCCTTCCTTTATACCATGTGCCACGCCCCAAACCTCCATTCTCACTTCAATGTCATTATAATTAAAATTTATATTAATAACATCCATCATTAATGTTCTAATTTAATCCCGTTAAAATAGTTTGTCATGGTTATTATCATATTAAATTAAAACCATTCAATTTAATTAAATTAAATGACAAAACAAAATTAATATAACTTACATATTCAACCCCTTTTTAATACATTTAATTACATTAACCTCTCGCACATAGTTTTACGCCATCATTTTTATTTATTGTTTTTCAATAATAATAACAATTCATCAACTTATTTTATTAACTCATCACCGTTATTATTTTTTTTAATAATGATAATATTTATGCTCATCGCATTGACCACGTTAAACCACCCCGTTGGATATCTGAATCTAACCATGCCATGTCAATGTTGCATAACATCCGTCAATTTAATTATTTAATTATATTTATTTTTATTTCACACTGATTAAATCGAAACCACTTTTATTAAATTATAAACATTAAATTTAATAAACCCAACATATTTTTACACCACCATTATTATTATTATTTAGCATAACAATAATAATGAAATAACCTTTAATTTTATTAACGCACCACCATGCTTCCACTGTGCATCTTCATTTATTTGTTTGAAATAATTACCATGAGTCATTTCATTAATTTATCATTATTATTAATATTATGAATGATATTAATAACACAACACCCATTATTATTATTCAAATTTAATTTCCACAATTACTCAATTAATAATAAATTTCATGTTTCATTTATCAATGTCTAATGGGTCACACACCTTCCCACTTCACATCATTAATAATAATAACACACATTAAATCATTTTATCATGGTGATTCTCGTTTTAGTTTAATTAATCACACAATTTATGTCATCATCATTATTATTTAACATATTTTTATGTTATCATCAGTATTAAAAATTATCATTATAACGTGCGTTGTGTTGACCATATCGATTTCAACAAAGGAATGGAATCGTGGGGTCTGTGCCATTACATCAGATACCTCTCCAAACATTCTCGCCCCCGAGAATTAAAAACCAACCCATAAGAAAGAACGGATCTCTGGGCTCTCGTCATAACAGGAAACAACCGACAACCCTAATTATATGAGTTAGGAATTCCTTCTCCCATATCGAGATATTATCTGCTTTAGGCGACACTGACTCGCCTGCACGGGTTAAATCGCATCCACATTAATGTCTCTCGATTAGGAATTAGGTCTTCCGACTTCCATATATTAGGATTTTCCAAACATACACAACCCCCAACACCATAGAAAACAACAATAAATTGCCCGAACACATGACTTGAGTAATTACTTCTCCCATGTCGAGATATTATCCTCTTTAGTCGGCACTAACTCACCTGCACGGGTTTAATCTCATCCACATTAATGCATCTATATTAAGGATCGGGTCCTCCTCTCCCCACATGTAAGGACACTTCACACACATTTAAAGGAAATAGGGAAACAACTTAGAATTATAGACTCATGGAAAACAAGGTACAGGCCCAAATCATGGGCAAGACTGAGTTTCAACAAAGGAGTGTGACTCTCCAAAACCTAAATGAGAGGATTTAAGTAAAACAGAAAACATATCTATCGATCTCTGGCCTTCCTAGGGTTACCACTTCCGTTGCATTCAAATGTCTGTGTCCCACTTATCTTCCTCTCTGTTGTCGACCACCTCCTTGACCACGCCCTGGTCGAGGTCCCTGAGGAGCGCCCAGAGGTCGGCCTCCTCCTGTAAAGTCTGCCCTCGGAGGAGCAGGGTCCTACTACTGGTGGAAGGGCTTCACTGACAACTGGTGCTGCTGAGGCAGGCACTGAACCTGTCCAACTCCACCGTACTGAGCTCGGGGCAGGCACCGCCTCTGAATGTGCACGAAATCTCCACAAGATAAACACTTCGGTCTAGGGCTCGTGAAAAAGGGATGGCGACCCGAAGATTTGAAATGGAACTACAGAGGCATCCTCCCTAATGGCCTGAATCTTGAAGGTCATGTCATAGGAGACCTGCTCCTGACTGCCTTCCGCTTTGAAGATCCCGGCGGGATCCCCTCTCATGGTTCACCTCCCTGAGAGTGCATCCTCTCTAAAACCTCTACCTTCTTCTGTACTACCAAGTACGTAGGAAGAGTGAAGGGGGTGACAGCATACGAGAGTGAAGGACGAAGCACCTCCTCCAAACATCTCACCTAATACTCCTCTTTCTGAAAGAGATCCGGAGAAAAGCGTAGGAGATCCTTTAACTTGATCCCCAACTCTCGTACTAACATACTCCTCTTCTGAAGGGAGAGTAACTCCTCCCTTTTATCCGTCTTGATCATGGAATAAAGGAATTCCTCTCGGAATTCCTTCTCAATGTCTTCCCACGGATCCTCTTCCTTTGTCCTCTCTCCGTGGTAGAGCGTCCACCACTGACGCACCGCACCTCTCAGGTGACTAACTTCTAGGGGAACCCAGTACTACCGTGAATCACGAATCAAAGTAAAAGTGATCCCTAGCTCCTCAAGCCACCCCTCTATCTCCATATCTGAAGTACTACCCTCATACTTCTTGAGGGCTTGTCGCTGGAAAGAACGGAGAGTCTTCTGCCACTTGGAATCTTCCTCCTCACGGTCAATCCTCAATTGATTGACCGCCTGAATCTTCTGGGTCTCGGCTGTCTAAGACACCTGGGGATGACATCCAGGTTCCATATCTATAGGGTAAACAAGGATCGCCTAAGCCCAAGTATTAAGGAATTTCTCAAGGTTTTATTTTATCATTTTATTAAAAAAATTCCCATAACACCCAAATCATGTAAAACACAATCATGGTGATGCATGTACCTTCCCTAGGGTATCTACCTTGAAATCAATTTAGTCTAACATGGTCATTCGGTAGGCTCAGAGTCCTTGCATCAGATCATAGGGGGGGCCTAAAATCATGTGTCCTAGCTAGTCTTCCCTGACCTATGTCACGCACCAAGATCATCCAACATTGTTTCCCTATATTCCCATGCAATCCTCACTGTGCCTAACTCCAGACTCCATCCTATCTCTCATCCATCTGCTCTGATACCATTTTGTCACGACCCCCTCCCACCAAAGATGCCCCTTCTGATCATGCAATGGTGAAAGAGATATAATGACCCCCGAGTCCCGCATCTAGTAGGCCCCGGGGTGGCGAATAAAACTAAGGGTATGATTTTTTCACAATATGGGAGGGGTTACCCTTTTTATTTAATTAAGATCGGGAAATAGGATGAGTCAACCAACAAAATAAAAAGAAAGGAAATACAAGAAAATAAACCCAAGCCAATCCCACATGCATGTTTAAATAGTTTTGAAACAAGGTACACGTACAAAAAAGCTCAAAATTACAATACCAAAAGAAACAAGAGTACATCAACTGCAACAACTCCAACTGTCCCAACTAGTAGGGTCCCGCATGGCGCTGGTAGTCCTCCTGGAAACCTGAAATTAAACGTAGGGTGAGAATACAGGTATACTCAATAGGGAAACCTAATGCTCTAGTGCACAAGTAGGGAGACATTCTAATGTCCCGTAAGAACAAAAGAAGAAACCAAAACCTATCAAGGAATTATAACCACCCAACCTCACCAAAAATGCTCACCAAAACATGAATCAATAGGTAGTAGTATATAAGAACAAGATTATTGTGTACCCCTCACCATTTCCCATTAGATAGCTTCTCTTCCTAATGGTGAACGTCCTGACGCTACCACACTCTTCCCACCCGCACACACCTGGGCCTCACAACCACATATCCCGCCCGCACACACCTGGGCCTCACAACCACATATCCCTCCCGCACACACCTTGGCCTAAAAACCACATATCCCGCCCGCACACACCTGGGCCTCACAACCACATATCCCGCCCGCACACAACTGGGACTCATCCCGAAGATTCTTAAGAAATAGTAAAACTACCTGAAGAGACTGGGGCTAATACCACCCCAATCAAAACCTACCTGAAGATTCTTAGGTGTAGGGTCGCCTCAAGCCATCACAGCCTATGGAATAAGGAGCAGGAAAAAGCTAGTGACTAAGGGGAAAACACCCTCTCCCATGAAATGGTAGTGTTCGACACTAAGTGATCAACATTGGTGAGGTGTGAGAAAACAAAAAGATACAGATATATATATATACCAAACACTCAGCCCAAACTATGGCTTCTAAACAGAGAAACTGAGAACGTGCCTCGAGACTACTATATCAAAGCATAAATACAACAAACAATCCCATCCCCATTTAGGTTTTCATGTTTCATCAAAATTAGTTTATTAGTTCCTTAACTACTGGGCGATTATCCACAACCAAACATATCAATCATTCGTAAAACATACCCCTGTTATCCAAAAATCAAGTTAGGAAAACTCAAGAAACCCAAACAGGTCCCTTCTTATTAACCAACCATCCCTATTGATTATTATTCATGTTCCATTACCATGTCCCACCATTCATTAACTCTTCCAATTTTATTTATTATTTACAACCCATAGTTCGTTCACATTCAAACCCATCCCTACAGCCCCGCTGCCAACAACCATAACCACAAACACACCGAAACCCATACATCATCATCCCTTGATACCATTTATCATATCCCTACTATCCATCACCAACATAGCATTCACATCAACCCATAACCAAGCCAGCCACAACCCCATAGCTCACCTGATCCACAACAACCCACAAAATACTCCCTTCACGTAAACCCTAACCAGCACTCACATGTTTATTATTTCAGTTTTGATTAACAGGGGTGATTGGACAAGGGTTCCGGTTATTCATTTAATCATCCAAATTTACATGATTAACCAATTTACACTTTCAACAAACTTCTTATCCATATACGGACTAGAAAGATAGGGTAGCATTTAATTGCGCAAGAAAATGCCCCCAATGACCGTGATTTTCAGTAGGGATAAACCTATTCAATTCAAAACATATCAATAGGATAAATAAAGATAAACATAATAACTTCCCCATCCCCGTTCTTTAAGACCGTTATTATATTTATTAAAAAGTTTCAATAGTTTTTTACATAAACAAGAGAACACCCACCCCGCATGATGCACTATTTTAGAGAGACAAATGTAAGATCCCTACCTCAACAAGTTCTGATGTCCTTCTACGAACAAAACCACCACAATCACAAGGCTTCTCCTAGAACGACTACACCCACCAAGGACTTCACGGCACCACTGAATCAACAAAACAAGAAACTCCCTCAACACAAAGATCACATGCTGTAGGATGGAAAGAAAATGAGAGAAGTAGGATCAGAATGAGAATACAAGAACAGAGGTTTAAAATACCTTTTTAGAGTTGTTCGTCAAATACCGTAGTTCCCGTCAATTATCAGAAGTATCCTCGATTAGAAACTGTGGAGGGGAATTGGAAGAAGAGGGAATTGAATAGGGTGTACAATTCTCTCCTCGCTAACACGATCATGCAGTCACTGACGGATCCACGATCGGAGTCTGGATGAAGAAGTTAGGAGGAAGGATTCTAGGTTATCTGGGAGCGTTGCCGTGCGGAGAAGAAGAGTGGTCCGTAAATAACACGTGACCCCATCTTATATAGGCAACAAAAATGTAAAATGGTATGCAACGTGTATTAATGAATACACGATGTGACCGTACAACTGTTATGTTGTTTTATTGGTCAACACACGACATGTCACGCAGTTTCGATACGTGGGGAAAGGGAAAAACCTGATCCTTAATCAAGACACATTAATTAGGATGCGATTGAATCCATTAGGGTGAGTCAGTGCTGCCTAAATTGGATAATATCTCGACATAGGAGAAGGAATTTCCCCAATCCACGTGTTTGGGCATTGTGTTTATTGTGTGGTGTTGGGGGTAGTCGAAGTTGAAAAAATACTAATGTATCAAAGTGGGAAGATCCAATTCTTAATAGAGACACATTAATAAGGATTTGATTAATCCCCTAAAAGTGAGTCAGTTCCACTTAAAGAAGATAATATCTCGACATAGGAGAAGGAATTCCTAACACATGAGATTAGGGTTGTTGGATGGGTTCCTGTTATAATGAGATCCCTAAAAGGTATCTTGTTGGGTTCCTTTAGGTTGGATTTTGAATTCTCGGGGACGATAATGTTTTAAGAGGTATCTCAGATAATGGCCCAGACCACTCTGGCCCATTCCTTTGTCAAAAAGAAGGTCATGAAGTGTTCTGGAGGGTAAAATGGACTTCTCCCACACTTTCCAGAATTTTGTAAGTACACGCCATGTAGTGTGAGTACACGCCGTGCACCCCCTCTCAAGGTATACCACATGTTGAAGGCCGTGACCTTGCTATGTAAGATAAATGGGTACACGCTGTGTGTCCCATACTAGACATCATGTAGTCTCTCCCCGCGTACGCATTACACTCAAACCGTGTGTTGACCAATCAATAGCCATGTGTCGTGTTAGAGCAGTGTCTTTAGTGTGTGAAATAAATTATTACACATCGTGTATCCCATACTACATGTCGTGTAGTCCCTCCTCGCATATGAATTACCCTCAAACTGTGTGTTGACCTATCAACGACCATGTTCCGTGTTGAAGGAAGTGTTGGAAGCTGCGAGGTGACTGTGTGAAATGGCCAAGTACACATGCCTCGAAACTGCTATATCGAAGAATGCATACAATAAACAATCCCATTCCCATTTTGGTTTTCATGTTTCAGAAGAATTATTTTATTAGTTCCTTAACTACTGGGAAATTATCCAGAACCAACCATATCAATCATTCGTAAAACATACCTCTACTATCCAAAAATCAAGTTAAGAAAACACAAGCAACACAAAAAATTCCGTTCTTATTAACCAACCAGCCCCATTGATTATTATTCCCATTCCATTACCAAGTCCTACCATTCATTAACTCTTCCAATTTTATTTATTATTCACAACCAATAGTTCGTTCACATTCAAACCCATCCCTACAGCCCTGCTGCCAACAACCATAACCACAAACACACTGAAACCCGTACATCATCATCCCTTGATACCATTTATCGTAGCCCCACTTCCCATCAACAATATAGTATTCACACTAACCCACAACCAAGCCAACTGTATCCCCGCAGCTCACCCGATCCACAACAACCCACAAAATACTCCCTTCACATAAAACCTAACCAGCACAAACATGTTCATTATTTTAGTTTTGTTTAACCGGGGTGATCACACAATGGTTCTGGTTATTCATTTAATCAGCCAAATTTATGTGATTAACCAATTTCCACATTCAACAAATTTTCCATCCATAACGGTCTAGAAAGATAGAGTAGCATTTAATTGAACAAGAAAAGGCCCCCAATGACCGTGATTTTCAGTAGGCATAAGCCTATTCAATTCACAACATATAAATAGGATAAATAATGATAAACATAATAACTTCCCCATCCTTGTTCTATAAGCCAGTTGTTATCTTTATTAAATAGGTACAAAAGTGTATCACGTAAACAAGTGAACAACCACCCCGCATGATAAACAATTTCAGAGAGACGAAGGTAATATCCCTACCTCAATAGGTTCTGATGTCCTTCTACGAACATGACCACCATGATCAAAAGGCTTCTCCCAGAATGACGGCACCCACCAAGGATGGCGTGGAACCATCGAATCAACAACAAAAGAAATTCCCTCAACACCGAGATCACATGTCGTAGCATGGAAAGAAAAAGAGAGAAGTAGGATCAGAAAGAGAATACAAGAATAGAAGTTTAACATACCTTTTTAGAGTCGTTCGTCAAATACTGTCGTTCCTGTCAATTATCAGAAGTATCCCTTATTGGAAACTGCAGAGGGGAAGTTAAAGAAGAGGGAACTGAACAGGGTGTACAATGTTATCCTTTCTGACACGATCCTGCAGTCCCTGACGGATCCACGATCGAATTCCGGATGAAGATGTTAGGAGGAAGGCTTCTAGGTGATCCGGGAGCATCGTCATGCAGAGAAGAAGAGAGGTTCATAAATAACATGTGACTCTCTTCTATATAGGCAACAAAAAGGTAAAACGGTACGCAACATGTATTAATGAATAAACGATGTGACCGTACAACTGTTATGTTGTTTGACTGGTCATCACATGATACGTCACGCGGTTTCCAAGCGTTTAATGATAATTATAAATTCAATTAATAATAGGTGTTTTATTAACCTGATACATGAGTCATAAAAATGTATTCACCATTGTACATAAAATGACCGTCACAATTTCAGGGTTATGTTGTCGCTGACGGTTCGTCAATCCGATACTATATGATGGAGATACATTGGATACAAGATCCCATAATAATAATGATACTATTATTATTGGATGTTCCGTGGACCCAAGCCACGAACCATAATTTAATATCCAACTTTAGACTTGAATCAATCTTATTAATTATAGGATCACATCGCCACTAATGAGAAGCCAATCGGACATCGCACGCGAGAGTTATGATGGGTCGAAGATTTAATAATAATATTAAATCTACTAATTCACAAGCGTTTCCGGTACCCGATCCGAAAACCGGAAAAAGACATCCAATATTGGACTCATAATTTCTGTCTCGTAGTTAGGGTCCCACTGCCGCATATGGTTCATGAAACCTAGGTCGCACGAATAAGTTATGTTCGAAAAAAGTGTTTTATCAACAAAAACAATAACATGATTATTATATTATTTAATGTAATTTAATTTAATTTCATAAATCCTCATATCCAAAATCCACGCCAACCAAAACAAAAGGCCCCTCTTTGAATCCATGTCAACCACGCCCCACCCCTTGATTGATTTCCTTTTTTTTAACTTATTTAATTTATTGAATTAAATTCTAAATCTTTATTTCCTTTAACTATTTCTATCTCCAATCTCATTAATTATTCCAAAATTTTCACTCACTCCCCATAAGTGGCGCCTCCCCTTTCCTTTACACCATGTGGCATGCCCAAAACCTCCAATCTCACTTCAATATCATTATTAATAAAATTAAAATTAATAATATCCATCATTAATGTTCTAATTTAATCCCATTAAATTAGTTTATCATGGTTATTCTAATATTAAATTAAATCCATACCCTTTAATTAAATTAAATGACATAACAAAATTAATATAACTAACATATTCAACCCCTTTTTAATACATTTTAGGTTCATTAACCTCTCGCACATAGTTTTACGCCATCATTGTTATTTATTGTTTTTCATTAATAATAACAATTCATCAACTTATTTTATTAACTCATCATCATTATTTTTTTTAATGATGATAATATTTACGCTAATCTCATTGACCACACTAAACAACCCCATTGGATATTTGAATCTGACCATTCCACATCAATGTCACATAACATCTGTTAATTTAATTATTTAATTCTATTTATTTTTATTTCACACTGATTAAATTGAAACCACTATTATTAAATTATAACCATTGAATTTAATAAACCCAAGATATTTTTACGCCACCATTATTATTATTATTTAACATAATAATAATAACGAACTCACCTTTAATTTTATTAATGCACCACCATGCTTCCACTATGCATCATCATTTATTTGAATTCAATAAATACCATGACTCATTTAATTAATTTCTCATTATTATTAATATTATGAATAATATTAATAACACAAAACCCAATATTATTATTATTCAAATTTAATTTCAAAAATTACTCAATTAATAATAAACTTCATGTTTCATTTATCAATGTATAATGGGTCACACACCTTCCCAGTTCACATCATTAATAATAATAGCACCCATTAAATCATTTTATCATGGTTATTGTGTTTTTAGTTTAATTAATCACAAAATTTATTTCATCATCATTATTATTTAACATATTTTTACGTTATCATCAGTATTAAAAATTATCATTATAATGCTCGTCGTGTTGACCATATAGATTTCAACAAAGGAATGGACCCATGGGGTCCAAGCCATTACAATTCTCTACATGTATACTAGTGAGTTATTATATATTTTTAATATTGGTTGTGAGTAGTCATGATAGTTTTGATCTAGCTTCACAATAGACATGTTGTTAAATATATCTATCCCAAAAAATAATCATTAAAATATCATAAAAATTATTAGAGTTGAGGATTTATAAACAGTTATAAATTTATAATCTCATTATATAGTTTTTTTATTATGTTCCTTATTGCCAAAATCATCGATGATCTTATTTCAGTTATTTTTAACAACCAGATGTTGGTATATTAATTGATGGGATTAATTTTAATGCTTCTATTCCAAATAATCAATAAAACTATTTTTTAATTACTTATTTTCTATATCACAATAAACCAGATTCTAATTTTCATTCATGATATAATTTCATATTATTGTCTTACTAGGTCAATAAGTTAATTCAAATAAGAACAAACCATAATTGGTGGATGATTATGAGGTGTTTTAGATATAATATAATTATGAACAAATTCATACCAAATTTATGGTTTATTACATCGATGTATAATAATTGGAGAAAATTATATGAATAAAATAACTAATATGATGTTATAACGGAATACAATGAAATAATTAATTATCTTACTACACACTTTTGGAAGGATGAATTTACGATGATTATTTAATTCTTATATAGTTAAAAGGTGTTGCAATTTGACATACCAATGGTATGATAATTTAATAAAAAAAATATATCCATTGAAAACAGACTTATACCTATCCTAGTAAGGAGGTAATGTAAGGTGCAATACACTATTACTTAGACAGAGTATTCTACATGTATGCATGGAAGATGATTTCATTTTCCCTAGAATGGAAAAATGGGTAATAATATTAATCATTCAAAAATATAAAATATGATTCAAATATAATACTTATTTATTAAATACAGAAATAGTACCATATGTTTGAGTAGATTAAGGAAAAAACACATTTTTTCATGGAGATGATCTCTGCATATACACATGATTGGTTAACTAATGAAAAAACATCATTTTAAAAAATAAACCTTTCACATTTAATCTTTATTTACCTCATGGAATAAGAATATTCACATAATATTTTCTTCATGATATTATAATTACATAATTATATTTATAACCCTTTTCCACTCATATTTAACACATGTTATAAAAACTATATACTAGTAAATTCCAATACAGTAACATACCATGTTTCATCCACTATGTATTCCTTCGAAGTCAAAATCATAACTCAGTGCATTGGAGTTTTATATTGGGCTCAACCATCATCATGATTAATCTCATTATAACACATAATCATCTATAATTATCATGTACTTTATCATGATCAAATTATTTTTTATCTTTCAATTTTTATCCTAAAACCCTTCAAAAAATAATTTGAACCCACAAGCAGAATGGTTTCAGTTATATCACAAAGATGATTAAAAGTGACTATTTATTTAGAATAAAATTTTAAAACTAAATATTACATAATGATTAAGAAAATAAATTTTTCTGAAATTAACCATTCAGTATTTTAAAGGATTCTTGATTATAAAAAATGGTTATGAAAATATAAAAAATAAGTAAATCTGTATTCATAAAAAGAAATTCTTTTAGGACTTTTAAAAAAATTAAAAAATACAACATAAACAACCAATTAAAAAATACATTTTTAAAACTTTTAAAATGCATCAAATAATATTTAAAATTACCTTTAAGATCATTTGAATTGTAAATAACAATATTATTAAAACATTTAAGTGAACACGTATATGGATGAGAAAGAGCTTAAACATATAAAAGCACCATTTTAAAATAAAATTGCATACGTTATGTCCCTTATAGATTTTTTAGTTCTTTAAATCCAAGATAATAAAATAAATTTTTATTTATAAATTTTTAAGAACCATTTTAATATTTATTTAATTATCTATATTTTGATCATTTAATTTTTAATCATGTTTTATTTATTTACTAAATTATTTTTTTGATGGTGGAAATTTTTGGTCGTTTGGTTTATAACATTAAAATAAAATCTCTTTGTTGACCGTGGTAAAATTCCATGTTGTTAACAAAACATAAAAATCATAAAATTTTTATAATAATCAATTTTATACATTAGATAGTATTTTAAAACCAACCATATAATGTAGTCATGAAAAATGAACCATGTCAGTTCTTGGAGATGGTGGTTCATATATACGAATGAATGATGTTTTTTTATACATTATAAAAATGAAAATTAATTTTATAACATTTTAATTTTTATAATAATAAAAATTTTATAAAAGTAATATTTTTTCATTGTTTCAATCTTTCTGACTAACCATGTAACGAGGAAACAAAAAATGAATCACGTCCCTTAGTGTAGGTCTTATTCCACGTGTACGCCTGAGCGATGACATAAATTTCCATATATGGAAAGGGTAAGAGGATAAGCAATATATTTACTATTTACAAAGTAATAATTATATTATAAATATCACACATATTAATATTTTCTATCTTTTTAATTATTTTTAATATTTAATAAAGAAAAAACATATTTCTTTGTGGAGGTGTTACTCCACATGTACATAAGAGAAACATTTCCACTTACCATAAGAATAAAAAGGATACTGAAAGGGGTTTTATAATAATAATAATAATAATTATGTATATGGGATATAATTTTGTTATTTTTTCAGCATGTTAAAAGAAAATTTTATGGATATAGAAGAAGAAATAAAATGAAAACACTCAGTTAAGAGTTATAACTCTTCTTCATAAAACCACCTCTATCTTACACATTAAGCAATCAAATTATGTATTTTTTTGATAAAATATATTATAGAAAAATTGGATAAAATTTTGAAATGGATTCGGGATATCATTGGTTGATATATGTTTCTTAATATGTGTGAAGAAGAGAGTAAATGTTGATCCCATTTATAAGTGAGGGGAGTAACACTCCTATAATTATTGGATGTTTTCAAGCATTTAAAGCCCTTATTCATGATTAGGTGAAACCTAGGAACCAAAAATTCGTATATAATATTTTATAGAGTCTAAAAATTTTCAACCAATAAAATTTATACATGTTTTGAAGACATTTTATGCCTTATCTTCTTGTTAAACCCCTTTATGCCCTGTTTAATCTTAACCATGATAAATTATATTTTTACCATGATAATATATTTATCTATACAAAAATAAAAGGTGAATCTTAGAAAAAAAATTTGAAACTTTTATTCTAAATAAAGATTCATTTTATCATATTAATATTCTCTAGGTGGTAAAAATATAAGAACATAAAATGCATGAAAACTGCTTATAAAAGAGTATCTAATTTAAGCATAAAAATAATCTTACATATAATTTAATTTAAAAATTTTATTTCAACCAATTTTATTTTTACTTAATAGAAAATGATGTTTATATATTATTTTTCATGAAAAACATGAATTTTACCTTGAAACCAAACAATTTAATATGAAGACTTGAATAAAATATAACTTATGTTCAAAAAATTCTACCTTGAGTCCCAAAAGTCAATGTAATGTCTTTAAATGAATTATTTAACATCTTAAACACATAATTAGATGATTAAAATGTTTTAAAATAAATATTTTTATTCATATATAATAAAATTCTTATAAAGTCACTAGTATTTTGAGAAATCAGTATTTCCATTATTCACCTAAAAACCAGTTATCTTAAAAAAATTTAAAAAAAAAACCTTAAGAAATATTTGATATGGAAATATAAAAATGAATTTGTTTTTTAAAAATTAAACCATGTAGTACATGTAAAAAAATTTCCCTAAATAAAAGTATTTCATTCCATTTGAAAAAAATTATAAAATTATTAATAAATCTATAATGATTATGAATCCATAAAATGTTTATATATAAACCATAACATTTATTTATTTCTGTAATTACCATGGTAGTTATATTCATCCCCCATAAAAAAATTACATCCTAAATTTTTTATCCATTACATAAATAGATGAGGGTATTTTCCCTCATAACATTTTACGATTCTCATGTTTCTTTCTAAATCTCGTGATTTATCCCCAAAACCATTATTGTTATAATACTCATATTCTATAATACCTTCTCACTAAGATCCAAATTTTGAACCATATTTTTTTCATATGAAGGATTATCCTCCAACTATACCACCTCATGGCTCATAATAATAGAAAGATCATGTACATGCATTCATCGAAATGAGACATAAAACCCATAATATAACTAGGATAAACATGGAGGTAAGGATTACTAGTAAGTAAAAACCCAAATTTTATCTATAATTCCATGGGATCCAATGAAATGAGAATTTAACTTCCCCATTTTACCAAAACGTACAAGACTTTTCCAAGGATATAATTTGGGAAAAATAGGATCACCTACCATAAAAGGAATTTATTTTCTCCTGTAATATTCATAAGTCTTTTGTCTACTTGAAGATTCCATCATGTGGTGTTGAATCACGCTTACTATCTCATCAATATCTTCTACCAATTATAAACCTATTAACTTCCTTCCAATGACATCATCGCAATATAGTGGAGATTGAAACCACATTCCATATTATTCCTCAACATTTGTATTTTTTATACTACAATGAGACATTTTATTAGTATAAATTACTCCAATGAATGATGTTGATCCAAAATTTCCTAAAAATATAAAGTACATGAAAGAATCATATCTTCCAAATTCCAAATTATTCATTCTATGTTTCCATCAGATTTAGGATAAATTTTTTTACTAAATCATAACTCATTACACATTTATTTTTAAAGACCCCTCCATAAATTTTAGGTAAATATGGGATTGTGATAAGATAAAATAGAGTGTAGGACCCCCTGTAGTCTAATTATATTTTAATGATAAATACTAGAAAATTGATCAAAATAAATTGTATCTAAAATTGGAATGAATTGTTATGATTTATCCAAACAACTAAGAATAACCCAAATCACATTATTACTTATGGATTTTATTGGTAATGACACAAAAAAAATCCATTTATATATTTTCCCACATCTATTTTAGCACTAGAACTGGTTAAAGAACCCCCATTAATAGTTATCACTCAGTTTTAAATTATTTAAAATTCAACCACATCATTATAAAATTATAAATACCTTTTAAAAACCTACCCATAAATAATATTCCTAAATATATTATTACATATTAGTACTAGTGGGATGAATTGAAACTAGAGAGATGTGACCTTCACTCATAAACTAATTCCAAAAATTATAAATCAATCTAAACACATAAAGTATTTCCATATCTGAAAAAACCTACTTTATCAACATTAAACTCATGTAACATTCCTGTTATGATAGATTCTAACATTTATTGAAGACCAAGTTAGAGCATCTAATACTTCTTATGTATGTGTTAAAAATATTAGAACACTAATACATGATCCAAAATTGAAAATGTTTTTTCATTCCCCATTTATGGGGTAACATTATTTATTTAAACAACTAAAGTATCATCT
Organism: Viscum album; assembly: GCA_963277665.1. NCBI lineage: Eukaryota > Viridiplantae > Streptophyta > Magnoliopsida > Santalales > Viscaceae > Viscum > Viscum album. Next base: position 434,539,222 of record OY728141.1, on the reverse strand, counting down.
TTTGATTGTAACTTTCAAATGATGTATTATGATTTAGAATCAAGAAATAAACTAACATTTTTATTTAACAGGATGATAATGAATTTTGAAATATGAATCCTTAATTACTTCTATCCATCTTCTCTAAAACATTTTTATCTCTCTTAGAGTGACTATATAATTTAATATTTTATTATTAGTATATATTTCAAAAATAATCAATATATATGATTCCTCTGGATGTGTAAAGAAATCACTACTGTATCAAGCATAGGGTAATGCCTAAGATAATTCTGCTAATGGTGTTTCAATTAATGAGTGGTATACCTAGTAACTTGATGATTCTATATCAAGATATAACCAATTTCCATCAAAATGGATAACTATAAAAAAAATTAATATTTTTTTATTGTGAATGATAAAAATTGACTATTAGACAATATTGTTTTTAGTTTCAAGAAACATTTATCACATTACTTTTTCCAAATGAATTTTACTCATTTTTTATTTAACATAGTTATCAGGCTAGATGTATATATTTTTTAGAATAAAACCTCAATAAAACCACACTATAGTATTGGTAAATCCAATAAATATACATCATTATTCATCGATCCTAGCTTCCTTCTTCCCCATATGGTGGTTATTTATTAGGTTGAAAATCATGAATAATTCTCTTGGTACATATTTTCCTTTATAATTCAATTTTGTCTCAATTGTACTTAAATTATCTCCATCCTTGGTCACCATAAGAGTTGCATGATCATCATGCTAATATTTTATCTTTGGCATGATTTTAGTTAGGTAATTATAATCTAATTAACTGAATCCTGATAAAATTTCCTAATAATGATGTGAATTTGGTTCGGTAAGGCTAGAGTATATTTGGTGATAATTAATTAATGTTGTTGGTGGGTTTTTCATTTAATATATGTATCTGTGTCATATATTCTATAGTTTATGTTCCAATTACATTGAATAAACCATCATATCATTTAATTTAAATGGTAATTTTTGATACCTTAGATTTGGGAGTGTGTTGGCCGAAGATCAATCTCCATTGGATGATTTTATGGAAATTGTACATCACTTAGTCAAATTATTTTATAGATTCCAATTTAATTATATTAAAATTTTCATTGTAACACAATAGTTATTTTTTACAAAATGATGTCAGAATTGTGATGTGAACCTCCCATGGGTGTCTGGTCATGGATTAATTTTAAAGGTGATAATCAACATTTCTTTTAGTAAGTATTTATTTCACCTTTATATGGAAGTTTTATTATAATATTTTAATTATTTTTTTCTTTAATTAATTATTTTGGAATGATCGGGGATGATTTATAACTTTTTGGTGATTGATGGAAGATAAATGGACTTGGATGGACACCAAAAAATTGGTTTGGAATTACTTGGGTGGTAATCGACTCCGTCTGAGGTAGGTCTCCCAATGTAATATAATCAATAATAATATGTGTAGTTTAATAGCATGGATAAGAGTTTATACACCCTGAATTAATGATCATTAATTCATAAATTCGATATGAATAATTTGTAATGATTAATTAGTTAATGATCATAATGTCTTGACAAATTAAAGGATCCACACCGGATGAAACTGAACAAGTTTCCAAGGGCCACAATGAACCCCTATAAAATTTCTTGAAAATATCTATTGATGTTTTAGTATTGATTACTAATGGGTTCTGTTGATTACATGTATGTTCATGTGTTTCCCATGAGACAATGTTTTTTGCTGGATCACATGTGTGTGTTTGTAGCCCATGGGGCCATGTTTTCTTCTTAATAACATGTGTGTATATCCCATAATACCTTGTTTGATGCTTGATAACATGTGTGATCATATGTATCCTATGAGATGATGTTTGGTTCCTAATCCCATTGATGTGTGTGTGTGTGCTTTTGTAGCTTGTGAGACCATGTTTAATGCATGATCACATATGTGCTCATGTGTATCCCTATAAACCATATTTAATATTTGATCCCATGTGTTTGTGTGTGTGTGTGTGTGTGTATAGATACTTATACTCATGCTTAATATGCCTTTATTTTTCCTATACATATTATCAAACTTTTAAAATGTCATTTTTTTTGTATATGATGTTTTTTATTCACGGTACCAAATTGATAGCGGTACCCATCATGGCTTGGTATCCTAAGAGGCGGAGCCTATTTAGGCACAAAAAGTCACATTAAGACCATAAAGAGTTATAATATGAGTCATTATGTCCTTATATTATAACCAAAGAGGATAATGTGAGGAATTATGGTCACTGGTGGCCTAAACGTGGACCTGATGTTAGGATATGATAATCTTGTGTCTTAAACCAAAGTTCTACCAAGGAATAGTTTCCTTGTGTCCTTGGTTGTGAATGAAATGTATCATGGACAATTTTTTTCTAAGAATAAGACTTGTGGATTCTATGGAGTACATGTGGTGAACTTATGGTCAACTCTAATTAATAAATCTTTTATGACTATGTTTCTATCATGGATCTAAAGTAGCTATGACAAGTGGTTTCTAGAGGCTTGGCAAGTGCATGAACACTCGGTAAATGTGAGTTAGTTACTAACTAGTGATTTTGTGGATACATTTTGTCTTTTAAATCTTTATATTTAAATTATACATTTTTTAATCTTATGAATTGCATTTACACTGCATTTATAGATTAGGTACTATAACAACACAAGTGAGTTGTGTTCACACCCTTCTCGGGTATCCATAGAACATGAGTACCCGAGTATACCTCACTTGTTTCATGTAAAAGATTTATTGCGGCTTATATTGGATCGTCTAACAGGATAGATGAATGTGATTATGGAGACTAGGGGGAGTTCTTGCAAGGATTTTGGTGTAGATCCTCTAATATGTTTGTTCTTTCCTATTTTTATATGTTATTGGTCATTTTTGAAATCAATGACCTTGTATTCAAACATGTTCATTAATGTTTGTTGTTTCCGCATTAATTTATTAATGTTATATTTGTTGTTTTCCACATAATCTAAATGTATGTTTTCCATATTTGGTTATTTATTTTCTATTTTTCACTATAACTAAGGGTATCATTTACCTAATTTTAATTGTTTTTCTATCTTGGTTATTCTATATCCTCTAGAATGTAGGGTGGAATGCCTATGGTCATGTGGTACTCTGAATCAGGCTCGATGATTCAGTACAGGGTGTTAAGAAAGATTTTTTAGATCATGTTTTTTATTAATTTGGAGAGTTAATAGATATGATGCATAGTAATATATTAGAAGTAATGATGATAATCAGTTTAGTGCATCATGAACACATTTATTGAGGGATTTATAGGATACCAAGCTTGTGATTAATATTTTTGTTTTATGTTTTTATGCTTGTGGGATTTCACCTCATGTGGTGTACATGGATTCTGTGGGTTTTGAATTTATATAGATTTTACTACTATTTTTATTAGTAAGAGGTGACAAATGCATCATTTTCAGATTTTAGGATTCACATGAAATATATGTTTCTTTTTATTCACAGTAATACTAATAGAGGGCTCATGTACATGGTGTTGAAAACATATAATATGCTTTCACATATTATTTATTAATGTATTTTTTTATTGAACCCATTTTTATGTATACTTATGATAAAAAGGTCATTTTTTAATATGGTTTTCTGTACATAGGTCACAATTATGATGGTGATGATGAAAAAAAGAAATATTTCAATCCCACATGAAAGGTAAATATAGCTTTTTTTGTTAGGTCATTATATGGAATTAATTTCCTTAGTAAGGACCTCATTCATGTATCCATTATATAGGTTCATGTATTTATGGGGTCAACTATATCATATATAGAGTTATCCATCAAACTCCAAAATGCATTATGTTTAACCAATCCACACATTTATGGCCCCTAGACAAGGATATTCGAAGGGATAAGTTATGTTGGTATATATGTGGAGTTGTTCCAAGATGAATTTACACTTGTTATGGACCCTATTTAAACCATGTTTAATGTATTTTTGATGACTTTATTCCCTAAAAATGTTTCTATGGTTACAAGTGATATGTGATCATATACTATAAGAAGGTAAGGAGAGTGAGTATATTCCTTATCAAAGGATATTCAATGTTAATGGTTCAATGATAGTTTTCATTAGTGAAGATTCCAAGTGTGTGTGAGTATCTTTTCAATTTATTAATGGAAGGATTTAAAAATTTTCTTACAACCATGGGATTTAAAGAACCTATAGTGCTAATAGTCATGATACAAGGTTTTGTTTTACTGCTATTGTTAGCTTATGACATTGGGGGCAGGACCAACGATTTCTTGGACTCCTAGTCTAGAATGAGTCTCTAATTAGATTTTAAATTAATATTTTGTATGATCAGAACTAGGAGGTTAATGAAATCAAGGAACACTCCTCATCTTGAACTAGCACCCATGTAATGGGTGGTGAATGGTAAATATAAAATAAAGGAGATGTTGATCCTAATGAGGATCGTTGAGAGTGTCCAGGTTTGATGGTGATGGTTCCTTGTCATTTTATAGTTGAAGAGATATGTCAATCTAGGCTTCGAGGTCTAGGAATCATGTGGAAATCACTATTCATGGATTAAAAAGTGGTTTTATCATGTATTTAATATTAATATTTAATGCACGAGTCTTAATTATATGGTTACGCATGGTGTTAGTTAAATTGGAGGAATATGGGTGGTGAGTAAACCGTTGATAATTATTCAGGTTTTGTTAATGAACCCATAATGGGTAGTGGTTGAAGGTAACTAAATAATTGGTATAAGGTCCGAATTTTATATAGAAAGAATCATGTTTTATTATATGTACTTATGGATTTTAAATCCATAGGTCTCTATGAGTTGATATATCTATGTGACTGGTGGTTGAATTAATAATTGATCGAGGTACCATTATGCAATCAACCCGGTTTTTTCATCGGTTTAGGTTCCTTGTTATACTGTTCTGGTTTTCATGAGGGGATGAGGAATATATGTGGAGGAAAATATAAACAATTCCTAGGATACTGGATAATTTTATGCAGGTAAATAATTTATCATTGGATGAAGTGAATTGAATTATTCATAATCCATGTTTGAATAGCACATGGTGTATCTCTTGGATATAGGGTGTGAATATACGACCTTGTTTAGTAATTTCATTCAGTAATAGACTATTTTAGAGCCTATTAGAATGATTTTTCCACTATGGGGTGATAATAAGGATATTTATATGACTGAGATAATCAACTTGGTATTAAGTTAATTAACCTCTCATGGGATGGTCCATGGTTCTATGTAAGCCCTACCATTGAATGGTCACTGTTACTTCTGAAGAGTAATGTATAATAGGCCTATGTATATTAGGTTCCATGATAAATTCTTGATCTTTGATTATAATTCAGTTATATATGGAGAAAAATGAGTAAATTAAACTCAATTAATATTTGTACAAACATAGTGTGTGCATTGTTGCATTATTGGGATCTTTATGGGTGTTTTAAGCAGTTGATAAGTCAACCTACTAATTTTATTTAAATATAGTTTAGTTAATAGTAAATAAAATTGGATCGATTCAATGATTCCAATAAATTTTAAGGAATGGTGGTTTGTGGTTTATTGAGTTTCAATTATTTTTACCTGATTTTATTGAAGGATGTTAGTTTGGAGGGAAATTACTAGTGTTCCTTATGGACCAGAATTTAGTGTTTAGAACAACATCAATATTTTCATATCAAGTTTAATAGAGGTGTTTTATAATGAACAAATGTATTCTTGGATTTTTCAATATTTTTGGGTTGCATTGGTCAGTAGATATTTATTAGTTTGGTAAAAAACTAAGAATGATGACTTGGTATTGAATTTTAACTCATATTTATCATTTGAATAGGATGATTGAAACTGAAACATCAGGTGTCTCAGTGGACTATTAGAATCTTGTTTTAAATGGAAATTTCAATCGTGGGATGCACATTTATTCCCTAGGTTAAATTGGTTGATGAATCCTTGTTGTTTTCAGTATAATGGTTATAGTTATTTTTATCATGATGTTTAATAATATAAATATTTTGATTAAACATATGATGATAACATTTGGAGACATATTGGAAGATAATAATGGATATTTATGATCAATAATGGCTGAAGGGTGGTGAGTTGTTATTTTGCGATGGAACACATATAAATAATTTTTGATGATGATCATGGATGATTTGAAGAAATGATTTTCATCCAATCACAACTTCATTAAATAGATAAGATCTATGTTGGGGAGATTGTAATGACCTATGATGTTACTTGTCTTGAATTTAAGAGGAAGTTTTAAAAAATAGTGGGTGGATCGTTTAGAAAAACTATTTTTGAACTAAGGTTTGAATTATTTAAACATCTATAGATGTTTTTATTAAACATATATGATAACATAATGAGTGAATTGGAGCTTGAGTTTTTCGCATTCGAGCCTTGAATATGATACGACTATTTCCAATTCCATTGAAAACTAGTATCCCCCATTGGATAGCTTGTGGGGTGAGTGGCTTCACTACTATAAATTCAAAATCCCCATCTAGTGAGTGAGCCTCTACTAGGTGTCCAGTGTCCCGCCATCTCATTAGTGGGACCTAGTACTAACTTTCTATGTGAGGTCATTTTGGTCCACTTGGCCATTGATTCCCCTAGTGTTATATCTCCTTAGCTATAATATATTTCTTCCATTCTCTTTTACCTAATTTTATTTATCCCTCCATGAGTTCCCTTTGATCTAGGGTAGATCTCAAATAGATACATTGGAGGCTGAGAGAAATATCTCTCATTCTTCATCAATCACAGATCCCTTCTTCCTCATGTGGGGGTGGATAATTATTTCATTCATCATGGAAGATTATCTTAGTAAGCATTATCATTTATGAATATGTGATGACTCAATAATCCTTTATTTCACACCCTGTATGGTCACTCTAATAATATCTTGATCATCTTGGTCATATATTGAAATTTGGATCGATTTTATTTAGATAATTGGATGACAATTCCCCCAATTCCTTAAGTAACTTTTCAAGAATGATGTTACATTGGATTAACATCCCAATATGAAATTTTGTAATGATAAATGTGTTTCACTGATGGAAATTTCAATGAAGTAATGTCCCTTTCCAACCAATTCTATTGTTTGTATTAAAATTCAATAGAATCAACAATTATATCATCTAATTTAATTAGTAATTTTTCATACCTTATGTTCAAGAGTATTTCAGTAGTGGATCAAACTCTAATAGATGATGTTTCAACTAATGTATATTGATTTCTATAATTCAGCTAGATATTAATATTTATTTACATAAAAATACCCATTTTGTAACATGTTGATATTTTTGTAATTTATTTTCAATTAATTTAATCTTTTGATATTTTTTATTTCACACAACACTAAATATAGTTTTTATACGAAATCAATAACTGTGTATTTTGTAATAAAAAACACCAAATCAAGATTCTTCCACAAGAACACTTATATTAGTTTTTGGTTTATGAGAAAACTATTTTTAACCATTATTATACACAATAATGAGTCTGTTCGATAGGTTTTTCTACATGCAATGCTGTGTTTTACTGAACTACAACATAATATTGATAATATTATTAAAATATTATTATTGTTACCACCTAGCCTTTAGAATGGAATTCATGAATAATATTATCTAAATCTAAGATATATTATTCGCAAATCTATATAAAATTTATCCATTGGTTTTCAATTAGAATAAGTGAATGTATTAGATATTTGAATATCAATAATTTTCTTTTCTAAGAAATCAATTTTTCTATGTAAAAAACAAAATTTTATATCAATAAATCCAAAACCATACTTAGATTAATGTTTTAAATAAAATTTATAAGTTACATATCCAATTAATATTATTTTATACTTATCCAATATATTTTATTGTTCTAAGATAAGAATAAATCTAAATTTATTAATAAAAAGATATATTTTTCTAAAAGAAAATTATACCGCCTTTTAATGAAGAATCAATTTAAAATATGATTTTTGATCATTAGTAATTTATTTTTGAAAAATAAACATCATATTTGAAAACAGAATATAAAAAATTTGTTTTCTTATATTTGTGGAATTTTTCGGAGAAGTTTCATTTTTTCCTAAATAGAGAAAACATTTAATTTTAATTCAAAACTACTTTTACATACAATTTTTTATATAGATAAATTACATTTTACCAAGTATTTAAAGTATATATAGATAAATTATAAATATATTGATCAAATTTTTTTCATTTTGATTAATTTCACATTTTCATGTTATATAAAAACATTTCTAACATTTGAGACTTTTCACTTAAAAACACAATGTCATGACACATTTAGAGGATAAATTTTAAATTAATTTCTTCCAATTATGTTATTTGAATTTGGAAAAATGGATTAAATATTTCTAATAATTCTATTTTATATTTTATAATAACGTTTACTTAGTTTTTGACCCAAAAGTATAGTGAAAGTGATTCAAATTAATTAATGCGATTAAAAGAAAAATTAGCTTAACAATGGAGTAAACATTAAACGTTAGGCCCATAATGACCAAGAATCTTTCCAAAAATCCATTTTACGATCCAGGTTTGATAATATAATCAATTTTATTATATTTTTACAATTATATTATCCACTTTTAAAGTGAAAAATATTGGTGGAATTCTCTTTTAAAAAATTAACAAAAATGGAACTCCTCTTCCAATATAAAAAGGCACCCACCTTTCACCCATATTTACACATCTAAATACCTCTTGGCTCACAAAACCCATAAAAATTATCATCACAATATCCCTTCATTAATAATATAATCCTCCATTTTTTCATTAATCCATGTAAAGAATCCCTTTATTTCAAACCAAGAGGAGTTACCCAAAGAAGAGCTAATATCATTCCACAAGATCCTTTGTTTTACCTTCATGCCCCATCCCCCTTAAATATTATTATTAAATGATTATATAATAACCTATGTACGATATATATACTGATATGTTTTTATTATGAGGGTTCATCCTTCACTTACACACTCTTATATGTAATGGGTAATGAATTTACCATTATTTTGGGTAGTGAACTTCCACCTCATGAAATGATGTTGTTCATTTTTCCATTATGACCTCTCATGGGTGGTCATTATGATGGAAAATATTTTTTTATATGATATATGATATTTATTATTTCTTTTTAATTATTTAATTATTATATTAAACATACCTCTGGGATTTCAATTTTTTTTAAACATGATTACCTTTTTTGTGGACTTTTTGGACTACCACTGCCTCAAAGGGTTGTGATTTGTTCACAATTTAAATAGAACATATTAAGGATGGGTTTAGTGGACATATTTTATATATATATATATATATGAAAAAATAGTTTTAATTTTATTATGTAATATATATATATATATATACATATATTTCATTTACATTTTTTCCTTGATTGCGACAATAAAACTTAAACAATGTTCTTGCGTTCTTACATCCTACCATCTCCATGAATGTTATATTCCATTTCATAATTATATACTTTATAGATTAATATAAATATTCATATGATAAATACATATGAGATTTATATCATGTTTTACACTCTTTATGTAAGTAAATTAGGAACTATATAAGAGTATCACGAATTATAAGTCAAAACATATATGAAAAACAATGTGGATATTTCCTGAAATGTAAAAATAACATGGAATTGTTAATACAAAAGAAATATAATTTCATGATAAATTAATATCTTGTATTATATATAATAATATATTTATTTTATAGAATAATAATAAAATTATATTTATTATATACGAGGTTTTAATGTCTATGAACAAAGTCAATACTTATGGTAAGGGTTTTCTCATCTCATGTTTTATATATATGAGACAAATGCCATATTCGACACTCATTTGTTTTATGTGGTTTATTTACAACCCATAAATTTATTACATGATTATTACATTTAAAGTTATTGGTATTTACATATCTATTTTGTGATATTTCATTATGGGTGTTTATGGTTCCAACGTTTCCAAATCAGAAATGTAATTTTCTCTCAATTTTCCCTTTTGAAAAATATGTCATGTTATGCACCTATGTTATTCTATGGGCTGTATATATTTCTTATTTTCATGTTATATCATGAATATACTTATTAATATTATATTTTTATATTTGTTTCATTTTATTCTTTCATGCGGATTATGATTTAGAGTTTTTAAAGTGGTAATAACTTATCACAATAATATCATTATTATCGGGATTGTTTATGATTATGTTTCCATTGATGAAATATTATGATCCATCTCTCAAAAACACACTTAAATTTTATTGTCCATCATTTTTCTATGATATATTCATCTATTAGTTCCACTTTTTCACCCTTTGGTACTGATGATAATTAATAATATTTTTAAGAAAATATGACTTTATTTATTATTTCACTTAGATATATGTGTTCTTTAAATACCGTGTCTTATAAAAATATTTTAAAAAATTATTTAGTATTATAAGATAATGATTAAAAGAAATTTTTACCCATATTTTACATTTTTACAAATGGGTTTTAAAAATGAACCTTATTTTAATTTTCTAATTGAGGACATTTTCAGAAAAACTTGGGAGGAAAAAGAATGTTCGACATGTAAGGATTAATATTCCATCCGGAATATCCTTCCTTTAAATATTACCTTAATGTTTAAAGTATTTAGTTTCATGAAAAATATTTTTTGTAATATTCTAGAAATTGATTTTATTAAAGTGGTGTAAAAGAAAATGGTATTTAAAAAGTATTTATGATTCTTAATGTTTTTCAATTATTTTTAAAGATTAATTTTAATGTTTTCAATGATATTTTCAAAGAAAAAGGTCTTTAAATATTTTTTATGATTCAGGAAGTGCTTTAAATTATTTTAAAATATTAATTAAACTATTTTAAAATCTATTTTAAGAGAAAAAGTATTCAAAATATGTTATACATTTGGAATTATTTTAAATTTTTTTGAGCTTCCTTTATAGTTCTTCAATTCTATTTTCAAATAAAATGGATTTAAAAACGTTTTATGATTTAAGAAAAAAAAATTAAAAAAATTAGGGATATTTTCCTCAATAAATGTGTTAAATGAAATTGGAAAAATTATTTATAAGGAAATGATTTTTTAAATGGATTTCTAAAAACTATTTTCTAAGAAATGATATTTATCTTATGAAATGATCCTTGTGATCTTTAGAAATCCTTCTCTATATAAGATGAAAAAAAATTCTAGTTTTCAATTTTATAGGTGTATGATATTATAATAACATTCATATTATTTATTGATTGGTTTATGTTATTTGGATGATTTTTATGACACATATTCCTCTTACACAGGTTAAATTCATTTTAAATCCATTTTTATGTGTTATTTATTTATAAAATGAATATTAAACATATCTATTTTCCATAGGAAATGATGTGATAAAATTTTATGATACCAATTTCTTTTCATGAGTAATTATATGATGTTTGTGAAACCTGTCACTTTTTGGGGGCAATGATACGATGGAAGTTTTATTATCTTATGGAACACGTATATATGATTTTATTATGTGATTAATAGGACCTGTATCTCTAGAAAATTCATTGGGTAATGATTTATATCTCATCAGATAATGATGGGAAATAATTCGATGGACTTGATCCAAAATGGGGAATAGGTGTGTCCTGATCCAAAATGGGAAACATTTGTGTCTTGATCTGCTATGGGAACATGATAAAATCTGGTCCACTATGGGAAGATGGGAAAATCAAATCCCATACTTCGAACAGACATCCACTGGGGATGGAGGTGAGTCTCTCACAGTAGTTTGCATCCACATAAAGTGACCTAATATATTCTTGGAAATTATCCTTAACTTATATGGAAAAATGTTACTTTTTATGTGTCTTCCACAAATTCTATGTCTTATTACTTTGATATTCTCACATGGTTCATGTTCTTCATTATAGTATGATTTATGTCTTATGAACTTCTAATATTTTTTCCATAGCGAATTCTTATGGATTTTTTGTGTAAGTAATGACCTTATAATGTTAATATCATGTTCTCATACCCTTCTACTCATGTTATGCTTACATATCTCTCATGTTTACCCTTAGTAAACATCTAATATCATCCATTTTTTATGTTTCAATTACACAGGTTATGAAGAATAGTTTTATGTAGGAGTAATAATGGGGAAGATATTTAATAGATATTTTAAATAACATTAACCATGATATAATATAACGTTTAGGTGTTTCCAAATCACTAAACTATTATGGTCCTCAGGCATGTATTTTTTTAGTGTTCTGAATATTCATCCAAAATTATGTAATATCCATTTATGTTAAGCCTTGGTTTCTATAGTTAGAATCAATGGAAAGGTTTTGTAAATATTTAGAAAATATGATGTGAAAAATTTATTAATATCCCATGAAATATTTTTAAGGATATGTAATGGTATGAATGTAAGGGTAAGTATAAGGATAATTTATAGTACATGACAATGTTATGGAATTTTGTTTAAGGATAGAGAGAGTAGTTTATTATAAATACATCTTTATTAGGATAATACAAGTGTATGTGTAAACAAAATATATTTACATAGGTATAACAACCTTAAGAACACTATATTAAGCTAGACTCGATCAGGAACATGTGCACGACAACGTGCCTTACGACATACCTAGTTTGATAGTACCAAAGTATATTAATTGGAAATTTATAATCATTTTATGAACTATCATGAATGATTAAAATAGAATATGACTATGAATAACCAATGATAAACATAAGTTTTTATTAATTAAAGATGCAGTATTAATTATTTAGAAATCCTATTAGTAAATTTTCATGATTATTCTGTTTTCTGATATTATAAGTTTTTCACACACGTTGCTATTTTGTTTTAATATATTTATGAATCTAGAAGGAATTATGTTAACATTGAATGTTTCATATGTAGAAAATATGTGCACGATGAAAATTGATTTCATTTGTGAAAATCTTATGAATAAAATTAATAAGTTTAATGAGTAATAGTTACACAACTATAGATAAAGAGAAAAAAAAGTGTGAATGTTATGGAATGTTCTAAGAGTATTTTTTACATTAAATAAATAAATAATGATTAGATTGTGTTTGAGTAACATTAATACATTATTTTCATTTTATATACCGGAAAATGGGTATTATGAAATAAGATAAAGAAGCATTAGTAACGGTTTAAGAATAAAGATGGATGAATGAATTATTTATGTTTTTTATATCAAAGATTATGTTTTTTGATTTTTAAAATATATAAGTATTTTTAGTTTAGTTTCTTAATTATGGATTAAAAAGGATATATTGAATAGTTTTGAGGAACTATAAAAGTGATTTATTGTAATGGTGACAATTTTTTTCAAGGAAGATAAACCTTAATGTGTCCTTGATGTTGAGAAGATTATGTTTACCATCGAAAAAGAGATTATTCATATGGATAAAGTAAATTTGATAGTACTAATTACCCTAGAAATGATTATTGATTTTTTAACAAAGTGGTTTATGTCACCATGTTTTAATTTTAAAACGTCTTGTTTTTATGGAATATATCTAGTAATTTTTTAAAAAAAGAAAAATTTATGATTTACAAAAAGGATTTATGGAAATTCAGGTTATTACCATGTTTTAAGAGAATATACGATGAGGTTATTCACATTTTAGGAATGTGATAACCAATATATATTTTTTGATATATGGGTGATAAATGTTAATATGATATTTTACCTTCATTCAAGAGTTTTAGATTTTCAACATTCAGAATGGTTATAAGGTTAACCATTTATTGAAATTTTATGTTATACATTGGATAATGTTTGGGAGATAAATGTATTATCTCACAATATGAGGATTTATACATATTTGATAACTTGTTCTAATCGCTTTGTGTTTTTGGTAACTTAAGAGATATTGTATGACTTATCAAGGAACTCATGATCTATTAGTTCTTTTGAATGAAAAATTCTCCATCATTTTTGGGAAATAGGTGAAGTGGAAATTGATTTGGACACAACGAAGGGTAAAGATGTCCAAAAATTCGGCAAGTACATATTATCTTAAAATTTATTCATGGTTATGAAAAAACATATTTAAACCAAAAATTTCGTTATAGTTCCTTCATTTTTGATGAATCAAATGTTCCCATAGATTATCACAGATTTATGGCTTTATGGTAATAAAATTTCTCATATCATTGTTCTTTATCACTCTCCATCAGAAATTTATAGTTTTATTTATCTTCTTATGTCCATGTTTTCACATGCCACAAATGTTCTCATATGTTTAAATCTGGTTATGTTTTACATTGTGAAACTGTTATGTTTCAATAATTTAATTTTTAATAGAATTTATAGTATTCATTTATATAGTGTGGGTTTCTAAGAAAGTAATTTTAATTTATTAGATCAGTGATAAAATAGACTAATTTTGGGGGAGAAATTAATTATTATGGTGGTATACTGTAACAAACTAATATTATGTGTTTCATTAGAATTAATTTGATTTTTTAATATCTTTTACATCATAGAAAACATAATAGAGAGTTTTTAAAATGAAATAACTAAGTGTTTCAAGCATTATATGCAACAGTATGTCAATAATACACTACACTCAACACATAAACTAGCATGTGGTACATGGAAGACTATGATTGTCTTGTATTACAAAAAATATTGAGTCACTTCGATAGCTTTTGTTAGACGTATGGTCAAGTCTTACCAAACTACAGTATACTATTAATATAGTTATCAAAATATCATTATAGATATCACATATCTTTTGAAATGGAAGTTATGAATACGATAAACTATATTGTGAAAATATTATTTACACTTGTATATAAAATAAATCCCATTTTTAGAAACTATTATATGTGAATGTAAAAATATTTGAAAACCAAGAAATTACATTTCAATGAAAATTATTTTTCTAGGTAAAAACACAATTTTATCTCAATAAATAAACAAGCCCAATTTGAATTATATTTTAAATAAAATTTTTATATTATATATTCAATAATAAATTATTATACTCATCAAATATATTTTATAGGTATATAATAATAATATATCCAAATTTATGAATAAAAAGATGTATTTTTATTAAATGAAATTATTTCATCCTTTTAATAAAGAACCCATTTTAAATCATATTTTTGAAACTATTATAATTTATATTTTGAAAAAAAACATTTTATTTGAAATAATAATTTAAAAATTCAGTTTTGGTAGGTTTTTGATATTTTTATGTGATGATTCATTTTTTCTGAATAGTGAAAATAATGAATTTTAATTCAAAACCTTTTTAATATAAATTATGTATGTTGTTATATTATGTTTCAAATTGTTTTTATGTTATAATTAGTTCAATTATACATAACCTAATAAAATTTAAGAATTTTTAAAGAATTTTTCATTGAAATTGGATATAAAAACAATTCAATATTTTGGACATTTTCACTTAAAATCCCTATATTGTGACAAGTCTATGAGATTAATTTTAAATTAATTTATTCCCCTTATATGATTTTAATTTGGAAAAATGGATTGCAATTTTTGAATTAGATTAATTTATAATATAAAATATGGTAAACATAGTTTTTGATGAAAGAATTAGTGACTCTGATTAAAATTAATTACAATGATTATGAGCAAATTAGCTAAACCAAGGACTAACCCTTGAAATTAAGTCACAAAATGTCCTAGAATGTAGTATAAAATACATTTTAGGTTAAAATTTAGATTCTATTCTCCCTTTTCATGGATTTACACCATTATTGGATCCACTTTACTGGGAAAAAATGTGGGTGAAATATCATTTTTTAAAATTTACAAGACTGTCACTCCTCCCCCCTATAAAAAAGAACTCACCCATCAACCCTATTTATAAACATAAATCTATTTTGTATTAGACAAAAACTGACAAAATATTCTCCAAAAATCCTTAAATTAATCCTATAATAATTCATTTTGGAATAAATTCAACCAAGGGAGAGCATTGTTTATAACCAAGAGGAGATTCCCAAAGAAGAGGCAATATGATTCCTCAGGTTCCTTTTTTTACTTTCATTATCCACCCCATCCACTCTTATTATAAAAAATATATACAATAACCTCATTATCACAAGTATATTGAGATTTTTTTCTAAGGTTAATAATGAATCTTACACACACTTCATTGAATGTGTAATGAACTTAGTTTTCTTGTATACAATGAGCTACAGCGTCACAAACAAATATTGTTCCATTTATTTCTTTACCACCTCTAATAGTTAATAATAATTCTATATACTAAATTTGTATATAATTTTAATGATATTTATTATTTAATTATGATTATTTATTTATTATATAAAACATAACTTCATGCTTTCCATTTTGTGTAAATATTTTAACTTCATTTGTGGATGTGTGGACTATCACTGCCTCAAAGTGATGTAGTTCATTTAAAATTTATAGGGAATTTATTATGGATGGGTTATGTAAAATTATATAATATATATGAAATAAAAATTTTACTTTATGGGTTATATATATATTCATATGTTTCATCTACATTTTTTCTTTCAATACGATAAGAAAGTAGAAATTGCATTCATGTGTATGTATGACCTAATGTCTCCATGAATGGTGTATTCCATTTAAAAATTATATATTCTATATATTATTATAAATATTTATATAATAAATATATAATATATTTATATATTTTTTAAAATTATTTGTATAATTAAATCATGATCTATGTAATAGTATCAATAATAACAAGTCAAAACATATATGAAAATAATAATTAAATTACTTGAAACGTAACATTAACATGGAATTGGTATAAATAATTAATATAAAGTTATAATAAAATAATATATTGTTCTAGATTTAATAATACGTTTTTTTGGACTAATTATAATAAATATGTATATATTATACAGGATTTTTTAATGTGTACAAATAAATTCAAGAATTAAGGTAAGGGTTTCCTCATCTCACTTTTAATATCTGTGAGATACATGTCATGTTCACCTCTAATATCATTATTTTGGTTTATATTATTTATATGAATGTATTATATGATTATTATAATTAAACATACGGGTATATACATATCCATTTAATGTTATTTCTTTCATGGGGTTTGTGGTTGAAAATATACAAAGTCCGTAATGTAATATTTTCTCAATATTCCTTCCTTGAGATACATGTCATGTTATGAACCTATATTATTATATAGGGTGTGTGTAGAACCCACTAAAATATTATATCATGAATCTCCTTATTTTCATTATATTTTAAGCTTCATGTAATATTATTTTTTCATTGGGATTATAATTTGAAGTTACCAAAGGGGTAACATTTTATTATTACATTATCATCATTCTGAGGATTGTTTATGGTTTTCCTCTATTTCAGAAATATACTATCTATATCTCCTAAAAACTCATTATTTTTATTATTTCATATTTGTCTATGATATGTTAATTTATTGGTGCAATTTTTCTACTCATTGTAACTTTTGGTCAGTGATCAATGTTATTTCATAACGATATTTTAAAAATGTTTTTAATTTTTATATTATTATCCTATAATATTTAAAAGAAATTTTCACCCATTTTTCAACTTTTAAAAATGGTTTTAAAATGGAATATTATTATTGTATTCAAATTGAAAAAAGATTCTAAACTTTAACACCACAAAATAAATGTTTAACATATACTGATTTATCCATCGTCATGGACATCCCTCATTTGAAGCATCATTTGTAAGATTATATGATTTATTTTCATGAAAATTTATTTTCCTGATATTATGTAAATTCACTAATTTTAAATTTATTTTCAAAGGAAACTATTTTGATTTTTTAATGATTCAAGAAGTATTCTAAATGATTTACAAAGCTTCCTTTAAATTTTTTCCAAGATAATTTCAATGAAAAATGATTTCAAAAAAGTTTTATGATAAAATAAGAGTTTTAAATTATTTTCAAAACTTCCTTTAACTGTTTTCTAATCTAATTTATAACAATAAAATTTAGATATTTTTCACATTTAAATTGTTCTAATTTTTTTCTATATTCCGTTATATGTTTTCATGTTTATTTTCAATGAAATTTGTTTTCCAAATGTTTTTTGTTTTTAAAATAATTTTTTTATTATGAAATAATATTTTCCCAAATACAAGTTTTAAATTAAATGGTAATGTTTTCTTTATAAGAAAATTATTTTTGAAATTTTCTTACAGAAATGATTTTCCATGAATAAGTTTTTAATAAAAAAAATGTTCTATGTGATATTTCAAAATAATTATCCATATAAGATGATTTAATTTGTTATAGTTTATTATTTCCTAGGGATATGATCTATGAATACCATTCATATTTTTTAAATAGTGGTTTAATTTTAGATGGATTGGTTAATATGAAACATATTTCTCTTCTATGGGATAAATTCTTTTGAAACCTATTTCTTTTGATATATTATTATTTAATTAAATTATTATAAAACCTATTTATTTTCCATAGGTAATGATATGATAAAATGTTATGATAACTAATTTATTTCATGGTTTATGATATGTTGTTTACGAAACACATGTTCTTTTTGGGTCATGATATGATGTATGTGTTATTATCTTTCAGAACATTTGTGTATGATTTTATTATTTGAACTTTTTGACGTATATCTCCCTCCAATGCATTGGTTAATGAGTTATATCTAGTAAATTAATAATGGGAAACAAGTTGATGGGTTTGATCCATAATGGGGAATAGGTGAATTCTGATCTGAAATGGGAAACTGGTGTGTCATGATCCACTATGGGAATATGGGGAAACCCAATCCACTATGAGAGTATGGGGAAAACTGATTGAATATGGAAAGATGTGGAAACCCAATACACTATGGGAATATGGGGAAACATATTCCCTTAAAAAGAATCTACAGTGACTAGGTATGGATATGGGTCCCACCCAATAGGTGTATTCCCCATGAGGTTCCCTAATAAGTTTTTCACAATGATAATGGACATAAAGGGAATGATGTTACATGTTTATGTGTCTACCAAAAATTTTATGTCTAATTCCATTGATATTATCACCTAGTTCATGTTCTTTATTATCTTATAATATATGTATTGTGAACTACCAATCTATATGACATGTCTCATGATAATGATATCTTTATGTAGGGTATTATTTTTTAATGTTAAGATCATGTTCTCATCCCATTCAACACATTTTATGCTTACATATGTCACTTGTTTACCCATAAAAATCATATGATCTCTCCCCTTTCTTATTTTTTATTTTTATGGGTTATAAATAAAGGTTTTTATAAGGATCACTAAAGGAGAATATATCTATAAGAGATGATGAGGATCTTTCTAAAAGTTAGAATATAATGTTTCAATGTTACCAAAGATACTAAAATATTATAGTCAGTGGGAAAGTATTTTAGTAGTGTTCATAATATTAATCTAAAAGGATGTAATATCCATGTATGTTAATTTTGGATAGCTTTAATTTTTCTTTATTTTATGATATATATATTTTTTGTAATAATATTTAAAAGGTGTGTAGAACCTTCCATGGGTGGTTTTTCTTGGTTCTATCTAGGTAGTTTTACCAGGTCAGTCTTTTGAAAAGTATTTATTTCACCTTTATTCGTATGTTTTAATAAAATCATTTAATTAATTATAATTGTTTCATAATTAAATAATTTTTATTTCAATGGTGTGAGTTAAAACCTCATGGTGATTTATAGAAGTAGAATCGACTTGGATGGACTAAAAAAAGAGTCTGTGATATTTATGTCGGTGTGGACCCCATTCAAGGTAGTTGGTCATTTTACTCCACCCTATGGTAATTTGAATAGTTTATTATAATGGATATGTGGTTTTTGACAATGGATGACCAACCCCAGATTCATAAATTTTTTATTAATAGTTTTTAATTCTTAATTGGTTAATGATCCTCAATTAATAAATAATTAATGGATATAAGACTAATGTAACTGAATAATATTCCAAGGGCCACAATGGACCCTTGAGCTATATAATGATGAAGGCTGCTAATGGAAAAGGCCTGATCACAAATTATTATCTTTGATGACTTGTTTGAGTGTGGGTAGCCTCTGAGGCCTTGTTTGATTCTTCATCATATATATGTGAATTTGTTGAACATGGGAGTATTTTTTATGATGAATCACATGTGTTGTCTTGTATAGACCTTGATACCATGTATAATTATTGATTACATGTGTGTGAATGGATATCCCATGTGATCATGTTTCATTCATTATTTCA
Source organism: Viscum album (assembly GCA_963277665.1). Lineage (NCBI taxonomy): Eukaryota > Viridiplantae > Streptophyta > Magnoliopsida > Santalales > Viscaceae > Viscum > Viscum album. The sequence continues at coordinate 434,518,829 of OY728141.1, read as the reverse complement.
TGTGTGTATAGCCTGTGAGACCATGATTTATGATTGATCACAGGTGTATGCATATATATCATGAGAGATTGTGTTTAATATTTGATCAAATGTGTGTGTGTTTTCCCATAGATACTCACACATGATTTTCCATTATTATTCATATATTTATGATGACATTATTACCATGTGTTGTATATGGTATATGATATGATATTGTTATTATATGCATGGTACCAAAGTGAAAAGTTGACATCTCATGGTTTTGAGGCCCCAGAGGGGTGGGTGTACCGAAATTACATATTATATGATGAGAGGACTAAATTAGAAGACTGGGTGTGAAGGCCTAGTTTCCTAACCTAATAGGTGAATGTGGGGCATGATGGTAATTAGTTACCTGACCTAGCACATGATGGAGAGATTCACTTTCCTTGAGTATTGACCTAAGGTAGTTTCAATGAATTGAGTTCCAGTTTCCTATTATGTGACTGATGATATGTATGAAGTCCTTGTAGCATGACATGAGACTCATTATAATTTTTTTTAATAAGGAGTATATGTGGGGGTTTGTGGTTGACTCATGTTAATGACACAATTATGACTATTGTTCCAGAATCGAGATAAAATAGGTATGTTCAAGGGGTTTTACTGGTTTGGTAGTGCATGACCACTCAGTATATGTGTGTTTGTTTCTCAATTAGGATTTTTCAATTATATATCATGGTTGTGAAGTTATATATTATAATTTTATTTTATTCCAAGTTTAACAGATCAATATATATTTAATTTAAGGGTTATGTACTGGACCATGTTGGTGTTATACTATTGCGTTGTAATAATACCCTAGTTCGGTGGCCATAGTCATTGGGTAACCGAGCATCCCTCACTTGATGTGGTTATAGGTTGCTATGAGGCCCAAGTTTCAAATTAATTATTAATAGCTTGCTAAGATTATAGAGACTGAGAGGAGGTGTTTTATGGAGTTTGTTCGTAGCCTCTTATACTTTTATTTTCTACTATTTTTATATTTGATCATTTGGGTTAGAAATTAGGATTAATGTATTCTAGGATAATCATTAAAGACTATTACTCTAGCATAAATTTATAACAATTGTATTTCTAATTCACATTAGGGGACTTTGGAATATTTGTAGGTGCACCTAAGGTAATTGGGAAACTGTGTATCAAAACTAGTAATATGGATTGAGGTGTTACAAATATTCCTAATGAGTGAATATCGTGTTACCAAGATTCACATTTACTTAATTATCTAAAATAATCCTTACTATTAATGTTTATAAATAACCCATAATAGTTTATTTGTTTCCTCGTAAATTTTAGAATTATCTGAAATACTATTAATTAATATATCCAAAAAAATTCCAAATACTCATGGAACAAAATATTAATTATATCTAAATTTTTTACAATGTTTTTAACCTGAAATTCATAACTAAAAAATTATAATGGATATAATGAGTATGGAAAGATTGCATCACAATATATTCCTCCTTCACCTATACTTGCTGATAAATAGACCTAAGATAATCATTCAAAAATATTAAACTTCATGGTGTTGATAAAAAAATATTCAATATGAGGTGACTAATAATTATTCATAACAATTACTTTATTGAGTTATATAAAATAATTTGACATATTCATATAACTAACCTTCTTCTTAACAAAAAAATAGCATCACCTAAATATGAAGTGTTGAAGTGGATGAAACCCTTATCAAGAAACTCTTGTAACTAATTTTTTAATAATAACAACTCAACAAAATCCATTCGATATTGAGTTTTAAAATTAGATTCACATTAGGAACTAAGTACATAGTAATAAAAACCCCAAATTAGGAATAACAGTTGGAATTAATCATAAAATACTTCTAGATGTTCTTTTACCACTAGAATATTTCTAATTTGAGTATTTTATTTCTTTTCAAATATTAGTTCAAGATAACTTTCACTTCTACCTTTAATCAATTTTTTAGATTTTTGATATATTATAAATGTTATGAAAAGATTGTTTTATATGAATTTAATCTATCTAAAAAATTAATTTGATTTCTTTATCTCTTCATCATATCTTTCCATGATAAACAGAAATATAATCTGTAACAAAAATACATCAATGTTTATAATGTGAATGACAATAATTTTTATAGGAAAACCCATCCAACGAAATATAACAAAATAATTTGAAAAATTATTATTTCCTCTATACTACCTCATGTTTTTTTTCAAAAAGTGTAGATGTCCTTCCATGTCATATAATTTCTATTTTAATTATAAATTTTATAGAAATAAATGTTTTTTTTGATCCAAAATCAAACAAGACGTTGAAATAATTTTAATAAAAAAGTAATATACGTGAAGAAACTTCATTTTGTGGACTAGCATGATTCGCGGTAGTAAAAAAATCATTTCCATAAATTCATTATTTATTTATTTATTGTTACCACATTGAGTAAATATGTTCAGGGATACATTAGATTAATGATCCAACTAATTACTACTAAAATATCTCACAGCTTATAGGATACATTTTTACATATTATTATTATGATCTGAACTTTTATCTTTATTTTCATGAGCTAAATAAATAATCAAATAACATTAGTAACACATTAATCAACATATCAAACATTCATTAAAAATATTTTTTCCACATTTGTAGAACTTTGTGGGGTGATTACCTATTTTTTTTAATACTTCTCTATTTCGTTCCACTATGAATGCTTCTTAATATTGTTTCAATTATGTACAAAAGTGTCATTAAAATACATATGAACTTTTTCTTCATAACAAACAAATTTATTAAGACTTTTAAATTTAATATACGATAAATAACCTCGTAATCATGGTTTTAGGCCTATGTAAAATATATTAGTTTTTCTATAATTTTATAACACAAAATTCTATTCATATAAATTCAATATAGTAAAAATTCCCTCAAAATTGGAATCATATCCTTCTTCATTTTTCTTTAATTGCAGAAATTTTATTCCAATTATAAGATTAATAACATTTGGAAAATATTAATAAAGAAATGGATCTTTAAATTATTTCCACTCCATGAATTCAATCAAAATTTTTTTATTAGTTTTCTTAATTAGAGACCACCATTGATCGATTTCACCTTTAAAAACAATATATATATATATATATATTTACATTTTAATTTTTTGTAGATCACAATATTTTAAATATCTTCCACATTTAATTTATCCATCTTTTGGAATTCATTAGGTGTCACAAACATGAATTATTTTAAAGTTAAATTTCATTTAATTTTCATTAATTCTTTTTTGGGGGCTTTTAAAGCTTTTATGGAGGAATGGGTGAGTTTTCATGAATTGAGCCAAACCCTGAGCCGAAATCCAGATTTAAAAATAAATTTTGATTCACGTATAACTCCTTCATTTTTCAACATTTTTCATCCATTCTAATTAATAATTGTCATAACCTGACCTATTAACACTACCATTTTAATTTGGACCATTTTTGATCCATAATCGTGGTGGATATGTGTTTTTATTTAAGGGATTGGGCCTGCCCGAAAATCCATTTTCTACATTAAGAATAAATTTTAATTATTTAATATCTCCTTCAATATTTACGTTTTTTTGGTGATACCAACTCTCACCCGAGCACACATACCTAAGGCGCTCCCCCCACTCACTAATACCACCATTTAGAGCTCAATAGAATCACAAAATTGGTCGAAACTTCTCCGAATTTCAGAAATCTCCCAGATTTGGAGAGGTAAATTGATTCATTCACAACTCCTTATATTTTTACTATTTTCCCCCATTATAGTTCCTACATGATCTCCTAATACTTATTAGAAACTACATTTAATGGTTGGATGTCTTCAAATTCAGATACTAGTGGATTTTGGGTCATTTTATTATAGATTGTTTGGAGTAATTGTTTCTCTCATCAATTTCTTCTTTCTTTTCCTCCCTTTTTCGTTAAGTTCTAAAATATCCAGAAGTTAGGGTTAGAACCTATGGTTTGATTTGGTTTATTTTTGGTTAAATATTATGGTCTAGGGATGGATTTATCTTCTTTGTGACGCAACAGTGGTGTGGTTGATGTTTCCCACCATGTTTTGAGGGATTCTACACTTTCGATAGGTGGTTCCATGTGTAAACTATTATTGATGAGTTATCATGTTGTATTTAATCATTTTTAAAATTCCTCATATTTTGGGTGTGGTTCAAAAAAAAATTATGATTGATTTGGTTCAGTGTTTAATTTTATAGTTGCATTTTAACTTGAAATTGGGTTTTTTCATGTGTTACTCGTGGGGTATTATTTGGGTATATCTTATAACATATGGAATTGGTTTACTAAATCTTTTTTGGACTGCCAATTCTGGTTTTGTTATGTATTAGTGTCCTGTGGGCCTAAAAATAGGTGTTTTGAATAGATTTTATGTGTAAAACATTGTTTTACTTCTTGAGAGTATTTTATGAAAATGTGTGTTTTCATTTGGATATTTTGTAATATTATTCTAGGTGATTTAATAAAACCTGAAAGTGGTTTTATAAATGTCTCTAGGGATTATAATTCTATTTTAGATAGGAATTGGAATGGTGTTTTGTCTTAAATGGGGGTTTTGAAATGGGTTTTGTGTGCAAGAAATATTTACACCACTTCGGTTCTTTTTATGAAAATTGTAAATGTTTTAGTTGGATAAACGAACTGGGAAAAGGGTGAATATGTACTTTATGGTATGTGTGTTCACCTATTAAGGGGTTTTGAATGGTGAAGTGATGTTTTAATATGTTAAACATTTTTTAATGTCTTGTATATTTATGAAATGTTTTATTAAATTGTGATGTTGGAGCGAAACTTGTTTGTGGGTTGTTTCGTGTAAGTTTGATGATAAAATAATTTTGAAGGTAAAAAGGGTATTATGTAACAAGTGATTGGGATGTTATGAGAGTTTTAATATATTTTAATGGTTTTATAAAATATCTTAATGGATTTGGGGAAGTGTTAAAGAAATGTGAAAAGTGTTGTGGGCTATTTTGGTGTGAGTCGGATTTCAAAATCAATTTGAATGAAGAGTGGACTTTTGTGACTTGTGTTGTATACATATGAACTACTTGGAGAATTTATGATGTGGAAATGATATTTTCTTGTGAAAATTATATTCACAAACTTGTTCAAGTTGTTTGAGCACAAAGCGAAAACACGAGTATCTAGGTGGGTGGACGTGTACCTCTATGCTAGTGAATCCATGGGGTTTGGCCTCAGTTTCACTTAGCATGATTGACGCTTACAACTCTAACTAAACTATTATTATGATGATTTGGGACCACTAGGTTATGGGTATGTTCCCTAATAGTGGCTCGTGCACGAGAGCAGATATTTGTGATGGTTACTCTCACTGAGGTACGAGGTACCTGGGACCCACAGCTTGCTTGTTCCTAGTGGTTATTTCTCATTGTTTGTGCTCACTAGATATTTTGTGCTTAACGTCGGCATACAGTATGAGGGGATGTAAAATTAAGTATCTTTTGTATTTATTTTAAAAGTGTTTATTCTTTAAATTATCCCACCTGAAAACTTTTTTTATTTAATGTTGCATCTTTTAGAAATTATAACTGGCATTTCGTGTTTTTGAAAAATTGAATTCTTTTTATCATTAAAGGGTTATCACATGGAATATATTAGTGGTGGTTTCCTATTGGACTTTGTCTCAGACCCTACTTACACCTTTGGGTGTAAGTATACTTGGTTAATTTTGTTGTCGCAGGTTAGGTACAGTTTTTAGTTCCAGTGGTTTGGGATTCTAGCAGGTCCTTGGTGGTGAGGTCTTCGGAAGATGGATTGAGGGTGGTGCCCCTTGCCATGAGGGTTCATGGGATGTTAACTTTTGGTTTTTTACCTCTGTTATATTCTTGTTGAGTTGTTTTAAATTATGAAATTCAGTTTTTTTTGTAAAGTATTGTTTTGATTAAAAATCCAGATTCGTTTTATTGGATTATTTTGTTGATTTATGTTTATAAACTCGGGTAAATCATTCCCAATTTTCATTTCATGATACCCAGGAACAGGTGCCAGCCCGTGGGGATTGGGAAGGCCCTTCGGGCCATGTCACGGGCTGGGTTTGGTGCCAGTTTTGGCGACGACAAGATTCGGTTCGTGACATTAGGTCTAAATATCCATCGAATACCAGAGGGTCTAGTTTAAGGAAATGATCCACTATAGAAATATTACTTCATAGAGAATATGGATTCTCTATTCATAAAAATAACCATTAATACCTTGTGTTAGCTAAATTAACACTTCCATAAACTAATATATTCCTACCACTCTAGATTTCTAATTTTGAGGTTTATTAACCCATCGATACTTTTGTACTTCATCGTCCCTTTTACTCTATAGAAATTTATAGTGAACAGGCATAGACTAGATGAACCAATAAAAAAATATTCTAAATATATCACTATATAATATAACCATATATTATTGTGTCTTAAAGTGTATTTTAAAATTCACTAAAACTCTAAATATATCGAAACCTTTCAATGATACCATCTGTAATGGCTTATGATACAAAAAACACAAAATACTAGTTTAATATAAGTGATTTAACTTGTTTTTTAAAATGATGAAATTATAGGTTTAGAATTTTAATGAATTATAAAAAAATAAAAAATTGAACCCTTCCAAATAGTGTAATTTTTTTCCACATAAATAGGGATTCGAGTTTACCCCATTATTTTTTTCAAGAATATTAAGCTACATCTAAGATGATTCACCAAAAGATAAATCATAGCATTGTTAAAATTTAATCTCATCAATAGATTGTATTAAAAAATTTACAGAAATGAGATGATAAAAAAGAACTCTCAGTAAATCATATAAAAATTTAGTCCCATTAATCCACTGAAAAACATGAAAACACTTTAAGTAGTTTACATTTTCACAACAAACATTTTAATAACAAAATAAAACATTTCCACATGATAATGTTAGTTTATTCTCAGTTAAATCATTTAAAATTCATTAGAAATTATGTTAATAACCATAATGATATCCTAATTCATGTGGAAAATCATAAAAATATTCCTTTAAAAAATAATCATTTCACCATTATTTTTTCCTCACCTTATTAAATAATTTATTTCTATAAAACCCATATTTTTAGTAGAGAAATATATGAATCTTGGATAATAATATTCATAAATAATTTTCTCTTAGGTTTAACTTGTGTCATAATATCTAAAGGAAATTTAATTTCATATTAAAAACCTAACTAGTTACAACCATCACTTTTTCCTTCTAATAATAAAAAAATACCCAATGAATTTGAGAGATATATTCGGATCACCCATTATCATGAGCTATTTTAGGCTCACCCGACATTATCTATAATTAAAAAGTTCAATTTCATGAAAATAAAATTATATATATGAATTTAATTCTTCTACATATGACCCTTTAAAAAAAAATTTACCTATACAAAACACACATTGATTTATCTCACAATGATGCTAAAAATATTTTATTTTCATCAAAAATTAAAACTAAAATTTTTCATATTTTTGAAGAAAATATTTTCATTAATGGTAACTATTAACACTTTTATATAAATATTTCAAATGAATAATGGATAAGACGGTGGGAGAAATTATCAATTCATATATCTTGAAAGCAATTTTCTTTTTTCGCATTCGTAAAAAATAAAAACTAACCCATATAGAAAACATTCAAATGTTTCCATTTAAAAAAATTAAAGAAAGTAAAAAATATTAAAATATGACAATTAAAATCCTTTTAATCATAAATAACTGTAATATTGAAACATTTAAATGAACATGGATATGGAGGTGGGAGAGTTTAATTTTTTTAAATATCCTCTTAAAATTAAATCCCTTACCTTAAGTTTTATCTTGCTTAGTACATTCTTCAAATATTGAATAATAAAATTATATTCATTTTATATTCTTAAGATCATATTTCTTGGTTATTAAATTATAATTATTCTATTTATTTAATTTTTAACATGTTTTTATTGACTAAAAATGTTATGTTTTTGTTACACATTTTCGGGTCATTCAGTTTATAATATCAAAATAACATCTATGTGTTGACTTTGATCAATAGGGTTAAATTTAAAATAAGTAAAAAATATTAAAATGTAATAATTATAATATTTATATATTGGATTTTCATTAAAAACCAACCTTTTTAGGTATTCGTGAAAAATTAACCATGCCATTTCATGGTGACGATTGTACGTACGTACGCTTGAACAAAAATTTCATTCTTCTATATCATGGAAAATAAATAAATTATAGAAAATTTTACTTATATTAATTAATAAATATGTTAAAAATCATATATTTTCATTCATTTTATCCTTACGAACTTCTATAATAAGTTTAATTTAAAATTGAATCGCATCGCTTCATGGAGGTGGTATTCCACACATATGCAAGAGTGATGTTATCAGTTTCCAATGGATGAAAATGGATATATTATGAGTAACATATTACCTTTATAGAATTGTAATAATGTCATAAAAATAAAATATATTCATTCTTGCATCATTTTAAACATCCATATGATCCAGTGATGAAAAATGAATCATGTCGCTTTATGGTGTGGTATTCCACACATATACATTGGTGAAGTTTTCATTTCCCATAAGATTGAAAAGAATAATAATATATTTTGTAACATAATAATAATAAATTATTTCTTATATGGTATATAATTATAAATATATTTCAACATACATAAAGATATTTTAAAGGATGTAGAGGAAGAAATAAAATGAAAATACTCGATTAATACTTATGAATATTCAACAAAAAAATCTCATTTTCCTAAAACCTTAATCTTTATTAGTGGGTATTTTGATGAGAATAAAACCGATAGGTCATGGGTAATATGTTTGGGAATTTATTTAGGTAGGTTATTTTATGTATATGTGTTTTATTATTTTTGAATATTATAGGATATGTTATTACCTTTTATAAGTGAGGGGAGTGACACTCCTATAATTACCCAATGTTAAAAAATATTTAAGTGCATTATTCATGGTCATGTGTCACCAATACACCAAATATATTTATAAAATTTTTAATTGGATATAATGACACTAAAAAATCACATTTAGAAATGTTTGCGTGATATTTTAATGACTTATATCATAGCTAAACACCATAAAATAGAATTTATACTTAACGACAAGAAATTAACTTCTTACAATGATAACATAATGAAGTTACAAAAAATAAACTGGTAATTATAGAAAATAATTATAAATTATAATTAGGGATATGGAGTCCATTTTATCAGATAAAATTTCATTAAGTTGTATAAATATAATAACTCAAAAGTCAAGAGACCCATTTTTAGAAAAATACATTATAGAAGTGTAAAAATTAGTTTACATTGAAATCATAGAAAAACATAATGGAACATTACAACCATTTTATTATGTTAAATGATAGAAAAAGAAGTTCTAATTTGAATAAAATATTATTTGTGTTCAGAAAATCCAATATTATGTTCCCAGATTAAAATTAATGATTCAAAATGAACTATTTAACAAAATGTACACATATTTTATTTTTTAAGGGTTTTAAATTTTTTTAATTCATGCTTACATCATAATAATTTCATTAAATTGATGGTATTTTAAAAAATCAATCTTTTCACTATCCACATAGAAAGAAACTACTTTTTAAAATCTAAAAAATTCACCTTAGGAAAATTTCAATATGAGGATATTTAAAATTAAATCTATTTAATTGAATAAAATTTCTAAAATTTGGAAATTTATCTTTTAAGAAAACGTATTTAGTTAAAAGAAAATAAATTTAGTTTAATAAAACCATTAATTTTTCAACTAATAATTATTTAAAGGTAATTTATAAACATATAATTATTAAGAATTCTGAAAATGAATAAAATATTATCTATATTTGGAGTTAAAAAAAATTCCTTCATATTCTTTAAAAAATCATATTATTAATAATAAATGAAAATCATATCTTATAAAAAGAAGTCATATAAATTAAGTTTGTTATTATTGAAGGAATATAGATGTATTCTTCAAATACTATAACTAAATCACTAGATATATTTAGATTATATGTGTTAGTTTCCAATGATGATAATATTTTTTCATTATAAAGATAAATATAAACTTCACCATTCCTAAATTATATCTTATTTCCAATAATTTTTTATCAACACAAATGTGTGAAGAAAATGCAATATCCATTACACATGGGCCATAATTAAAGGAATTTATTTCATTAAAATTCACATAAAAATAATCATAATGGTTCTCTTTGATAACAATACATAACTATAATAACCATTCTATAATTAATTTATTGGTCATTCATAAAAGTTACTTCAAAATAATATTCATGATTCATGTTATAATCGATATTAAAATATGTATTTGGGTGAATATTATGTCTTATATCTTTTCATCAAGTAATATTAATGATTGAACTCCCAATAAAATGATAACCCCTTTCATAATTTCGTTTAGATATCTAGGATCTATATTTCAGTATTCTTTGAGTCCAATTTATTATTCTTCTCAAATAAAAGAAATTTAGGAAATATATCATGCCAATCATATTGTATATGGTTATATAATAGTTTTTTAGAAAATACATTAACTAAATCGATCATATGGAAAATAAAATCGATTCATCTAGTATCATATCACAAAGGGTTTCTCTATAAATGGTAACCAAAACGAAAAAACTTGATAAGGTTTTATAATATGCAGTGTTAAAAATCTCTACCACAGCTTACATGAGATAATCTATATTTTTCAATATCTAGAGAGACACATAAGACCTGCACTTGTAGGAATAGTTCTAAAAACCATTCTTTAAACACTATCATTAATAGAATGTTATTTCAATGAAGAAAAAGTTAAATATATTTTAATAATTTAATCATTACATATCAATATAGACTTCATTTAAAAAACCCATTGGTTTAATGCCTTTTTGATATTATCTATATAAAAAATCATATTACACATAATTGTGAGTATTTAAATATAATTGTACCCTACTATACCTCCTTATCGACATCTCATGTTTTTTAATTATATTCATATCCTTAGAAAAGGAAAAAAAATAAATTATTTGTCTCTATTGATCAATATAAAAAAATCTTATCAGCTTGTCATACAGGCTTAGATCATATGCATGAGAAAACGTAAACTTGTGAGAAATCTATGATTAAAATAATATGTACCAATAACTTCTTCCAATGTAATGGTTTGAAATTTAATCTCTAATGATCAAATATATATGTTGGAATAAGAGGGTGGAACATATATAATAATATTAAATAATTTCATTGTGGGAAATTTTGACTTCAACTATGTCCTATAATGTTTTGAGATTAAAAATAATGTACACTAATCATACTATGACCATAAAAATAATGTACACTCCTTATGTTTTTAATTAAAAAAATAATGAAAATGATTCAATTTTTTATCATAAAAATTATGTTGACACCTGCCCTGTAAGCGAAGACATTGCAAGTGCATCCATGACACTAAAGATCAAATCTGGGTAGAGGAATATTTCTAATTTACCATAGCAATACTAAAGTAGATATTGTATAAGGTATTGTAGCATGTACAACTCGGTATTATGGAGGCGTAAACTATTCACCTTCAGGTTTTCAGTTTGGGATTAGAGTCCTTAAGGACTTCGTACCCCCAAGGCCTTTTGGAATGTTAATGATTTCAGGCCTCCTCAAGGCCTTTACGCCACCTCAAGGCCTTTGTAAAACCTCATTAAAATCATTAAGTGATGATAAAAAAAGAAATTATAAAGGAACTAACTCAAGATGAGGACTTAGAGCCACTAGTTTTAACAGAACAAAGATATATAGATTGGAAATAATGAGGGGGTATTACAATTTCCATCGAGACAAGGCATTAACACATCTAAAAATGTATAACTAGATAACCAAGATATGTGAATGAGGGAAGATGACTTCATGATCTAGACACTGGGGATGTAAATTTATAATTAGTCATGTATGGGATGAATTACTCTAACAGCTTCAAGTCATGTAATCCACTAATCCTACGATCCTTTTAAGGGTCCCCCCTCAACCATTGAAATAGGGGTTATCAATAAATAAATAAAAATAATTAATTGAGGCCATTCAGGTAATATAACATTAGTTCCCAAGCCTCAAGTTGTAAACACAAAAATAATGTACACACCTCGTGTTTTTAATATAAAAATAATGTACATGAACAATAATTAACTCATGATAATTAAAACCTTAACCAATTATTTGAAGGTCTATTAGTTGACCTAACCCAGCTTTGGGATTTGGCGGATCCAACTCATCTCATGGATTTAAATGAACCAACCCATCTTAGGTATTTAATGGAGTAGATTCGTATTGTGGGTTTAATAAACCCAACCCATCTAAAAATAGTAAACCATTTTGTTTTATAAAGAATGAAAAAAATTAATTCATAAAATCATGAGAAAAACAATTAATGAAAATGACTTCCATATCATTCCAAATGGTGTTACATAAAAATTACATTTATAATTACATCATATGATAAAAATATTCAATCACCCAAAAATATTATGTTATATGGTAATTTATTGGTTTTTTAGAAAAAAACCCTACAAATGAAATATATATTTTGATATAATTATAAAATATAAGTGAATATTTGAAAAGATATTTTTATAAAACATTTAATGAAATTGATTTAAATAGATACATTTATGAGTTCCAGAAAATAAATTTCTAGAATTTAACATGAAAAAATAGAATATCCACATTCAAAATTATCCCAATAAAGGACCATATAAGTAAAATAACTTTTAAGTCAAAAAAATTATATTGGATTATAAAATATATTACTGTAAAAAAGAAAATGTATTTTTAATTTTTAAAATATTCTTATTGAAGCCTACATCATCCATGGGATAATAAAACATAAATTAAAAAAGGTATAGGTACATATAATGAGATAATGAGAAAGTATTTATTTTTATTATAATATTAAATAGTAAAAAAAGTGTGGGAAGACATAATATGGGCATAGAAGAGAAAGCGTTTATCAAATTCGATGAAAATTATTCATAGAATCACTATATTTTTTTAGAATGTAATTCATCCAGGTGGAAAAAATGAATAATTTTTTATTATTTTCCTAAAATATAAATATAACATATAATATAATATAATATTAATCTGAAATAAATCAATAATATAAGAATGTAGTTTAAGAAGAAACATTATAACTTAATGAAATTATATTTAAGTTAGAAAAATACCATATGTTGTTGTATATTTTGAATCGATATCCCATAAAATATAAAAAACTAGATGGAATTTAAAATCTAATTAATTGAGTGAAAAATATAAAAAATTCTCAAAATGGTATTATATACATCATAAAAAATAAAACAATACATGAATATGGCTTGTATCTGAATATAGGAAAATTGAGGCGGGAAAAGCCTTACCTTTATTATAAACCTCAATGAAACTTGTTTAACATTTTGTATAATAAGAAAAACCCATTTAATGAATTATTTAATATAATTATTATTATATACTACCATTAATTCTTTTCCATTATCATAATTTATAATATTTTTTTCAATTAGTTATAGATTATTTTCAGCATAATATTTTCTTAATTTTTATATTTTTAGCATAAGATTTATAATTTATATCTTGATCCCCTTAATTTAATTCCATGTTCAGCCTTAATATATAATTAAATATACAATAGTAGATTTTAAATAATTATTTCAAATGTTTTAAATTCAACTATGAGAGTTTTAGTATTGAATTTATATGATAAAATCAATTATGATCTATTTTTTAATTTTTAACGAAATAATAGTTGTATATTGATAAGGAGTTAAATATTAATATTACCATTATAAAATATTATTTTTTATCCTAATATTTGTTTTTTACATATTTAGGGACAATAACTCTTTATTTTCCTTAAAATAAAATCCCAATTTTGATAATGTGTAAAGAGGAAAACCATATAAGACACAGATGCCCAATTTCCTTAAATAAACAAGGCGCGTAGGTCGAAACATTGTCCCAAATGATATAAGGTATGAAAAAATTCAATGAAAAGATAAAAAAGACTTATCCCTACCTAAAAAATAACATTTATTACATAATAATACATTATTATAAGTATTATTTTGTACTAATAACCACCAATGATAAAAACATATAGCATCGTTCATGTAGTTCTTTAAGACATTCCAAATAAGAACATGATATAACAAATGGATGAGTACAAAATTTATTTTAATATACTATCAAAATAATAACATAATTATGATATTAGTTATTTTTTAATAATGATATAAACAATAATTGAAAAGATGTGGTTGAAAAATGAAGAATAAAATTATTTTATCTAAAAAGAAGAAATCATTCTTCCTCTTGGTATGCTAAATTTAGGTCATCAAATTTACAATGACCACTTATTTTTATAAATTTTAATAGAATAACTTATTTATATTTCCATAATCATAATCACATAATATATTTAGTATTTATTCATCAAATTCAATTTTACAACCAGACATGTAAGTTGGTGATGAAAGACGTAATATGTCTTTCATGTAGAGGTTTTCATTTTTCAACTTAATGAGAGAGAATTAGAAAATAATTATTCTATTAATATTATAAAATTTTAGTACACTAATGATACTTGATTAAATATATTTGTATGTTTATTATATATTATGAGGATAAATATGGAGAATAAATGGTTGGGTATTAAATAGTACTCACATGGAGGAATTGAATAATCTCTTTAAAGACTTCTTAGAAATGGATGAATTTAGAAAATTTACTGTATCAAAGGGAAAAAACTGCATATTGAGTCAAGGGTTGTAAAAATGGCTATATTATCAATGTAATTTATAAGGAGAGATTTGGATTGATTTTGGAGGAAGTGGGATCCTTTTATAGGGGAAAATATGGACTTTTCCTTGGAAAGAAATCTCGGGTAAGACATAATGATAATATAACATAATATATATGTAATTTTGGATAGGAATGGGTAGTGAGATAGGTTTTTATAATTTTGAAATAAAAAATTTTTTTATTGAGGGTCTAGGTGTCATGTAAATTTAGAAAAACTAAATCCATAGATTTTAAGCTCTTTTTACTATTATTATACTTGATTAAGTTTTTCCAAGTTAATTATTGTCTTATAAAATTATAAGACAGTCATTCATAATAAATATGGATTTCAGGTTTTGGAATTTAGAATTCAATTAATCTAATTAAATTTATAACTATGAGAATATTTACATTTAAATAAAAACATAATATATTGAAAAAATTATTAAAAAGTTAATTTTTATACATTAATTGTTTTTTACCATTTCATTTCTGTTATAAATGAAATGGGTGTTAATATATATTTTCAACAGTTTTAAAATTATATTATAGCCATAAAAAGGGATCAATTTAATTTATTTATAAATAAATCACCATTTTTATAAAATAAATCTTAAAAAATTATTGTTTCAACATGATAACTAGTATCCACGTCTATATCTTACTTATTTGTTAAAAATGAAAATTAGTATTGTAAAAAATGGAAAATATGATTAAAAATATGTTTTTTTAAAACAAATTTATAGAGTTGGTAAATTTTAATTTTCATATTAGCCAACATATCCCGTTAAAATAATTTTATAAAACATGCATTTTTAGGTATAATATTAAATTAATATTCTTATATGTTTATTAATTTCTATTATATTATTGGTGATTTATTTTATTGTATATATTTTCAATAAATTTCATTTAAAATAATTCTTCATTAGTGATTAACTTTATTATGATAATAATAATCAACACTTAATATACAAATCTTAGAGAAATATCACATTTAAGTAACGTTTACCAAATATCATTAAAATTTATTACTTATTGCAAAACAGTTTTAATTTTATTAATATAATATTCTTAAAATACATCATAAATTTTATAAATACATCATTTAATTCATTAATAATTATATCATTTGATGCATAATTTTTTTATAAATAATTATTTTAATTATATATTTTATATTTGGTTGTTTATTTTTAATTTTGGAATTATATTATTTTAATTTTTTTACTATCAATGCATAAATTAATTATACATATTTGGTAAATGAATATGAACTTACCATATTTCAAATGATTATATTTCCAATAATCATATTTTTGGACAACCAAATATATAACAGTATCGTTTCATTATTATATATAGCTATAAGTACCTTTATAAATCTATTAACCATATTCGTGCTTCACATTTTAATAGTTTTCAATGCTGGTAACACAATATTTTTTCACTTTTAATGATATTCATTCTCGTTATTGATTTAGTTCAACTAATGGTGATTTTCATTTGTGATAATGATTTAAGGGATCTTATGTATTAAAATATATTATTATTTACTATTTATTATCCAAATTTAATTTGTGTATATTAAATTTATGTAAAAGTCCTCATTATGTAACCTTCCATGGGATTTTATATATATTTCCATGTACACTATTTTTAATGTACCATTATGAATAAATAAATTGTTATTTGTTTAATTTATATATTATATGAAAAAAATTTCAATCAATTTTAATTTTTTTGAAAGAATAGAAACACTATATTTACAATTTTAGAAATATAACTTAATGAAAGATAATGGGTATTAAAACCTTGGGCGTTACATTCTCCCCATGTAAATAAATTTCATTCATTCCATTTAAATTTCAACTCACTATTACAGATAACACTAAAAAACTAAAATTTAATTTTTTTTAATATGAATATATTGTGATGCAAATCCATTTATTCTAAATATGACTCCTTAGATTCCTATAAGTCTCATGAGTTTTTTAATACATACCTTTCAAAGCATCATTTTCATGATTATATTTAATTTTTAATGAAAACATTATTTCAAACTACATTAGTCTATATTCTAGTGTGATATAATTATATTAACCTCTTACTACTTAAAATTAAGCTCAGTTGTCCATGGTCATTTTCTTATTTGGTTTTCTAACCAAACTGGTTACATATTACATTATAAATTTCTATAAAAATAAATTCAAATACTTTATAATTTTTTATAAATAGCATGTGAATCAATAAATTTACATCACCCATAATTTTTCATTGAGAATCGAGTGAGGATTACGTTATTAATCAATAAATGAGTTTCAAGGTTCTTACTCCTATTTACTTTTGAGATAGATCTTAAATTTCATTTTTTGTATATATAGAGGGATTTCATTACTATAAAATCACACAATCCTTACATTACCAAAAGTGAAGGATTATACAATATATTTATACACATCCTTAGGTTTTTAAAAAGGTTTTATATTCATAATCCCCAAAAAACTAATGCATTATTTTATACAAATTATGATTCCCCTAACCCATCTCAAGAATGGTTCAAAAAATACATTCTCTGCACATTTGATTTGATATCAAGTGAGATGATCCAAGCCAAAATTACACATATTTCTATAATTTAAACCTTAAATCTCATAATAAACACACTGTCATAAAACCCAATGGATAATCATATTTGAATATTAGATATATATAAATCTTATTTCACCAAATAATGAACATTTATCCATAATAGAACCATAATATAATTCCTTTTATACATATAATATGATATAATTTTCTCCATAAACTATGGAAATAAAATAAAAAATAAATGTTTGATCTCAAATTCTCAGTAATGAAAAACAAGTCAACATGAAATCAAGGGTCAGATCATAAGCATGTGAAAATATAAACATGAGAAAAATATCTGATTAAAAGAACAATGATCAATAAGAAATGTCTCTTTAATATAATTATTTTTAATCTCTTATGATCAAACATGTGTTATGGGATTAACATTTTACACCTACATAATCATATAAATGCATAACATTGTACTATAATTTTTCATTAACAAAATCTATTCATAAAATTGTGAGCTTAACAATATTTCCACATATCATCTTTTCAACATAACAATAATGTACACTCATCACATTCTAAACATAACCAAAACTTACATGTGTCACATTTGGATTATAATAATAATATATATTCATTATGTTGTTAACATAATAGTAATGCACATTCCTCACATTATGTACATAATAAAAATGTACATGCCTCATGTTTTGGACATAAAAATAATATACACAACTCACATGTTGAACATAACAATAATGTGAACACCTCACATTTTGAACAAAACAATTATGTACCACAATCATCCATAACTAATGATACATAAATCTTTAACAAATTCATTTGAGAGATATTAATGTATCCAACCCATCTCTATCATTTAATGGACGCAATCCATCTCAGGGATTTATTGAACCCATCCCATATTAGGGAGTTAATATATCAAACTTATCATAGGGATTTAATAAACCCAGACCCTCTCAAAATGATAAAAAAGTTTAATATTTTACACATGAAAACATACATAAATCAAATATAAAAAACCCCAAAACAGTAAAATTGGTTTCAAATCATTTTAAAATGGTATTATATACAAATGACACCAACAATTTGATGAGATGGTATAAAATTTTATAAACCAAAAAGTGTATTTCATAAAGGAATTTTAATTTTTTAATGAAAAATGACAATAAAGCATATATATCTTTAATAGATAAAGATTAAAATGGAATAAAATACATAAAAAATGTTATTAGAAAATATTTCCTAAAATTGATGCCAAGACATGAAAATATGGGTCAGTTTCAAATATATTTTTCAATAAGGATGAATAATTGTTTTGAAACAACACATTAAGAGGAATATAAATAATAGATTCTTAAAAATAAAAATAATGGTTACATCTATAAATTTTAAGTGGATGAGAAAAGAAAATATCATGAAAATAAATTTTTTTTATATTTTAAAACATCATTATTGTTACTAATATCATAAAGAGGATAGTAAAACATCCTCTTGTAAACTTATATTTTAAATATAAATATCACATTTGAAAATATATATTTGGATTTAAAAATAAATAAGTAAAACATATTTGGTTAGAAAGAATGTCTACATGGATTGGAATGAACATATTTGAGAGTATGGGAATTATTCTTAAGAAATTATACTATTATGAAAAATAAATTACTAAAGGTAGAAGATTTGAATTAAAAATGTCACTATATCTTGAGATAAATAGTAATTTCCATTTAATAAGATCTTAACATGGAGGAATTCATGAATATAATGAATAATTTCAAGAATAAAAATTATAAGGTTATTTGAGTTAATAAAACCCTTAAATGTAAATTTTGAATAAAACTATCATGAATGATAAAACATGAGATGGATTTATAAAAAAATGATCTGAATTAAATATATGATATAAAAAATTAATATGTTAAAATATTTAACAAATTAAATAAATAAAGTTGTGAATATTTAATATATCTCAAAGAAATAAAATTGAGTTGAGAAAAATCCCACCTTTACTCTCAACATAAAACAAATATTTAACCTATTGTATAAAAAAACCAAATCAATGATTTATTTTATAAAATTAATCATATATATTACATTTTTAGTCTCAAATTATAGTCATTTATTATATATTTATTATTTATTTGCTATTTATTTTCATCATCAAATGTCAGTAATATTTATTGTTTCCTATATGTTTTGTTATGTCGATGTTGGTCTTCATAAATTGATACCATGTTAATCACTAATATATTTCTTAGTGTAATAAAATAATTGTTCTATAATAATTTATAAAATTATAATTTAATTCATTATAGTTTTAGTTATGGTTGATAAATATGAAATCAATGATGGGATTATTTCAGTAATTTTTAATGAATTAAAGGTGGTATCATAATCCTGGGATAAATATTATTATTACCATTAAAGAAACCAAAAAATAATAAAATTTACATATTAATATCATATCATATCAATAATTATATTCAAATAACCATCCATGATAAATCATTATAAAATCATTCATGTTGGTGGTTAAACCGACCCAAATAGGAACATGATATCACCAATGGATAAGTGTTAAAGTGATTTTATTATAATATGATAATTAAAAAAGCATAATGATACTCTAAAATTTTTACTAAATAGATAAATTAGAATTTACAATTTTTATATGAATATTGTAAGATAAAATGCTATTAGTTAAAAATAATAAATCATTTTTCCTTTTGGAATGATCATTATGGGTGGTTAAATTTACAACGATCACTTATCATTATTATTATAATATAATTTATAATTATACTAGTATAATTTAAATCATGGAATAAATATAATATTTATTCATTAAATACCTTTTTTATAACTATCAATAAGTTTTTTATGAAAAAATAATAGTTTATGATGTTGATAGACTGAACATAGCACGAGTGACATTTTCATTTTTTGAAAAAATGATAGCAAAGTAGATAATGGGTATTATATAAACATAATAAAATTTTACTTTACTAATGAAAATTATTTAATAATTTTAGTTGTTTTAAAATAGTTTTGGAGAATAATTATAGAGAATGAAATGATAGACAGTGGATAATGCTCACATTGAGGACTTGAATCTTATATTAAAAGACTTCTTTGAAATAGAAAAAATACAGAAAAACTCAAGAAACTTATTATTAAAAAACACGAAATAAGGATTTACTGGAATATAAATATGTATTATTTCAAGTTAATTTCAAAGTATTTGTGTAAATTGATGTGGGTTTAATTGGGATCCTTTTTAGGGGAAAAGATAGACTTATCCTTTGAAATTATTATTGGGTAAGGGGTAAAGATTTAATCACAATGATTTTATTACATAAACCGACCTAATGAGGACAACCTATCTAGTAATAATCTATATTCAATACATAAATACTACAACTAGTAGTCTAGGGGATACTGACTATTTTTGAGTAGACAAATCAGACACAGTGGGAGGCCTTAGCCTAATGCACTTGTAGCCCAACAAACATATCAAAACACCAGTATAATGTGGAAAATAAAGATTAATCATAAATTTATCTAATTCATAAAAAATAATATGAAATTCTTTTAGTAAATACTATATTTAAGAGAATAATTTCCAAATAGATTCCCACTATAACTACAAAACAAAGATTTATTACAAGATAAAACTCCTAGAACCATCTATAGTCAGTCAAGCCTATCTAATATCATCCTTCTCCTAGTCCTACAAGGACTCTTCCAAAAGGAATTTAATATATATAATATATAACATGTGTCTATAGATACCATGAATTGGTGAGTATAAACATTCCAAATAGGACACCCCAAAATCACCAAATATAAAGCATCAAAAGAGAGAGTCAACTCTAAATCACCATAAAATAAATTAAAAAAATACCCTAAATGTGATAAAAGTAGAGTCTAAGTAAAAAATTTGAGTTATTTACTCTCTATCAACCTAGGTATTCTACTTTTTATACCAAGGTAAAATTCATCTGAGAGAACTCACTCATTGAATATAGTTATGCCGATGTCACTCATCTGGGAGGACAAACTCATCAGATCATTCTGTAAAGAAAAATGAAGGAATGGAGAGGGATTATCTTAGAAACTCACTTGAACATAATAAACCTAACTATGAAACCATATATTTCAATATACTTAGTGAAACACCATGATAATGACAATGGAATCCATTTTCCTTACCATTGTTCTCTAAAGCCAATGGAGTACTATCTCTATTGAATTAATGGCTCCTTACTAGAACTCATTGATGCGAGAGTACTACACTATATATAAGTGTCTATTTCCATTTTTAATATGGGATAACATCAACTCTATCTATATATAGGATATGGGGTATGCACACCGAGGTGAGTTAGGGGAGTACTAACCACAACATCACTTCAAAGATCAAACTAACGACTGCCATCTCTTAAGTATCACCCAAAGAAGTGTCAAGATTATGTCACAGCATGTTATATATTTGATGTTGAAAAAATAATTCCATCATGTCCTGTATATAATTATACTCATAATGGGTTATTCATAGGCCCAAATAAAATTATTTGAGAAGTATAGATACATGGTAGATGATTATGGGGAAACTACATGGCATGTATAATGGAAACATAGCATGATGCAATAAATCTAGTCATGATCATGGAAAATCATATTTCATGACCTATAATCCAAGAGATTCATGGTTTTTTGGAAAGAAAAGTTAATTTAGAGGTTGTTCCGGCACTCAAGCATGTGTCACATACCCGTTCTCATTTACTTTCAAAATTACATGAGGTGTGCCCCGATACATTGGGAATCAAGGATCACCATGTTTCTGTGGAATATAAAACCTATAAAAGCCAAGATGGCTAGAAACGTTTCATAGGGTGATGGTCCCCCACATAGAATGTGATATTTAACTACTTTTTTACAATTTATCCACCACTTATAGGGGTCTATGTGACATGTGTTCTATTGAAAAACATGTCATGAATAATGTAATTTCACAAAATCCCCAATCTTTTCACGAGTCTTCACCCAATCGGCCATATCATTTAGTTTTTTTATTTACATGGACCTAATTATTATAATTTCCATTAATGGGACAACATTATCACTAGTATCCAAATTCAAATTACCCTTTACTTATAAATCTACCATCACATCACCTCTATAGATAGAAACTTTATATAACTCTGGAAACCATCATTTCTTATACCGTTGTTGGGTTATATTCATCACTGGTAAAACTATTTCATGTCTCCAAAAGAAAAAAACAACGTAAATTAAAAGATCAATTTCTTCATGAAATTATTTCACAATGGTCAATTTCTCTAGTATATTCAAGTCATTATCCAAATATTATATCGATGATCAATGAAGAATAGAGGAATAATGAAATTAAACAAAAAATTAGGAACCCAATTAGGGTCATGTTTATTTTCCATCATTGAGTTTTTAAAGAAATATAAGGATAATCGAAGAATAAAATTCATAATTGAAACTCAAAATCCTAATTCGATAAAAATAGTAAACTAATCTCGAAATTAACAGAAATGATCGACAAATTTAAATTTTTAGTATATCAATTCATGTTCATCTTGAAAACTAATAATGGGGAATTAACAAAAGTCCATATCTTGAGTTTGGATAGATCCTCTAGAATGAAAGAATATGAATCTATTTCATGGAAGAGATCCACTATTTTTTTATTGGTTAATAAAAACTTCACATTCATTTGTTGTTGATCCTAGATCTGGAGATTACCAACCAACTTGCTCTCAACCATAACATTCTCCTCCATTGTATCATTCCTCTAATGTTACACAACTAACCCAATGGGATTCTCTATAAAGAGATTTATAAATATGAATCATTATGTTTATACATTAAATTAATAAATTAATTTATTATATTTAATCTTCCCATGACTAATCTCTACTGAAATATCCAATACCCAAAATAAAAATATATCATGACTATGGTAAAACCAATGTTCTATAATTATCAATGATCATAGTTTTTTAATAAAAGGGCCCTTTCTGGATAAATTTCATTTTTTAGGAAAAATGAAAACCCTTGGATATATTATATTTTATTTTTTTAATATATCAACACCAACACTCCATGGGACCCCAAACACTATATCACCAACAAACATAACTCGAAAAAACGTATTTTAAAAACTCTATAGAGTCGCCTAGAAATTTTAGAGTCTCTACATTCTGCCCTTCATCTAGACTTTTCATTATGAAAATCATATACCTACTCTTAAGGGTAAGAAATTAATCTCGCGTTTAGTTCCCCCACTCCCATGATTTCTCTTAGAGGTTTGTGTTCCACTAAAAATGGGAACTATTTGAAACACTCACCCATGAAGGTTCTCCTCCTACTTATCCTTGATGGTCATTGGGTACTCATATAAATTACCTCCATCCCAATTGTTTATCATCCCCGAGTTGATAACATGTGACTATTTGTGCACATATCTCCTTATATCTAACATGTAGAAAATATTATTCATGAGGTTTAATTATAGTTGTAAGGAAGAGAGGTACTCCAACTTGAAACCCCTATAGAGTATTAAAATAGAACCACATAATATTATAAATAGCTTGTTTAATGAGCCAAATATCTCTGATTATCATCATAGTGAGGCCTTTATAAACACATGGACTTAATTTATTAATGCCAAAGTTCCACACTGTCAGTACTCAATGGAATTATAACAACTATGGATAGTCCTCATCAACTCCTATATAACTCTCACCTTCTTAGGCTTCACTCACTATAATTCATAGGACTGTTAGTGGTGAATCCTATGGGTTTATCGAGAACAATGAAAACAATTAGGATATATTATATAAGGCCTTATAGGGTTCTATACCATTGGTGGGATGGTAATTGATGTTATACCCAAACATCAATAAAGGTATTTGATCCTCCCATGTAAGGCCAAAATCCAACCCACAATCCTAAATAATATCCTAGAAAAATTGAATGGTTAGCACTATCTAGTTATCTGTTAGAGGGTGTGTGAAGACCCCAATACTAGTGGCCTATAGATTGTGGTTACATTATTTCATTGGTACTATATCCAAGTGATAAAATCCCAGTGGACAAATATTTTATTTATCTTGGTAAACTAGATATATATAAGAAATATCCCATACATTTGAAAACATAAAATAAAAGGAACTATTTACTTTATGAATACCTTTATTACCAATATAGTTTCCCAAAATGACATTAATAAACACTTTTAGGCATCATAGGAAAATAACACATAAGAATGCGGTGATCATAGATTCTCAATAACAGTACGCATATAGTGAAATCTAGTAAGGCATGACTGATATAGAAGGAATAAATGAAGATATAATAATTCCGTTAAAATAATTACATGAGCTAGAAAATTATCCTTGGATATAATAACTATTCATATAATCACATGGTTATAAATGAATGATTTCATAATTATGGAATTCATAATTTCATACATCTAAAACTTACCATTGTGGCCATATTCCAAGAGATTTAGAAATACTATCAATGCCTCTTGCCAAGACATCCACATAAATGGGTAAAGAAATATCAAAATAACCAATCAATTTTTATCATGAGACATACTAATGAATCATGTTTCCTTGTTATTCTAGGACCCTCCCACCAATAAACAATTCCAATTCATTCTACATATGAATAAACAATATCACTTAATCAATATGCCTCAAAAATCAATAAATATCTACATTGGAAGATCTAGAATACCACAGGTCAATACATTCCATATTCAAGCTCATTATAAACCAAAAAATAAAATAATTATGAATTTATTTTTTCCTTATATATTCATTAAATAGGAATATTAAATATATTACATTAAAAATGAAAATAACATTGGAAAAATTCCTGATAAAAATACATCATTTCACTTTTAAATCACTTATTTGGAATATAAAAATTTGTTAAATAATAAGGGAAATATTATATTTGAAGTTAACCTTGAATAATTGTAATGGAATCTTCAAATAATTTACTGGTTATGAAGAAAGTAAATTTCATTCAGGTCGTACATGTTAGAAAAGTATTCCTTCAAACATTTGGTATGGAGAAAAAAGTAACTTGTTCAGAAAATGATAGGGAAATTCCATTATTACCATTTTTGGAAAAGTAAATTGTGGGTAAATTGTATTTAGTAATCCATTTTGAAATAATTAAATAATTATTTAAAACATTTTATGGAAATTATGGGCATGGAATATAAAGACTCTTGGTTAAGTAAAAAACATGGATGGTTTCTGTAAATCTTAATTTATATATCTCGAGTAATTAAAGGGATGAAAATTAATGGAGAAAATTTATTTAGAATATATTAATATAGTATAATAGAATTTATTGGGTTTAGGATATAAATATCAAATAATTCCAACAGTGTAAACTTTAACAAAAATAATTATGAATAATGATGAGATTATGAAAAAAACCGTAACTTTTAGTTCAACTTCCTTTATATGTATTGAAACCTCCATTATATGTAACATTTATCTATTTTAAATAAATTAGATAACCAAAAACACATATATAATACCATAAATTTTGAAATATTAATATTTTATCACCTGTTTATTGAAAATTATTTTTGAAATTCACATTTTTCGGTAATAAATGCTTAATTTTTCCTGTATGTTTTTGTTCGATGGTTTCAGTACAAGTAATTCGATTATGGTTCCATCATCTCCATATTGTTAATAATAACATAAATATAATATATATTAGTTTTATATTTATGTATATTATTACATAATATATATATATATATAAACATGAATCATATCCTTCATGGAAATGGTACGCCGTACATACGAATGAACAGAGTTTTCATATTTCAATCGATCGAATGAAAGTATAATAAATAATAATTCAACATTATAAAATAATTATTATATAATAAATATAATATATAATAGTTAATTGTGTAATTATTATAATCCATTCATATAATAAATGAAAAATTAATTACATTACTTCTAGAGGTGGTAGTCCACATATACGAACACGATACATTATCGTTTTTCAAAAGATCAAAATCTAAGAATGTATATATTATGTAATAATTAAATAAGAACAAATATTTCACAAATATATTAAGTAATCATTAATATAATCATAATACCTATCCAAAATAATGGAAACAAAAAAAGAATTGTATCACTATATGGGGACCGTAAGTCGTACATATGCCTAAGTGATAACTTCACCTTCCATTTAAAGGACAAGAGGGTTTATAATTGTGTTTGCATAATCATAATAAAATTTAAGTATATATATAAAACTAAAAATATTATTTTTTGATAAATGAAAAAAAATTGTTGAGGTAAAACAATATATAAATAGAAAGTGATCAGTTAATAAAATTACATCTTCTTTTAAATAACTCATTTAGATATAATCTTAAGGACCATAGGGTTGGGAATTTGGGAATTTAATAACCTATATAAATTTTATAAGGATTTTTATAATATAAATGGATATGATTTTTCCAATATATATGGATCATAGTTGTGTGAATAATAGAAGAAAATTGTTTTTCCTTTTATATGGGAGGGATAGGAAACACATAGAATTTTTAAAAAGACTAAAATATAACTACATCCTTCTCAAGAAAAATTATTCAAAATGGATCAGCATTTGAATAAAAAATTACTAAGTTATAAATATAATTATAAAATTATTTTTATATATGATTTGGATTCATTTGAAACCTTATTATTTATATTAACCCCATGAAAAACTAATTTTTATCATAATCATGATAATAAATATTTTATAATATAAAAGTAATAATTTAACTTATTAGGTGATAATTGGAAAAAATAGAAAATTGATGAAATTTTAGACAATAAATTATCCAAATTTTCCAATATCTATACACTTTTATTTTTATATAATTTATTGAAATATTTATTTCATAATATATCATTAATGTCATTTTTCACACTCTTCATTAAATATGACTTAAGATACATCAAGAAAAAGATATAATTGTAATATAAGCCTTCAAAAAATAACGGATACATTATATTACTCAATAAAATTAATGTAACACTATAAATTACTCAAATTATATTAATTTTAATATTTTTAAATAATTTATTTAATTTTATATGAATTGAAGAAATATAGTTTCAGTGTTGCGTATGAATTACGGTTAATTATTTAGTAAGGAAAAATTAAATATTATAATATATAATTTAAATAATTTAAATATTCTAAAAATAACCATTAGTCTATTTCTCAACAACATCCCTATTTCAAGTATCCACCTATATTCCCTCACATGAGGTTATATGAGCCAGTAATTTAACTGTCAGAATCCAAAATTCCCCCTTGGTAAAATTATAATATAACATGTCCTTCATCGGGGTATTTTGAAGAACTCTCAAATGTTATTAATGATAATCCATTAAATTTTAATATATAATAATATATTTAATAAAGGCCACCATAAACTAATCAAGGTAATCTCACAAGACACTCTTCATTAAATTAATGAAAATAAAGAGAGAATTGGTAAGTCAAAAAAGAATTACTATAAATTCATAATGACCATAACTCATATTGATGGTTTCCATAGGTACATATTCCTTATTGATACTTATATAATAATAGCTAGAAAAAATATAAATCATTGAAAAATATTTTTATCCTCATAATTGATCAAACATATTATTGATATAAGGGAGACGATAATTTTAATTAATTGTTATCTTGGTATGTTCTCGATAATCAATGAGAAGATGCATTGGTCAATATTTTCCTTATAAATATACTAGGTGAACCACATGGAGAAGAACTAGGTAAAATTTATCTATTATATTTATTATCCTATATTTGATTCATCAATTCCTATAATTCAATAGGGGAAATTCTATTTGGTGTCTTTTAAATATGAATAGCACTCGGTATGAGTTCTGTTAAAAAATTAAAATAAATGATTCAGGGGAAGACAAAGAAATTCATCACTAAATACATCATAATGTTCCAAAACGCTATGAATATTTGAAATTTTATGTTTAACCATAAACATTTGAGATAAAAATTCCTAGTGAAAAATTATGGAAACCCATATGATTGAATTAATTTCCATCGGGATTCATCTTTATACTCACAATGATAAGTGATTTCATATTTATTTTTAATATAAAATGTAAATTGCATTACTGAAAAATATATATAGTCTCTATATTGATAGAGCGAATCCATACCAAAATTTACATTAAATTAAACTTGATGAATAATAACAAGAATCACATGAAGAATGTTCCACCAAATTGTGTTGAAGGGGAATTATATACTTGAGATATTGTATTCATTTTATTATAATATTTCCCCACTAAAGAAACATTTATTATATGAGTTGTTTTTGTGGTACCCATATAAAATTCTTTATATATATAAGATTTGGTAGAACTATAATGAAATAAAAAATTTCAACCCAAAAGAAAATGATAAATGTACTTTTCACCACATTTCTAGGAACTTATACATTGGATGTTTTATTTATATAATATTGGACTTATCTCTTGAGATTGATTTAAAAAAATATCCATAGACATTTTGGCAATTGGTTGGAATAATTCCTAATCTCTTTATAGTTAAAGTAGTATAATATAATGGCTTCCCACTCTCCCTTGAATTAATGATCATGATGGCATTTTTTTCAATTCAAGAAAATTCCTTTTCATTATAAAAATGTAGAATTTTGTTTCCATCCACAAGTATCACATTTCGGAAAATTACCCCTTCTCTTCATCCCCTTATCTATTTTTTCCTTTTCTTACTCTTATTCTATTTCTTTTGCTTCAATTCCATAAGGAACGAATAATTATTTTTATGTCTTGATAGAACATGGAAATATATCCTTATATGATTAGACTTTTTGTGATACTGGTACCATTTTAATGATTGTGTTAATCCCATAAATGAAAAAATAAATCAATCTATTTGGATTACATGAAAATTATGCAACATGCCTTACTAACTAGGTAAAGTTAGCATAATACTTAGAAACGTTTTTCTCTTATTTTTCCCTTCGAATTAGGAATTTTCAATCCACACCCATTTATTGACAGAGTAAAATATTTTTCCTTGAAAATTACCCTATAATAATTACATTCCATGATAGATATTTCCTCCTCATCCTTAGTGTTTTGAATTAATAGACACAATTTATCTTCATTCCTTGATATCAGATAACATACAATGACAGCTTTATCCCTTTCATTATTACCCAAATCTAGAAATATCCTCTCTAATGAACATATGAATTTATCAAATATAGTTGGATTTGTATTCTCATTGAATGGTAAAGTTTGTTGATGCATAAAATGTTGTGAAATTATAACACCAGTTTTTTAATTAGTAGGTTTCTCCATACAGCAAGGTTATTAGTCATAACCCATGACATATACCCCAATAAAGTTAAATTTTTTGTATCTCCAGCTATATATCTAGCTTTATAATCATTATGTTCCTAAGGAGGAAAATACCTTAATGTAATATGTGAAGAGATAAAATTCAAATTCCTTGAATTAGGAACCATTACTAAATAATATCATATACTAGATTAGATCATAATGTAATGAAAAATAATGTATGATTTAGAAACTACTGAAATGCATAAAAAATTGAGAATTTGTCCATGAATAATCTCATAATCATAATCATGATTTCATTGGGAATGTTCTCAAACTATAAAAATACACTGAATATTTAATAATGGTTTATAAATAAAATGTTAATTAATATAAGAAAGTCCAAAGTGATTGTCAAACATGGTGATCTGTAATGGAACATTCATTCTTGAAAAAAAATGCTTGCTAAGATATACTCTAACCAAATATTTTTGGGTTTGTTACCCCTATGTTTATATATTCCAAATCCTCATCTACTTATTCTGTTAATACATTGATATATTTATTTAAAAATAATATAATATATACCATAAAAAAATTCTTATGTTATCCAATATATATACTTATCCACATATTCAGTCATATGGTTATGTTCCCAAATCTTTTTTCCCCAAAATCCATTTCTGATGGTTTTTAGAAAAATTACATTGATACAAAATTAATATAACCTGACCCTTATAACCTAGAGCTAGTGGTTACATTATAACATTGGTACTCGATAGAGGTGATTGTATCCCAAAGGAATCAGTAGTTTAGTTTTCTTGGTATACTATATATATACATTAGATATCACACACAATTGCAAACATAAAATAAAAACAATGTATTATCATTAATAAAACCATTATTACATTTACCCTAACCCAAAAAATCTTTTATAATGCACTTCATGGATTCCAAGGCAAATGGAAAATAATAAATGGGTGATCTCATTTTCTCAGTAAGGGTATGTGTATAGTGTAATATAATAAGGAATTAATAATATGGAAAGAATAAATCATGATACAATAATGTTATACAAATAATCACATGATCTATAAACCTATCCATTGACATAATTACTATTCTAAAAATTACATGGTCATCAATAAATAATTTCATGATGATAGGTAACATAATTCTAACCATTTTAAACTTACCATCAAGTCATTATTACAAAAAATATAAAAATACCATCAAGACATAATGATAAGAAAAATAAATAAATCATTAAATATATGGACAAATAAAAAATATAGTTTTTCTAATGAGACCAACTTATAGAAAAATGGGTTTTGTAATTTCAGGTCACACTGGCAACATATTTTTTCTATTGAGTTTTTTATTTCTATATGTAATATAACATAAGATAAATACCTTAATAATCAATAACTATTTTAATTAGAAGAACTACAATGTGGAAAATCTATACATTCTATATTCAAACTGATCATAAAACATCAGAAGAGATATTTACTATGGAATCCCTGAATTATATCCTCTGTAATGTATAATATTCCACAAGTACATTTTACATATATGAAAAGATCATTGGAAACGTTCTTGGCCAAAATACCCATTTTAACTATGAAATAACTTATTTAAAATGTATAAATATCCAAAATATTAATGGAAAATTTTTAATTTAAAATAATACTAAAAAACTTTTAATCAAATAGTCACTTCTTAAAGTCTTTGTGATAGTCGGAAATTTCATTCATGTCATATATATAAGAAATATTCTTTTATAACTTTTTAAATAAAAGTCAAAAGGTACAATATTTGGAAAAAGAAAGGAATATTACTTTTTATAAAAAATTGATAATTAAAAAATGGATAAAAATATTTTTAATAAATGATTTTATAACATTAAGTACATTATTTAAAATATTTTAATGAATATATAGTCATAAAATAAAAATATTCCAAAATTAGAAGAAAATCAAGGTCGATTTTTGTTAAAACATTATATCGGTATCTTACGTACATAATGATATAAAATGAAAGGAATTGTTTCTAAATAAATAAAAAACTAGATTAATTATGAGATTATGAAGAAAAACACAAACCGCTATCCTAAATTTTTTTCATTTTTTTTTGAAACTTATGTATAATAAAAATATATATATTATACTTCTATTCCATAACATTACCCATAAATATCATACAATAGATTATTTAATTATACTCTTTTATAATAAGTGTATTAACATTTCAGTATTAAAATCCCAATTCTATGTGATTACTACTTTCTTTTCCATGAATTTTTATGGTTCCTTTTTTTCGTTCCATGTAATATAGTCATGGATACATAAAACATATAATTTTATTCACAATAAAAATATCATATATATTAATCATATATTTATTTATAGTCATCCATAAAATATATAGGCATAACAATAAATTACATTGTTCATGGAGATGGTATGTCCTACGTGCACATGAATGTTCTTTTCATTTTTCAATAAAAGGATTCAAAGTAAGGTAATAAATAATTAACCTTAAAATGATCCTTATTATATCAAATATATCATATATATATATATATATTCCTTAAATAGAACCTTATTAATATCCATATAATTAGGAAATGAAAAATAAATCATATTGATTCATTGAGGTGGGTGTCCATGCGTACACATGAGCGATGTTATCATTTTCAAATGGATTTGAATGTGAAAAAGGAAGATATGATATTATAATTCATAATTTATAATTAGGTAATAAATATTATATTTAATCATTAAACTAATCATAATAATAACCTATAAAATATGGTGATGAAAAATGATTTGTATCGCTATGTAGAGATGGTAAGACTACGTACACACAGGAGATAATTTTTCATTACATTCTATAGAAAAGGGGGTGGAAAATGTTTGTTTAATAATAAATATATCATTAAAGTATATTAATTATAATTAATTTATGATTTTATGATATCTATCATATATTTATAGGTGGTAAAAGAAGAAGTAAAAACAATATATCAGTTTAGGCGATTAACTCTTCTTTGATAGAATTTTGTTAATATTTTCATAAGGACCCAACAGTTGGGGATTAGGGAACAAAAAAAACTATATAAATTTTCTATGAATTATTATAAGTAAATATTATATGTATTTTGAGACAGATGTATAAAATTAGTGTGAATATTTAATAGAATGTGGCTTACTTTTATATTGGAGGGAAAGACCACATATCAATTTTTTTTAAAAGAAATAAATTATAACTATGTCATTCTAAAGTAAAATGATTCAAAAATGTTATGTATCACCAATAGAAAAATTAATTATATCCATACACCTATATTCAAAGTTATATAGTTTCATGTATATAGGTTAATTTTTAACAACACTTCAAATTAAACATATTGTAGTAAGATTTAATTAATCATGTTTCCCCAAATCTTTCTGGCCCCCTATCAGGATACCTACATGACCCATATTTCCCAATAGACATCAAATCCTCTCCTATACCCAATAATCTTCCCACAGAGGTGCCACTCATGACAGTTCCCATCATAATTATGCCCCTCTCTTCCACTGAACGAGGTAACCCCACTGCGAGCTGTCATCTTCGAAGCTTGACCCCTGATGCAGCCACCAAATGTGGGACACCTCTCACCCCCCCCCCCCACCGATGCTGCTCTTAGGTGGCCTTCCCACCTCCCTCTCCAGTGTGTTTCTGATGTGACCACCCCCTCCAAGTGACCCTCCTCTTCCTTCAGATTCCATTACATTCATTCATTTCACATTATATTCTTACTGTAATTGAGTGAATATATCAATCTGTTTTAACCCAGTTTGATTGATTATTGTTAGAAATTCTTCCAACGTGTTGGTACAATAAATAGTTAGAGTTTATATTTTTGTGATTTGGTTCTACCTAATAAATTTTTAGTGAAATAATATTTATTAATTTGTGTATTTTTTTATTTATCAATAAGTGTTATTATTGATTTTTATTATACAAATCCTTACAGTTTAGAAGGAAACAGGTTAGGTGCAATTCCCAAATTTCACTTATAAAAAATGTGGTTGTTTCAAAAGTATAAATTTATATTATTTTTTACTTGAATATTTTATTTTTATTTATTTAGGCCCATTAAATTTGTTTATTTATTTTAATTAAACATTTTATTCTTTATTAACAAAAAAATATAATTTTTGAGATTTTGAGTGCAAATGTTAATCAATGATTATATATGATATACATCTATTAAATTTTTTAATAAACAAGTCATTAAATTAATAATAAAAATACCATTATTGTAAATTATATTTTCATTCAGGTAGGTCACTAATATTCCTCTAATATATTAACAAAATTAAAATGTATAGAAAATTATATCTCTACATAATAGAAAAAAATGAGTTTAGGTTTCAAACTGGGTTGAGTGTATTCAAATATAAACTAATACTAATTAGTAATGAAATTACTCAATTCAAAATTAAAAAAACACTAACATGTCAACAAAATACTTTTACCATTCACTTAATCTAGGAAAATATTCAATAAAATAGAAATTTCAATAATTTTTTGACCTGAATTAAAGTAAAAAACTCAATATTAAATTACATTATTACATATTATAGATTATCAATTTCAAATTCTTCTCCTCGATACAAAAAAACATAAATATATGAGTTATTTTTCCAGAATTGTTTTCCTTTATTTAATTATAGAGAATTTTTTCTAATATATGTTTACAAATAACTAGCTTCATAAAAAGATATTCAGTGTTTCTCAATATAATGATACATATTTTTTCACTCAAATATAATAGAAATTATAATATTATATACATGTTTAATTAATATTCATTTGTTTATCATTTCTATTATGAATTAATTCAAATAACGTTTCCACTATTATCAAACCTTTCTAATAAAAAACTATGTAGACATATGTTATACTTCACAAATAAAATTCATATAATTATTCATTTCTAGTTTCCCTTTTAATTATATCCATGACAATTTTGAAATATATTCTTCCACATTTGGTATTTATTTTAGAGTTTTCTGCTGTTTCTAGTGAAATTTTATAGTTCAATTTGTATAACTACATGTAATTATTAACTAATTAAATATCAATTAATATTCCCATAAAATTATTATGAACTCAATTACATTTGATATAAAATATATAATAGCATGGTGAAATTATATAGGTGAAATATAATTTATTCTATTTTGTAACTAGCATATAGAGTTTATGGTTATCCAAAAATCTATAAATAATATATTTAAGGATTTTTTTCTAAGTGTGTTTGATAACTATTTCTAATATTATATATTTTATTGAATATTATGAACGTAAGTACGTTTAAACACACATAAAAATCAATGTTTGTAATTTTGAGTGATCTCTAATTGGAAATATCTAATTAAATGTGTTTTTTGATAAAACGTTCATTAAAGAAATAATTATTTTACACTTACTTAGAATCCAGTGAAATAATGAAATTTATTTGAACACATTTACAATTTTTACAGTTTTAATAGTAGAAACAATGTTATTTTACTAAGAAAAAGTAGTTCATTTCTTCTATAGATATGTAATAAAATATCAATTTTTCCTCGATTGAAATTTTAAAAATAAAGTTATGGAGTGTTTTCTTTGATATAACTAATTTTGGTTTTACAAAAATAAATAGTGATATTATATACTTTCTATTTAAATACACATCCTCCTTTAAACCATTTTAAAATTAGTCATAAATTTTATTAATATCTATAGTTATATATCAGTTTTTAAAAACAAAATAATGTATTGTAATATTTTTTCAATTTAATATGAATAAAAATATTTTCA
This sequence comes from Viscum album, assembly GCA_963277665.1. Classification (NCBI taxonomy): domain Eukaryota; kingdom Viridiplantae; phylum Streptophyta; class Magnoliopsida; order Santalales; family Viscaceae; genus Viscum; species Viscum album. The sequence continues at coordinate 434,483,005 of OY728141.1, read as the reverse complement.
AAAAAATATCAATGGTGGTGTCATATCAAAAAAACTGCAACCAACAATGTGCATTTTATATTTCAGTACCTTCTATAGATAATAAACATTAAATACTCATCCTACTATCATAATTCAACTATGATATAATGAAATTTTCCAAAATAGATATCCTATGATCACATCAACATCACAACATACCAATATAAAGAATGAATAAATAGTAAAATAGAATAACACAACATAAATCGCCATAGAAATGCATAATGATTTCACTGCACATGGGGGTATATAATAGAGATTTATATAGAATGATGGATGACCAAATATCACACTTTCCACTATCTGCTCACACAAAAATTATATGGTGACCAACCAGGAAATGATGAGTTTTCACCTCATAAACAATAAAGAGAGGACACCTTATAGCATGAGCATAGAGTTTGTGATATAAGTTCTCATAATAGTATCAGGATATAGGGTGGAGTAAGGATCCATTATAAAATCAACCATTGGGGAAAAAATTGTCTTACCTCTAAAGGCCCTCCACCATCTATCCCCTACCCATGGGAGATGTGATTCTAAATTCGTTAACAACCCTGATTTAGAACCAAGACACATGAAAAATCACCACTAAAAGGGGAACCATATTACATTGCCTCCTATGAGACATCTACTATACTAACCTTAGAATCTATATGGTTGTATCCCATTCATAAGCCCAATTGGTAAACCTTTTGTAATTTTACATATCCTCCCTACCTTGAAATTGAGAATGAAAGGACATGTTATTCTACACCATAATTAATAAGGATTTGATTTGGTATTTACCTATAACAAAAATATATATATATGGGTCCCTTAAACCCTTATAATATGTTTGAATTATCATTGAAAAGGTAATCAGGGATCAATTCACATTATAAACTTCAAAGTGATATAAAAATGATCTAAATTCTGATCTAAATATATATTAATGAAGTATCCCCTATATAGTGATGAAAAATCATTGTTGAAATTATTTGGGGAATAATTTTCCATATAATCATAATTATACTACGAATGAAAATTATACAAATTCATTCCGACTTTGAACATGATTTAGAGTTGGTTTCCTTGTGATATTTTGTGAAACATCATTAAAATTGATAATGTATTTATTGTCATTTTTGGGTGGTTGTGTAGTACCCATGGTTGTGAAAAAATTATTATTATTTACATTTTCTATTTTTTACATAATCTCGGATAACAATATACATGAACCAATTTATATTGGTATTTTTTGGGGACACTATAATTACCCGCTTATTTTATAAATGAAATTCCCTTTTAAAATGAAAATATTCATAGTTATGAAAGGATGTTATAATAATAAATTAACTTATTTTTTTTATATTTTGATGGATATAAGTTATATCAAATTATATTAAAATGAATAATAAATGGAAAAAATAATGATAATATAGCCCTTATTCTGTGACTGTTAAGATTATTAAATGTTAAGTGTTGTGATAAATTCCAACTGACACCAACAAAAGAATAAATGACCATGAATATTGAGATATTATGTCCTAAATACCATTAATAGGAGATTATAATTGAGATTTACTCATATGAATTTTACATTTACTAATAAAAATACCTCATTCTACAACTAAATCATGTGAAATTTGTTTTATGGAAAATGTTAATGATTATTGAGTTCTTGGCCTAAACCATTTATTGAGTTCATAAATAAAATACATATATTGGATCACACTTCTTTGATTAAACCAAACTTAAAAACTTTTTAAGATTTTGATTTTATTTAACACATTATAAATTTATGTCATGAATATTGATGGAAATAAGATAATTAGATTAGAAAATTTGATAAAAAGGTATCCAATATCATTCTCATTTTCATCATGATGTGGTGTTATAATCCATGATTAAAAATAAACTATGGAATGGAATCCTTCAACACATTATGGTATATTTTCTTCCTTCTACACACTATGGTATACGATATGAATTATATTTACAAAATTTATCAAAATTTAAATAAATCATTGTATAATTAAAATAAAACATCACAACTAATTGTGAATCCTTTTAAAAAGTTTAGGGAATTGATTATTATTATCTCTTAGATTTCATATAAACTCATTTCACTATAATCTATCTTGATTCTTCGATCTTATTCTTGATGATTCATGATTTATTATAATTTAAAACATTTATGAATTTTCTAAAACATAATATTTGTAAGGATTTTTTGGCATATTATTTATGGTTACTTATTATCTTATGAAAAAATATAAATAATATTAATTTATTTCTTATATTATTGATTTAATGTATGTTTATATGCCTCAGGATGGATCGATACTAGATGTACAATGTTGATTAGATCACTGAGGAATTTCATAAGGAGTTGTGATATTTCATGGACTTATCATTCATTAAGGATTCAGTTATAATATTGATTCGATTCCTATGTTTTGAGTGTGTTGGAAGACCATGGTTAACTCATGGGTTAGTGAATTACCATATCACTAAACATGGTTTCCAAAAAAAATTATCATATGTGGTATCACAATGGATTAAAAGCTCAAGTGGTGAATGACATCAATTCAGTGGAATGGTATTGTATGAAAAATATGATTTATGATCAGTTAATTTTTGTTCCTAAAGCCATCTCCTCGTGTAGGCCAGTGCAATATTAAATGAATATCGGAACATAGTTTTTGTCTATTAATCAAGATGATGACATTAAGAGTTTTAGAAATCCAATAGAAGATGAAAATACCCAAATATATTAGGAATGTGTAAAAATAAGAAAACGTGAGTTTATAATTAGATTATATCATGGGAAAATGTGTATGGATTTACTAATACTATGATCAACTATATCCTTGAATTTATTATGTTTTTACTATGTGATGATTCATTTATTCTAAAAATTATTACATGGAATCATACTTGGTTGAAAATTTTGTATTTTCATCTATTAATATTCATTAATTCCCCAAATATTGTTGTCTATTCAAGATGGAAAATGCAGAGTTGATTAATTTCAAACATTGTGTCATATCAAGGTGGAATACTAATAAAGTAAACCCTAAATCTCACATACTAGAAAAAGTGATGTGGTGATTCCCTTTAATTCCCACGCTTCAAAAACATTCTGTGTTAGAACAAATGGTAAAGAATATGAGATGGATTGAAGATAAAAGAAACAAGGATAATGATTAAATAGTTAATCCGGCAAAAAAGTTGGCATGGATGAAATTTTACATGTTACATCATGATTTTGAAGCTAACTCATGAAATGTTAGATTTGGATTATCCTATGATGGTTTCAACCCATTTCTCCAAATTCATATTGCTTGCAATACTTAGATCATTCTCATTTACAACTACAATATTATTTCATAGATGTGTATGATGAAGTCATTTATCATCATTAGTATATTGATATCTAGACCCAGTGATCCTTTAAAAGATATTTTTATATACATTTAACCATGAATAGAGGAGTTATAGAAGCAAAGTATTGTTGGTCTAAAAGCGTATGATGCATTCGATTTTGGTTTCATCCATGGTTTCTTTTATGTTCAATCCCAGTTTGTCTCTTGCTTTGGTTCCCTTTAGGGGTTCTTCCCCATTGTTCTTATTTCTTTATGGGTTGGTTTTTCTGTCATTTTTTTAGGTTTTTTTGTGTCTCTTTTGGGGTTTTTGGTCAACTGCCTACACTAGAGGTCCGATTCTGAGTTCCGTCGAGGTCTCTAGCTACCCACCATGCTCTGGCTTCAGGTCTTATCCCCTCTCTCTTAGGTGGATTGGTGTGGGTCTTCCCAGTGCTTTGGGAGGTTTGTTTGAGTGGTCTCTAGCATCTCGATGAGGATTCATCTTTGTGGGCTATGGGAGAGAGATGATGATGGATTTAGTGGTTCTACTCATCGATCTGAGGGTTTCTGTTGGACATGCTTCTCGAAGGACGTTCATGTATGTGCGTTGAGTTCATTGGATGGATCGTTGGTTTCTTCTTGGATCGTTACCTCCAAGGGAGATCCTCGATGGAGATGGAGGGTTCTGGTGGTATCACAAGGCCCTAGTGGGTCTGCAGGCTTAGTGATGATGGTAATGGTGTGTCATGGTGTGCTTCCTGTGAGACTCTACGCTTGTTTTTAATCATGGTATTCTTCAATGGAGTGGTGAAATAGATTCTTATGGTTCAATATAGACTCAGATGGTGATGCCTTTCTCTAGTTTTGCTCTCCAGTGGGGTGCAAAACAATGTTGATGGGCCTATCGACCTTGGTGGTTTGACGTGACTAGTTTTCGCAGTTCAAGGTCGATCTGCAATGGAAGAGTGAACTTGGCCTACTAGTTCTATAGTTTGGTCATCAATATGATTTTCGAGGCTTGGAAATGGTGCGATGACACAGGTCTCAGTATGATGAGTTTTTGAAACTTGACGTTTGGGAATTGGAATCTGGTGCTGCTTTTGAGTTTTTTTGGACTTTTTTTATTGGATGGGGGTTTGTAAATTTAGGTGGGTCTACTTGTGCTTCTAGGTTGTTTTGTAGTTTAGTTTATTTTTTGAATTTTGAATGTGGTGTGTGTGGATTTAAGAAAGGTGGGATTTATAAGTACTGGTGGATCATGTATGGTTTCCACTTACCCATAAAAGTTGTTTTTCAAATAATACAAAAAAATAATTGTGGTGGTGTCATAGAAATTAGAGAAGAAAAAGCATATTCTTTTAGTTTCTATATAGGTTATTTAATTTATTACGTTATTGGTTGGATGTAATTGATATCGAGAAAAAAATGTGTGATATGTTACATGATACTATTTTAAATGTCAAAAGAAAAACAATAGATGATTTGTGGTCTCATCATGATTTTATGGATTAGGGTACAAGATCAAGACTTCATCTAGATTTAATTGGTCAAAATAAGTTGAAAGTCCGTTTTTCATGTTATTCGATAACAAATGTAGAGAAGAAATAGTTTATTTCGGTCTTGGAATGTTTGAAGGTTCCAGATGGTAATTCATGTAATACTTCGAAAAGGAAGAATACACAAGATGTGAATCTAAAATCTCTAGAAACCCATGATTACCATGTCTTGTTAAAGGAGTTAATTCTTATTTCCAATTATCATTTACATTCATATAATTGTAGAGTTTTTGTGATTAATTTATGTCTTTTTTATTGAGTCCGATATGCCAAAAAATTGAGTAGAAGTGTTGTTCAAAAATTGGAGAAAGATGCACTGATTATTCTTTGCGACTTAGAGAAACTTTTCCTAAAATAATTTATCTCATGTATGTTAAATATGATTATAAATCGTCCTAGAGAAGTTCTTTTTGGTGTTAATATAGAAATTTGGTGGATTTATCCTAGAGAAATAATTATGTTTACATTGAAATATTATGTGAGGAATAAATATCACACTGAAGGCCCTATTGTTAAATTCTATTTTGCACAAGAATGAATAGATTTTTGTTTATTTTACCTGGGTAACATCACTAGGAGGTGTAATCAACAAATAAAAACTAAATATGAGAAATATAATAACATTGAACCAATATCTCTTTCACTACCCCGAATAGGGGGGTTATCTTTATCACACTTGTTGTGTACATTAAGCAAGGAAGTGTGGGAAATGTCTCATCATACAATATTATTCCAAATTTTGTCGAAGGGGGATGTAGGGGGGTAGTTTAGGTGGTGGGAGGTGTTTTTTGTAGGTGGGGGGTATTTCTGGGGGGTAGGGGTGTGCAGTGGGGGCGTAGGGGGCTGCAGGGGGTGAGAGTGGGCTGTGGGGGGAGGGGGTTGGCCAGTTGGGAGGGGGGATGTGTGCAGGTTGGGGGTTGCAGGGGTTGGAGGGTTGGGTAGTGTAGTAGTAGACTGTTAGGGGGTTGTATTTGGGGGAAGGGGCAGTTTTCATATGGTGGGGGCTTTGTAGGGATATGGATTTTTCTCTTAATGGGATGTAGGTTTTTTTAAATTTTGGCTTATAACTTATTTACAAGAACATATTCCATTGAATTGAATCACAATTCTATATATTAATTAATTATATTTTCAAGGGACTTTCAATATTTAGTACACATTCATACAATAGTGATATGTTATTATTATTGAACAAAAAGTTTCTTTTCGTATTCATTCAAAATATATTCTTTATAAATTTTTACAATATTAGTTAATGGTGTCTCCCACATTCTTTTTTGTCGAAGCCTTTATCTTTATTAAGCATTCAAGAATTTTGTAAATGTTTTTAGAATTATTATACCCTCTACACAAAACCTCATTATCCTAGTTATCTTTTAGTTTACCCTTCTTAATAAGCTTCTCAATCCAATCATCAATCATTTCTTCCAAACAAATCAATATTGCTCCTTCGAGGACCCTGATGATCCAATGAACTTCCGAATAACCATAAGTGTATGGTTTTTAAATCACATTACTATAATATATTATGTCATATCATGTTGAATTGATATTATTTATTGAATTTAACCTATATGGAATTATAAATGTCTAATATTATATTCCAAAATTTGTTCATGTATTTCCAGAATGTCGTCTTATAATTTCATGGATAATCATATCTAACCCTTCCAAGGTTTGTTAAAAAATTTTAATTGATAAAAATTATGAAAATTATAATTGTGAGTATACACTTTTTTTGTGTCACTACTCCTCCTACATGAAAAAATAATTTTACATGGGATTATGATTAGGATTAGAGGGTTTAGATATTTTCTCTAAGTTAAGATTCTGATCGAGGGATTACAAGTTTCATGTGATTCTTCACAACCCAGATCTTCTGCCCTGAAGTCTTACCAAAACATACATGCATTTAGGTTATTTACCTGTTTTTTATGTGAAAAATCTTATAAATACTTCGATTTGTGTTTGATTAATGTGATCCTGCAAGAGAGAATAATATATCCAAAAATATTTCAATTATTTTAACATCTTATACAATAAATTCTTACAATGTCTATGTATTATGAATCATTGATAATATCATTTTATGAAATCCAAATTCCTTCAAAATATCTTGGTAATGAGGATTCTAGGAGTTAGTTTGGAAAAAATATCAAAACATAATATATTTTTTTAATTGTATTAAAAAAAATAGTATTTGAAATTATTTTAATCTTTTAATGTATATTTTGAACTGTTACTATATCATATTAAACTATTTTTCTAAACTAATATATGTGTTAACCTTTATCCAGACATTTAAAATTTCTACATATTCATTTTCAAAAGCATTAGAATCTTAAAAAAACATATTACAGTGCATGTTATTATGATGATGATGTGTATCAATTCAAATGCTTTAGGGTTATATTTCACATGATTCTACTACTATAGATGAATATTCTATATTAATGGTTGGGGAGATCAAATATTTGTGTGAATAAAATACGTCAAGTTGGTTTTTATGGATTGATCTACTTTTTAATTGTTTTATACATTTATGAAACTAAGTTTAATTACACAGGATTTGTTTCCCATTATAAATTCTTCAAATTTTGTCACTGTATTATGTAGATTCTTTAAGTTTAATAGGTGATGTTCAAATAAAAATTTGTTAATGAATATTTATTCATGATTCAGGTGTTGGATTAGATAGAATTCGAAAACAATAGCTCTTTATCATTATCTTATAACTCAAGTTTAAGGTGATTTATGTGTGTGTAAGTTATATATTTTGACACTACCTGATGTTTTTTCCTCCAAGAGTTTTTATTATTCATTCTTGTCGTAATTCATTTTTTCTTTAGACTACTAAATCTAGAATTTCGTAGTGTTTACTTCTCATACCCTATAGATTACAATGATGAAATGATCTTCTTTTTTTGTTTGTTATTGTGTTTTTTATTCATGTCTAATCCTTTTTTTGTTTGTTCTTGGTTCATGTAGGGTGTCTAGGGGTTGCAGGGGGGCATTGCGGAGGCAGGGGTGTCTAGAGCAGTTGTAGGTGTGGGGGTGGTGCATGGGGTCTCCAAGGGGTGGAGTGGGGATTTTCAGAGGGAGTGGGTTTCCTAGAGGGAGGGGTGTTCAAGATGGCCTTACATGATTTAGGGTGACGTTACGAATTCTTTTTCTGGTCTAAAAGAAAATATGTATAAAAATAACTGACATCTTAGGTTTAAGGGATGCTATTTTTTTGGTATGTTCTATTTTTGGATGATTTTGTATACTTCTAAATCTTCACTTCAACTCATGATTTAAGTTATATTTAAATTAGATTTTTATTATTTACCTCCAGATTCATTATTAAATTTAGAGTAATGGGTTACAGTGAAACAATTTAACTTTTTTGTTCCATAAACAATGGATTAAATTTATAACAATAATTGAAAATGAACATTGAGATATTTTTATATAAGTAAAATATTTTATAAATTTATATAATATCATATCTTATTTGTAAATTATATTACTCCCACAATTCCTTACAGTGAAAGAAATTGATCGAAACTACTAGTACTGTCAAAAATCCATGAATTTAAAAGTTGAAATAGATTACTTTAGAAATGAATGATACCAATATATAGTTTCATAATGCACACAGACATAATGATGCACCCAGGTGTGGAGGAGGGGTTTTGTTGGGGGAGGGGGATACACCAAGGGATGTCCAAAGGGAAGGGGTGGGGAGGGGTTTTAGGGGTGAGGGGGATGTGTGTGGGGGTGGAGGGGGATGTGATGGATGGGGTTGCGTGTATGTGTGGGGGGGGCTATCTCGGGGTGTAGGGTGGGTATGTCTGGGGGTGCTGTCTAGTTGGGAGGGGGGCTCTCTGTGGGGGGGGGGGGCTCTGTAGGGGATATCTAAGGGGTGTAGGGTGGGGGTTCTCTAGGGGGAAGGGGGTGGGAGGGTGTCCATCGGTCGTACCTGGTTTTATTTTTCTTCAGCTGAAAGTATTAAATCAGATGTCTAATTTTTTTGTAGGTACTTTTTTGGAAATATCATGATGAGTGAAATTTAAAAAGAGGAGGATGACTGGTTCATCTACTAAGAAGTAAATATTTATGCATTGTGGCGGAGTAATTCATTGGTTTTCTTCTATAGAACCTTTCTTTTATATTCGCACTCATTGGTAAAACTTTAAATACATTATTTCAGTGTGATATTCTTGTTTTGTTTTTGTGTTTAAACTATTAAATACATTTCCCATTGATTGCATTGGATTTTTGTCTTCTTATTTGGTGTGGATTTTATGAGAAAACGTTTTGTTTAGTGGTGTGGTAAGTCCATGGGGGTATGGAGAGGAGGAATTGTAGAGGGAAGGGGTGCTGCAGTGGTGGGTTGTCTAGGTGGGGGTCCATACAAGAGGGGGTGTCCAGGGGGAGGGGGGATATCCAGGGGTGGGCTGCTATAGGGGGGATGTGGTTCTGTGTAGGGGAGAAGGGGCGCTGTCTGGGAGGGGGTGTCATGGTGGTATGGTGTTGACTGGTTGGGGGGACTATGTACGAGGGTGTGGATGGGGTGTGAAAGGGGGTGTTCAGTATGTGGAAGGGGGTGTGTACATTATGGAGGGGTGCAGGTTTTTAGGGGTTGGGGATGGGGGTTATGTAGGGGGAGGTGTGCAAGGGGTCTATAGGTTGCAGGGGGTTACAAGGTGGTTTTCCCAGAGGAGGGTTGAAAAGTGGTCTGTAGGGGGTAGGGGTGTGCATGGATGTGGGGGTGTGAAAGGGGTGGATGGGGCTATAAGGGGGGGCGTAGGGGGAGGGGGTGGGGGTGTAAGGGGGTATTTCAGGGGGAGGGAGGTTTGTAGAGGGGGTGCAATGGGGTTTACATGGGAGAGGGTTGGAGGGAGTTTTTCATGGGGAAGGGGGTGTGTAGGGTGGTGCAAGGAAGTGTGCATGGGGGGTATACATGGTGGGGTATATCCAAGATGGGTCAATCCAGTGAGGGTGGTGGTCTATCCATAGATGGGGAGTCAGTTGGGAGGCCTTTCTAAGAACAAGGGGGGTCTTTCTAGGTAGGAGGGGTAGGGGAGGGGTTCAAGGTGTGGGGGGGGGTGTCCAAGGGGAGGGGGTGCAAGGATGGTGTACAGTGAAGAGGGGGTAGGGGTTCTATGGGTAGGGGAGGAGTGCAAGGGGGGGAGGGTGAAAGGGGGATTGGTGGAAGGGGGAATGGTGTAAGGGGGGGTGCTGGTGTAGGTTGGGGGCTGTGGGTGGGGGGGGTCATCTCAACAGCTATCATGGTTCACTGAGCTGTTTTTTTAATTTAAAGGCATATAGAAACACCAACACTAGCCACAATTTTTGGGCTTACAGTAACGGTTCCAAACCGTGGTTCTAGCCTAAATTTCTAGTAGTTTATTCAAATAAAATTAGTCTAATGAATAAATATTCTCATTAAATAAACTTTGGAGTATTTTTTGTGTCATTATAAACATTATTATTTTGATTAACCCTATGGTTAACTAATTTTAATCATAAGTGTGGAAATAAATATTTTTATTATGAAAGGGTTATAATTTCACTTATAAGGTGAAAATTGGATCATAAATTTTAAAAGGATGACATTTATCAAAATATATTATAACTCTTGTCTTTTTTTGATATATTTAGTATTTTTAAACTATTTAATAATATATTATTTTCCTAGAATAACATTAATTTCATTTTTGACACTATTCATTCAATTTTACTTTGAATACATAAAAAATATGGAATTGAAATATAATCCTTCAATACATAAATAATATTATATTAAATTTAAAAAAAATTGTTTAACAAAATAACTCAAATTATATTACTTTTATTTTCTTTCAATCATATATTTTATTTTTCTATTAACTAATGAAATGTTGTGTGAGTGTTGTGTTTTCATTTAATCTAATTATATTATTGTTAAAATTTATAAATAAATTACTATCAACAATATAATTTCATTATTCTAAAAATATATATTAATATCAATTCATAATATTCATTTATTCTTATGAAAACACATATACTATATTTTCAAGTAAGAGAGGGTCATTTTGTGTATTTTTTTGTTATATATTTTGTTAGAAATTTTCAAATACTAGTTTCTTATAAATAAATAAATTTTTACCATAAGTTATAAAGTTGGAATTTTCATCATGAAATAAGAATTAATATGAAAAATAGTAACTTTAACATTTAGTTTTAACCTGCTCTAAACAGATTTATCATTTAGAAAGGTGATAAATTTTACCATAAATACTATTCATAATGAGAAAAAATTAAAGGTTCATATTTAAATAATTTGAACCAAATTATTGGAAAATTGGTACCCATTTTTTAGGATTGAATATCTAGAATTTGAAACAAATAATTTCAAAATAATTTTTCAAAATATGATGGAAATCGCTTTTTTGAAAAATATAGTGTTAAGTACAAAACTTCTTTTATTAGTATCACATACCTAATAAAAACTCCATATGAATATTAAAAAATTTGATTAAATATATAAAATACAAATTTAATTAAACTTCTTCACTAAGAGTGATCATTTTAATTTATTATGATAAAAACACATTACACACAAAAAAACATTTTTTCTACAAAAACACTCTTATGCCATCAAATATTTTTTATTTTCATTTATAATCAATTGATAAATAAAGAATACATTTTATACAATTATAAAACATAATGTTTATATACTTTAGTTTTTCATATTCATACATACAAATTTTAATGGCTATGTTCAAGACTTCTCAGACACATATTCCACTTGGTAGGTACCCCATGCTCGGTGGGTCACGTAACCTCAAGCACATTTAAACAAATTCTAGAGGATAATCACCATTAGATAATTCTTAGGGTTCCATCTTGGGGATATAATTCACTAATTAAAAAATTGTAACATAGTGTATAAATATAAAAATAGTTAAATAGTGAAAGAAATATGAGTAAATAGAATGCATATCGGAAAGAGACAAGGTTAACAATAACTGAAATAACAGAAATGACATATAAAAACGGATGATGATGATATGTCATGTATATAGTAATATAGAAATATGGATACAATGTAGAAATATTACATGAAAACCCTCATGTTGAAAATGGAAATACATAAACTATCCTAACTATCCTGATCCTCATCATGTTCATTAGCTACCAACTCCATCTTAGTATAGTAGGAAATCATGTGTATGACGAATTAAACTTCTCTTTATCAATACCTTAATATATTTAAATCTTCCTTGGGTAACAAATGTTTCTTATATTGGGTTTGATATAAATATCTTGTGGCCACTCCGAATAGTTTCTACAAAATCTATCTCATGTAATTGAAATTTAATAGTGTGAAAGGATTATCATATATGGTAAAGCTATAGAATGTAACTACAAACCCAAGTACTATATTTATAGATCGAATTATGTCTAAAAATATAACTAGATCATTATTTTATTTTTACTAATTTATAAATAATTCACATGTTAAAAATATTGATTGTTTCAATATGAAACAAGGAAACCTATAATGATATTTAGTAATGAAGTTCCAAGGTAATAACCAATGTAACTTCAACCTCAAGGGACACCAACTCAATAAAAACTATATCCTAGCTAATGGTAAGAGTTTAATCAAAGGTTCAGAGTCTAATTCAAATCATGATGAGTTGCCTACTAAATCAAAGGAGTTCATCCAAGGGAAAATGTGGCTAACCAATGACAGGGCCTGATGGACTATAACCATGGAACCTACATGAAAATTTCATATCCATGGAGTGTATTCTATGCATCCTTTAGTACTACATAAGAGATCCTACAGTGTCATAACAGGAATCTAGAGTTAGACAATGATTCGGTTCCAGGAGGGTCTAAACCTAATAAATTCATATCCTTGAATTCATATTGGTGTCCTCGAGCTCTTGAGATATTCCCACAGGAATCCAAGTCTAGATTGAGCAGGACACTCCTATTTTTATAATGAAGCCATATAATATTTCTTTTTGTTTAAGCCTTTCCTTTCATTATTGTGAGGATGCCAAGAAATATAAAACCCTTTAATCAAGTCATAATTAATCTATAAACCAATTTGGTTCAATTATTTCCTTTCATTAGTGTGCCAAGGCTATATAGCATTAATCGATTCATTTAATCCATTTAATGCACTTCAATATCCAAGGATCACTCTTCTACCCATCATTAACATGGTAAGGGGTGATACATACATGAAACCAATTATTCATTTAAATTTAATAAGGTGATTCCATATACATAGTATAATTTTCAATTTCCATTTCAAATTTAATAATCACATTGAATTACATAAGTTCAGCAGGTCAAGTTCTGATCATACATGGTAACTTAAATAATGAAATTCACAATTTAAATAAATCTATTTAATATAGAATATCATACCCTAAAAAATTTCAAGCCAAGGCGCACCCAAATAGTGGATCAAAAATGCCAAAACATTGAAACTATAATTATGGAAAAATTCCATCATGGGATGGATGAATTTTTGTGCATTACAACTAGTAAATAATTACATATTTGTAAATAGAATAACTATATAGTACTAGTGATTATAAAAGTGGAGTATGAATTCAATAAATAGAACATGATGAATGGAATTTTTGGTTAGGTTTCCAGGTACCTAGAAAAAGAAGAATGTGATCTGTGTTTTGATTGATATACTAACTGAATCATCTCACCTTATATGCATTCATTGTTCAACCAAATTTTAGGATCTAGAAAATATATATATGCATGATATTGTTTTTTCGTGAAGATTCTTCTACTATTATATTTGATTCGGATCCTTGGTTTACTTATATCTTTTGGATAAGGCTTTCAGAGGAACTAGTATCTCGAGTTCATTTTAGTATAGCATATTAACCATAGATAGAAGGGTAGATAGGTAGGGATATAAATATTCTTTATTATATTCTATGTGCTTACATCCTCATGTTTTTTGGATCTTGGCATGACCATTTTGGAGTGGTTGAGTTTCCCTAAAACAATAGTTAACATTTAGCAATATTAATGTCCCCCTTTGAGGCACTATATATTTGACCTTGTTAATATATCTTATGTTGGTCATTGGTTGCTAAACGATCCTTGATTTATCTCGTCATGGTTTACGAGTGGAAACAAATTATTTGATTTGTCAGAAAATATTGACAACACAGGGTTATTATAAATATTATTCTAATTGTCGTCATAGACCATTGTAGTTTTCTTTGTGTGATCAGGTTATCTTGAATGTTTCACCCTCTCTGGATCTTCAATGGATTTGGAGGAAAGGGAAGATTGCTCCTAATTTTTGGGGGCCATTTGAGATTTTTGAAAATGTGGGAAATGTGTCTTATTTTTTGGGACATCCTAAACTGTAGATGTTGAAACATAATTTGTTCCATGTGTCATAGCAACAAAAATATATTTCTGATCTATCTCATGTCCTGATCTTTAGTGATCTTGATATTGTGAATGATTTGTCCTTAACTAAGAATATAGTTTAGATAGTTAATTCAAAAACCATGGTAAATAATTTGAGGATGATAAACTTGTTCCAAGTGTTATGGAATCACTATTCTAACATGCCTGATACTTGGGAGAGAGATGTATTTATAAGATAGGAGTGGTCTCATCTCTTTGATACGGAAGTATTGTGAAAATAGTTCGGGGGTAAAACATTGAAATGTTGTAGAGGTTATAACATCCTATAATAATTCTCAATTTATCCTTGTCAACGCCCTCCTTTTAATCATTATTTTATTGTTTCCCATTTATGGGTTCTTCAGGGTAAATGTTTAAATTTTTTGAGGGATATTAGGCTATGAATGGTGGGAAAATGGTTTTTCCAAACTGTGCACCCACCCAGTGCAAATCGTGAAGCCCTAAAAATTGGGGGTTTACACAGTTCATGCATGGTTTTACTAACTATGTGCCCACCTAGTAAGAACTTTAGAACCAAGTAGAGGGGTGTATGGTTAGGGCACATAGTTTTTCTAACCATGAGGCACTTCTTAACTAATCTTGTGGATTGTGATTTTTATTAAAAAAATTATATTAGTAATACCTAAACCCTCGTTTAACATTCCTCTTAACCCTAAATAATTTTAAAAGAATTACTTGGACTTGGAAGATCTCAAGAACCCTTTTTCGCCCCTCCAAACAACTTCTTAGGTATATCAAGGAGTCATATATTCCATTCAATCCCTCTTTAGTGAGTGATTATTCTATCATTAATTAACATATGTTCTCTATCTCTTTACTATTTAAAGAGTGTTAGATCATATTTTTATTGATGGATCGAAACTTTTTTCATATATATTTTCATTCTAGGTTTTTCTAGATCTTTTTTGTCATCATTAATCATTAGAAAATCTAGTTGTGGGTGTCATGTTACGTGATCACCCAAATAAATGTAACTAATGTTTTTTTAAAATTGCACTATTGGTTATACCTTCAATTGCATTATTATTTGAAATTAATTTCAATTAAATTGGGAAAACTGAATTTGATGGATATTATAAGAGGAATTGATTTGGTGTGTATTTTTCGGAAAACCCCCCAATTCAAATGGAATTGGAATTTTGGGTGAAATATGGAATTAATTTAAATTATGAATTGATTTTTGAATGATTTTTTCGAAACATTAGCTTGCATTAAATTAAATAAAACTAATTATTAGTTTTATTTTGAAAATGCATGAATTTAGGAAAAACCCAGGTAATGGTTTTGAATGTTAATATAATCATTGAAAATGAAAAATTGGTAATTGAACTCTAAATGATGATTGAATTGAAATGAAATGATTTTCCAGTTTTCAAATGATTGATTGATTGTTTACATGTGAGACTAAGAAGTAAGATAGTTATTTTCAAATAGCATTCTAGAATGGTAATTCCCTAGTAATGGATTGATGATGACATCATTAAAAGGATTCTAGTTTGGTATATCATAATCTAGATAAAATGATTATGAATAATATTCATCCTCAGACTGAGGGATGTTTTTACGCAATAAAATGATCACTGATATGAGAGTGTGAGGATCCTACAAAAAGAAAATATCATTCTATAGGGAAGATAAAATTGGTTCATATTGGGAATGTTTTCATTATAAATTCCATTTATTTTAGAACTTATTTACTCATTCATAGTGATTTATAAATACTTTTTTATATTGAGTGTTTATTTAATCCATGTTTGAATCATTTTCTATCATTCTAAAATGAATAAAATGTTTTTTTTAATATGAAATTATATCTCCATGAACTATTTTATTAAAATTAACATTTTAATTTGGTTTATTTTTATGGAATATTATTGTAGAACACATGGCGAGATCCTTTTTCACTCGTTGTTTATGGATTTTCTTCTTCTAGGTTCAGGAAAAAGGGAAGTGTCTCTTGGAATACATGGGTGTTATTAATACTTTGGGATAGGAGCATTCATTCTTTTGGGACTTTTTGTGTTTATATTTTCTTATTTTGAGTAATTTTATGATGTAATTATTAGGTTTTGATATACGTGCTTAGTTTCTATTACGGTATCCTTTTGGATATTTGGAGCATACTTATATGTATCTTTTGTAACATATTAGATTTATCGAAATGTATAAACCTTTTAATTTTTTTCTCAAATTCCTTAAAAAATCCCTAATTTAAATTCATAATCATGACATGAATGTCATGGGTTTGTACGAGGCCCGTTTGAATCCCAGAGACCCTGAAATGGAAGAAGCGGACTAGGCCACATAGTTAGAGGAAACCATGTAGACCAGGCCACATGGTTTCCCTCGACAATGTGGTAGTAGAAAGAGGGAACATATAGGCTGAATGATATGTCTAAAACTATGTGGACAAGGTTACATGACCATGTGGTCAATTGTAGACTTTGGGAAGTGATTTAAAGCCTAGTCTTCCCATGATTAGTCAGACATTGTGGTAGCTCTTGCAAGGTTCCCCAATTAAGTAGAACATTGAACTTGGTTTTCATATGGTTTGGACAAGCTGTGTAGCCAAACCATGTGCACTATTAAATGGGGGGGGGGCTGAAATTACAATTTTATAGAAATTTTATTTTTTACCCATTTTTTCATTCCTTCACCCTTTTCCGTAGTTTTCTCCTCCCTTAAGGCACACATCCCCCCCTTTTTACCAACTTGGTGTATCTTGATTTCTCCCTACTTTATCCTCTAATCTATTCACTATCAAATTAAATAGAGGTGTCTAAGTAATCTCTGTCACCTGCACTCCTGGATTTTTGAGTATATCCACTATATGTTGTTCTTTTATGGTGCAACAGACTTTTTCCCTTTTTTGGAGTTTTGTTAAATCTTCCAATTTTTCCACCATTTTAGGTTGAATAAAATCTTGTTATAGGATGTGTGGAGTACAAAGACTCTGAGGTAGGGAGCCCACTCCTTGTCTCAAAAATTTCATCTCTTTTTGACACTGTGTGATTGTGCTGCTAGCCAGATCCTTCCAACGAACCCTTTTTATTGCTTTTAAAATTTTATAGGTTTGTTTTCCATGTCTATATTGACTTATGATTATAGCGAACCCCATATATAGGGTGTTTTCCTTGCCTTTCATCAACCCTTCAGTGTGTCCACCCTCAATGTCCTAATTTCCCATGTTTTTATTTTTGAATAGCATATGTGATGGAATAACACTTTTTTTAAAGTTACTTAATTAATAAATCATTACAATATAAATGGTGAACCATAAGTATTTCATTGTACTACTTGCCTCACACTTTATATTTAAATGCATGTGATGAATGCTTCTTAATGAATTCATTTATCCTTATGTTAAATTCTTATGAAAGTTGCTTAATTATTATACTACATTTTGCATACCTTGTATTTTAATTATTTATTGCAAATTGGATTAAAATTCAGATTTATGACTTATTATTATCAAATAAAGATATGTTGTGTACCATGATCTATGACTTGATAAATGGTTCTTACTTAAGCCATTTATTTGGAATATATGGAATTTTGTACGTGGTCATGCTTGATAGCTTCATGTGTTGAGATGTCTTGATGACTTATGGTTATATGCATGATAATTACATGTTCTTATGGTTTAATACCATTTTTAGAGCTTATTCCATGTGTCATATGTCTCTCGATAGTGCCTTCCTCTTGATTAATTCTTATTGGAATGTTATATGGATTGTTCGATTGTTGTATGGCATGAATTCATAGATTGATATATATAATGGGATTTTGATATTGGGATGCTTCTTGTTGGCATGTAAATGTAAATATTTTACATGCCATTATATATGTATTTCTTGATATGTCTCAATGGATACTTTTCAAGAGAGAACATGTGTCCTTTATTAAGGACTTCATGGATGTATTCTCCATAATCGGATGGTTATGATTCAATGCGGCGGGAGCGATGCTTCATCATTCCATGTGTGGGATTCCCAATAAGTTTACATATGCTCATGATCGATGTAGGTTCCCCAGTGGAGAAATTGAGGGTGGAACCATTTGAAAATATGGCTATGTCATGCCTTGGGTGGTACTCAGTCCCCTATGTGAGATATTTGTAATGGGGTCAAAGTCACCATCCATGAGTGATACAATATACACTATATGGGTTTCCTTGGACATGCTTTGTGGTATTGGGTTATCGTGGATTTCTCTATTGTGACCCTTAGAATTTTATTGAGATCACTATGGATGGGCTCATAACACCACCACTAAAATTGATGGACTAATTGTTTAAATTTCATTTTCTCATGAGATGGTTTTCCTTTATTATTATTACTACGATTTTTTTATGAACCTGTGATGATTCTCTAATTATTTACTAGTATATTGAATGATGACTTGTGATTAGACACCATGATAAAGAAAAATCTTGGGGGTATTCCTTTTTCAGTTAGCCATGGTTACTATTATCTCCTATACACATAATATACTTTTCACAGGTACAATTATCTATCTTCCAGCATAGGCCAAATAAGGTGGTATGGTATGGGTGTCCATTTCGGAGCCAATACCAATGTATATATGTTTATTTATTTATTTACACACTTATTCTCCACAGGGAACACTTCTTATTATTTGTTGCATGAAATGGAAATGTCTAGACACCGTGGGTTCCAACCTACCAAGATTTATATCTCACACCTTCTTGGTTGTCGTTTAGAACCTGAGTAGACATTATTATAGAAGGACATGATAAAGAAACCATTATTCTTTTGAAGCATGATTTTCTTGCTTCATGGGATGGATATTTTGGGGAAAAGGTTTGAGCTTATGCTAGATATATTGTGTGGTAGTTTTTTGTTTTTTTTGTTTTTTTGATAGCCTGTAGTATATGCTTATACCTTATTCCCCATTACTTCAATTTTTTATGGAAACTGTATATGAACATCATCCTTTTTTAAGAAGTATTGATATTCATTTTTTAACTATTTACATACATATCATGACTTATTCATTTACTTCAATTATAATCTTTATTCCTATATTTCTTTTCTATTTATTGTTATTTTTACCACAGTTCATATGTGATCTATGAGTACATAGTCTCCCCAATGACAAACCCAAGTCCTCAATTCTAGTCTACAACCTCTGGAATTTATAGATAGGCACATGAGTTCATGGAGCCCACCATCTCAGGGAACTATCGAGTGGCATCTAGGGTAAGATGCTACAAAGTGGTATCGGGGGAACATTATTATCCTTTGTCTTGCTATTTGGGTATTAGATTGAATATTAGGACATTGGGATTTCGATCTAACCATGGGCTTGTATGTATTTAACTTATGTATTCTAGAAACCCAAATTTCCCATGATGGAAATTTTAGTTACTAGATAATGAAATTTGTGGTGGATATGACTTCACCATTGGGTGATGCACTGTTTTTTCAATGTTATTGTTATTTATATCATTGGAATGAAGAATTCATGTTACTTAATCCAAATTAAATGATGTAATTACACTACATAAATCATACCAGGGACACCCAATTTCAATTGATAGGGTTTGTGGGACTTTATAAATTGGAATGATGATCCACCTTATTCAATCATTAAAAGTGGACTAAATGCTTAAATGAATCAAAATAAAAACTAAATATTAAAATGAAATGGATTTTTAAGGAAATTTGAGACCTTGAATCTAAAAATTCCATTGAAATGGGTTATAGAATGAGTCTCATGTGATCCTTCTAAGATATTTTCTTTCCATCTAGAACTGACACATGGTGGAGGAAATTAGTTTTTATATGCATGGAGGTAGAACATGATCCATTCATACTTATTATTTTCATTTTTATTGTGCTATGTTTAGGTGGCCTTGTACTGCTCTTCTTTAATGATTTCCTTTAACTTATTAATCTATCTGTTATAAATGACACCTGAGGTGTGAATTTGGAAATTGAAGAGGTATACCACTTTGAAGTCATCGTCATGTACACCATGAGAGTGGTGATGAGCACAATCCCAAGATGGTGTCCCCTGATCCCCCTATAGTACATCATGTAGTTACTCCTAAGGCACTGCCAGTGGACCTTGAACTAGGTGTCGATGCTTTGTTCAGGGATTGTTTTCTTAGGTTAATACTGACTATTTTGGGTGATCCTAAGCCTTCCCTTATGATGGATGAGATTAAATGCGACTTCCATCATTAGCCACCTACTTTCATGGGATATGGTGGTCCTCATTCCGAAGATTTTTGGATATAATCTATGATATCCATTTTCAATATATTGAGAGACCTCTATATTAGAGGGTCAAACGTGCTAACTACATGATTTGTGGATCCTCCTAATGTTGGTGGGATGTTGTTTCTCAGTAATAGTTTTACCAATACATTGTCTGGGAACACTTCCTGGTGGAATTTTATTACTACTTATTTCCACAAATTTTGAGAGTAGATCAAGATAAGGATTGATTGTATCTTAAGTAGTGTTATATGACAATACTTGAGTATTCTACTCATTTTACCGTGCATTATTTATTTCTTCCATCTTTTACTGGTGACAAATTGATGATTTTGGGGAATTTTGTTGAAGGTATTGGGAATATTTTCCTATTATAGGTGAATGTATTTTGGATGATGACAATTAAATTGAGAGTAAAACAGTCCCTGGTTGAAAAGAATAATATCATAGAAGTGTGTCCTATAAACTTGGGAAGTTTAGTTCTGTGATACAGTGAAAGTTCTCAGACAGTCGAAAGTGTCGTTTTGAGGGTGAAATTGGGAGAGGTTTCAACATTATTACCTACATAGATGGTTCTATCTTATGTCACTAGTGTGGTAGGTCAGGCCATAGAAAACTCCAGTTCAAGAGAAACCCAATCAAATTCTAAATTTCTAGTATGATGGGTGACCTTCAGTGATTCTCCCATTAATTTACTCCATCATCTGGTGGTATGGGATTCATACCAGCCCCACTACTTTGTATGGAATCTACAAAACCATGTTAGGCTGGGTGTTGGTCCTCTATGGATATATTGGGATGAGGTATTAGTGCTCATGGATGAGGTAGTAAGGCTCTAGAACATCAGTTCTAGTAGACTAGATCTTCTCATAATAATTTGGTGGCATCTCAGAGCTATGGTTCATGAAATATGTATGCAATGTAGGAAATTCCAGAGGAGCATATTCTTTTCCCATCTACTATTATAGGTACTATTTATGTAACCACTACTTTAGTTTCTTCCATTTTCGACATAGGTTTATCACACTATTTTATATTTGTCGAATGTGTGGAAAGTAGTCTTCTTGAAATAGAATAATTAAGTGGAATTATGTCTCTCATCAATCAGCTATGGGTCATAATAGATTCCCAACATCAGTTTCAAGAGTTCCACCTTGAGATAGGTGGGTAGTGATTCTCATAGAATTTCGTCATCCTCTGGATGATTGGGTTTAACATAATTCTCGGTATAGAATGGCTTATGCATTATCATTCCAATGTAGATTGATATCACTGCCAGGTGTCTTTTACAACACCTGATTTAAAGACATATCTACACTAGGGTGAATAGAATATCCTACAAGATCTAGTTGTACCCAAACGAAATGTACTTGTCCGAGTGATATTTCAACTTGCAATTTTATTTATGATCAATAAAGTAATGAATATAGTAGAATTACATCCTATTATGGATCAGTTCAGGGAAATAATCCATAACAATTCCTTTGTATTACCTCTTAATATAGAGGTTATGTTCACCATATATCTAGTTCCTTGTGCAAAAAATGAGTTCATTCTTCCATGTAGGATGACACCTACATAGCACCACAAACTCAAAAATCTTCTTTATGATCTTGATGATAAGAGTTTTATCAGACCCTACACACTGCCAAGGGGTTCACCCATCCTTTTTTCCAAGATGTAGGATTTTACCTTGTGATTTTCTATTAATTATTGATAGTTGATTTAGCTTACAGTGACGAACTATTATCCACTACCTAATATTGATGACCTATTTTTCCATCTCTAAGGAGAAAATGTTATCTCAATGATATATTTGATGTTAGTACATCATCTAGTCTGTATGAGGAAATAAAATATTCAATGTACAACATTCTAGATAATGTATTCCATGTTTGAGTATTTGGTTATATTGTTCAGTCTAAAGAACATGCCAGCTGTCTTCATGGATTTGATGAATTAGGTTTTCTACTTGTATCATGGTTCCTTTGTGGTAGTCTTTGTAGAAGACATCTTGGTGTAATCACAGACCAGACATGACTATAAAACCCATATTGTGATTGAGAGGAGTACACTGAGAGAGAACCAGATATATGTGAAGCTTAGTAAATTCTACTTTTGGATCATTAAGGTTCACCTATTAGGTTAGATCAAATCAGAGGCACACATATCTGCTGACCCAGATTAGGAGAGTGATGTGAAATCCTGGGAGCAACCCATGAATTTGATTGATAACATCATATTTTAAGGGAGTGCAGCCTATTATGGTTGATTTATCCAGGACTTCTCCTACATAGAAGTACCTATTTTGGACCTGACTAAGAAGGGTGTGTGATTATTGTGGTCTGAATCATCTAAGTAATATTTTCATGAGATAAGGGAAGACTCACTTCATCATAGATAATTATTCTTCATGATCTGAGAAGATGTTATATAGTCTACTGGGATTCTTTGGGGATTAAGATGGGTACATTTCAAATGCATGATGATTGAGTCATTGTTTATGAATCTCCCTAGATGAGGGTGTTTGAGGGGAACTATCCTATGGAAAATCTCGAGCCTTCAGTCATGATTCAAGATCTATGATTTTCGGGGAATTTTCTATTGGGTGAGAAATTCATTATTTACATGAATCATAAAATATTAAAATATATCTCCACATAATGGGACTCCAATTTGAGGTAGTGTAGATGGGTGGAATATCATTAGTCCTTTGATGATGAGCTTATTTACACACCTAGTAAGGGTAATTCTGTTGTTAATTCCTTTATTTAGAAAATGAAAAAACAATCTGTTCATGTGTCTAGTAATGAGTGGTAGATGATGGATTTGTTTTTGGGGTTTCATATTGAGGTTCTAGAATGGATTAGGAAACTAGTCTTGGCAGATTTGGTATTGACATCCTCTCTTTTGGGGAAATTCTGAATGTGGTAGTTGTATGATTTGGATGGACTCATTTTTAGGGAGAGATTTGTTGGGGAGAACTGACTTCATGGTAGGGTTATTGATGGCATTGAGAACCTTCTACCGTGGGCATGTATGGGTGGATTCAGACATACAGGAAAATATGATGAGGGAATATCATGCCTCTATTTAGGTAGCTCATCCCATTCTTACCAAGATATACTAACACATGCATCATCAGTAATGGTGGCCAGGTAGGAAGAAAAAAATATCAAGCTTAATCACACAGTACATCACCTATTATAATGTTATGGTAGAGTAACAGTGACCTTCTAGGATTCTATAGCCTTTATCCATTCATGAGTGGAAATAAAACAATGTTACAATTGATTTTGGGATAGGCTTTCTATTCTATACATGAGGCTGTGATGCAGTATTGGTGATTGTCGATATGTTGAGAAACATATCTCGCATATTTTTGGTTTGGGATACCTACTATATTGATGCGGAGGTAGACATTATATCTAGGAGATACCGTGACTTCATGGTGTGCCCCATTATACCATTTTTGACCATGATACCTGGTTCACATCATGGTTCTGTCAAGGGTCACAGAAGGCACTCTGTTCAAAGCTTCTATTGAGTACTACATATCACCATCAAGATAATGGGAAGTCTAATTGGATTTTTGAGGTGTAAGAGGATATTATTTGTTTTTTTATCCTTTAATTTATATGTTCCTAGGAAAAACATTTTCCCCTAGTTGTGTTTTCCTAAAATAACATCTATATGGAAACAATTTGGATGGCTTTGTATAAGTACCACAATGGTAGAAAATACCATTCACTACTATTTTGTAATGAGGTAGGTGATGAATCTCTACTAGGCCCTCATCTTGTTCAGTAGACTTCTTAGAAATTTTAGGTAATTTAGATGCCCTTTGCAAAAGATCCGTCTATGAGAAAGTATTATACCCATCATCATCGCAGACCTCTAAAGTTTGAGGTGGGACATCAGTTATTTATGCATGTATCTCCTTGGTTTGGACATAAAATATCAAAGAGGAAAGGGAATTTATCACCAATAAATGTATGTACTTTTGAGATAGTGGAGCGAGTTGGTTCGGTCACCTATTGGTTGTTTTTACCTAAGAGGTAACTAACCATGCATGATGACTTCCATGTATCGTAGATAAAAATATCAACTACCCACATCTAAATCATTTTATCTCAATGACATTGAGCTAGAGGAAGATGCATCATTCAAGGAGAGTCACATTCCTATCGTCAATCATATCATGATTGTTCTCATAGGTAGGTCTGTTCCTTTTATTAATGTTCAATGGTAGAACAGATGTGTTCAAGATAATACCTAGGATTAGAAGGATGATGAAATTTATATGTGGTTTGAACTATATTCAGAGGATGTCATACTACCCTTATAATGGAAACTCGAGGACCAATTGTTTTAAGGAGGGGAGATTATAACATCCCATATTTATCAGAAGATATGAACCACTTAATTTTTGTTTTAAATTTATAAAAAATACCTATTGAAAATTTATAATCTTGAAATGGAATTATTGGGTGCATATGGAGCTCATTTGAATCCCATATCCCTAGAAATGGTGGATGTAGACTAGGCCCCATAGTTATAGAAAATCATACATCTCAAGCCACACGGTTTCCCTAAACCTCATGGTAGAAGATAATGGGAACCTATAGACCGCAGGATTATTCTTCAATAGTGTGGGATAGTTTTCATTGAAATTTAATCAACTATAGACTCTTGAAAGTGAGTTACCGTATTGTTTTCACACAATTAGTCAGACTGTGCGGTAGATTATGTGAGGTTCCCCAATGATGTAGAACCTTGTCCATGATTTAAGCATGGTTTGGCCAAGCCATGTAGCCAAAATATTATTATTGTAAAATGGGGGCTGTTATTACTATTTTATCAGTCTTCAAAATTTTAAGCATTTTCTTTTCTTTCCTCCCACCTTTTATATGGTTTTCATTTCCCTCTAGATGCATGAACCCCCTTCCACACATCCACGGGTTTTTTTTATTTCACCGTCATTCCTCCTCTGATATATTCACCATAAAAAGAAATGAAACAATTTCAGTAATATATCACATCCAAACTCCTTGATTTCTGATTTTCCCCACCATTTTTTGTGAAATTTAGGCGAAACATACACTTTCACTATATAAGGGGTTTTGTTAAATCTTCCGAGTTTCCACCATTTTATGCTGAATCAACAAATTTTAGCAAACGTGTGGATTACTAGGACTAAAAGGTACGGTATGTACTCCATTTACCATTAATTTATTCAATTTTTAGCATCATGTCATTGTTCCACTATCCAGATACTTCTTGAAAATCATGGTTATAGAATATTAAATTAACTAGTATGGTCTTCCATGTTTTTATTGACTTATTCTTATAAAGAGACCCATCCATATTGTTTTTTCCATGCCTTTGGACACCCCTTGAGTTTTACAATCTTTTATGGACTAATCGACTATTTTTTTATTATTGAATCACCTATGTGGTGGAGGGTTAACTTTAAAAATTTCCTTAATTAATAATTGAAGTTGATATAAACGGTGAGTTACAAGGCTTTCCTTGAACAACATACCTCGCATTTTATATTTAAATGCACATGATGGATGCTTCTTAATAAAATCATTTAACCTTATCTTAAATGTTTATTCAATTTGGATAATGATTATACACTTAATGACTTAGATTTCTACTTGTAATAATTTAGAATATTTTGTAGAATATTTTTGATGTTGGTTGCTGAGCCAGTGTAGGAAGCCAAAGCCTATGGAGCCAAGGTGCAGAGATATTAAAAATATTAAATACAGTTTGTCGTGTGCACGTATGTTTTCATTAAACTTAAATAAATCATGTTCAAAGTCTCATATTGGATTTATCTGGTTCTGGTTATGTTTGGAATGTCATTTTTTCCCTTGGTGTAACTTGAGGTCATCCGCATTGGGAGTTTCAATCAGGGGTTGTTTTGGTGATGTGGAATGAAAGTGGAATTAATTG
The DNA here is from genome assembly GCA_963277665.1 of Viscum album. Lineage (NCBI taxonomy): Eukaryota > Viridiplantae > Streptophyta > Magnoliopsida > Santalales > Viscaceae > Viscum > Viscum album. The sequence goes on along the minus strand of OY728141.1, from coordinate 434,456,404 downwards.
GTTTAATTTAACTAAAAAAAATTCCTCCCCCCACCCCGAACCCTTATATATGTTTTTCACTAATGGAAATTTTACTCTCCTATCCCCCTCCTCTCCCCACTTTGGCCGACAGATGAAAATGTGCCAAATCGACGAAACATGGTGTTGTTGATCTCCATTTCTGATATAGATTGTCATCAAATCGAGGAGCTGCACTATCCAAGCACTATTGCTCATCCAAATCATTTATGTTTCTCCCAAAAGATAGTATGATTTTATTTTTTGTCCTGATCCCCTTATTTATTCATTTTTATGGTTCTGGAGCCCAATTATAATTTCTAGAGATCCCTTGTAGGTAGATATGCTGGTAACGGGGTAAACTAGGGAAAATAAATTGTTTTGAAGGTGAATCCTAACTAAAATCACCATGTACATGGTGTGTAGTTTAGATAAATAGGCTATGTTTCTCTTCATATTTTAGGTAGGCTATCTTTTGGGATTATACGCTGTGTATAGAGGGTTACACATTGTGTATTTCCCTCTGCAATGTAATCTTTTTTACATAGCATGGGTAATCCATGTGAAACTACATGGACATATACTAACACACAACAAAGGTACGCATATATGTGATTTGGTACACAGACATTGGAAAACTTTATGGTAATTTGTCCATTTATCCTGAAAACACTATGTAGTATCGGATACACGGTGTGTGAGGGAAACGGTCAGTAAGTCCATGTTGAAGATGAACAAAACTATCATTTAACTGGCGAGTAACATGGTGTGTACCTCCTTAACACACAATGTACCCCTACATGGGTTTGAAAACTGTTTAGATATGATACATGGCATGGAGATCAGGTGGGCTCACAATCCTTGTGTGTCCTGGTGCATGCCGTGTACTCCAAAGAGATCCACCTGAGATATTCTACCTTCCTTATCTTATTCTCTATGAAATGGATTCAAGCTTGTTATTTGTCTATCTAGACTGATTTTCCTTGAGGAATTTTACGGTTTAATCAGTTATGGACAAGGAGATTTTAGGTGGAATAGATTGAGAAAGATGTTTGTGAAGCTGTACTTAGCTGATGTTTGGAGATTGGAGTAGTTTGTGTATAGAGATGGTGGGACCAGTACTCTCCTGATAGACTAGAGTGTTGGGATCCCATGACTCTATTACTAGGTAGATATGGGACTCCCCATACTAGGGGCATAGTTTTTTTACCATTAGTTTGTTTCTTATGGGGGTGTTACTCCCATGATGGACTAGGGAGGGGGTTTCCCCATGATGTTCGTGAAGATTGAAAATAGTCCCCTCCTATGTTACGACATGGGTCCTCTATCCTAGGAGTCAATAATACCATGTTGGATTAGAGTGTGGGTCCTCTATACATGTTGTTCCAGAAGAGTCGGTAAACCTTTATCATGTCAAGGAGTGGGCTATCTAGCCTAAGGTCAGTAATCCCCTGTCGTATCAGGGTGTGGGTCCCCTATAGTGAACAAGTAGGTAGAGTATGTACTCCCATGTCCTACTAGGGTGAAGGTTCTCAGGACACTGAGTGGTTCTCCCCTACCAGGTTAGAGTGTGGGTCCTCGATCCATGAAGTGGCACTCCCTAATCGTATTAGGTTATAGGTCCTCCATTCTCTGAGTAGTAATCCCCTATTATATTAGGGTATGGTTCCCCACTATTGGAGTAGTACTAACCCTCATATGAGTAGTAGTAGGAAGTGGGTCCTCCATTGGATTTGGAGCTCCCTCTTCTATAAGACAATTTCAAGTAGTGGGCCCCTCCACTTGAGAGTAAGTTATGAATAGTACTCCCTCGACTTTAGGGAAGTGGAGTGGTGTAGATCACTCTGTTATCTCTCATTGAGATGTTGCCTATAGTGTATAGTCTGTAGTAGTTCTCCCTCAACAATGTCTAATGGGGTGTGGAAGGCCTCTTCACTTGTGTATCATTAGATTGTTTGGCTGTAAGGTAATAATGATATGAACTCTAGTACTGGGATCTTGGGATTGATCTAGAAAGATGTTCACGATGGATCTTGTTCTCACAGACATACCATTAAGAATGGTAGGGTTGTTCCTAATGGAGTGAATCTCTTGGACGGGTTCCATCTCGGATGGATGAATTTGTGAAGTGTATTCTCTTGGTTTTATGGACTAGCTTTGGAGTCTTAGGTATTGATCTTGTTTCTGCATATGAAGTAGGTACCTCATGATATATGGAGTTTGAGAGGATTATATTTGGGTGATTTCTGGTAGTCGTTGGGGTATTATCACATGTTAGGGTAGACACCCCTTGTAGACTGATCTTACTTGTAATGTGAAACAAAGGATGGTTTGAGATGGAATTTCTCTCTCAATTAAGGTTTCATATGGCTAGGTCGAGCAGATTTTTGACATTCAATTGCTACATTTTTTGGGGGGGGTTTGAGGATCCTATTGGGTATTTTTATACACACCCATGCACAGGAATTGCCTGCATATGCTTTGTGTCCTGTTTAGACCACGTGTATTTCTATGAATTTGATGGAGGATCTGAAGTAGGTAGATCACAGTGACCTTAATTGAGTAAGGTGTTTACTCGATATGGGCCGAAGATCATTACGAAAGTTTTAGATGACATCGATCCCCTCATTCTGAGAAGGTTATATGATTTTGCAGTTTTCTCGGGTGGAACTTGGTTTTTCCTTCATTCTCTTTTAGTACTTCTGTTATAATATGATTGTGGGATTTATATATATGAATTCAGGAATTTGTTGACTTTTTTTACATTTAATCATTTTTTTGAGCTTAGAAATGTGGGTGGGTGTACAAGTACATAGTCAATGCCTCCCATGTTAGTGATATGCCTACTCAATGCTAATCACCAGCCCCAGACCTATTGGAGGCGGTCTTGGGGAGTTGTGTCCCTGATCCCTCTAGTTGGTTTAGGATAGAGTGGTGACAAATTTGGTCAGTTGCACTTTGGGAGAATTTTATTTTGATATTGGTTTTGGATGTGCAGTGAAATTTTTAGGATATTTCATGCTCAGCTCTTAGGATAGAGGTTTCGGTGTTAGTTTGACAGATGACATATCGATTCACTTGCACTCTGATAACTTTTTTTAACTATGTACATTACAAAACTAGTCATCAGGAAATAAGAGTTACATGCATCATATAGTACTGTTTTTTTTGTTTTTTCTATCCTTCTTGAGTCAGCTCCCATGATATGCTCTTTGATAACGATACATCTTGATTCTATTTCAGAATACATCTGTGATGATAGCCAAAAAGGATTATATGGCATGATTTTTATTATGATTTATATCATGATGAGGCTTTAGTGTAGGTTAGTTATTCTGAGCTATTACCTCTAGGTAGTCCTCTGGTAGTGCCACCGCCTTTTGAGGATCGGGTTTTGACATCATTTCATGTCATGGATGCATGAAGTCAGAGTGTGCTACATGAGTCCTAGTGGTAGCAAACTGTGAGGTACCAAGGATATCCAGACCCCTAGGAGGAATATGACTTGATTGAGGTAGTCATTTTATTTTTCCACTTACCAAGGAAACATCATGATCTAATGGTGTTCCTTGCAATGAGTGTTCTATAGGGTTCAGTTAGACGATGGTGGAGTATGGTGATATAGTCTCGTGATGAGGTGATCCTCACATGAGAGGATTTAGAGAGACACTTTAGGGTATAGTTTTAACTAGCCACATTAAGTTCAATTCATATCAAGGAGCTTCTTCAATTTGAGTTAGGGTAGAATGATCATGGAATAGTTTTCGGCAAGGTTCAATGAATTTTCACGATACTCCATGGACATGGTTCGAGATCCATTCTTTAGATAACGGACCTTCAAGAATCATTTGGTTCAATATATAATGGAAGATATTATTCCCTTAGGAATTACCACCTATACTGGAGTGTGGAGTGAGCTTTGGTGGTTGATAGTTTGCAAGATGGGGAACATGTATATGGGACATGCTGTAGTGGTCAAGATGTTGAGGCCTCTATAGGAGCTGGTAGACAATAGGTTACAGAATCACGGTGCAAGAGGAAGACCCATTCACAGACACATACACATAGGTATACAGTGGAGAAGAATCATTGAGGATCTGGTAAACCACAAGAGAGAAAATAGTGTGCTTACGACTTCTGAGCAAATATTGCTAGAGAATGTCCAACCCGTCATTATATTGAGAGGGAGTTGACTGATGAGCTACCTTGGTACAGAAAATGCCAGTAATAAGAATTTATATGAGGTAGAAGATGGGTAGGGGACCGATAAGAATGGTAGGTGGTGGAATGATGTTTGAGGTCTTGCCAACACTATCCCCAAGTGGTCCGCACCAGGCTCAATGAGCAGGAGGATATGGGAGAAGACAGTTATAGTTCATAGATACCTTTGACATGAAAGTTCCAAGGATGAATAAAGGTACATATTGGGTCCTTTATACAATAGAAGTTGTTGGACAATATTTTGGGTACTCTTTTCTTTCATCTTATGATTTAGGTTTAACTCGGGTGTGGTAGATCAGTAGAACCCTACATTGGTAGTTTTTATAGAGGGCCCAATAAGACCCATTGTTCATTTGGGAATCCATTTGTTCTTTTTTCCTTATTTCCTTCATGTGTTTGGGATCATAATTTTTTGTGACACACTCAAAGAAGATGTTGTGTAGTTTGACGCAGCATTGAACTCATGAGGAAGGGGATTCTTTTTCCTCATCGAGATGGGTTTTTATGATGGGACCAAAACTGTGTGAGCAAGTCAGTTCCACCCAAAGAATACAATTTCAATGTGTTGTATATGAGTTCGTTAGATTTGTGTTTTTAGGGTTAGGATAAGCGATATAGTGTTAGATTAGGTCTTATCCTTTACAACAGTGTTTCCCTGCTCGACCCTTTTAGCTGAGTGACCCTTAGAGAGGGAGAGTGTTTCTTAGAAACATTTTGTTGCTGCTGATCTAGGACCTACAATGTATCTGTATTGGGGTTTTTTTTCTACCATCCAAACTTAGTTGGGATGCCACTCTTGGGTGTTCTAATGTTTCTGGTTTTTGGATATGTTTTACAGTTAGAGTTTTGTAGATGAAGGGCCTGGTGAGACCCAATGTTAACTCTTAGGTAGCCCTATTTTCTTCATGAATACCCTCAAGAGTTCTCCTTCAACAAAGAACACAAAACTCTTTTGAAGTTTGTTGTACAGACCATCTAGGGATAGATTTGAACTGTAGGGTTCCATTAGTATCTATGTTCGGTTAGTGATGTGGTGTACCTCTAGACCCCATAAATACTGATGGACCATGGTTTTTGGTGCTTTACCAACTATCATAGATATGGATACATGATTATGTTTGTTGAAAGATGTTATCTTGGAAGAGTCTAGACATAAGAGTTGATTGATCATTCATGGTTCCTTTATCTGTGTTCTTATAACTAGCACATGAACCCTTGGGGAGCCCACTAGCGCAAGAGTCTAGTGGGGAACTTAGTTAAATTCTTTTGTGCTTAGTCGTTCACTTTTTGGGGATGAAAATCCCTAAGTAGGGGATAATTAAATGACTTTGGTTTTGAATTAGAAGACATTGGAGTATCTTGGAGAATATTTTTGAAGTCAGGCAATGAGTCGACGAGGGAAGCCAGGGGCCCAAGGAGCCACATGGAAGTGATATTTAAAATATAAAATATATTTTTTCACGTGCATTTATTTTTCATTGAAACTTAAATAACTCTTTTTTGGAGTCTCATATCAAATTTCTAATGCCACGGTGGAGTCTATAATTTCATTTTACACTTCATGCAACCTAAGGTCATATATTCTAAGAGTTTTCATCAGGGGTTGTTTTGATGATTTGGCATGGAAGTGGAATTCATTGGTTAATTTTAATAAATTCCAATTAAAATCTCCCAAACCATTAGACAAGTAGTTATCCAATAGAGGAGTGTATCTCCTATCCCCATCCTCCACCCTCTTTGTTTGATGGATGGAATCATGTCCAATCAATGAAGAAATGTGTTCCTGATCTCTGTATTTGAGGAATATTGTCATTAGATCATGGATCAACATGGTCTATGCACTGTTACACATCCAAACCTTTTTTATTTCCCCAATGAGGTAGGGGATATTATTTTTAGTCCTGATGTAATTTTGTATTCATTGTTTTAAGGTTCTTGATCCCAATTACAATTGTTTGGGATCCCTTCTAGGTAGATCAGAATGTTTAGAGGTAAACTGGGAAAAATTTGAGGATTTTAGAGGTGGTTACCAACTAGAATCACCATCTAAATGGTGTGAGGTCTATGACACATTCCTTGTAGCTCTTCCTATTTAGGGAAGTTAACCTTTTGGAACTAAATACAGTGTATAGGGGTTACACACCATGTAGTTTTATAAACCATGTAATCTTTGGACATTGCTAGGGTTAGCTTTGTGAAACTATATGGTTGAGTACTAATAGAGGGACAAGGTAAAAAGACACAGGGTCCAATAGAAAAACATTAGAAAACTACATGGGCTGGTGGATGTTTGTCTGAAAACACTGGGTACTATGGGATACATGATTTTTGAGGCAAACAACTGGTTGGTTCATGTAGATGAGGAACACTTCTAGTGGCTAAGTGAGGAGGGACTCCGAATGTACCTCCATGACATGTTTTATACCCCTAAATGGGTTGGTAAAATATGAATTCAAGATGCACGACCAGGTGATCGGGCGGCCCCACATGTTGTGTGTGTCCTTGTGCATGTAATGTACTCTTAAGAGATCCTCATGGGATCTACTGACTTTAATATCTTCTTCATTGGGACTCTGATTTAGGATTCTGAGTAGTTTATCAGGAGAGGTTTTCGTATAAGATGATGGGGTCCTCTATTTTTTCTTATAAGATATTAAGGTAATATATCTAGGAAGATTCATGTGAAGCTTTTCTGAGCTGATTTTGGATATCTGTGTAGTTCGTGTTATGACACACTGGGACTGGTACTCCCTTGATGAACAAGGGTGTGGGTTTCCCTTAAATATATAATATGGTATATATGGAACTCACTATGTTGTGGGCATGGTTTCATTACCTTTTTGTAGTTTTTTATGGGGGTGTTACTCCCTTGATTAACTATGGTGAGGGTTTCCCTATGATGTTCATTAAGATGGACTATACTCCCCTACCATGTTAGGGAATGGGTCATCTATCCTGGGAGTTAGTACTTCCATGTAGGATGAGGGTGTGGGTCCTCCATAATTATTATACCAAAAGATTCATACTCCCATGTAATTCTAGTGAGTGGTTCCTCAAGAATGGGGTTGGTACTCTCATGTAGTATCAGGGTGCATGTCCGCCATAGTGAAAAATCTTGAAGAGACGGTACTCCACTGTCCAAATAGGGTATGAGTCCTCTATCCACTGAGTGGTTCTCCCATACCATCATGGGGTGTATTTACTTGATCCATGGAGTGTCACTCCCCTATCGAATCAGGGTGTAGTTCCTTCATTCTCTGAGTTGTACTCCCATGTTGGATCTGGCAGTGGGTACTCACTTTCAGAGTAGTACTACCCCATCTCTAAGTAGTAGTGGGGAGAGGGTCCTCCATTGTATATGGACCTCCATTGAATATGGGATACAGTTATGAGGATTGGGTCACTCCACTTGATATAAACCTTACATCGATAGGATCCATTGCACCCTCGATGGACTAAGGTGTGGGCCACTCCATGTAGGAATGACATAGGTTTTTTGAGTTAGCTAGGATAAGTAATCCCTTGACTATGGGGAAGTGATAAAGCATGGTTCCCTATGTTTTCTCCCATTATAGATGATGAACATGGTGCGTAGTCTAGATCTGCACTCCCTCAACTGTGTGCAGTGGTGAGGGGAGGGCCTCTTCACTTGGGATTTTTTTATCTTGCACTGGGAACAATGTAATGATGATTAGACCTATGGTATTGGGAATGTTGGTTGGATCTAGAACATTGCTCCTGATAGAGAATGTTCTCTAGTACATACCATAAGTAATGGTAGTATGGTTCCAGTTGGAGTGCATCTCTAGGACGGGTTCCATTTGGGATGGGTGAGCTCATGGTGTTTTCTCTCTTGGTTTTATGTTCAATATTTAGAGCCTCATGTATAAATCCTATTTTTGGATATGAGGTTATTACCTCATGACACATGGAGTTTGATATGAGTATATCTGTGTCATTTCTGGTAGTCTTTGTTGTGTTGTCACATGTTGGGGTTGGCACCCTATATTGACCGAGTTGACTTTTTATTTATAACCAGGGATGGTTCTGGATGGTGTTTCTCTCTCGATTGGGGCTCCCTCTGACTTGGTCCAGTGGAATATTGATTTTCATTTTTTTATCATTGTTCTTTTGAGGTTTTTGTGGAGTCTACTTGGTATTTTTACACACCCCGTTCATGGGATTTTCTTGCACATGTTTTGAGTCATGTTTAGACCATGTGCCTTTCAACAAAGTCCATAGAGGACCTGAGGAAGGTAGAGCATAGTGATCTAGACAGACTGAGGTGTTTACCAAAGATAGTCCTATGAGCTTTCCAGATGGTTTAGTTGATAGGGATCCCCTATTTCTAATCATTTTAGAAGACTATACAGTTTTCTTTGGTTGGCATTGTTTTTTCCATATTTTTCTTTCTATACTTCTATTGTACTCTAGTTGTGGGATATAGACGTATGCATGAATTGGTTTCATTATATTATAAAATATTATAATTTTTTGATCATGGATATGTGTGTGTGCATACAACTATATAGTGAATTTATTCCATTTTAGTGACATGCCTACTCCGCACTAGTCACCAACCCTTTTCCTATTAGAGGTGGGCTTTTGGAGTTATGGCCAGGACCCCCTCAGGTCGGGTCGTGACAATAAAATATGTTACATGCCTTATATTTGAATTGTTTGATTCAAGTTGGATAGATATTTGGAACGATGGCTTTTGTTTTTTGATTATTGATAATCCATGTACCATGTGCAATTCCTTTCTAGAATATTCTTACTTAAGCCCCTAATTTATGATAAACAGAATATTATACTTGGTCTAGCTTAATAACTAGAGGTGTTGAAACTTATTGATAACATATGGTTAGAGTCATGGTAATTCCATATTTGTATGGTTGTATACTTATGTTTAGGGATAATTCCTAATAGCTTATATCTCTTTATTGTGCCTTTCTGATGCTTAATGCTTATTTCCATGCCATATGAACTGTGCCATTATTGTATGGCATCAATTTCATAGCATGAAATATATAGGGAGAATTTGATATGGGGATTCAACATGGTGGAATGTAATTGGAAATATATGCCTTGTCATGAAATATATTCCTTGCTTGATGTGTCTATATTGATATGGGCCTTGAGAAAACATGGGTCACATATTAAGGACTCTACAGATGGAATCATAGTGCTCGATTGGTTACGAATAAACACGTCGGAAGTGATGCTTTGGTTTTCTAGGTATGGGATTCTAGGGTGGTTTACATATACTCTTGATCGAGGTCAGTTTCCCATGGGGTGAACCAGGAATAGACCCATTTGGAATGATGGATATTCCATGCCTCTGGTGATACCCTATACCCTATGTGATATATTTAGAGTAGGCACAGAGTCACCATCCCCGAGTGATAAAAGGCATGCCACATGGGATTCGTTGGAAGGACTTCGTGGTATTGGGTTATATTGGATTTCACTATTTCAACCCTTGGAATCATGTTGAGATCACCTTGGATGGGATCAGACCTCCACCACTAAAATTTGTGGATCAAATGTTTTAATTACAATTTCGCATGATATGATTATCCATTATTATTATTGTTATGAGTGTCTTATACAATTGTGATGCTTCTCAAATACTTTACTAACATATCGAATGATGAATTTTGATTGGACCCTAAGAAAAAAGAATCATCTTTGGGGTACTCCTTTATTTTGTAGCCTTAGTTACTACTGGATCTTTGTAAACATTATATTCATTGCACACATACCTATATCAAACTTTTCGCATAGCCTGATTCATGTGTTATGGAATAAATGTCCATTTGGGAACCAAAACCAATGTTTTTATGTTTATTTATTTACATCACTACTCATTATTCAAATTAGACACTCTTTGTTGCCTGAAATAGAAAGGTTTAGACATTGTGAGTGCCAGCCTATTGAGATTTATATCTCACTCCCTTATCAAGTTTTTTTGGGTACAATTGTAGACTTTATGTTCAGAAGACTAGATAAAAGTATGTGATATGATTCTGATTCTTTATTTTCTTACTGCTCAGGATATATATTTGAGGGTAGAGGATCGAGCATATGATCGAGATGATGTGAATTAGTTTTTGGTTTTTTCATAGTTTTTTATAGAATGTAGTATATTCTAATACCTTGTTCCTCAACACTTTAATTTCTTATATCATCATTACATGAACATAAAAAAATTATATAGTATTATTACTCAATTTTCAACTGTTTACTTATAAATCATGACTTGGTTATTTAATACTTCTATTATCTACTTTATTATATTTCTTTGGAAATTTATTATTATTGTTACTATTGTGTATATTTGATTAATGATGGAATAGTATCCCCATGGAAACACCCTATGATCTTGCTATTATTCGCAACATCTATAATTCAGGAAGATGCACTTTAGTTCACATAAACCAACGTTTTAGGGCATTGTCGAGTGGCATCTGTGGAGGGATGCTAAAACATTATCTTCATTTGTTTTTCTTGAAAATTTTCTCCCAAATTTATCTTATATGATATCTGGTGCTCATATCTATCACATCAGGATTGAGGGCTTCCTTCAGGCTCTATCGGTTTTGGCATGGGTATAAGGGTACCATGGTACTTGGGCTAGTTTGTGACTTTGATCACACTATAGAAACCAAATGGAAATATTTGAAAGGATGATATAATTTCCATAATACTCAAGGAAAACTATAATTTTTCAATAAAAAACCTTTAGGGGAGGAATGGTGAAGAATGTTCCTTTTTTTGAATTTAATAGACTCAAAACCCACAACTAGATCCACAAAAAAATATCCCATAGTTTTTCTTATTCAATTCACATCTCCTCCACAATATTCGATAACCATTTCAATAATTTCAACAATAAACATTATTAGAACCCTTCCTTGGAGCATGAAATGGTGCATCCGTGCATTTTTTTGGGATATCATGCTGGCATGAGGTCAACTATGCATCATCCCAACTACCACAAGCGGCCACCAAGGTATATGAAAATTCTCATGGCCATTTTCTAAGGACCATGAATTCTACCATGGAAGGGTAATTTGATACAACCTATTGTAAACTTTGGAACACATTTCACCCCTCACTTGATATTTTTATGCCCAAGAACCGCCATGGACACCCCTATGTGTGTGGTGTTATGTTCGTTTCCCACTTGCAGTGTCAAAGTGCACCATTACCAGTGATATTACATGGTGGTGTCTTACCACTCAATCAATTCATCATGACCAAATTCCAGCATGTTCGAGCCAATATCAAGTACTATAACCCCAATAATTCCAAAAAATACTACATAATGGATCTTAGATATCATAAATCTCAATTTCTAATGGTGTACCCATCATATAATCCCTTAAAACGATCATATAAACCATCAATACAAATGAAAAATACTAATTATACATATTGAGTTTGTTAAATTATCTCCACCATTAGGCATCCCCCATGAAGGCCTAGAATTATTGCTCTAGTAATAAATTGGATAAATGTTGTGGATTTATACTATCCCAAAATCTCTCAAAATCCCATAAATATGACCACGACAGTCATAAAAATTCTTCACATCGACCTAATATCTTCTTATTCAATCCACCCTAATACGTAATATAGAAATATAACTCAATAGAACATAAGAGTTGAGATAAACATGACCTCATCCAGTTAGACAACAAGGATGGAATCACACCCCAAAAATAAAGACATATTAGTACGTCATATACTATATTAAATTAGGAATTCAATGCTTCTTTAACCCAAACACTACTAAAATTGTCAAGAATTAATAATCATTCAAGAAACCGAGGAGATAAGTGAAATTTTTTAACAAGATGGCGACATACTAAAAAATAGTACACCAAAATGAATCAATGACTTAACACGATTAAAGACCATTGGAAAAATGATATGATGATTAAGATATCCAGTATATCTAATATATATACATGATTCTCTACCACATCAAATTTTTGTATCTTGTTAGAAGAAACTTCCCCCAAGGAATGGAATCTCCCAAACCTCCACTCAAACAATTATTGATTAACTAAAGGGATATAAAATGACCAAACTATAACAAATGAATAATTTTTAGATAAACCCACAAAGAAAACAAGTGTTTTTCCATAGATTATAGAAATATATGCACGATTCAAGGTCAAAAATTTCCAAACTTACCTCACTTCCATATCATCAAAGATGATATACCCTAAATATGGGCAAAAAGAATAAAATAAATTGAGTTAGTCAAGTACCAAAACGTTGAAATTATTTTCTTATAGATATAATTATTTTTAATCACTGTCTAATTCACTCAAAATTATATAATGGTATAAGAAATAATTGTTACTTGACCATATGTCAGTGTTCAATATTCATTTCCATATGTACCATCCCAATATCTAAGAGGATAACCCACATGAAATTCTTCTGGTACTGGGGATAAAGAGTATTATTTCCTAAAATTCATGAGAGGAATTATATTATCCCCCCACCCATAGATGACTTATCCCCCTAAATGTTTAAATTATTGTTAATACTATGAAGATCTATCACCTGAGCTCCCTATGACTTGGTCACCCAATTGAGGGATGAGACTCACCCATACAAAACATCTCATCATCTTGGTTAACAAAAAAGAAGTTTATGTCAGTGATTTATCTTTTGAATCATCCCCAATATAATATTTCACTAAACTAACTCCTAAAAACATTATCTTTGCGGAATCCACAAAGAAATAAATTAATAACTATGATACATAGTGGGAAATATCCCTAGTGGTACCAAACATGAGAATATATGAACATGAAATTAGAAATAATTTATTGTACATAAATCCTATAATTCCTCGACATATAATGTAAAACAATTGTATCATTAATAATCCTAGGTATAAGATCATATACACTTTTATATATCATAAAAAATAATATGGGGTTACCCATCGCAAAATTTTATCCTAAGAACCACACTAAATAATGAAATTCAATACATGTTCATTCCCAAATATGATGGTTAACCCTATATTTCAATTCACTTGATCAGACCCTTAGTTTGACCAGTTCTGTTAGTTATTAATATGATATTGTTCCTAGATCTACCCCTAAAGACTCTTCTCCTACCATATTCATATCATTAATCCATTGAAAAGATTAAAACTACTTTAAAAGGAGTGAGAGTGACTCACTAGTCAGAGTATTCAAAATAACATAAAATATTATACTTCCCTTAATAAGTTGTGATGATCATTTCATAAGACATCATTTCCACCTAAAATATATATTTCTAACCTTATAATTATCCAATATAACATGAAACAAAAATAAAAAGTCAAACAATGTAAACAAGAATAGCATCACAAAAAATAAATAATAAAACAATCTTAACCAATTCCATAGCATGGAAGAAAAATTAGCATAAAAATTTTAACAAAAATAAATGAAACATAAACTAAAAAAACAAAATAATCTCTAAAATGATATCAATCCATATCTTAAATAATAATGATAAATCAATATTTTCATTCCATTTATCAAACATAGGTTTTCTACCAATCACATCAATAGGTTATATCTTCCCCTGTAAAATCATGTGAAAATTTATCATGTATCCAAAAACAATTTCCTGATTTTATTTAAAAAATTTATTTTTTGAAAATCCCATTTAAAGAAACAATTCATGAATTTTAACACTATAAAAATAATATTGTAAAATCACTTTTATAAAATCTATTTAAAAACTGCAATTCATTAATGAAACTCTTATAAAAAAATACTAGAAGGAAAACAATTTGAGGTTTAAAGACAATAAATTTTTTCCATTTAGTAATTATTACCACTAATTTCTTATTTTGAGGGAACTATTTAAATATTTTATTAAAAAATACCTGAAAAAATTAAAACACATTAGAAAATAATCTTTGAAAACCAACTTTTATACCAAGAAAATATTTGTGAAAAACCTTCAAATGATAATATATCATTTTAAAATATCATTATTATAAAAACATGGCTCATCATAGAAGATTACAAAAGTTCTCGAAAAAAAATTATGTAACTAAAAATAACCAACACTATGACAATATAGATCAATCTTTAGTATACATAATCATGTCACTAAATTCATTACCAATTCATGATAAATAAATATTTTAATAAAAAGGACTCATATTTTATTTTCTAAAAAGTTGAAGAATATTCATTTATTTTATACTAGAAAGAAGATATATTTTTACAACATAGCTTTCATAGTTGAATTTAATTTCTTTATGGTTAAAAAATAATCTTTTTAATTTATTAATAAGTATTCATGATTAATTGTTAGTTTAATTAAACAATCAAAATAATATATCACAGATTTCAACATGTGCTTACGGCCTTTATCCAAAATATTGTATGGTTTGGAATATATTTTACCATTGAATTAGGCTATCCCGTTTAACTTAAATCAATATACATGTTATTTAACTGATTATACTATATATTCTTTATTAATTATGTATATATCATATAATTTTAATATAATGTAATCCATTTATGAGTTTTCAAATTAATAATACAAGATTTAAAAAACATCAAGAAATATTTTTTCTTTGTATAGTCAATATGTACCAGAATTTCAAATAATTAAAATTAAATGATTGCATGTAATTTCCTGAAGATCTAAATATTTTAAGCTAAACTAATTTAACACAATTATTTACAATGGTTTTCTAAAATATAAACATGGTAATAATCATTATGCAAGAAAAAGAGTGAACATGAAATGTATCACTTCTTATTAGATACATTATCTATTTTTATTCCATTTTTAGTCTAATTTGTTGGTCCTTTAATCTATAAAAGACATGAAAAATATAAACCAAATTCCATCCTTGTAATAATCATAAAATCAATACTATAATTAATCAATACAAATCATAGATCAAAAAATTATTTTACCATGTCTAGGAATTTATCTCTTAAGAAAACTTTGTTTCGTCCCCCAAATAATAAAACCATTTTTATTAAATATGGTCATCATGTTACAATTTACCAAATAATAACAAAACAAATTACACATTAATTATTAAATCCTCGTAGTTAGTCTCTATACTAATTCATGATAAACAAATCTTGTCAATTAATACCAAGATGATGAGGTGTCTCCAATCCCATAGGATCTTAACAACACTTTTCATATGTAAATAGTCCTAGTAACATGAATTTCAGATTAAATAGGTTAATTACCATCCCAACTAATTAACCACACCACTCTAATGTCATTTGTAACATCTTATCCCCAAACCATTATCTTGGGAATGACTGACATGCCAACAACCAGAGGTGACATTCCCTAGACACCAAATGTTATTAATAAATAACTTGGGGTTAATGAAAATTTGGGGAATTATTTAGTCATGTTGATATTAAAAAAACCTATTATATACCTATCTATGGAAATAAATGAATATTATTCATTAATGAAAACAAAAAATGTTAATATATAAAACTAACAGTAATTAGCGTACAACGACCATTAATAGTACAGTGATGATATTTACAACAAACGTAAACTGAAATACATGGATCCCACAAGCACACTCCCATGCTTTATATAATGACTATCACCAATGCCTAAACTCTATCCTAATCCATAATATCAAAACATCCATATAATATGTAGTATGTCTCCCCTTACTTGTATCATCAATAGAAATAACTACATGCAGACTCGAATTCATATGAATGGGTAAGTACATAGAATCATTAGGGAATCCCTTATAGCTTCCACATACATCCAATTCTTAAAATAACATGTATGTAAACATTAAATATAAAACATAATATAATCAATTTAAAACATTCATTCTAGAAATCCATATATCAAAATATCGAAAATAATTATCATTATAAAGTCAACTCATGTTGTAAATGCATACCCATGAATCTCATACACCCAATTCATTTTCTGTCAAAGTAGTGCCACTAAAAAGATTACAATAATGAGTGTTTTTTATCCATATAGACCCAATCCATATCTTGGTTGTAAAATATTTTGAGTCCAAATTTACACCTTAGAAAATTCGAGAACAATGATCCTCTTTTCATGTATATTCATGAACTGTTTCACCTATACCCATGATAATTCCTCACACCCAAATATTTATCTAAAATAAAGTCATATTATATGAACTATCAAACATGTTTTGGGTTATTTATCCAAACTTTGTTTGAAAATACGTAAAACAATGGTGTTTCCAAAAGTAAGTTTTTCTAAAGTTATGTTTACTAAACAAAAAATTTATTTTAGGTGATTCAAGGATTTTATTTATTAAAATATTGAATTGTGAGAGAACTCACCTACATCATGTTTTATCACACTATATAAACACAAATGAAATCTTTTTAAGGAATATAGAATCTAAAAAACACTCATGAGAAACATGAGGTCTGTAAGGCCGAATATCCATGAGAAAAATTTGGGAATAATTATTTTTATGGAATTCAACTAAGTCCAAACCTAAATTTGGATCCCCAAAAATTATCATTTGTAGTTTATTATTTAATTAATATCTCTTCACAAATATTCTTCTATTCTTTCAAACAATTTGAAAATGAGGTTAACCAGCAAAAAATCTTAGCCCATGGTGTGGTGTATTCATCCAATCCAGCTCGGTCATCCCACTAGAATAAGGTTAATCATTTATCAAACAAACAACCATATTAGGCCACCATGGGAAATTTATAACATGTTGATCATTTTTCAATTACCATGTTCCAATAAATATATTCATTCCATTTTTAACTAGTCTGTCTGTATCGCTCTCTACTCAACATTTCGAATCCCATGTGTTTACAATGATACACCCAATTCTATAGTGGTGTACATTTTTTATAGGCATACTCCAGGTAATCCAAACCCTTGCCCATGTCCAATAATTTGGTGTGGTGGATTCTTCCCACATAGTCAACTCTCTAAATAAATAGTTTCACATGACCAAACCCACATTAAGAACTATGGAATCCACCATTCCAAATACTATGGAATGGAAAACATATATTTATTGAACCATAGTTTCTTACTACCCACACATCATATCTGTCTAAAGACTGGCATGAGATTCCAAGATAGAATTACAAACCGTAATTCCAAAAATATGAGGTGTTATAATAGATTTAAAATATTGATTGAAGGTTTTAGATATCCATTTATAGAATGTATTAGTTTTCAAAAAAAATGATGTTGATAATTTTTGGTAAACATATTTTTAGTCTAATAATTTTAAGTCTAAAGAAAATAATTTCTCAAAAATACTCATATGTAGAAATCCATGTTATATTAAAAATATTGGGGTTTCTTAGATCATTTAATAGTATATTTCATTGTAAATGTATCATTTCTTTCATCGTATGATAATAAATACATCCATAGTGATGTGAGAGAATAAAGGATTGGATTCTTGTGATGAATATACAACAAATACATAAGAGTTATTTGGAAATATATCTCCCATTCCATGAAATATACTAAGGATTGATATTACTTATGTTTAAATCATAGAAGGTTGATATCAAATTAAAAAAGTATAAATAAAAAATATAGAAGTTATAATAATCAAATGGAACATTGGAAAGAAAAACTAGATGGGTTATTAGTTATTGGATTAATGATAATACTAGTTATTAAGGGGATAAAAACTATTCATTTTTAGATCACATTGATCTAGATTCATAGTTAGGGTAAGGTAATATTTAAAATTAAACTTATTATATCCCATGGTTCCAATATATATATATATATATATATATATATCAAGTGTGTTGTTTCATATGATTTTTCATTGATAGAGGTTTTAGTAATGGTTTGATACAATATTTTTTGATTTGTAATGATTTAAAATATTTACTAAGGTAAAATAGTTAATACTCAGTGATATCTGATCTGGAAAAATTTATTCCAAAGGGTTTCATCGTTCTGAGTAGAATAATCACAAAAAATGAGGTATGACATACCTTTATAGCCCTATCAAAATAAAATCATGAATATAATTTGAGATCTAGTGGAATTAAAATTTGTTTGCAGTTAACTCCATAAAAAGTGTGAGTCTGTTGGAGTTGGTTCCATAGAAAGAACAAATATTTTAATTTCAAATACATATTTACTAAAAAACTGAATAGTAACAAATAGTTTATCACATGGTATTTTTTAATTTATACAACATCAATGTGATAATGTATTTAAATTATATTTCACATCTAATGGTCAGAGCAGTTCCCTAATATAATGAGATCATTGAAGTGTTTGAAAAATATTCTAAAATATATATTCTTTGGTTGGATAAAATCTATATGATTATACATAGATGATACTGGCTATCAAGAATAAGGTTCTAATAATTTATTGATACTTATTCTGATAAAATTCTCACCTATAAATCTCCAACAAAAGAGTTTATGGGAACGTTCTTTTGAATAGTAATTCCACAGGTTATATGTGTCATTGGATAATATTATCTAAAAATATATGTATTGGTCTTTATTATTGAGACTATTATTAATATATTTAATGGTACATATACTTAGTTTAATTAATGAAAATTTTTATAGAAAATTATCATGATGATGAAGGATATATTGGGTGTGCCACATATCATTTGATATTAATGAATAAGTCAATATAGGATTTTTTACATATTATTATTACAAGTAGATTTCTCTAGACATTAACTTCATTATCTATCAAATACATGATGTTTCTCCATATAATAATCTATATCTTTACCCTAGTTTTTCTACTACAATGTAGAAATAGACCTGAATGATCAAACACTAAGTGAATCCAAAATCTCTATAAAATATTAAACTTTTTTCTTAGATTGGGATATACTTTTGTAAATGTGGGTTTTCTATTAGTAAATTACTTCCAATAGATATGTATATATCGATGAAATGATGAAAATAACTCTATCATTAAATATTATTATGACTAATGAAATAGTTCAGTATCAATTATAATAATAAAAATAGAAAATATGTATATATTAGTCAAAAAATTCAGGAAAAGATTCATGAAATAGATTTATGTGTTGATAATTATATAAAAAATTTTCTTTTTTTTATTATAACTTATACCAATAATTAGTATATTTTTAAAATTATATTTTAAATAAATTATTTTATATCTGTATTCCAATATTTATTCTTAAAATTTCATATTATATTTATTAATTTAATTATATATAAAATATCTAATATATAATAATTATAAAATAAACTTATAGGAAACTCTATCAAAGTGAAGATTTATTTAAAAAAATTGTTCAATCATAATTAAAAAAAAGTTTAAACAAGTTCAAAATCAAAGAGATTTTACACGAAACATCAACAACATTCTTCTGTAATATGTTTCTCTAAAAATAATTTTTCATTGTCATGGTTCACAAATGAAGTAGTATCTATGATTATTGTAATCAGATTAATCATTAATATTACATGCTTCCCCAGGTCTATTCTGTGTTGCAATTTCACCACCTATGAGTCTCTATTGCGACATCCACATCTCATGAATGATAAAAATCTAGCACTTCCATGATTCCCATGATCACCTTCCAACCATATATTTTAGTAAAATATATTCAAAATGTCAAGGAACTATACTATTTTGTTGCCACTCAATCATGAAATGGCCACAAAGATAGTTATCACCAATACCAAGCCACATTAGTAACATTAGATAGGACATCCCTAATTTAAAATCCATATGGTTAGTAGTAGATTATCATCCCCTGTCACATAACAAATCCCATTTTATAAATTTATTGATGGATGTAGTTAACCCCAAATATCAAACTAATAAAAAAAATACCACAATAAATAATAAAATTAATTATTAATTATTTTATAATAGTTATAACAATAAATTATTTTTCAAATAAAAGAACAACAATTAAAATTTTTATAATGTACCTATACAAGTTCATGAAAATATAATCTTGTAAAAGAATAATTTAGACTAAAAATACTTATGGATAGAGATTGTATTGGATAAAAAATATTAATACTCTCAAAGTCAGAAATATCCAAAATTATATAAGTACTCTCAATATTGATGACAATGAATTGAATTATGAAGAAAAAACAATTTCATTTCATAAATGTAATGTTGGGATATCCCACTCTTGAAATTAGAAGTATTATTTCTTATTTATTATCAAAGAAGTGATAATAGATATCATTATTCATATTGTCATTGAACCACATATTGAACTGCAATATACTAGAATGAAAATAAGGGATGGTTTTCACTATAGACAGAATGTTGCATTCCAATACTAAAAGTAATCTAAATGGGATTCTATAAAAATAATTTTTATAATTTACATATAATAACATATATAATATATTATATAAAAACCAAATCCTTACAATAACAGGATATTATTGAAAACTAACATATGTGTAGAATATCATATGTGACAATATGTTTTAAATTTGATTGGTACATGAAAAATAGAATCCATGATTTAGAAATATGTGTGTTGATGAAAATAAAATTTATTAAAAATCATATATAAAACATTAACATTTAGAGAAGTGTAAATACATAATGTTTTTACGAACAGAAAATAGAAGATTATAGAATAAGAGCAATGAGTTTTGTTTTTTTAGATGATATGGACATAATAGGACATGGTTACCACATGAATTATACCATTAATATTGAATATTTTATAACTATATTTTTTAAATATGATTTATATGAACATAATAAAAAAATTAGAAAAAAGAATTTGAGAAATTATAGGAACAATTATCTTTTCTAACCGAAATCTATGCCTCACCTAATTTCAACCACCCACACATAAAAATAGATCTTTAATACCGACTAATTCTCACAATATATCATATTTTATAGTGATATTAATCATGGAACACATAATCCCAATACTATTGATTTCATTAGAGCACCCTTATATGCTTCAAAAAGAACCTAACCTGAGATCCCTCTATTACCTTAGACAGCCACTATCATCAGTGGTGTGTTGAGAACCCATATGAGATCATTATTTATTAACATCCAACTCTAAAATTTGATATTGTAGCCTGAACTAGAATCAAAATCACAATAAAGGTGTAAACATTACCAACTAGTAGAAATATATTTCTTATAAAAAGTTGTCAATGTATGACCAAAACATGCATAAAAATCCATCTATCGAAAAGTATATTAGAACTAGTTAGACCCCCATTTCACTACAAATCCATATAATGTAGAATTAATGAGGATACATAGAAAAATTTATAAAATAGAAATCCTCAGAGAATGGATTCCTTCTGATGTCTATCAAAAAATGATAATTGTTGTGCACAAAAATGGGTAAAATTAGACTGAATTGGGTCTCATCAATGGGGTTCTTAAAAGGCCTAAAATGAAAAATGTTCCAAACAAAATACATTCCTAGCTTCATAAATATGTGTCCAGTCCAAGGATAATCAATTTTTATTAAATTTCTTACATTTTATAAAATAAAAAATTTCAGGCACTATAATTTTATATGGGTATTAAAAAATAAAAAGTCACTGCAATTTTACTACAAGAAAAAAAAAATCATATTTAAATCAATAATAATTAATATTTCTAATTTTATTAAATTATCCAATTAATTACTAGAAACTATTTAGAACACTGGATATTTTATTTCCATGTATCAATAATAGATTCATTTTTTGAATATATTTCATTTCACTTAAATTCCATGTGAAATTTCATAAATAATATATATCATTCTACACAATTTTATTCAATTTTTAATAATATGTTTTTTTATAATATAAAATAAAATCAAGACATCACAAAAATAAAATGTAAATTTTATTTCATATATTAGTCTTCAAATTTCATGTATTATTAAAACTTTCACTCAAAAAAATCAAGCCAAATTGATTTTTTCATTTGGATGACACTAAGATTATATAGATAAATAATATAAATTTAACCTAAGATTTTTCATTAATTGTGTTGATATATTTAGATAAATAAAAAAATTAAAGGTAATAGAAGTTACTAATAATGTATTGGTTATCCTCTTGTTACAAAAAATGTACTTTTTTACTCCAGTTTAA
This sequence comes from Viscum album, assembly GCA_963277665.1. NCBI lineage: Eukaryota > Viridiplantae > Streptophyta > Magnoliopsida > Santalales > Viscaceae > Viscum > Viscum album. Next base: position 434,434,055 of record OY728141.1, on the reverse strand, counting down.
TTTTAAAAATAATGTGTTTGTTAATTTACATATATTTAATAGAATGTGTTGTAATATATTTATTTTTGATTTGAATATTTAATATTTAATGGAATAAAAAAATTAAACACATTTAATTAAATAAGGGAAATCAAAAAATAATTATATAGAGTACCATAATAAAATATAGTAATAATATAAATAGAATAGATTGAATCATAATAGAGTAATTGAAAAAAAATATTGATACTTGATATATGAAAAGTAAGTTTAAAATATAAAAATCACAGAGGATGACTTGAAGTTTATAGAGATTTTATTTATAAAAATAAATAGAGGGACCAAAATCAACCAATATGAACCACACTATACACCTATTGGGATTAGTCATGATAATTAGAGGTAACATAGATAAATAAATAAATAAATTCCATGAAATGGATTATGATAAATAATAGTATACACAAAAAATGGCAGATTAATAAACTAATAATCCCTCCCAAGAGTGTCATGATTTCCAAAAAATATAATTCAATAAGATCAAAAAAGGAAACCTAAATAGGAATAAAAAAGAGGCAATGGAAAACCACAAAATTCATTATAATTCATTCACTATCAGCTCAAAATATTTATCAGAATCACTTCATAGGAAATAATATTCTTGATTTTTCACAATTTTTATCAATTCATAGATCCAACAAATAATCTAAAAATAGGTATTGAAATGATGTTTTTATGAGACATTCTAACTATCTTGTACAGATTCATTGGTTAAGCATAGGGGTTTATTTGTTTCATATTTATATTTCCCAAAATACACTCAACTACTATGGTATTATAAAGTTGAATTCTATGGTAAAACCCATAAAGAAATATTGAGAGAAAGAAACCAAGAGGTAAGAACCTTTTGGGAAGGATTCCTACAAATCTTTCATTTGTGTTTTTGTTTTCTAAAAATATGTATCTTTAGTTTTAATATGAATAAATGATGGGTTGAAGGTCAACTTTTGGGGTTAGGTATAAGATAATCCTTATTCTATCTTGAAATAGACATATTTATTAGGATAAAAAGTAGTTTAAATGTCACAAATTGATCTTGTTTCATCAAATTGGATCTAACTAATATGGAAACTACTCCCTTTTCTGAAGATTGTGGACATACTAAGTGTATAATGATTAGTTTCTAGGGATAAATAATCACATGCTATTGGTTATAGCATTTTCAACTCTGATTAGGTTAAGGATCCATCATTTGGAACCTCTAATGGGTAGAGTAGATTCAAAATAATTACATTTATAGTGTTTTTTAACCAATTTACTATCCATAGGGTTACCATGATTTTATTCACTGATTCATTTCATTTAATGCTACCCTTACTCTTGACCCCAACCCAATGGGGATTAGACTTGTAAATCGTATCAAATGAATACTGGAAAATGGGTAACATGTTCAAAATAATTAATAGATATTTAAAAAAGTAATAATTTATGAATTGAAATCATATTAAATAAATCAAATACTAACTTGAATAAATAAATAGTTATCAATGTTGTGTATGTTTAAGATTGATTGAAAAACAGAATTGGGCACAAGTGTTAGACCACAACATGTAAAGAATGAGTCTTGTAATAGAAAGGAGAAACAACATAATGTTTAAGTCAATATAATAAATCAATATAAATGACCATTAAATAAAATGGGAATTAAAAATATAGGAAATATGGAAAATGTTTTGAACGTCAGAGCCCTTATGTGTATCATGGTCACTGTATATATATAAACCTAAAAAGTTATAAGTTGTATTAATGGTTCATAGAATTTATATTATTTAAGTGGAATTTGTATAAATTCATTAATGGAGTGTAATTTTCTTTCAAATCATATACTTTATATCCTCATTAATAACCAAGTATCCTGGATCTCTAGATTTAATGGCATGTATCCTTGAAATCAATTAGGTTTCAAACTTTTCAAAACATGTATTTATCTCACACCATTATTCTCATTAGAAATGATATTTAACTCTTTATTAACATTTAATATATATTCATATCATGTACTATGTTCAAATCCATTAATTTTTATACACATATTGGCATTTGTCTCACATGTGGTTTTATCAAGGAGTACACACCCTATACATTAGATTCACGGCATGTATTGGTTCTTACATCTCCAATCTGTAAAGACAAATAAAAAAATTAATCATGGGGTATTAAAAAATAAAGGACACAAGTATCTAAGGTGGAGGATAGTTTGGTAGATGATAAAAATTTATCTTAAAAATATGGGGTAAGATCTACATTATAATGCATTATTATCAGGAAAATTGCAATGAAGTAAATCTGTTTAGAAAAAAATTTATTCGTGCTCTAAACTGATTATTGTGAGTCCATGAATATATCAAGAATATATAAATAATTTTCAATGTTTTTTTATTTAGTTTTTGAAAATTTTGTTTACAATAGTTCTCACAATTATTGCCAAACCACATAAGATCCATCATAAGATCCATCGGGCTTGTAATGGTGATTTTTGACATTCCTAACACACAACCCATTTTCTATTTTTTAATTATTTTTTATTTCTTCCTTTTAACAAAACTTTTAAAAAACGTAAAATGTATACAAAGAAAATTTCGAAGGCAATCATGAACCAGGTCATATCAATCTTATGAAAATTCCCCTATAAGTACTTTTGGTATTGAACAACCTATGCATCAAAAAGATGAAAACTCCCACACCCTTGATCTAAATAAAATCATGTATAGTTCCAAAAGTTGGGTATGAAGGTATAATAGACTTAAAAAAAATCTATCCTTAATAGTTTATTCATGGATACTACATAATAAATAAGGATAAATGTATAAGTCATTCTCAAGATAAATGGATCTAAAAAGTTTTCATCAATCATTTTAATAGTGTATATGTTCTATCATAGCCTCAATAAGATTACAATGCATGTTTTTATAGGTTTACATGCCCTAATCCTTTCTTAAGAAATACGATCCGAAAATAATTTGATAATGTAGGTCTAGAAACCTCTCAATATTAGATATTTAAAATAGGGGAATCACTTCCAGAATATTTTACAATAATAATTCAATAAAAATAAATTGAATGAATCTAGAATTTGAATTAAATTACTCAACTCAGAAATTAGGATAAAAATTCTAAACATAATTAAAAATGGATTTGAAAAATTTCAAATCAAACATTGTATTTTATTTAAATGAGTGTAATTATATTTCAATTTATTACATTCTATCAATGAAAAATGTCTCCTATAATAATTAATTTAAGTAATTATTCAAGTTTATATATAATAAATCAAAAAAATGGTACCCCACCCCCACATATAATGATATAGTTTCCACACTATTCTTGGAAGTGACTTGGGAGAGACAGAAATAAAATTATAGAAATATTGAAATGGAAATTTCGAATTTAAAATTATGCATCGATATCTCCCAATAATTAAATTAATTCCATGGGGAATCTTTTTGGATTTTGATTGGAAATCATGATACCTAAAAAATTAAAAACACAAAATTATTTCACTAGATAAACCGTTAGTACATGACGGTTAATCAATATATTTGTCAGAAAATAGTATGATCACACAGTAAATTGTATGGTAATGTTGATCAAGTAAATGAATGAAATTACTACAATTAATTTTTGTATGACCAATGAAAATAATTTTATAGAAAATAAAAAAATTCCTAAGAAAAAAATGAAAGAATAGAAACAAAAAAATATGGGTTTTCTCCCATAAAGTTATAAATGAACCATTATTATCCAAACAGATAGAAAAATATCATATATAATCTAAATAAAGGGAACAACCTTCTTTAAATGGTTCATGATAATTTTTTAGTCTATGTCCATTGACCTTTAACAGTGGTCCTTCGCATTATTTAATTTCAATTTCCCCATAGGGGAACACTTTCAAAACTATAAAGGGACCCATCCATTGTGATTTTTTCATTTCAAGGAATATTTTAATTGGGAAATTAAAAACATTTAATTTATCATATATTCAGAAGATTCCCCATTCAATTCATTGGTCATACCATTTCTTTGTTTTTTTCCTTATAAAAACAAGAATTGTCATAAAAATCCCTTCTGATCTCTTCTAGATCATTCATTTACAGAATTATAACTTCACCATGTCTATAAGAATTCATATTTAGTTTCCTAATTTCTTAATAAGGTCGACTATCTAAATCAACTAGAATGTGACAAGGAAACCCATAAATAAGACATAAGAGAGTAGTGTTAATTGGTGTTTTATATTTTGTGCAATATTCCCAAATAAAGTCATCCAATTTGAGATTGTAGTCCTTTATTACTACAAAAACTACCTTTTAGAATTTTATTATTCTCCCTATTAGACAGTTCAACTTGTCTACTTATTTGTGGGTGGTAGGGGTTCCAATGTTATAATGGATCCCATACTTTCCGAGAAATCCTTTCATGGAATTATTTGTAATGTGAGTTCTCCTATTAAAAATACAAAATTGGTGAAATACAAATCCTGATAAAAACTTTTTCTTAAGAATATCATGACCACACTAGTTTTTTAGTGGTTGGTGGCCTCAATATCCACCCACATTGAAATGTAATCCATGTTGATAGGGATGTAATATTTTCCATGAGAATTTGTGAATATAGCGATATTATCAACTCCACGTGTGTTAATGATTACAACTTCTAGAATGGGATTCTATGTAAATATTTTCTTCTTTGGATGGTGCATATTTACTAGAACTGATCACAATAATGAATGAAAGTCCTTACATCCTGATAGAGTGTGGGACAGAATAGTCCACATCGAAGTATTTAAGCCAGGGTGCAACTAGTCCACTAATTTTCACTTTTGGGTGACTTGTGACACATATCTAGTACCCTTGTAACATTCTCTTCCAGTATTAAATGTCACATTAAGCTATCAATAAAATTCTTAAATAGTAGTGGTTCATCCCAGTAATATTGTTAAGCCTCAACTAAAAATATCTAATTTTTTTGGATAAGTGTGGGGTAATGTTTTCCTTGTAAAATTTATTTTTCAATATCAGAAAACCAATGTTGGGAATGTGTTTCTATTTTAAGTATCTTTTCATCAGGTAAGTCCCCGGAAATTATTATATTTTCATTATCTAGAATTATTTGAAGTGGAAGTCTTGATAAGTGATCATTGGTCAAATTTTTACTCCATTTTCTTTCCTTAATGATGATTTCAAATTATTTCATTAGTAGGATCCAACTTACTAATCATTGTTTAGACTCAATTTTTACCAATAGGTATTTAAGTGAAGATTGATCTATATATACCAATACTTTCAAATGAACAATGTATGAGTGGAACTTTTCCAAAGCATAAACAACTACCATAAACTATTTTTCTTTGGTTGTTTAATTGACCTAAGATTAATTTTTTGTGTGAATGGAATAATAAATTGGGAATAAGAGATTTTCAACTCTCTCTCCTAAAACAACACCAACATAAAAACCAATGAAATCACAAATTAAATTAAAATCATTATGAAATTCAAGTTATATTGTAATAAGAGAATACACCATGCTATTATTTAGAGTTTTGAACATCTAGTGAAACTATTCAGTGAAGATGAAAGAATTTCCTTTGATATATGGTGTGTCACTGGGTGAGCTATTTTTGAAAATTATTGGCCAAAATGGTGATAAAATCCCACATAGCCCAGAAAACTCATTATACCATTCACTTTCATGTGTTTGGGTATATCCTTAATCAACATAATATTTATAGGATCAACTTCCATTCCATTCTATGATAACTTATGTACAAGTACTATGCATCTATTGACTATAAGATGACACTAACAGTTTTATCATTAAGAAAATCTCTTCATTATATTACAGAAATATGTATATATTATTTATGTAAACATTTAAGGATCTTCCATATATTGATAAAACATCCATGAAAATATATGGTAATTACACCTACATATCATGTAATAATTTTGTTATGAACTATTGAAATTTTATCAGTGCATTGCACATTCCAAATGAAATCCATCTTCAGGAATATGTCCCATAAGTACATGTGAATTTGGTTTTGGAGTAATCTACTAGGTCGATTGTAATTTTATTATATATGTAATATCTAAAAATAAAAATAATAATTTATTCTTGAATAGTGTCCCTATCATTTGTTCCATAAAAAGAAGTGAAAAATTATACTTTCATGTCTCCATGTTGATATTTTGATAAAAAACACACTCTCCACCTAGTGATGGTTTGAGTTGAGATTAACTCATCTTTGATATTTTCAGCAATAGTCAAGCCACCTTTATTTTGGATGACTTCTAGTGGGTTAACCCATTAACTATTTGAGATCGAGAATATTATACCAGCATCATGAAGCATTATAACTTCCTTTTTACTATCACTTTCATTGATGGGGTGATTGACTTGTGGGGTTGACATTTGGGTTTAGTACCTTACTCTAATAGAATATTATGGGTGAATATTGAAGGGATGATCTCTTTAATGTTATCCCCTCCCCAATAAAATGGATTATTGTACCTTTCTTGGATGTCAGTGAGTTTTTCTTGAATATTTGAGTCATTTTTGAATTGATAATGACTGGAAGTGCAGCTATTGTTTCTAATAAAGAACATTTTAGTGTTTAAAACGAAGGATTCAATCCTAGAATCAGTGATCTGTAAATAAGGGTACGAATGATTGGATGGTATTCCGGTTGAGAGGCTTAGTGTAATTTATTACCAATTTTTAACTAAATTCACCTTTATCCAAAGGGAGGGTTTCTCCTTCCCCATCACTATTCATATAATAATTTTCCTTATCAGTAAGAAATATGGATTCATTATATAATAATTAACCTCTTTTTTTATAAGATTTTACTAAGTCCAAAAAAATTCTCTACACCAACTGAAAATATAAAACATCCTTGGTTAAAATTAATCAATCCATTCCCAGAGGTGAGAAATAGTCTCTATAGGATGATATTAATGTCTCTATCTTACATTAGGTCCAAGATAAATAATTCTGTAAGAAATAAGAATTTTCCAATAATGACTAAGACTTCCCCAAGAAGTCCTTGAGGGTACTTAACAGATTGCTCAACCAGATGATCTGCCACTCTAATTGGTTTCAATTAATGATAGGCATTAAAATGATACTTGTTATAATATTTCAAAAAGTATCTTTTTAAACTTCTCATTCCTATTGTACATGATATAGATAAACAATCAAGGTATCACAACGTAGGTGGAATCTTCTGTTGAAAAATTTTGTAGGATTCATCATTTAACAAGATAACACCTAGATCCTCCATTTTCCTTTTTTATATTAGTTTAATTCTATTAAAACATGTAATAAGTAGTAATATATGAAATCACTTATAAAAAGGTGCTTTTATGTGTAATTTATTAAACATATATAAAAACATTTTTATTATCCCTCTATTTTGGCTTGTCTCTTCTTATTTGGAAATGGGATTGAGGTTTTGTATGGTGGTGGTCCTAAATAGACATCTTCCTTTTCATGTTTCCATTAAACTGAAGAATTTGAAAATTTCTATGATTTCATGACTATCATTATTTATTCATTTATTTTAATATTTATGGATGATTGAATAATGTTTTTTAGGCTCTCCAAGTTGTTATTTCTCACCTCTGCATGGCCACATAAAATCCATTATTTTTCTACCTCAAAGGACCATATCATTTTCCTCCTCTCTCTAATGTGTCTCAATATTACTGGTAATCATACATAGTAATTGATCTATGAATGATCTTGAGAACTAATGAATATGTTTCTCAAGTATATATAGTGATGCCCTTTGGTTTTTAATTTAATTCAGTTGGGTTTTCATACTCTAATCATTATTTTATAAAATTTAGTGAGATGTTTCTCAGCATTTAATTATATATGTGGGGATTGTTGTGGTGGATTCAACATTGTTTGATGAAACGTTTTTTCTGAGTGGTTGGATGATGTTGAGCTCTATGGGAAAATGGTTGTTTTTGAAATTGTTGATGTAGTTAATGAGTTGAAATCTGATTAGGGTATCCGGGTTTTTTTAGATTGCACGGTTGAATTTTTCCATTCATTTATTGAAAATAATCATGATTTTTGTTTTTGTGTCTTTTGATCCAGTCTTTTTTGATAGTATTGTAGCTGTTATAGTGGGGTTTCAAAAAATTCTATTTTCTTTATGGTAATTGATGTAGTTACCATCTTGGTGTTGCATATTTTCTATAATAATCTTGAAGTCTTGATATAGGTGTGTGTCTATAAAAATTTCTTATTACAGTATATCAATAACATAGGTTGGATTGGTGGCGGTGGAGAAGGTAGATGAAATGATTCAAGCTTCATCATCAAGGATTCAACTTGTGCTACGAGGAAGGTGTTTTATTCCACTTGATGTATTCCATGTTGAGATATCCCTCTATAACTATTCTACACACTATAATTGTTGAGAATTTCATGTGACAATTATCTTCTAGTTTTAGGTGTCTTGAATATGATACTCCCTTAATTGGTGCCATTGAATATTATGTGTGAATCTGGTTAGAGTCATTGGTAGAAATTGTGTAGCTGGATCCACACATTGAGTCTGTGACGTGGTCAAATTTTATTCAGTTCCTTAAAATGGTCTCGTTATTCTCAATCTAACTATCTATCTACCTCATTCAAATTTTGTCTTCTATTCCATGGATTCAAGGTTTTGAATTGGTGGGAAATAGTTTTCAAGGATTTTTTTTCTAAATCATCAAAATTGATTATAGTCTTAGGAGAAAGAACTTTATTCCAATCAATGGCTCATTCATTCATGTAGAAAGGGATGAATCATAGTCTATTGGAATCAGGTGATATTCCATGGTTATAAAAGGTATCACAGACCTCTATGAAATTTGAAATGTTCTTATGGGGATCTTCACTTTTATGTCCACTAAAATACACCATGTTCTAGATTATATCGATGATTATAGTTTTCATTTAGAATTATTTCTCCAAAATAAGTATATGGACAATGTTGTTTTTATCAACATTAATAAACATCATGTAATACTCCATAATGGTGTGATCCTTCATCACTAATCGCCCATCCTGATCTTCATGTTTCACTTTTTAGTGGTTTCTCTAGTATGGTGGTGCATGATTTTTGTGTTCATCTATGAAGAAACATCAATATGTGGTTAAAATATTCTCTATCTTGTTATCAAATGAATGTTATTTTGAGTTTAAGGATCCATGATCGAGTCTGAGGGACCTGACACATGCTCTAGCTGTGAAAAGAGCAGAAAAAATATCTAGTCTATATTCTAAAATTGTAAAATGAAAAAGTGGAATGAAAAGGATGAAATGGGGTAGGTGAGGTAATATAAGGATCATATCAAAGGTCACAATTCATAGACATGGTAGTCCTTGGAAATAGTTCCAAAATGTAATAGACCCACACAAATTCATTTATTTTACCATGGAATTGATCAGATTAAAATTTATATTTTTTAAACTACACTCAACAATTATTTCACAGTATAGTGGTAGTCTGGGGTTGAACCCATAGGGATAGCTTGTATGAAAGCAACCCAGTGGTGAAAACCATTTGGGTAGCAGTCCTCAAAATATCTATTTTTTTGTTTGGGAATTCTAAAAATATATAGTATTTTTTATAATACTATTAAAGGAATGGTTTGGTGTCAAATTAAGGGTTTAGGTTTAAGATAATTTTAATTCTAACTTTGGATAGACTAATGGCTTAGGTTGTAAATTAGTGAAATGGTAACCAATAGATCCTGATCCAACCATTTGGATCTACCTATTCTAGAAAATACACCACTTTCAACCTAAGTTCAAGATGTATAGATAATAGGAATAAATAATCATAGGATATTGGTTCTTTCTTACTCAACTACAATTAGTTCAAGGATCATTCATTTTGCACCACTGATGGTTGGGGTAGTTTCAAAATAATGATATTAAAAAAATTCATCTTAATTACTCTACATAGGGTTATTAAGTTTTGATGAATTGATTCCATAAATTTGAATCCACCATTACTTTGGACCCTAACCCTAGGTGGATTAATCATTATAAAAGTATTAAATAAAATACTTTAAATGGGAAACATGCTTCGCATAATGAGTAAAAAAACTACATCAACCCAAACCACAATTGAAATCTTCTAAAATAAATAAATTACAAACTTGAATTAATAAAAAATTTAGAATTCAACAACATTTGAATTTTGAATGGAAAATGGAATTTGATTCAAGTGTTGGAGAACAATGCGCAAAGAAAGGGTATTGGAATCAAAAGAAGAAACAATGTAATATTTAAAATAATAAAACAAAAGTAATAGAAATAAAATTTAATGGAAACAACAAAGAAACATATAAGAAAATATGAAAAGGGTTCAGATGTCAAATATTCTATGAACATTGGGGTCAATGCATAATTATGGACCTCAAAAGTAATATAAGATGTAATTGGTTCTCATCGTGTATATGATTTAAGTGGGTTTTTCATAATGGATATAATGATAGATAATTGTTTTTCCTTCCATGTACTTTACATCTGCATTAATCAATGAATATCATAGATCCTTTTATTTCATTACTTGTATATTTAGCATCAATTAGGTTTCTAACTTTTCACGTTATGTGTTGAGTTCACATTTTGTATCTCATCAAATTTGAAATTCGAGTACTTTAAGACCAGTAATATGGATTCACATTATATACCTAGTTAACACCATGTATCAAATTATAAAACATGAAAAACAATGAGAGAAATATATAGATAACATCATATTTATCATATATTATTCAATGTAAGATCAAAATTGGGGGAACATGTTTTAGTAGTCACCTGAAATGGAGAAATGCCTTCTATTCAAGTGGAAGCACAAATCGACAGAATAATGAGAGACACCAAATGTTTTGAGGGAATGGATATACCTTATGTCACATTACTCACTTAAAATATAGATATTTCATCTATTTTAGTAGATGAATAAACTTAACACTACATGGAACAGTCGAGACTTGTAATGCACTACTGGAAAAATGGCATATACCCACGGTTCAAAACCGTGGGTATAGCCTCAAAAATCGTGGGTATAAGCTATACCCATGATTTTGGTAACTGTGGGCTGGAGTGGCATCGGTATAGTTCCCAGACCTATACCCATGATTTAACAAACCGTGGGGATAGATTTTTTGCCATGATGTCAAACCCTCTCCATGCTGTCAAAGCATTATGCCCACGGCTGTAAAACCGTGGGGATAAATTTTTTAAAAAAAAACATATGTAGATTTTGAACCCGTGACGTCTGGAATCCTGCACATTTAAGGTGCATAATTTTCTCCACTTAAACTACGACACTCACGCTTGCTTATATGTATATTTTTATGAATATATTATTTATGTACGAATTAGATAAAATAGGGCAGCGAGTTTCGGAAAAAATACAGCAGTGAGTTTCGAACTCGCGTCATCCATAAATAACCCAGCGTGCTTCTCCAACTCACCTACATAGAATTTAGAGTTATTAATTTGTATAAAAAAATATAATAAAACAAACCATGATTATAGGTTGGAAAACCGTGCGTATAGGTTTTCCCGCGAATTTGTTTTTGTGTCCTGCGGATTTTTTTTCACCATGGGAAAGCTATACCCACGGTTTTAAAAATATGGGTAATGGTCTTCGAAAAAAACCCTATACCCATGGTTTGGCCAAAACCGTGGGTATAGACCTTGAAAAAAAAACATATATCCATGGTTTTGACCAAAACCGTGGGTATAGGTGTTTATTTCTCCACGATTTTCTAAAATCGTGGGAATATGTCGTCTAAAAAACATACACTACTACAAAAACGGGCAAGCAAAGCGCTACCTTTATCAGCGCTAATCAAAAAGCGCTGATAAAGGATAATCTATATCAGCGCTATTTAAAAGCGCTGATAAAGGGATGATTTATCAGCGCTTTTCTAGCGCTGATAAAGGACAGGTTTTAACAGTGCTAGAAAAGCGCTGATAAATCCACCCTTTATCAGCACTTAAATTTTAGCGCTGATAAATGGGGAATTTATCAGCGCTTTTCTAGCACTGTTAAAACATGTATCCCATTTTATTAAAAGGAGGCTGATAGTATCCTCTTTTTTATCGTGCCCTAAGCTCTCGCGGGACTGTACCCTTGCAACTGCTTCCTCCCCCCGATCTTCCCTTTGCCCGACCTCCGCCGTACTCCTTCTCCTTCTTCTCGACCCTCTTCTGCGGATCTTCCTCCCTTCCGAACCCTACTCCTCCTCTTCAACGTTTGGCGGCTCCTCCCGTGCAACCCTACTCCAGCGGTCGCCTCTTCCAGGCAGCGCAGAAGGCTCCCTCACCTCTTTGGACTTCCAATTTCTTCACCCAAGGTATGTGGATGCCCTAAATATTGTTTTGCAGTGTAGGTTTTTATGTGGTTGTCATTTATTTGTCTCCTCTGCTTCCCCTCCTCCCTCTTTTCAGACTGAATCAATGTTATTCACTCTACTCCTGGTGATGATTTTTTTGCATATGTTTTCGCTTATTCGTTCTTCAAATCTGCTACTGCTGTGTGTTTTTTTGATTTGATTTTCCTTATGTTAGTAATGTTTATTTCTACTGCATCATGAATTTACTCCACTTTAACTTCAATTGGTTCTGTTACTGGTGTTGATAGTGAGTCACATTAGGGGGGGGATGGTTTGCATGGGGTGTGAGGGGGGGGGGGGGGGGCTGGTGTGTGCCGGGGTACGGGATGGGTAGGTTTGGTGTGTGCAGGAGGGGGGAGGGGAGGGGGCAAGGAGTGCAGGGGGAGGGGGGCAGGGAGTGCAGGGGGAGAGGGTTGTTTTGTTGTACAGGGTACAGGAGGGGGGAGGCTGGTGTGCCTGGGGGAGGGGGACAGAGGGTGCAGGGGGCTGAAATGTTTTGTGCAGGGGGGCTGAAATATTTGTGCGGGGGGGGGGGGGGGGGTCTGGGTTTTTTGTGCAGGGGTGTAGGAGGGGGGAGACTGTGCAGGGGGGAGGGGGCAGGGGGAGAGGGGTGTTGTGTTGTACAGGGTACAGGAGGGGGGGGGGGCTGGTGTGCCTGGGGGAGGGGGCAGAGGGTGCATGGGGAGGGTGCTGAAATTTTTGTGCAGGGGGGCTGGTTTTTTTGTGCAGCAGGCTGGTGCAGTGCAGGGGGTCCATCGGGTTGGGTCTAGGGGGGTTGGGTTTGAGTGGATGGTTCGGGTCCGTTGGGTTGGGATGGGTTGGATTGGTTTGGGTCGGGTTGGGTCGGGTTTACACATATAACCCGACCCAAATTGACCCGACCCTCGATGGGTTGGGTTGGGTTGGGTCCTTCGGGCATGCGACGGGTAACCCGACCCCACTGGGTCGGGTTGGGTCAGGTTGGTTGCTCCGGAAGCTTGTGACCCGACCCGACCCAACCTGAACTTTTTTGTTCAGGTCGGGCCTTGAAACACCTCCAACCCGACTCGACCCGACCCATGGACACCCCTAGTTTATATGATGCGCTATTGTGCTGTGTGGTGAACCTTCTGCATGTTGACTATAAAATGTAAAATTAATTTAGTAGATTATCATGTCTTAAATTGGTTAGTCATTGTGCACCAAACTTATTCTTTGGAGGTTGTATAACTTACTCAAATCACCCCCTTAGGGTGTGTTTCTTATAGGCCCATGACCCCTATTGATCTTTGGCTTGAAATTGAACCACCTTTGACATGTGTTGATATATCCCATGCCCATGGGTTTATTAAAGGGAATTAATGATATTTATGTGTAATGGATATACCCATGGACTACTTGATCACTTATAAATGAATTAAATAAAGTTTAATGGTAAGGCCATGTTCCTTAACCATTTTTAAACAATGTAGTGCTATTGATTATATACCTTGGACCCCATCTTACTAATTATCAGTTATAAGACTTAAATTTATCAAATTAATTGATAAAATGCAAGGGTGATATTCCTTAGACTTGACCATAATATGATATGGATGTGATTATATCATTATTACCTTCTTTAATGAATATGATGTTTCATTGATTATTTGGAATTAATAGACATGAACTTCCATATTGCTTATTCGAAATTAATGGAATTAACATTCTATATTGTTTGTTTGGAATTAATGGACATGGAGTTCTGTATTTCTTATTCATAATTAATGGACATGAAATTCCTTATTATTTATTTGGAATTAATGGACATGATGTTCCATATTTTTTATTCAAAATTAATGAAAAATATGCTCCTTATGGTTTACATGGAATTAATGGACACGACATTCGTTATTGTTCATTTGTAATTAATGGACATGATGTTCCATGTTGTTTATTCTGAATTAATGGCAATGAATAAAGATTGGATGGATGCTAATCGTTTGACAATAGAGTATGAGAACAGACTGAAAGAGTTCATCAAGTTTGCACAGTATCATGCAAAGGATCCTTCTCAACTCCTTTGTCCGTGTTTACGTTGTTGTTATTCTAGAATAATTACTCCAGAGGAGTTGGAAGAACATTTGATATGTCACGGAATAGATAGGAGTTATAAATGTTGGAATAAACACGGGGAAAAAGCGAATGTAGCTATTGGCTGGAATAAAATTGCATTTTATGGATCATCAGATATGATTACAAATATGGATAATGAAGAAGACCGTATAGAGGATGTGATTACATATATCAATGACGATGAAGATCGTATTGACGAAATGACAAGGACAGTTGAACATGAACTCCGTGATTGCCCAAAATTGTTTGAGAAGTTAAAGAGTTGTGCAAAGACGCCATTGTATGCTGGTTGCACTAAATATACTGCATTGTCAGCTGTACTGAAGTTGTATAAATTGAAATCAGGCAACGGATGGAGTGATGTCAGTTTCACGGAACTACTTGCTCTTTTGAATGACATGCTTCCAGAAGATAATGAGCTCCCAAGACGAACATATGAAGCTAAACAAATGCTACACTCGATGGGTATGATTTCTGAAAGAATACATGCCTGCCCGAAAGACTGTATATTGTTTCGCAAGGAGAACAAATCACTTACAGAATTCCCAAAGTGTGGTGCTTCTCGATACAAGAAAGATGAACGCAGTCCTACGAAAGTTGTATGGTACTTTCCAATCATTCCAAGTTTTATGCGTCTATATGGAAGTGAAGAAAATGCAAGACAATTGTCGTGGCATGCAAATAAAAGAAATAAAGATGGAAAATTACGTCACCCGGCCGACTCTCCTCAATGGAAGAGAATTGATCATGAGTATCCTGAATTTGGAAATGAGTCGAGAAACCTGCGTCTTGCGTTATCTACCGATGGAGTGAATCCTTTTGGTTTTCAAACCAGAACTCATAGTACTTGGCCTGTTATGATGGTAAATTATAACTTGCCACCCTGGTTATGCATGAAACGGAAATTCATTATGTTATCTTTTCTTATATCAGGACCAAAACAACCAGGTAACGATATTGATGTATATTTGGCTCCCTTGATCGATGATTTGAAGTTACTGTGGGATTCAGGTGTTATGTTGTATGATTCTTATGAAAAAGAATACTTCACGTTGAGAGCGTTGTTGTATGGGACGATAAATGATTTCCCTGCTTATGGAAATTTGTCAGGCTATAGCATTAAAGGAAGTCAAGGGTGTCCTGTGTGCGAAGAAGATACAGAATCAATTAGGTTGAAACATTCATCCAAATTTGTGTTTCTAGGACATCGTAGATTTCTACCCCGTCGACATAAGTACCGATCATGGACGACATCATTCAATGGGAGTTCAGAACAACGCAAAACACCGTCTCCACTAACAGGTGATCAGCTGTTTGAGAAAGTAAAAGACGTGAACACTGTTTTTGGTAAACCATTTTCGAAAAACCTTACGAAAATCGGTTGGAAAAAGAGATCAATTTTTTTTGAATTACCATACTGGAAATGTCTGTACGTCAGAAATTTTATTGATGTGATGCATGTGGAAAAAAATGTATGTGACAGTGTTATAGGAACGTTGCTAAATGCTCCTGGCAAAACAAAGGATGGAATTAAGGCAAGGTTGGACATGGTTGACATGGGAATAAGAGAAGAGTTGGCTCCCGTGAAGGGTGAAAATTGAACGTTTCTTCCTCCAGTTGCGTACACTCTTTCTAGGGATGAGAGATATCAGTTTTGCAACTTCTTCAATGATGTAAAGGTTCCAGAGGGATATTCATCAAATATAAAAAACATTGTGTCAATGAATGATTTGAAGTTAAAAGGTTTGAAATCACATGACTGCCATGTTTTGATGCAAGATTTAATTCCTATAGCTTTACGTTGCATTTTGCCCAAGAATGTTCTTCATACGTTAAGCAAACTTTGTTTCTTCTTCAAAGATATATGCAGAAAAGTTTTAGACCCGGCGATATTGCCAGCTATGGAAAAAGAAATTGTCATCATATTATGTGAATTAGAAATGTTCTTCCCTCCAACATTCTTTGATATGATGGTTCATTTGATGGTTCATTTGGTGAGAGAGGTTCGGCTTTGTGGTCCTGTGCACTATAGATGGATGTACCCCGTTGAACGGTATATGAAGATTTTGAAAGGGTATATCAAAAATCGTAGTCGGCCAGATGGTTGTATTGTGGAGCGATATATTGTTGAGGAAGCCATTGAATTCTGTACCGAATACCTATCTGATGTGGAAAGCATTGGTCTGCTGAAATCTCGTCACACTGGACGCATTGAGGGTGAGGGAATTTCTGGAAGAGATGTTGTGACAATCAATATTACTGATCGGGAGCAGGCCCACCTTTATGTTTTGCATAACAGTTGGGAGGTTGCTCCATATATTGAAACCCACAAAGAAATTTTTAGGCAGTTGAATCCATCAAGGGCTGGAAAATGGATAGAAAATACACATAATCACCAGTTTATAGGATGGTTTCGAGACCATATTTTTAAGGAGTTAGATGAAAATCCGAATTCAATTTCAGAACGACTTCGATGGCTAGCTGTCGGACCAAGCGTGTATGTATTATCTTACAATGGTTATGTAATTAATGGTTATACATTCTATACAGATAAACATGATGAAGACAGTACCATGAAAAATAGTGGAGGAACACTTGTGGCTGAAGCGATGCATGTTTCTGGTAGTAAGGATAGAAATCCAATTTTTGCGAATATGTCATACTTTGGCATTATCAAAAGAATATGGGAGTTGGATTATACGACATTCCAATTGCCTATTTTTCAATGCAACTGGGTTGATAACAAAAATGGTGTTAAAATAGATGAATTGGGATTTGTGAAAGTTGATTTCAGTAAATAAGGGTACAAAGATGAACAATTTATAATGGCATCACAAGCGGTACAAGTATTTTATGTTCCAGACCCCGCAAACCGAAAGTGGTCGATTGTTCTGTTATCGTCCAAAACTACTGAAGGGTCTGATGAAAATTCAATTGAGGATGATCCTTTCAGTGGGAAGTCGTAATCATTTCGCAGTAGTCCCAATGAAGACGACGTTTTGTATGTTAGAGGAGACCATAATGAAGGGATTTGGATTATCGATAGAGGTGTCAAATCCATTCATCCATTGAAAAAAAAGAGTTCAATAAAAAGGTTATATTTTGTTTGTAATATAAATATTGTTATCTCATGTTATTATCTTATCATTATTGCATTTATGTAATCCAACATAAGTGTTAAAACATTTTTTGTAGATAATGACTTCTGCACGTTCTGGTGCTCCTAACCTCGAGGCTGAACAAGCCTCTCAAGCTGCTGCTGCTTCTGCTTCTGCTGCTGCTGCTTATGCTGCTACTACTGCTGAACAAGCCTCTCAAGCCTCTCAAGCCTCTCAATCTCAACATATTGTTGTTGGTACTGCTGCTGCTATTGGTTCTCCTATTGTTGAGGTCCAACAACCATCTGAACATGCTGATGCTAGGATTTTAGATGAAAACATTGATGATGCTGATATAGACGAAATGGTTGGGGATAAAGGAGCGACATCGCAGAAAAAATAGGTGCGTCGTAGTTTAACAGTGTTGGATAATGTTTTGAAGGGAAAGAGAAAAGGAATCAAATTCGATGTTGGGTGGAATGCATGGGGCCAACACGTTAACCCCAACAAGGCAATGTTTAGCAGTTACGTTGGAATTGTCACTCGGCAACGCGTGCCGATTGACATAGCTTCATGGCACCATGTTTCATCCGGCCTCAAGGCTGTGATGTGGGAAGAAATTACGGTAACATTTTGATTTCATTTCTTTAATTTACTAGCAAATAAAATAATGAAACAATGTCTTATTCTTCACAATCCATTGCAGAGTGTATTTATAGTAGATGATTCACACAAGACTTATGTACTAAGGCTTGCGGGAAGGTGTCATCGAGGTTTTCGCACTCTTCTTACAAAATATCATCTGAAAGATTCCAAGGGTAAAATAAACCTGCAACCACCCATTGTCTACAATCACTTGATATCCCAAGAATCATGGGATTCATTTGTTGGTCATCGTGGGGATCAAAAGTTTCAAGTACATTGTGACTGATAATATGTTGTTTGAGGATATACATGTATTCATCACTTTGATTGTCAATATTTCATTTATGAAATAGCAACTCAGTACTGAAAACAAGAAACACACATCAAAACCGACGTACCCCTATCGTAAAGCAAGGATGGGGTACGCCTCACTAGAAAAGAAAATGGTGCGTATTTTAAATTTACAGTGATATTGTTATGTGTCAAGAAACAACTTTATAAAAATATTTCTTTATTTATATGTATATTGATGCCTCTGAAACCAAACACACATCCATCCCTCGTCATGTGCTATGGAAGGAGGCACGTGTGGATAAGGAAGGGAATTTGGTTGATCAAAACACACAAAAAGTGTGGGAAATATGTGTAACTATGACACGATAAAATGTTTTGTTTTTAAATTGCTATTACATAATAATAATTACTTATTTTCTTATATCCGACAGTCACAGGATTCAGGTACTCTTGCAGCTGGTGCAGATATATTAGCGACAGCTTTGAAGCGACCAGAACAATACGGTCGCGTCAGAGCTGGGGGGTTTGGGGTGACACCCCGAGTATATTATGAGAAAAAAAACAAGAGGATCAAAAAAATGAAGAAATGACATAAATGAAAAATAGACTAGCAACTCTTGAAGAACAGTTTCAATGGCAGGGAGAGTTGCTAGAAACTTTAATGGGTCAGAAGCCAAGAGAAGAGACAACTCAGGAACAACCAGCGCCTGAAGATCCTGCCCCACACCCCACCAGCTTTGAGGCAAGCCATTCCCCTGAAAGAGCTGTGTTAACTGTGGTAATCAATATTCTATTAATTGTTCTGATAAAATGTGAATCAGACAAACACTAATTTCTTCCTATACTGATCTTCTGTAGGGTGATAATGATTGTGATTTATATCTTTCAACACCCACCTATCGCCTTGTAGCGAGGGCTACAGTATTCAACATCTCAGAGGACACGCTGCACAATAGAGCACTTCCAAAAGATCATCTGAAAGTGACAATTAAGGTAGCTCATGAGGCAACAGCACAACTACCAGTTCCACTTGATGATGATGATAATTGTACAGTCGAACAGGCTATTGGGAAATTCATTGCATGGCCATCACAACTTGTGATACTACATGCCGAAAAAGAGGTATTTAATTACAGTTTTTTAAGCCAAACCTTTATAAAAAAAGGTATGAACCAATGAATTTTATTGTAGATGAAGAAAGGGGATGCAGTGAAAGGATCATCGAATAGATCGACCAACCGATCCAAAAGATCTACTGAAAGTGGAATTACACCGCCTATTCTCTATCCACATTTAATTGAATTGAAGACTCATGTGGATACGAAGTTGACAAATGGTTGTATCCATGTAGTTGTTTTTGAAGAGAATATGTATGGAGAGGAAATACAAGATTTTGTTGCTGCTGAAAATGTAAATGAGATCCTTGAGTATCAGTGGCTCGGCGTCACAAGTGTAAATGTGTATATGAGGTATGTTTTCAACCCCTTCACTTTTCCAAAAGATGATATATTGTGCTAATTATGATTAAATACATTTTATATTATTGGCAGACGTATATATGAAAAGCAGTTGAAGGGTTTTCCTCATGAGCCAAAGTTCAGACTCGTCAGTCCTCATATCACATAAACACAAGAAATAGAATTATCAGAATCAAAAATTAAGGAAAGAGCGACTGCTTTGCTGAAAGAATTTGACAGCAAGATAACGGATGACCGACTCTTCCTCATACCAACCATGCAGGGGTAAAACTCTACAATTAAAGCATATCAATTATATTTTCATTTCTTTCATTACTTATTCCTTTTTGTGTATTTAGGCAAAATTGGCTGCTAATTGCGGTGCATTTGGATACTCCCAAGATTTATTTTCTGGACTCAAAGCACGGATATCCAACAAACTGACCGCATGTGATGCAGTTTGTCAATCTGTAAGAAAATACATCCTACGTTTTAGGTCTAAACATCAATTTATATAATATATATTATCTTTTACTGAGGATTCTGTTATGATAGGGCGCTGTACCAATATCGTCAAAATCATGGTATGAGGATAGGGGCTAAGCATAAGGAGCCGAGCAAGTACTATGTCTGGACAAATATCAGGGTATATATAATAAAATTGCACTATCCAAGAATATATGAAACACAAGTTACTTACTCGCCTCATGATCAATGTTTCTGAAGTGTCCAAAACAAACAAACGACAAAGATTGCAGTTATTATGTTTGTAGATTCATGAAAGAGATCGTTTTCAATGGACAAATTAGCATCCCTAAAGAGGTATTTTCGAAAACAAGTACTATTTCATTTAAATTATTTATTAATTCTTTATTTATATATTTTTCAGTACTATTATGAATGCCGAAAAGCGTCATATTCACAAGACGATGTAGATATGTTCAGGAACGAGTGGGCCGCATACCTGATGCAAGATTGTCCAGATATAGCATGATGATCTGACTTTTATTGCAAGATTTGCAGACGCGTATAATTGGCGGAAATTTTTGAGAGGGGTTCATGGGGATAAAAAGATGAATCATTCTTGTATGTAAATGTTTGTAGAAAAATTGTAATTATTATTAAATAAAACATTCTTTCTCCAATGGGTCATTTGTCCATTTTAACAGATGAAATGCACCAGTAACATGCAAGAATGATGGACCACATTTCTTTGGCCTTTGGACAAAAAAACCAGTAAAATCTCCAAAATACCTTCATATCATGCATGAACCAGTAAAATCTCCAAAATACCTTCATATCACGCAGTTCTGAAAAGAGTCACTATTTAAAAGAAAGTCACAAGTTTAGATACATCTCGAGATGGTCAGTGAATTACTCTATGTATCATGAGCGTTCTAATGCATATCTTGGTTGTCCTTAAGTTTCAGCAGAATCCAAATGCGTTTGGTCGGTTTGCCGTATGTCAGTTCTTGATTTCACTTAAAATTAAGTCCATTTTTAACAAAACATAGACACTGTGAGTGGTGTCGGCCACATCGGGCCTCGGATTGATGTGGGGTTGACTCGTACACGTCACACATGAGTCATGGATCGTTGTGCAAAAGTATCAACACAATCAGAAGCCGTTAGATCGGTTTGGCGTGTGTACGTAAAATATTGTCCCTTTTAAACAAATTACATACACTTGGAGTGATACCGGTCACACCGCATCTCAGATTGAGGCGAGGTTGACTCGTACACATCACATATGACCCATGAATCGTTTTCCTAAAATTTCAACACAATCCGAAGGCGTTTGGTCGGTTTCCCGTATGTCAGTTGTTGATTTCTCACTTAAAAATAAGTCCATTTTAATCTAAATACATACACTTGGAGTGATACCGGTCACACCGCGCCTCTGATTGAGGCGGGGTTGACTCGTACACGTCACATTTGACCCATGGATTGTTGTCCTTAAGTTTCAATAGAATCCCAATGCGTTTGGTCGGTTTGTCGTATGTCAGTTGTTGATTTATCACTTAAAAATAAGTCCATTTTGAACAAAACAGACGCACTTGGAGTTGTGTCAGCCACAACAGGCCTCAGATTGAGGCGGGGTTGACTCGTACAAGTCACATTTGAAGGTGAGTATGCATACACGATAGTTGACCTTCTTAGAGAAGAGTTTCTGGAAGAGTATAAAAGACATGAAGCAATGAAGATCATTAGAGTGTTGGAGCAAATGTGGTTGCTACAAACAATGTGGAAATCGGCTTGTGCAAAGCGACCTAAGTTACAACTTGCAGGTATTGTACTCTATTTTTTTCTGGAAGGTTTCAGTTTAAATTCATTTTGGAATGATCATTGCTAGCCATTGTCTTTTAGGTTTTTTTGACAGCCGAGGGGAAAGGGTGGAGTCTGCAGACATTGGAGGATATGTCGAAGGGTGATTTTTGTGTGTGAATATGTTGGAGAAATGTTAACTCCCACAGTTCTGAAAAGAGTCACTATAAAGTCGCAAGTTTAGATACATCTCAAGATTGTCAGTTTAAAGGCATTTTGAGGGACACTACTAAAGACATGCTCAGATATGGACACATCCCCCACTTTTAGATCGTTGTCTACTACAATGATCTTTCAACCAAGATATGCATTAGAACGCTCATGATACATAGAGAAATTCACTGCACAACTTTGAGAATGATCTGAAGCCCAAACAATGACATCATTATGTTTTTCCTTGAAAATTCTCTTGGCGAACTGGAATGGCAGTAGCTGCACACATGAAGAGACAAGTAGAGACGCAAAATCACAAGAGTGAGTTGCCATTCCAGTTCGCCAAGATAATTTTCAAGGAAAAACATAATGTTGTCATTGTTTGTGCTTCAGATCATTCTCGAAGGTGGCCAGTGAATTTCTCTATGTATCGTGAGCGTTCTAATGCATATCTTGTTTGGAAGATCATTGTAGTAGACAACGATCTAATAGTGGGGGATGTGTGCATATCTGAGCATGTCTTTAGTAGTGTCCCTCAAAATGTATTTAAACTGACCATCTTGAGATGTATCTAAACTTATGACTTTCTTTTAAATAGTGACTCTTTTTAGAACTGCGGGAGTTAACATTTCTCCAACATATTCACACACAAAATCACCCTTCGACATATCCTCCAATGTCTGCAGACCCCACCCTTTCCCCTCGGCTGTCAAAAAAACCTAAAAGACAATGGCTAGCAATGATCATTCCAAAATGCATTTAAACTGAAACCTTCCAGAAAAAAAATAGAGTACAATACCTGCAAGTTGTAACTTAGGTCGCTTTGCACAAGCCGATTTCCACATTGTTTGTAGCAACCACATTTGCTCCAACACTCTAATGATCTTCATTGCTTCATGTCTTTTATACTCTTCCAGAAACTCTTCTCTAAGAAGGTCAACTATCGTGTATTCATACTCACCTTCAAATGTGACGTGTACGAGTCAACCCCACCTCAATCTGAGGCCTGTTGTGGCTGACACAACTCCAAGTGCCTCTGTTTTGTTCAAAATGGACTTATTTTTAAGTGAGAAATCAACAACTGACATACGGAAAACCGACCAAACGCATTGGGATTCTATTGAAACTTAATGACAACGATCCATGGGTCAAATGTGACGTGTACGAGTCAACCCCGCCTCAATCAGAGGCGCGGTGTGACCGGTATCACTCCAAGTGTATGTATTTAGTTTAAAATGGACAATATTTTACGTACATACGCCAAACTGATCTAACGGCTTCTGATTGCGTTGATACTTTTTCACAACGATCAATGACTCATGTGTGACGTGTACGATTCAACACCGCATCAATCCGAGGCCCGGTGTGGCCGACACCACTCACAGTTTCACTGTTTTGTTAAAAATGGACTTAATTTTAAGTGAAATCAACAACTAACATGTGAAAAACCGACCAAACGCATTGGGATTCTATTGAAACTTAAGGACAATGATCTATGGGTCAAATGTGACGTGTAAGAGTCAACCCCGCCTCAATCAGAGGCGCGGTGTGACCGGTATCACTCCAAGTGTATGTATTTAGTTTAAAATGGACAATATTTTACGTACATACGCCAAACCGATCTAACGGCTTCTGATTGCGTTGATACTTTTTCACAACGATCAATGACTCATGTGTGACGTGTACGATTCAACACCGCATCAATCTGAGGCCCGGTGTGGCCGACACCACTCACAGTGTCACTGTTTTGTTAAAAATGGACTTAATTTTAAGTGAAATCAACAACTGACATACGGAAAACTGACCAAACGCATTGGGATTCTATTGAAACATAAGGAAAACTATCTATGGGTCAAATGTGACGTGTACGAGTCAACCCAGCTTCAATTAGAGGTGCGGTGTGACCGGTATCACTCCAAGTGTATGTATTTAGTTTAAAATTGACAATATTTTACGTACATACGCCAAACCGATCTAACAGATTCTGATTGCATTGATACTTTTTCACAACGATCAATGACTCATGTGTGACATTTACAATTCAACACTGCATCAATCCGAGGCCCGATGTGGCCGACACCACTCACAGTGCCTCTCTTTTGTTCAAAATGGACTTATTTTTAAGTGAAATCAACAACTGACATGCGGAAAACCGACCAAACGCATTTAGATTCTGTTAAAACATAAGTACAATGATCCATGGGTCACATTTGACGTGTAACAGTCAACCCCGACTCAATCTGAGGCCCGGTGTGGCCGACACCACTCAAAGTGCCTCTATTTTGTTCAAACTGGATTTATTTTTAAGTGAAATCAACAACTGACATACGGTAAACCGACCAAACGCCTTAGGATTGTGTTAACAGTTTATTACAATGATCCATGGGTCATATGTGACGTGTACGAGTCAACCCTGCTTCAATCCGAGATGCGGTGTGGCCGGTATCACTCCAAGTGTATGTATTTTGTTTATAATGGACAATATTTTACATACATACACCAAACCGACCAAACCCATTCGGTTTCTATTGAAACTTAAGGACAATGATCCATGAGTCAAATGTGACGTGTACGAGTCAACCCCGCCTCAATCCGAGGCCCGGTGTGGCCGACACCACTCAAAGTGCCTCTGTTTTTGTTAAAAATGGACTTAATTTTAAGTGAAATCAACAACTAACATACGACAAACCAACCAAACTCATTCGGATTCTGTTGAAACATTAGAAAAACGATACATGGGTCAAATGTGACATGTAAAAGTCAACCCCGCCTCAATCCGAGGCCCGGTGTGGCCGACACCACTGAAAGTGCCTCTGTTTTTGTTAAAAATGGACTTAATTTTAAGTGAGAAATCAACAACTGACATACGGGAAACTGACCAAACGCATTCGGATTCTATTGAAACTTAAGGAAAATGATCCATGGGTCAAATTTGATGTGTATGAGTCAACCCCGACTCAATCCGAGGCCTGGTGTGGTCGACACCACTTAAAGTTCCTCTGTTTTGTTCAAAATGGACTTATTTTTAAGTGAAATCAACAACTGAGATACCCACCTCACATGTACTGTAGACCCTCCCCCAAGACTTCGCATGAATTTTTGAGATACACAAACATGGGGTGGATTACATGGCTTTCCTACATGGAATATATCCCACTACACGTCTTTAATGAGCCAGCTACGCAGTTTATCCCTTTTACAGATGCACATGAAGAATCACACGGGATCGACGTCATGTACTAACATAGGGCAAGGGTGCATAAGAGGAAACAAGATTAAAGGGTAACAAGTATATGTTTTTTAGCATGCCATGTAATTTCCTATTGATATGACATGTATATTCACACAGGCAGCTGAACATTGGAGTTACCCAGGGTAAAGGGACAAGGCATGTGACCCTTTAAATGACACATAATTTTATGTACCATGATTGATCTCTTTGAACACTATATCAAGGACAT
This sequence comes from Viscum album, assembly GCA_963277665.1. Taxonomy (NCBI): domain Eukaryota; kingdom Viridiplantae; phylum Streptophyta; class Magnoliopsida; order Santalales; family Viscaceae; genus Viscum; species Viscum album. The sequence goes on along the minus strand of OY728141.1, from coordinate 434,408,070 downwards.
ATTTCATTAGGGTTGGCTCCCATGATCCTTCCTAGGATGGTTTTGGTATCTTTTCCTACTTACGGTAGTACGATCGCTTCAGCAGGACATCCTAGACATAGTTGGAGTCTCTCTGAAAGTCCTGGAGTGAGATCATATATCTATTTTTGAGGTCCAGGTAGAGTCATGTATCAACGCAACCAATCCTACCAGACATCGATCCTATATATAGAATATTAATCTTGATGTCTCATTACAGTCCCCCAGTTTATGATATGTTACCTTTTTTGTATTAATATACATAATTACTAAGGGTGATGGTTAGGAGAGTTGGGATATCCTTTTTATGTATTGCAGAATGATTCAAGGAGCACGGGCTCTGCACGGTTTGTCAAAACCAAGTAGCAATCCAAGGAGAAACAATGCATAGTGGAATGTTCTAGTATTTATCTTCTGAGTTTTGTAGGAATATTTTGTGATACTATGTAATGAGGTAGTTTTTGTTTCTGGGTAGACGGTATCAAACTCATGGTAAGAACACTGTTTGGTTGGGTTGTGATCGGTTGATGACACGCTTGTGGTTGATATACTGGTTTTTGTGCAGGTCTGCTCGGCTGGATGTACTCGTGCAGGTTTTTTTAGCAGCAGGCAGGGATTTAACAGCGCTTTTTTAGCACTGTTAAAGGCAACATTTAACAGCGCTAAAAAAGCACTGTTAAAGGCAACATATAACAGCGCTTTTTTGGCGCTGTTAAATATCTCCTTTAACAGCACTTTTTTAGCACCGTTAAAGGAGACATTTAACAGCGCTTTTTTAGCGCTGTTAAAGGAGACATTTAACAGTGCTTTTTTAGCGCTGTTAAACGTGACATTTAACAGCGCTTAAAACGCGCTGTGAAAGGACCCCCCCCCCCTTTATCAGCGCTGATATTTACAGCGCTTTTCTAGCGCTGTTAAAGCCCGATTTTAGCGCTGTTATTGCCCGTTTTTGTAGTAGTGATATACCCATGGCTCTGGGTAAAATAATAGGTATAGGTGACCTATACCCACGGTTTTCCAAAACCATGGGTATAGGTTCCCATACTATCTCTGTACCCACGGTTTCCCAAAACTGTGGGTATAGGGGCCCACTATACCCACAATTTTTCCTAAAACCATGGGTATAGGGCTATTTTCCAGTAGTGATGGTTTGGGTTTTTCGACATTGATGTAAAAGGTAAAATGAAGTAATTGAACCTACCAAATTGATGAAGATATAAAACTCAAAGATATTTAACTTTCAAATTTTTTAATTTCTTCTACCAATAGATGGTACTAAGAAGAATAAAGTAGTTAACAATAGATAGATGATATGGAAGAATTGTATAAATATAGTATAGATGAATATAAGAGGATTGGTGGAGCATATGGGAAGGATGCCAGTAGGAAAATGGAGACATAACCAAGGGTAACCAGGGTGTTCACTGGAATACATTCACTAGTGAGGGTAGTAGGTGAATGGTCTTCTCACTATAAAAATAGGTATAGGATTTTATAGAGAAGTGGGTTTTAGTGTACCTAAAATTTTTAAACATAAAAAAAAATAAGTAAAATTTCAAATAGTATATAATATTTTATATTCATAACATAAAAATAATATGTATAAATAAGTATGGAAAAGTGTTGGGTACCCACTTATTTTTGGGGTTCCCAAACCCTAATACATTTAAATTTAAACTACACTAACCCTATCCTAATCCCGTTAAACCCTGTACATCTATTACCCTGACCCTAATATGATAAAACATATAAATCCCATTTAGTACCCATGTTTTTTTACAACTGTATTCATTTATGTATTTATTATTTTAATTTATTAAAAATTGTATTGCACAGTATTCATTAGATAGGGAACACGGGTACTAGGTTAAATCCATACATGGAGAGGGTGGTTTTTCTTACAGAGGGTGTCGTACATGGGATGGCTTATAAATATCTTCACACCTGAGGTATTTTTTGATGTGGGATTGTGTTTTCTATAGTGTATCTGATCCCACATTGATATACGATATCTTGTATAGGTTTTTTATAAACCATTGTATGTCTAACACCCACCAATGGGTTCCCTATTGTCCAAATCCACATCCCCCATACTAGTCTATCATCTTGTATCCCAGCTAGTCCATATCGCCGACAAAAGTTTAATATAACAAGGTATTGTAATTTTTTTCAAGAAAAAAAATTAAAATAAGTAAAATTAGGGTATTAATATGTTATCTATATGTATCCTGAATCCTACACTAATTGGTTTTGGGAATACCCTAACCTGGTTTTGTTAACGTCTGGTAGTGTTGGGTGCTCGATTTTTGAGTACCCATTTCCATCCCTACTGTAAAAATGATATAACATTTTATACAAATTATTAATTTTGTTTTATAATATAATATAAATTTTTTATATGTTTATATCAATAATTACGAAAATAATATTAATTTATGAAAATTATTTTTTTATTTATAAAATTTAAATAATTTAATTTATTTAATTTATTTTGAGTATAATTAATTTTTAAAAAATTAAAATTTAAAATTAAATAACATGTATTTATATAATATAAAACATATATATAAATATATAAAATAGTTTATGTATTTAAAATATTTTTTCATAAAAAAATATTTAAATGTCTATCAAATAAAAAAAACATAAAAATTTAAACACAATCCATATTGTTTAAAAATGTAAAAAAAAATAAATTAATAATATATTTTTAATAAGACCCTAAGAAATGGATATTGACTTTCATAACAACCTAAACGTACATTAATAGGTTCACCACGTATAAATGATATGTTTTTTATGAAAACAAACTGAACAAATACTCAACATTTGTTATATAAAAAGATCATTCACAGGACTAGGTTTTGGAGAATCGATACATGACTTTCAACTTAAAAAACAATACCAAATGAAAGAAACAAAAGTATTAAAACATTCTTACTTCTCATAGAAAATACATATCAAAAATTAAATCCACTAAACTTATGATAAATAATTTTAAAACAATGGCTGAGCAATAATTTTTTTCCATTATAGAATTTTGAAAAACATTAATCAATACTTTTAAAATGTTTATTGAGAATAAATACCTCAAAATTTATCTTTTTAAAAAAATTGAAACTATTTATTTTTATAGAGTGTTTAAATCCATAAAATTTTAAAATAATAACATTTAAAAATAAGTCATCTAATTTCTCCACATGAAGATAATAAATTTTGAAGGAATATTTATGATACAGAACATGTTCATAGAAAATAGTTAGGCCTCTTAGCAATATGTCTTAGGGGACAATATACCCTGAAGGTCATGGGTTCAATCCAGATAACATAAATTACCATATGATACTTAAGATCCATGTTTAAGAAAACATTTTAATGGACTTTTCTTTCTCAATCATAATAAAAAAATGTTTCAAAATAATTGTTATGTTAGTTATTTTATTTAAAATAAAATAAATACATACAATCGAACATGAAAAACCCACTACTTTGAGAGTTTATAAAAATTAACATATAAGATAAATCCATATTCATAACAACTGTTATAATTTTAAAGTCATAAATTTAAATATATAAATTTATAAATTAAAACTGGAATAAAAACTTTTGGTATGTCGATGATATTTAAAATGATCTCCAAATCAAATTATGCTTGTCATATAAAAATGTGAATATACAATTTCAAACATGAAATAATAAATTTTTTAGTATTATCACATAAAATGATAATAAATATCATTTATAAAAAAATGTTACACATAAATTATAAAAAATAAAATGATAGATTAAGAAAAACTTCAAACCATTGAATATAGAATTAAAAATTCATGTATAATCCTTTTATTTCTAAAAATAAATCGATATATAAATATATATATATATTAAAACACACATAGACAGATATATATATATATATATATATATATATATATATTTTTATATTATACATACAATAATATAATGAAAATATAATAAATACCTTTGATAAAAATAAATGATCCCATTTAAAAATAAGACTTTAAAACAAATAACCTTATCATATAAATTCTAAAAATAAGTGTATATATATACTCTAACATCCTAGGAAATCCCATTGGCTTGAGAGGGTGGAGGAATGCTACTTGTCCTTAAGCAATTTTCACAGGTGCCAATGGCTGTAAATAAATGCCAAGGGCTTCAAGAATAATTGGGGAATGATTCTACCTTAAGATAAATTCAACCAAAAAATATTCCATTACCAACAAAGCTACATGATTCATGTCCACAAAACAACTCAACATATACATTACCAAAAGAAAACCAAATTATTCCTTATCAATTCTTAAATTCCAAAACAACCAAACCCAAAATCCGAGTACCAAGTGGAAGACAACACAATAAGACCCCAATGAACTAGGACATCATCCATAGATCCACAACAAGCTTGGTGCTCCAAGCACCACAACATCACCAAATCATTATGTAAAACCCCCTGCAAAATGATATGCTTTACCCTTACATGTGACCTAGAGTACAAAATCTTCCAAAGCACCCACGTTCCATTGTAGTGGTTTAGTACAAATACTTAGTAGGTTGTCCCCAAATTACTTCCCTACACTTTCCACTAGGATAAAACTTTTAGAATATTTATATTAAGAAGTTTATATATAACATGAAATTGTGAAACAACATTAAACATGCCAAACACTCCTTTTACAATCCATTTTACCCCAAATACCTGAAACACATATGAAATAAAAACAACCATGCCAAAATCCATTTCCCCGTTTCACATTAGCACAACATATCCTATCTCTCAAAGCAACACACCACAAGGCAACTAAAATGGTGGAGCTTCTATCCAATCCATTCAATACATTTCAAACTAGCATTGCTTCCCAATCACTGCCCATAATGGTGGATCTTACATCCACTATCCATAACAATTTATAGTGAGTATTCCTACCCAATTTCACACCATAAACACAAGAAATAACACTTAATCAACCAACAATTACAAAGCACCAAGGCCCCACAAAAATCACACCATCATTCCAATCACATGCCAATCCACTTCCATAAATCACCCATTTTTTTGAAAACACCCTTCAAACAAGTTTCTATGCCCAACAAAATTTCAATAAAACAACATCTTTATTGAAAACTATCTTTTAGAAAACAGTTTTCATAATCATACAATAAATATTTTAAAATCAACATTTGAAAATCACACAACAAAGACCCTTTTTACAAAAATAACCCATTTTCCCAAAAAAACCACAAATCATCACAAAATGTATTTATAATAAGATTTTCACATAATTATTACAATTAACTTCAAGAAAAAATTAATATAAACAAAAACAACTAGTTTTAACCAAGTGGATTCTAGAGAGAAGCCACCTACCTTCAGGGTTATGGAAAAATTGACTCCTAAGGAACTGCACCACAAATCCGGAAAGACACTCCACCAAAACCACTCTAGGTCTCCTTACCTATCACAAAAAAAACCTAAAATAAACACTTTAGGAAACCTCAACCCTAGATATACATGCAACAGATGTAGATCAAGAAAACCAAGATAAATAAAAGAGTGTATATATAAAAAACCACAAAATAACCATGGGATAATACTTATCCGAGATGAAATACCTTCAAACCACAGAGAAACCCCTTCTAATCCCATTAAAAATGAGTGGGATAGCACCCCTAATCCTTGGGAATGATAAATCCTACATATTGTTCATATGGTATAACATTTTGGTGAGTTAGGGTAAATCCGGACTAACCACCTTTAAAAAACCATTTTTAAAGGGTTCCACGGTGTGCTCAAATGATTAGACAAACTATGAGTTAACCACATGCCTGATGCTACCTTAGAAGGGAACCTTGCATGGCCCAACCTGCATGGTTAGGAAAATCATGTACAAACTTTGTGTACCCCACTTCTTCTATGGTTCATCTCACACAGTTTCCCTTAACCGTGAAGCCCTAAAAAGGCCTCCAATGTTATTCAAAAATATTAAAAACTCTACCAACCTCTTACAAAATTTTCCCAAAAACATTAGACACATAAAAGGGATTAAAAATGTATACCTTCCTCAAATAAGGTGTGATTTACTCTCCCCATCATTGCAAAATCCATCCTCCGAAAGTAGAAAACCATATCGTTGTCGAAAGAGCTCGGGCCATTGGTCGGCCATCTCTTTCTCCTGCTCCCAAGTCTCCTCCTGAATCTGACCATGCTTCCAAAAAACCCAAACTAAAATAATTATTTTACCATGAATGGAATTCTATTTCTTATCCACAATCTACACTGACAATGGCACCATGGAGGCATCTGGTTCTAGCTCATCGTGATCCCAATGAATCACATGGTCATGATCCGGCTAATACTTTTTCAACTGTGAGATATGAAACACATTATGCACCACACTAAACTATGGGGGAAAAGCCTACCGACAATCCACCTCTCCAATATTTTCATGTATCCCAAAAGTCCCAATATACCTCTGTGATAAATTACCCTACTTTCCTTACTGATGATGTCCCAACCTAGGAGATATTCATCAAAAACATTACCACCCACCTCAAATGACAACAGTAATTGATGATGGTCTACCTAGAATTTGTGATGACTTTGAGCCATCTCCATCCTCTTTCTGATTAAAATGATCTTCTTGGTTTTCTCTTCGACAAGGCTCTGTTCGATCATTTATGTCTCACTTGTTTCCACCCAACATTGTCGATAATGACACAGACGCCCATACGATGACTCAAACAGATATATATGTATTAAAACATAATAATTGTTATTATAGGAGAAATATTCCAATGGTATGTTCTCCTCCCATGAACCACAAAAATTCATCACATAAGACCTCAACATATCATCCAATGCTTGTATCATCCTCTCAAATTAGCCATCCATCTGAGGATGATATGTCGTGCTCATCATCAACTGTGTCCCAAGGTCTTCCTGTAAGGATTTCTAAAAATGAGATGTGAACCTTGGATATCTATCTTGTACGATTGAAAATTAAACACCATGCCTCTTTACCACCTCCCAGATACAGATTATGGATATACCTTCCTTTATATAATTTTCAAAAATCATGATGAAATGGGCCTACATTTTGAGCCGATCCATGATCACCCATATGGAATCGTGCTTCCTAACATTTCTTGGGTGACCTGTTACAAAATCCATTTATGTTTTCTCTCATTTCCACACTGGGATAAGTAAACACTACACCATGACTACCATCCCCTGATTCTCTACCTTGAATTGATAACAAGTCAGGATTCTCAAAACAAACTCCACCACATTCCTTTTTATACCAGCTCACAAAAACTATGATTTCAATGCATTCTACATTTTCTAAATTCTAGGAATAATAGATGACCTGGAATGATGATAATCCTTCATATGTTATTCCTGAAAAGACACGGGTACCACCATCTTGTTCTGAAAACACATGATTTAATTATCATTCAGTTTCCCAGCTCTCAATGGTCTCCCCACCATTAAGTTTTAACCTCATCGCCACACATTTGGAATTAGTCTCCAATGCATTTTTAACCAAACCAGCCATGTTAGGAACCAATTAAACTTTAAATAAAATCAATCTATCACCCTGGTCCTTAGATTCAAAAGACATGTCATTTATGACCGACGTCAACTACCATTGATCTGGTGCATGTTTCACCACATGAGCATATGATTTTCCACTTAATGCATCTATCATCGAATTTCCCTTACCCAATGTGTACCTTAAGTAAAAATAAAAAAATTATAGATAGTATATCCATATCCATTTCCCCAAATTGAAATATATTTGTGAGAAAATATTCATTAAATCTTGTGATTGGTAAACACAGTGAATTTTTTCCTAAATAGACAATGACACCACATCTTTAAAGCATGAAACATTTCTTACAACTCTAAATCATGTTTTGGGTAGTCCAACTCATGAAATCTCAACTTTTGTGAACCACACACAACCTCATGATATCCCTGCATGAGGACACACACTATGAGAAAAATGGTTAATAGCGACGGGGTATTTGTGACGGGCAACTATTCCCGTCGCAAATACCCCGTTATTTGGGACGGGGGTTTTTACCCGTCGCAAATGGTTTGGCGCGAAATGTGCACCAAACCGTGAGAAATGCGTGCCAAACCGCGTGAAGATTATTTGCGACGGGGTTCTATCCCCGTCGCAACTAACCGGCGGCGGTTAAAGACTATTTGTGATGGGACTGCAGTCCTGTCGCAAATAACCATTTTAATGTCGCCCATAATTAAATGCGGTCAGGGTTATTTGCGACGGTCTTCTATCCCCGTCGTAAATAACCGGCGGCGGTTAAAGACTATTTGCGACGGGGCCCGTCGCAAATAACCGTTTTAATGCCGCCAATAATTAAATGCGGTTAGGGTTATTTGCGACGGGCCCCATCGCAAATACCATTATTTGTGACGGCCAACCCGTCGCAAAAAAACCCGTCGCAATTAATCAAACCTATAGATTCAGCTAACCATTACAATTTCCTGACTCTCAACTCTCAACCGTTCCAATTTTTTCACTCTGAGTTTTTTACGACTTTCAGTAGTAAATTTTTGTTTCCGACTTCGAGGTTCAGTTGGTGGTGTTCTACAATTACAGCGGCTCGACATTGACATCAAGTTTAAGGTTTTTATCTGAATTTTAATTTAATATTTATTTTATTTATTATATTCATTTAGATAAAATTTTTAGATTTTTTTTTAATTTCTAATTAGAAATAATTACGAATAAGTATTAATAATTAATAGTAATTATAGACAATTAAACACTAATTAATTTAAAATAGTTAGCTGTAATTACAATAAATTAGCAGTAATTTTCAATAATTAGTAATAATTTCCAATAATTAGTAATAATTTCTAATAATTAGTAATAATTACCAATAATTAGTAATAATTACCAATAATTAGTAATAATTACCAATAATTAGTAATAATTCCCAATAATTATCAACAATTAGTAATAATTACCAATAATAATCCATAATTAGTAATAATTACCAATAATTATCAATAATTAGTAATAATTGGTAATAATTATCACTAATTACCAATAGTTAGTCATAATTAGTAATAATTACCAATAATTAGTAATAATTAGAAATAATTATCAATAATTACCAATAATTAGTAATAATTAATAATAATTTCCAATAATTAGTAATAATTAGTAATAATTATCAATAATTAGTAAAAATTAGTAAAAATTACCAATAATTACCAATAATTAGTAATAATTAGTAATAATTATCAATAATTATTAATAATTATAAATAATTACCAATAATTACCAATAATTTTCAATAATTAGTAATAATTACCAATAATTACCAATAATTTCCAATAATTAGTAATAATTACCAATAATTAGTAATAATTAGTAATAATTAGTAATAATTATCAATAATTATCAATAATTTTCAATAATTAGTAATAATTACGAATAATTACCAATAATTTCTAATAATTAGTAATAATTTCCAATAATTAGTAATAATTATTAATAATTAGTAATAAATAGTAATAATTAGGAATAATTACCAATAATTAGGAATAATTAGTAATAATTTGTAATAATTACCAATAATTAGGAATAATTAGTAATAATTACCAATAATTAGGAATAATTAGTAATAATTACCAATAATTATTCATAATTATCAATAATTACTAATAATTAGTAATAATTAGCAATAATTACCAATAATTAGTAATAATTGGTAATAATTACAAATAATTACCAATAATTAATAATAATTGGTAATAACTATCCATAATTAGTAATAATTTGTAATAATTAGTAATAATTATCCATAATTAGTAATAATTACCAATAATTAGTAATAATTACCAATAATTAGTAATAATTAGAAATAATTACCAATAATTACCATTAATTAGAAATAATTACCAATATTTACAATTAATTGGTAATAATTACCAATAATTACCAATATTTACTAATAATTGTTAATAATTACCAATAATTACCAATAATTATCAGTAATTACCAATAATTAGTAATAATTCGTAATGATTACCAATAATTAGTAATAATTACCAATAATTACCAATAATTACCAATAATTAGTAATAATTTCTATTAATTAATAATAATTACAAATAATTAGTAATAAATAGTAATAATTAGTAATAATTACGAATAATTCGGAATATTTAGTAATAATTACCACTAATAACCAATAATTAGTAATAATTAGTAATAATTACCAATAATTCGGAATAATTAGTAATAATTACCAATAATTCCCAATAATTAGTAATAATTACCAATAATTAGTAATAATTACCAATAATTTGTAATAATTACCAATAATTAGTAATAATTACCAATAATTACCAATAATTAGGAATAATTACCAACATTTAGGAATAATAACTTTATTACATTATTATTATATTTTATTATTAATATTAAAATAATATAATTTTCTATATTATATACAATTCTCCTTTCATCTGTGTGTTTTCTGTCTCCACATGTAATATTTGCATTCTTTTTCAAAATTATCAACCTACTCACCAATAGAGAGGTGAAAGTGAATGCAAATATTACATGTGGAGACAGAATGTTAAACACATAGATGAAAGGAGAATTGTATATAATATAAAAAATCATATTATTTTAATATTAATAATAAAATATGCTAATAATGTAATAATTTCATTATTATATAATAAATATTTATGAAAAAAAATATTAGTATTATTAAAATAATAAACAATTTATATAATATTAAAATTATCAATATTTGTCATAGGTTTTGCTTTATTCTCAACATATTCAATTCTTAAAGTGTCAATTTTTAGGTCTATCTCAATAAAAAGTTTGCATCAGTCGTGTATGATGTAAACTCTATAATTATCCTTGCTTGAGTGTTTTTTATAACAAATTATTCAAAACCAGTAATGCTTTTATATTTTATAGAAAAATATGGAACAATGAGGTCATCAATAGTCATTATTAGATGACCGCATATGGATAAATCAACGTAGAAATCCAAACGGTTCTGGTTTAAATCCAGTATATATAGATGGTGTGGAGACTTTTTTATCATTTGCGGCATCAAATCCAGAATTTGTTTCAGAAGGAAAAATAAAATGCCCTTGTAGAAAATGTGCATTGAGAACGTTTGACACATTTGACAAAGTGGGGGGACATCTCTTACGTTTTGGTTTTCAACCAGATTATGTTTTTTGGTATCAACACGGTGAACACAGTTCCAGAGTAGGTGATACCAACTTGATTCCGAATCCATCCTGGTTTCATGATTTAGTACATGATGTTGCAGGTTCATCTGTTCAACATATAGAAACTCCGACTAATATAGCTTCAAATCCTGAGTTGGAACCGTCTGAATTTTATGAGTTGTTGAGGTTTGCTGAGTATGCATTATATCCTGGCTGCAAGATGAGAAAATTAGAAGCAGTTGCAAAATTTATAGCTATCAAATCAGATAATGGAATGTCAAACACCTGTTTTAGCCAAATATTTTCTTTGCTTAAAACACTGTTACCCGAAGGAAATGTTTTTCCTGTAAATTACTATGAGAGTAAGAGGCTGGTTAGAAATTTGGGACTTACTTGTCAGAAGATTCATGCATGTTCAAATGACTGCATTTTATATTCTGGGGAAAAGAGTCGTTGGATAGTTGTCCCACATATGGGCAACTAAGATACAAACAAGGGCAACATGGGAAGTCTAGTTTGATTCCTGTAAAAAAGTTGAGATATTCTCTGCTTACATCTAGACTTCATCGTTTATTCATGTCTAAGAATACAACAACAATGATGTCATGGCATAAAGAGAATAGTTCAACCGATAAAATCTTGAATCATCCAGCTGATGGTGATTCATGGAAACATTTTGATAGAGTGCATCCATCCTTTTCTTTAGAAGCTAGAAATGTTCGACTGGGCCTTTCCACTGATGGTTTCTGTCTGTTCGGATCTTATGGTAGTCAATATTCATGTTGGCCTGTTTTTTTAACTCCGTACAATTTACCTCCATGGATGTTGATGAAGCATCCATATATATTTTTGACTTTACTAATTCCAGGATATCCGAAAAAGAATATTGATGTTTATTTGAAACCATTGATTGAGGAATTAAGTTTATTGGAGAGTACTGGTGTCAGTACATATGATGTTTCTACAAAACAGAATTTCATACTAAGAGCAGCATTGATGTGGACAATTAGTGACTTCCCGGCTTATGGGATGTTATCTGGCTAGAGTACACATGGTCAGAAATCATGTCCTTACTGTATGGGGGAGAACAAAGCATTTATGCTCATTCATGGAAAGAAACCTTGTTATTTTGACTGTCATCGCAGATTTCTTGCAGTTGATCATCCTTTTCGCAGAAACAGATCTCATTTCAGAAAAGGAACAGTTGAAAGGGATGAACCTCCAAAAATGAAATCAGGTTCGGAGTTAAAATCAGTTGTATTTTCATTACCTCCCATCACTTTTGGTCCCAAAATAAACCAACAGAAAATTTCTAGTTTTGGGAAAGAACACAATTGGATTAAACATAGAATATTTTGGGATTTCCCATATTGGTCTGATTTGTTGGTCTGTCACATGTTGGATGTCATGCATATTGAGAAGAACTGTTTTGATAATTTGTTTCATATAGTATTGGATACGCCAGGAAAGAGCAAAGACAATGTAAATGCACGTTTAGATCTTGCCCAAATTTGCAGGAGTCCAGAACTGGAACTGTTTCAGAATGTCAGAACAGAAAGGTTACTGAAACCAAAATCAGCTTATACACTATCTAAAGAAAACCGTTTATTATTTTGTCAGTTGATTGCATATTTGAGACTTCCAGATGTCTGTGCTCCCAATTTGGGTAGATATGTAAATAATGGTCATATAAATGGATTAAAAATTCATGATTGTCCTGTTATAATGGAAAGAATTCTACCCATTGGATTAAGAGGTATGTTGAATTCTCTGATTTGGGATTCCATAACAGACATGTCTCATTTTTTTCGGGAAATTTGTGTGGCTACAGCAGATTATGATACTCTATGAAAACTTGAAGAAGATGTTGTTGTAATTATATGTAAACTGGAAAAAATATTTTCGCCGTATTTCTTCGACTCAATGGAACATTTGATGTTACATTCTCCATATGAAGCCAAATGTGGAGGTCCAGTACAGTTTCGATGGATGTACCCATTTGAAAGATGCATGCGAAAATTGAAAAGAAAAGTATGTAACAAAGCATTTGTTGAAGGATCTATTGTAGAATCTTATTTTCAAAAGGAAATATCTTTTTTCTACTCCCATTATTTTGAATTTGAGTATCCTTCAAAACACAACCAAATGGGACGGAATGAGAGGAATATTGATGAAATTGACAATCAATTATCTGTTTTCAACTAGCCAGATCTTGGTTTTGGTGGAGTTTATGAACGCTGGCTTTCGGATGATGAACATCACAGAGCTCATACATATGTTCTGCTCAACTGTGATGAGATGACATCAGTTGTACTGTAAGTGTTTATATCACTTATTCTATCATTTATGTTAAAGTAAATAACTTTGTTTTTTATAGGTTGTATGATAATCATATTAGGAAACAAATTCCACAAATTACAGAAGCTGCTCTCGAAGAACGCCGATAGAAAAATTTCTCTCAGTGGTTTCAAAAACTGGTAACATAATTTCTTTATATTTAGTAACTCATTCAATGTATAGTTTACTATATTGATTATTATTTCACAAATTATCAGGTGTCTCTACATGCTGATAAAATTGACAAACGGCTGTGTATATTGAGTAACCCACCTTCCATACGTGTTAAAACTTATAATGCATATGTGGTGAATGGATTTAGACTTCACACACATGCATATGGGGAATAAAAAAACAATGAACAGTGGAGTTAGCTTGAGAGGATCTCATCATCGATAAAATGAAGTTGACTTTTATGGCATACTTGATGAAATCATTGAACTCTGTTATCTTGGAAAACATTACATAACCATGTTCAAATGACGGTGGTTGGATACAGAGAGAGGCGTGTGTGTTCATCCGACTCATGGAATCATCAATATTAAATGTAAAAGTGTTCTCGCAGAAAATGAACCATTCTTATTGGCTCAATAGGCACATCAAGTTTATTACGCAAAGTACTGTTCTACATCAAGAGAGTTGACTGATTGGTGGAGTATAATAAAAATCAAAATTCGTGACAATCAGTTTAGTCAAAGTGAATGTGCTTTCACTGATGTGCAAATAATTGATGTTTTTCAAGAGAGTACTCAAAGTCAATCTTTTTTACAAAGAGACATGAGTATCGATGAAAACACCCCACATTTAAGAGTCGGTGATGACGATGATGTTAATGATGTCACATATGAATTTGAAATGGTAAGAGATGAAGCTACTGGAACTCGAATGGATATCGATGGTGTTGAGGAGGAATATGAAGATGACATTGACATATATGAAGATGATGATGAAGATGAACACTGATAGAATTACATGGTAGTTATATACAATCATAACTAATATATATGTTTATATAATAGTAATTATCAATTATTTTCTAACAACATTAACATTTTCTATTTCAGATGGACGACGACACATTTCGTGAGTTGGCGAATGCTGACCTACCTTTTGATGCGGATGAGTTGCTGGCAGATGACCCTCATCCTGCAGGCGCTCCAGGGAGTATGCGGAGGGGGCGCAGTCTTGCACGATTGATGATTCCTGACCCCGTCCCCGAGCGACATCCACGTCTTGGGTTTGATCCATGCACACGGAGGTGTAATAACCTGTGTGATAACCTGTGGATTTGAATAAGATTTCATTAATATTTTCACATAATAAATGTTTATTATTTTTACAGTTTTCCGCATATAGCAGTCGGACAGTGCAGCACTATTTTGCGCAACTATTTCTTTCAGCCTTAGACCACATGGGATCAGATTCCCATTGATGTGCAGCAGGCCATGTTTGGCCATTGGTTGGTATGTACGTAAATAAATAATTTTTATTTTGAAAATTATTTCATTTCTAACTTGATATTTTGATTTATTTGTAGGGTTTATGGTGTCCGATCGAGGATACCATGCGTGACGCCATCCACGAGGCATGGGAGGTGGCCATGCGTGATCGCTTTCGTCATTTTTCGCACAATTTAAGAAAATCTGCCACGAAGAAAGCAGGAGTGTCAGTTTTTGACGAGTCATGTAGAGCACATCGACCGGAGTACATTTAATCCCATGTATGGGATTGATTATGTGTGCACTGGTTGAGTGATGCCTTTCAGAGGATATCATCGGTGGGGATACAGAATCGGGGGAGACAGGAGGTGACTCATCGAGCTGGGAGTCGTACTTTCAGTACTCATAGACAGCATCTGGTACGTACATTATTTATAAATATTTTATATAACTATAAATATTAACAGTTTATTTTTTATTCATATAGGCTGTCGAGCACCCAGATAATATGGAGTACGACGTATATCAGAGGATGTATAGTGATCCTGCTACTGGGGAGCTCAGAGTTGATCGTCAACGTCACATCGTGGTCAGTATTATTTGTTTTCAAGTATAAAAATTAACTACATATAATATATTCACAATTTTAATTTTAAATTGAAACTACAGGAGTCATATGAGGCCGCAGCGTCACAGACCCGGCATGAGAGTCAGGCCGAGTCCTTAGATCAGACCACTGGCCGTCAGTTTGATGAGGCGGCATGGATGCAGGCCACCCAGTATGCCTTCGAGAAGGGCCGGGTAGTTGGTATCAGCTCTCGACAGACTCCCAGAGATTATTATGGCAGTGTTGCGATGTCTGTGTCCATCTCGAGAGGAGCTCGTGCATCTTCTTCTGCTACACAGTATGAGGATCAGTTGCGATCTCAGACTGCACTGATAGAGAGTCTCTGACATGAGAAGGAGCAGATACATCATCAGCAGAAGCAGCATGAGGAGGAGCGTCGATGCCAGCAGCAGCTGTAGGAGGAGCAGATGAGTCGGTGGCAGCAGCACTATCAGGAGCAGATGGAGTACATGCACCGCCTCACTCATGCTTTAGGGATGGAGTTTCCTCCACCAGCATCTGCAGATCCCCCCCTCCCCCTCCCCCCTCCTTCAGATTAGAGTTTGTTTTTATGTTATAATGTTTGTTAAATCAAAATACGATTTTTTTTTCAATTCGTAGTTTCTGTCTCATTATAAAATATTAATAATATTATATTTTGAAATAACAATATTAATATGAATAATAATATTATTTATATTTTATAATATTAAAATTTAGATATATATTAAAATTTTATAATATTATAATTTAATTATATTTTTTTGTAATATTAGAATTATTTTAATATTTGAATGTAAAATAATTTTATAATTTTTATATTAATTAAAATAACTTATTAATATTTTTTTATTTATGAATTATAATTCTAATATTATTATATTAATTAAAATCATTTATTAATATTCTATTATTTTTTATTTTTGAATTATAATTCTATTATTATTATATTAATTAAAATAATTTATTATTTTTATTTGTGAATTATAATTCAATTATTATATTAATTAAAATTATTTATTAATATTTTTTTTTGAATTATAATTGGATTATTATTATATTAATTAAAATAATTTATTAATATTTTTTTTATTTTTTTATAGTATTTTCCACGAGATACTATGCCCGTCACAAATTGTATTATTATTATATTGATTAAAATAATTTATTAATATTTTTTACTTTTAAAAAAAAACATATTTCCGACGGGCCCCTCGCAATTAGTTTTTTTGCGACGGGCCTGTCGTAATTAGTAGTTGCGATGGGCCCGTCACAAATACAATTTCAAAAAGTTTTCACAAATATATGGACTAATATTTGCGATGGGAATAATCGCTGTCGCAAATAATACCTTTAGCGACGGGCCCGTCGCAAATAATTGTTGTTGCGACGCCGTTTTCCGCAACGGGCTATTTGTAACGGGACCCCGTCGCAAAAGCCTATTAGTGACGGGATCCCGATGAAAATGACCCATCGCAAATGCCATTATTTCCAGTAGTGACACCCCAACCCTGATCCTTATGCACCACAATACACCATGTACCCTTTCCCTAGTTCAAGTAAAACCAAGATTGGTGCTAATGTTTTCAAACCTTTAGCTCTTCAAAGAATTTATGCACTTCCCGTCCCATTGAAATGAGATATTCATCCTTGTCCAAACTATCATTGGTGTGGCCAATCGTGAGAAATCATGAATACAAAATCAATAATAACTAGTTAGATCAGAGAATATTTGTATCTCAAAAACATTCTTTGGTGGTTCCAAGGATATAAAAACCCTTATATTTTCTAGATCAACTGAAACATCTCTCTCAAAATTAACATGTCCAAGGAAATGAAACTCTTGTATCCAAAATTAACTCTTTTATAATTTAGAAAACAATTTATGGTCCCTCAAGACCCCCAGCACTATCAAAAATTGTTTTTCATGCTCCACCCATGTTTGTGAAAACCCCAATATATCATCAAAAAATACAGCAACAAATGAATCCAAATATATCTAAAATATCTGATTCATCAATTCCATAAACACTTCCAGTTCATTTGTTAGATCAATGGCCATAACCACATACTCATAATGGTCATATCTACATCTAAAACATGTTTTGGGAATATCATATTTCCTCACTTGTAATAGATAGTACTATAAGAACACAAAATTTTCTTATATTAATATTACATCATTTTAAAGATAAACAACATAATAGTATTACACATATAGGATCCAATGGTTTAGTGCCTTGGGGAAACTAGCACCATACATAACAATTAAAACATCTAGCACAAGTATTTATTTTATTCTTCATTCTCTAGCAACTCATTGGAACTTGACCTCTCATTTGTACATGTAACCACCTGAGGATTTACATAAAAATGGGTGAGATGAAAGCCCAATAATGGTATATATAAGAATAATATAACAATGGGTGAGTGTAACCATAACAAAGGAAAAGGATCATGAACATTTGATGAAGCATTAACAAGAGACTTGAAACGTGGCAATGCATAAAAATGAAACATCACGTCTTAGTGGTTAACTACCCGAAATACTTGTGAACAAATTCAGTATTGTGTTCACACATCATTTCACATTAACTCGTTAGATTAATAAATTTACCCAATGCATTGGAGTGCTGTATAATTTTGGGTGCACCCGTCATAATGAAACATTCATATTGCGCTATATAATTCTAGGTGCACCTGTCACGTCAAAACATTATCAATTATCATGCATGCCAAAATAAAAATTTATCAAAAAGTAAGACAACTAAACCATTAAAATGAATGGGTTTAATCTC
Organism: Viscum album; assembly: GCA_963277665.1. Classification (NCBI taxonomy): domain Eukaryota; kingdom Viridiplantae; phylum Streptophyta; class Magnoliopsida; order Santalales; family Viscaceae; genus Viscum; species Viscum album. The sequence goes on along the minus strand of OY728141.1, from coordinate 434,389,614 downwards.
ATAAGAACACATTCATTAACATTGTGTTCCTAAAAGAAAGAGGGAATAACATACATGTTACCAGAACTGTCAACCTTGAATGGGAGCTGAAAGGTGTGTTTTGAAAAGAAGAGTTATTTTGGAAGGCATTTTGATTTACATAAACACCAATGATGAACATTTATATCATAGAAAAGGAAATAAAATGGTGAAAAATTATTATAAAAGAGTAACCATATCAAAAAGGAGTGAAAGAGGGAGAGCCTGAAGGATGAAAGTTGGGTTCGAGAATTTCCCCAAACCTAATATCGGAACACTTCCTTCACTTTAATATAATGTATAACCACAGTAGATTCATTAATTAAAAATTAAAGAAACTTTTTTACATGAATATGGTTCATTTTTTTTCATTAAGTTGTGGGAAATTTTATGAGTTATAGAGTTTAAAAATATTGTTTGGGAATGTTTGTTTTTATGGTTTTTTTGAGTGGTTCACATGTATTCATAAATGAATGTTTGGGTAGAACTTGGATAGACATCCAGAAATAATATGACATGTTATTAATTATATTAAAAAAGATTAAATGATTTTATAATGAATTATATTACATACCATGTGTATGAATCATTATTTAAGAATTAAATGTTGATTGTTTGGGTTTATTTAGGTGGTTTTTCGACCACAACGAACATCTTTTGTTTAATAATTACGTAATATGCACATAAGTTAGTTCAAGAACATAAAATAGAACATAATACATATATAATATTCTATTGAAACCATAAAAATGGTTTCATGACCAGATCTAAAGGTAGAAATGGAGAAAAGAAACTGTGTCGTTCTTGAAGGTGATAGATTACCGCCTCATGAACAATGATTTATTTTATAAAATAAAAGGAAGAGTATAATGGGTTTGGATGGTATAATATCCCATTATTATCATAAAATTCCAGAATATTTATGATACTAGAGTTACCATACCATTTGGATGAAGATATGTGGAGAGTGAATAAGAAAATAACTTGAAATTGAAGGGAAATTAAAGGAAAAGAGGGAAAGAAAATACCTTTTGAATCCTCCTCTTGAGATCCACCTTAAAGGACCTAGGATTAGTCTTTTAATGATACCAAAATCTCTTGTAAATGATATAGGGGATAAGAAAGATTATTGGGAAGAGTTTAGAAAGGGATTGAAGCTTGAGAGGTGTGAGGAAATGAGGGTATGAAGGGAGGTTTTTATTGTGGAGGGGAGAGGGGATTTCTCAATATAAAATTCATTAATTTATTATTTCCACATCATAAAAGGAATAGTGAGTATTAAAAGACCAACAATTGTGATTTCATCATGTGATCACAAAACAATTGGTCTTACATCAGCAGAACATCATGCATTACTCTATAATTAGATTATTTAGCTTATTTTTTAAATTATGGTATTTCACTATTCATAAAAAATTCATGTATTTCTGAAAAATCCTCAAAATTTACCCCAATAATTTTTCGACATGTAGAATCTAAAAATGAATTCCATTTTTCCAAAATAATTTCTCCTTATTATTATTTTAATATTTAATTAAAACCATAATTTATTATCAAAAACTAGTTTTAAAACATTCATTTTCTTATTCTAAAATATTTATATATCATACTATAAACTTTAATATTATTTATATATTATCATATGTAAGGTAACTATTCATTAAGGTATATCACTATTCATAATGGTATGTAACTATTCACCAAAAATTATGTTTTCATTATTGGACTCCAAATAACTTACATATCACAATCATGTGTGTCAAATTTTAGAAATTCTAAACACAAAAGTGGAAAACATATGTTTAATGTTCACTTAGATCTTTGTAGTTTATTATGCTGTGTTTTCATGTGATTTTTTGACATATTTATAAGAATGGAATTTACATTGAAAAACATTAGGTCGTTACATTCTTCCCCTTATGAAATTTTACCCTTAAAATTTTGTTTTACATAAACAGGTGAGGGTACTTCTCTTTCATCACCTCTTCTAGTTCCCATGTAGCTTCTTAAAACATATAGTTCCTCAAAAACACTTTGACAAGGGTGTTTTCTAGTTGTGTAGAACCTTATATCTCCGGTAAAGATTCTCTACCGGCTACTCCACATAGGATAGATCATATTCCAGCTCTACCGCATCTGAGATTAGTACATGTGAGGGGTCTGGTATGTACATCTTTAAGAGTGATACATGAAAATCATTTTGAACTTGATCCATATTCGGTGGAAGTGAAAGCTGATAGGCCACGAATCCTATTCATTCTAGGATTTTAAAGGGGCCAATGTACCTTTTCTTAGCATCTCTTTCTTTCCAAACCACATGAATCTCTTCCATGGTGATATTCAAAGAAAGACTCTATCCTCAACGTCAAACTCCAAGTATCTTAGATGGTTGTCAGCATAGCTATTTTGCTGACTCTAAAAAGCGTTGATGGGTTTCTAGATGAAATTAACCTTCCATGTATTCTATTTCCAAAGATCTAGTACAAGTAGATATTTTTATCCAACTTCATCCCAACAGGATGGAGTTATACATCAAATTATATACACTGATTCATATGGAGCCATCTAAATACTCAAGTTGAAGCTATTGTTTCATGATAACTAAACCAATGGGAGAATTTGATCCCATCCACCTTGGAATTATAGAGAGCAGGCTCTTAGCATGTTATCATGCGTATGAATAATCCTTTCTAATTTGTTATCAGTTTAGGGGTTATAGGTCATGATGAAATTTAATTTTGCACTCAAAGCATGTTGATGGCTCCTCCAGAATTAAGATGTGAACCTTGGATCATGATTCGAGACAATTGAGAGTGGAACTCTAGGAAGTCTCACCACATCCTTCAAATATATGTTTTTAAGTTATTCAAACAAGAGGTCTTCTTGAATAGCTATAAAATAGGTTGTCTTTGTGAGTCGGTCAATGACAACCCATATCACATTATTTCCCTTCTACATATTTGGGAGACCCAAGACAAAGTCCATAATAACATTCTCACATTTCCACATGGGTATAGGAATTGGATGCATCATCCCTTTGGAATTTTGTCACTCATCTTTAATTTGATGCTATATGAAGCACCTTGATATATATTCTGCAATCTCCTTCTTAATATTATCCCACAAGAATTTTTATCGGAGATCACTGTATATCTTAGTACTCTTAGGAAGGATAGGGAATGTTAAGCTAGGTGCATTGTAAAATAGCTCCTTCTTTATCATGGGTCATAAAGGCAAACAAAGTCGCATTCAAAACCTAATCAATCCATCATCATCGATATGGAAATCTTGCAGCATCCCTTCCATTACCGCATTAACCCTCTTTTGTATCTCCACATCATCCCTTTTTGCTTCCTTAATCTTCTCTTGGATGGATGGTTGAACAATCATTTGGGAAAGGTTGGATGTTTCGCTTTCCCTTTATAAATCTAAATCCATAATTTGCATACCCAATAAGATAGGTTTTTCCTCAATCCATAACATGGATAGAGTAGTAAGTTCTTTTCTACATAGAGCATCAGTTACCTTGTTCCCCTTTCCAGGATGATAGTGAATAGAGAAAACATAATCCTTGATTAGCTCTAACCATCTCCATTGATGCATGTTGAGCTCCTTTTGTGTGAATATATACAATAGGATCTTTTGGTCGGTGTATATGTCACACTTCTCACCATAAAGGTAGTGCCAAAAAAATTTTAAGACAACAATCATGGATTCTAGCTCTATATCATGTGTCGGGTAGTTCTGCCCATGTATCTTTAACCCCCATGAGGCATAGCCTATCACATTGTCATTTTTCATGAGTACCCAACCCAATACTTTATTTGTAGAATCACTATATATGACAAAACATTATCCACTTTTTGGTAATGTGAGTACAGGTGCAGTGATCAACCTTCTCTTTATCTCCTTGAAACTTCCTTCACATTCTTCCATCCAGACATACTTTACACTATTCCTTGTTAACTTAGTTACTTGTATTGAAAATCATGATACATTTCTCAAAAACTTCAGTAGTACCCAGCTAATCTAAGAAAACTATGGATTTCTATGACAATAGAGGTCATGGGCCATTCCTAAATCACCTTTGTTTTTTATGGGTATAAATAAATTCCCTCACTTGTGATCACATGTCCCAAGAACATGACATGATTTATCCAAAAGCCACACTTTATGAACGTGGTGTAAAACTTCTCCTTTCTCAATGTCTCCAATACAAGTCTTAAATATTCTTCATGTTCCTCCTTTCTCTTGGACTAGATGAGAATATTATCAATAAACACTACCACAAATTTTTCAAGGAAATGTCTAAAGTCTCTATTCATAAAATCCATGTAGATTTAAGGATAATTTGTATGTCAGAAGGGAATTAACAAAAATTCATAGTTCCCATACCTTGTACAAAAGGTGGTCTTCTGAATATCTTCCTACTTCACCTTTAGCTGATGATATCCAGAATGAATATCCATCATTGGGAAGTATAGTGCTCCTCTCAATTGATCTAACAAGTCGTCAATCCTTAGAAGACGATACTTGTTCTTTATAGTGATTTTATTGAGTTCCCGATAATCGATACACAACCAAATTTTTCTATCCTTCTTCTTCACAAAGTGCACTGGCACACCCTAAGGTGATGCACTTGGGAATATAAACCCTTTACCTAGATGATATGGTAGCTACTTCATTAACTCCTCCTATTTGGTAAGAGCTATCCTATTGGGACACTTTGAGATAGGAGTATCTCCGGGTATGAGTTCTATTGAGAACTCTACCTCACAGTCTAGGGGAAGTTTAGGTCACTCTTTGGGAAATACATCACTGTATTCCCTCACAATGGTAACTTCCACAAGGTTGTCACATTTTTTAGAACCAACCCTTTGGGAGAGGTATACTTATTCATAGGAATCAACACCCACACCATTGAATCGTTTTTTCAAAATAATTTCATGATCTTCCTTGAATTTGTAGAGGATAATGTGATGGTTTTGAATATGATATGATATTTTTTTCTGGATAGTTGATATGTGCTCTATATAATGAGATCGAGTCCATTCCCATTATAGAATCGAATTCCAACATGGGATGTATTACAAGATTTACTAGAAGAATCTTCCCACATAATCCAATAGAAGAATAGTTAAGCACATGTGTTACAATGAATGCACCACTTGGTGTGTTTATAGATTTATCTACTTCATGGTTTCAGGCCTTCGATTCTATAGTTATATCAAACATACAAGATATAAAGGAATGTGTATAACCAGAATCAAATAAGATGTTTTCCATTCTTCAGTGAATAGGATGTGTACCTTGTCCAACATCATTATCTTTCTCCACTTCTATATTAGTCAAGGCATAATCCATCACTTATTCCTTTGGATTTGGTGGTCGCTGATGCTGATTACCCTTGAGAACTCGAGGTTTAGTTCACTGGCTTGCATAGTTCCCAAGATCCCTATAGTAGTAGCATTGAACCATTGGAAGTTCTCTCATTTCATCAGCTACATTCTTCTTAAATTTCATGTCTTTTAGACACTCTTTAGAATGTTTTCGTTCATTCCCACACCTGAATAACTTCTTATTCCGTTTGAGGCAGCTCCCATGGTGCATCTTCCCGCACTTTTGGCATGTGGGTTGTTGAGTTTTCTTCCCACCTTTTTCATTAGATCCACCAGCTTGAAAATCCATATTTCATTTCATATAACTATATCCATGAGACCATTCTTCAAACCCCATCTCCACTTTGAGATAACATCAAACAACTTCTTCATAACTCCCAAAGTCTCAAATTGAAAGATCCTTTCGATGGTGTGGTTTTAATCTACTAAAGAATCTATCAATTTTTTTATCATTATTGATAACAATACTCGAAGAGTACCCTGAAGGACTTGTGGAATTAGCTTCCTAGACTGTGACATATACTCCTTCTTTTTTCTTGAGATATATGAATTCTATCTCCATATTCATGTGAAGAGTTATTAAGAATTCATCAGAAAATACATCCCTAAACTGATCCATAACTGCTGGAAAAACTCTTTTCTCAACTGCTTCCATTGATGATAATGACAACATAGCTAACTGGCACAAGATTTATCTAAAAGCTAGTGCCAACAAATCCGTTTCACCCATCTTTTCATTCTTCTCCCCTGTATAGAGATGTTCTACTCCATCCACCATCGTATAACTAACTGTTTTCACATAGAAATAAAAGTGGGAAATAAAATTTTCAACCAATCCATTCCTAGGATTATATCATAAACATCCATATAAAGCAAAAATAAATCAAACATCAATTCAATATCATCCACAACTAAACAACATGCTCTACATATAAAGGTTTGAAACTCTTTTTGAACCAGATGAGTTTGTAGTTTCAAAATAGAAGGTTTCATTTACAAATATAAACCCAACATATCAAAAATACGATAAGAATGAAGGTAATAGAAATAACTTGTATCAAACAAAGCATGAATCAATGTTGAATTTAAACAAACTATACCCTGCATTGTGGATGGTCCCGACTAATCATCCACCACAACTTGTTCAGATCCGAACAACTAATAGCCTACAACACTCTTCTCTTTATTACACTTCTACGACATCATCGTATTACGAGAATCACCAAGAAACACTTTGATCTTATACTGAGGGGTATGATGCTACCCCCATCCGGTCAAGTCATAAGACCTCTAGGACCCCTGGGGAGCATCACTGACACTCGACCTCGGAGCATTCTGACAATAATTCTAAATATTCCCCATCTTCATTTAGTTATTACATGCTTGAGGTTCTATCATGCAATCCCACTTCATGTGACCCATAGATCCAAACTGAAAACATCCCAGATTACTCTAAGGCATTGGATGAAGAATCACAGATCCTGCCATGAGATTTTGATTAATTCTCCGACCTGGGAAATAAGTTTCCCTCTTCTTCTTGAACCCAACATTCGATTTCCCACTATTTACCATGGGAACCAATATTCTTCCCCAACTTTTAGCCCCTCAAAAGATATTTCTCAGCCACCATATCTCTATTCACAATTTCAGTGTAATTGTTTATACACTGTAATACTATCTTTAAATGAATTTCTTGCCTCAACCCAACTTCAAAAATTCATGACTTCAACTATGTACTACCCTTCACCTTGGATAAAAACCTAACTAATTTTATAAACATATCCACATTTTTGGTTACTACCTTGTTCCCTTTCATCAAACTGAAGAAATCCATTTCACATTTAATTCTAAACGTATGAGGGTAGAATTGTGTATTAAACAACTCCTCAATACCCACCCATGTCACCCTTTGATCTTTCCCAGCTTAGACCGCCTACTCCCACCACTGAAGGGTATGATCCTAAAACTTATACCTAGATAGCTTCACATTCAAATCTTCCAGTGTTCCCAAAAAGTAAAATATCCAATTCATCTTGTTTATCCATGCTTCAACCCTTTACGGCTCCAAATCACCCCTAAACATGGGTGGATTATGCCTTTGAAACAGAACTCCATGATCCACATGCATTGGTTCATCCAAATTATTCCTATATTCCACAACATGGAATTCTTTCACTATACTCTACACTAGATACTAGTTTACTTAAGACTCATGTGAATCCATATTTTCAGTAGCTTTCTCTAGTTGGTCTCTATGACTCCTACCCAGTGCCATTTCTATCAATAAAAAATCAACCATAATTCCCACTCCCTTATAAAGAAAGGGTATATAGTATTCAAATTAAATACAATGAAACTATTATGACTAGGAATTACACAAGTTCACATTTCCCATGTTGCAGTATTCTAAAAAATCCACTATGTTTTGAAAATAAACCCATTTTCAAAATACCACTATTTCTCATGTTTCAAATCAATCTATTTTGAATCCTGATTTATATTTTTTAAAATTAACACATTCATATCACTCCATAAATTATTATACCCAAATTCAATACACTGGTGGAAATCCCATCTATACCAACAGTTCTTTCCCAACTGTTTGAGAAAACACTGTTATACATTAATATATGTTAGTTTTTCCAATGGCTGATTAGGAACCATTGGAATAAAACTATTAAATACCAAATGATTCATAAGAACTTATGGGTTAGACCAACCTAAAATGCATCGACCCTCCACCCATCCACACTTCCCCTCACGTTGTTCCCCACATCTTCGTCTCTACAACACCACTCCTCTCCATTCTGACTCCCCCGCATTGTCACTCCCATCCCGAGTCCCCATCATTGCTTCTCTCATCCCCCTCACCACTCTCTGCTCGTGCCTCGTTTTCTCCTTGTTGATTTTTTCAATGGAAGAACAACACTATATGATGGATTTATTTTGAAAAATTATTTTCATTCAAAAAAATATATGTGTGTGGGAATTTTTTCATTATGTTAAATATTTATTCGATTGTTGTTTTATATCAACAAGTATGGTAATAAAGTGGGTTTATCAACTTCTAAGTTATAACACTGACTGTGGATTTCTTATCAACACTAGAAGACTTTTATATGTAGCTCAAAATTGTTTTATTTTCACTAAGGTTTCTTATTTATCACATTCTAAACATGTTTATGTTGAGGAAACATGGTTTTATCTTCTTTCACATGTTTATTATTTTTTTTAAAATTGTACATTCACTTGAAGAATTAGAGAAATCTAAATATTTTTGGTTTTTTTGTTTAACTTTTTATAACTCAACAGACTATATGATCAAACATTATTTCTTATCATTTTCAAACTTCTTCATAGGTGTGGATCCATTTGTAGTAACTGATTTATAACATGATAACATTGGATCTTTTCACTTACCACTAATCAAATTCATTTTTCTAGCAATCAAATTCATGCATATGACAGCTCCAGGACCAACATAATTACACCTTCACAAAACATCTTCAAATGCTTTTAATTTTCCTTAGGTAATCTCTTAGGATCTTCTTTAGAAATATCAACTACTAATATAATACTACTATCTCTTTCTTGGATGGTTTCCATTATCAGTTCAAACATTCTATCATTAACATTTTAGATATTTATTTCTATAATTTCACCTTATTTAACATTGATCCTTGTTTCTAGGGGGTATCATGGTTCTTTCCGGTCCACCTCAGATGTGATTTGGCATTAGCTGCCGAAGGTAAAGAAGTTAGGATCTTCTTGGTGCATCTTTTAATATTTAACACCATTTAAGGTAGGTTTATTCTAGCCTCTTTTTTTGGCATAATTTAATTTGGGGATTTTGGTGATTTTTTGCCCTTGAAAAATCCTTATTAGGCATGAATTCCTTGAATAAGACTACCTTACATCTTTCCCCTCTTATGATTTTCCTTATATAATATCATTCATTTCATTGTATTTTTTACTCTAGATTTGGAACTAATGGATATAATTATTAATATGTATTGATTGATTATCATTAATTTCATGATAGACTAGAACCGAAACGAATGAAAGTATCCAAGATAATAAAAACAAAAACAAGACAAACTAAGTCTAATGGAAATGTCCCAAACAAACTTGTATCGAACAAAACAAAACTAAGACCAAACATGAGACAGACTAATAATATACAACTAAAAGGAAGAGTAATTGTTAATTAATAGGAATGTACTATTTGTTTGTATCATTTTGAAACATGGACATGCTTCCTCCTTTCTTGAAGAAACATGGTTTGACTCATGGGGCATTGTTGTTCTTATATGTTGGGTGGTGACGGGTATTATCATGGGAGACATGTATGTTTTAGTTTAGTTTTTATTTTATTTTCATTATTTCATTAGCCACAAAGGTCTTTTACTTATTTCTATGGATAGAGGGTAGTTATATTATATGAAGGGGTTTATATTGATTCATTCCTCTTGCTTGGATCTATGGTATGATTTTATGGTTACTTCCTGTCTCACACCTCATGTAATTTGGGATTTCGGTTATTCTGACTCCATATTATGTTTTTGGTTGGGCATTGGATCATTTCATGTTGGTTCAGGTGGACTTGGTTCTCTTCTTCCATCTAGGTAACTATTTAATGTTTTTTTTGGTTTATCACTGGTTATTTAGCATCATTTATGTGTTTTAAGGTTCTTAATACCCTTTGTGTAGTGCGGTGATCCATGCTCGTTGGTTTCATGTCACCAATTCAAAGGAGGCTTTCCTTTATGTGCAAAGGAAAGTAAGTATATGTATGCGAGTTCCCTCGTTACGTGTATAGTCATCCATAGAAGTGATTATGCACGTATGGGGATAGGTGTGAACATTCATATATATATATATATATATATATATATATATATATATAAATGCATACGCAGGTGAGTGGAGACTGGTACATGCATATACGAATATGTGCAAGGATCCCCTAGCACATGCTTGTGGCCTTGTGGGTGTGTGCATAGGGGCTAGGTGTCCTTTAATGTGTGTGAAGGTTCATATACCCAGTAGGGTAGCATTAGATTTTATTTATAAATCTCCATGAACCGAATTGGACGGCTTAGTTCCACCTTGAGGTAGGGTCCCCCTCCTGGACTCTTTAATTCAAGATTACTTTAAATTGAATTTATCTCCTTTCTTAATTCTCCTTAAATTTATTTAATTTCATATCTTGAATAATATTTCTTTAATTTAATTGTTTCATTTTATAAATAAAGACATGTTTTTATAATATAACCCCTCCAATGGAGGAGCACTATCTGCGAAAACTCACAGTGATAGTTAGGTTGATCATGTTTATTAACTTATTACATTTGATTTGTGCTTAATGAGTTTTAGAATAAATGATAAATATAATTAAATGAATTGCGTGATAATTAAATGCCATGATTTTTTAATAAAACTCCTCCAATAGAGGTGTGATGACTTCTAAACCAAAGAGTAGTGATATTTATTTGTATCATGTTTAGATTTGGTTTGAGTTTTCTGTATGTCTCTTGTTGGTGTTTGTTTTGTGGCTATTTAGTTTTTATTTTCTTTGAATTATATAAATTGGCTTGTCATACCCATTTATCTCAAATGACATTTCTTGAGTAGGCATACACCTCAACCATGAAACTATCATTTTCACCCTTTGAATATTATAAATGAAATTTCTATTTTTAGGGAACGTGAATGGATTTGTAAATGGTTTGTATAGGGTGTATGAATCTTTTTCGTCATTGCGTTTCCATTTATACATTGCATATTTGTGCCACTCACTACAACCTTCGAGTGATCCCTTGATATATCATATTAAATATTTGATTTTTTCTATCATGTCTTTTTTGAAACTCCCTTATGGGGAAACCTATTTGGGGTGTTTTCCTAGCCTCTTGGCCTCCCATTTTGGTGTTTACCTTAGCCCATATATCTAAAAACACTGATGGAGTCATTATTTAACATCAATGAGGCTTATGGTCCTCCCCACCATAATCTTCATGTTACCACCACCGATTCATATGATTTAGTACCTCCTCCTTTGAATATTCATATTGAAACATTTCTCCAATGTTTTAATGAGAATAATTACAGTGGGGACACTCACTAAAGGAATTTTGATCACTATGGTGGACCTATGTATAGTGAAGTATTGAAAGATGTTGGAGAGATCCCTACTTCATTTCCCAGAGCATTTTTGGAAATGTGGGTGTTTTGGTGTATCAGAATTTGGTAGTGGAGAAAAATGGCCAAGTGGTAATGGTGTCCGACTTTTTGAAGGGAATATTGCATAAATAAGTGGTTTTTCATGCCTTGGTGTGATCGTCAAAGGAATTTTGTTTGGAAACTCATTTAAAAAATGAGTTTATATGTAATGAGGTTCATGAGTTTAAAATGAATGTTTAAATGGTTTTTTATACCACAGTTATTCAGTTGGAGGTTTAAAATCATTCTAAAGTTATGGAAAATGTGTAGAAATAAAATGGAGGTATTCTCACAAGATATTTAGATATTTTAAGTGGTGTATTTAAGATGAGATATTTGAAGACTATGTGGATGGATAGTAAATAGATTTCAATGGATGTTGATTAAAAACATGAATAAGTTAACTAAAAACTGTAGTGAATGTGACCAAATATCTTAGAGTCTTATTTAGTATATTTATTTAAATTCAAAAACATGTTCTTTCACATGAACACTTCGATAAGAAAGAAAATATTATTGAATATTGGGGTGATCAACACCATTCATAGTTTTTCATAGAAATAGCTAGCATATATATATATATTTCATGAGTTCGTTATGATAAGGGGAGATACCTACACAATATTGCAACATCTAGTTATTCAATAAAGATTAAGGCAAGGACAGACCTATGATATATTGATATATTTGTTTCAAAGAGGAAAAAAAAGTTATGGAAAAGAGGGTGAAAATGGGAATAGTTTTTCCAGTGAATAGATATAGGTATCCATTGATGACATAAGTATGCCATTATTTCATTTCAAGTGAATATAAAGACTTAACCCCCACACATGAGGTGTTGGTCTCATCTGGTTTGAAGGAAGGGGGCGGCAAGTATTGAATATGAATAATCATATTTTTGGAATCAAAGGTGAAATATTTTCAAGTGACCCATGATAATTTAAAGAAGACCAACATGTCTACAAAATATATCTTTTATCTCTTGAATGTCATGCCAAATGTGGTTTCCAACCAAATGAATCCGATTTCGATTCTGATAGGCACTCAATATTGTTATACTTTTTGATAATCACAAAAAATATAATCAAAAGTAACAAATAAGTAAATTTATATTAATTTAAATAAAGTATAAAAATATCTATAACTGCTATAAAATTTCATCTCCCTTGAGATATACAATAAATGTTTAGAAAAATCTTATCCCCATACATACTTCTAACAGTATCCCCCTAGTTAAAACTTCTTTTAAACATAATAATTCCCCTTAGGATATTATTTCTTATTTTTTTGAATCAATTAGGAACACAAAAGCCTTATACCCTTGGAAAAAAAAATCCCCCTTTGGGATGAAATAATTTCCCTTCCCTTTACTCCTTAATGAATAAAAAAACACATACAACCAATATCCTCTTTGGTATTATTTAAAAGAATCCACAATGAAAAAACAACACAGGCCACACATGGACCCCTTCCATAGTTTCAATTGGAATACAAATAATTGGAAATAAAAGATAATATTGAGTATTCTTCTTTTCAATCATGGGATTCAGTGTGTTAATAAATAGATTAACTACCACAATAGTCAAAATTAAAAGAAATCAATAGAGAAAGAAAGTAAGAACATATAGAAAAAGGCAGTGTCTCATTTTACAGTGCATTGAATGATTTAGAGTCCTTAGGTTTTGATTGGTGAGGATCTCGAATATTTTCTTTAAAATTTAGAGAAAAACATAATGTCAGGAAGTTCTATTTTCTATTCATAGGAAAATATCTTGATCTTATATGGACTCCACTCTTCTGTAGTCAAATTAATGTAAAATCACATGTTATGATCACTTTCAACATTCTACACCCTCCACCTCTTAACCACATGTGTATGGGGGAGATCCTATAAAATAAATATAACACTTCATGCACCCATTGAATAATGATCATTAATATTTTATAGATCCTCATACTGAATCTAAAATTGTGTTCAATGCATCTATACAAAGGGTTAGGGATAATAATTAATTAATTAATCTACATTAACTCTATTTAAATATCCATTGGAAGTATTTAATTCAAATAAAGGAAAATAATGGTGGAAAAAGATGATGGTGAATCAAATATGATGGTAGAAAGTATCAATAGTATAAAACAGATGGTTTCATCCCTAGAGGTAGCTCATCTAGTGGTAGCATGAGCTTGGTGTTGGAATGTCAGGTTGTAGCATGATCCAGGAAATGAAACGTCCGGAAGTGGCATGAACCCAGTGGTGGTACATTTGATGGTGGTTAATCCTAGTGGTAGTATATTTTGTGGTAGCATTCTCTGGTGGAAACACACTCTAGTAGTATCACACCCTAGGGGTAGGTAATCTCAATAATGGAACACAGATAGTGGTAGAAAACTTATAACAACAGAAAGATCTAGTGATGGCTCAATTTGATCTAATAGTGGATCTTTTCAATACACAACCTAAAATTCATTATAAAATGACATACTATCATGAAACCCTAGGTTCATTAAAAGCATATGAAACATAATTTCTGTGAATTCAAATAATTGGGTTCCAAAAATCTTCCCCATTATGATGATCACTAATTATGGAATTCTATAAACCATGTGAAAAAAACAATTATGTATAAATTGAAATGTTTTAAGATTAATAGTATGATAAAAATTCCAAATAGATAATTTGAGATTTATAAAACACTACTAGGAATAAAACAAAAAAAATTAATTTATTTGGTATCAATGGAATGGTATAATATCAAAAAATATAATTACTTAAATTTCATCCAAATAAGTACAATATCAAATGATAAAATCCATATAAAGAAGTTTGTATCAAATAATAACATACAAATAATTATGGGATAAAAGAAAACATAGTAGAGGATAAGGTCGGTGTCATAGGTAAATTCCATTACTATTATCCCCATTTTGGAATTATAAAAAAACAAGAAATTGTAAATACAAAATGTAAATATTATAACAATAAGAGAGAAATTACATTAAGAAAAAAATTCATCTATAAAAAATCCCTATAAAAGGCTATGGCTAATTAAAATCACTCTCATTCTAGATGGTGTGATCAGTAGGGAGCTTTCCCTTTCTAGAAGTAGGAGGCACTAACGTAGATGTTTAATGTATAGATATAGAGGTAGGATGTTTCTATATCACAATAGGATGGAGATTCAAGATAGCTTCAACTGAAGACATACCGAAAGGATATAATTAAGGAGGTAGATGATTGGAAGAAGAATCAGAGGTGAAGGATGTCATGGGAATCACCTATGGAGAAGCCACTAGAGTATTGAAAGCATATATGAAAGGATTCATAAAATTGAAAAAGACTATAATAATGTTTCCTCCTCTCTCCATACTACTAAAGAAATCTTTCTTCTCCTCTATGAATAGATTGAGTAGAGTTGTCATCACTTTCAACTAGTCATCATATTCCTTGAAAACCCATTCTACACAATTTACCTCAATTAATCATGATGAGATAAATGTACATCACCCATAACAACATGTAGATAGTGTCTGGCTATAGACTAGATCGAATCAGCGTCAATTAAATGTGAGGGAGGGGGAGCACTAGATATAGATGCATCATTAGAAACATTCTCCAATATCTTCCATAAGTAATCCTATCTGAAAAAAGGAGGTCCCCATTTACTCCATAACAGATAAAATGGTTTCTATCTCACTATCCAAACATCAATATAAAATTTTAACTTCCTGAATATTAAAATTTTTCTTGGGATGAATATAACATAAAACCATCTCAAAAAAGTGTCTACAATCAACTTCATTAAGATGATTGACATGAGGTTCTTGATAACTCAAAATTCCCCATAAATATAAAACAAGTATTTATAGGAAATATTATAAATATATTGTGGATACAAAATCTAAAGGAACTAGGGAAATAACTCTCTCAAAACTATGTAAAGCTGCTTCTACAGGTTATGAATTGGTAGGTACATCTAAGGGAAAATCTTGAAGCTCAACTGCTCGGTCAATATGCTTAACTAAGGATCCCATAGGATATTTCCCAACTCCAAATGAGAAATTAGGTGCACCATGCTCTGGTGGACTAATTTTTTCATCACCATCACTATATCCATATGAGTTTGGATATGATAGTCCAGGAAATTTGGAAATAGAGGAGGGTCCCCCCTTACGTGATACCTCATACTCTACCAAGGTAACACAACCCTGAGCATATCTATTCTCTCCAGCATCTTCTTCAACATTTTTAGACTATGAATAGCCTAACCCAAGATGAAAAAACCTAGTGACTTTTCCCACTCATCATGTAAAGATACTTCCATTTGAGGTGAAAGATGTTATAGGTTTATAGGTGCTTTAGAAGACTATTGGAGGTAGTGGTTTACAGTTATAGGTGTTGCTTTATAGGTTTATAGTGTTCTTTAGAAGACTGTTAGAGGTGAATGTTTACAGGTGCAGGTTTATAGGTTGAGAGGTGAAGGTTTTATAGGTTTATAGGTGAAGGTTTTACAAGTTTATATGTTCTTGTTTACTGCTCGAAGTGGGTTTACAGGTTTGGTTTATGTCCTATTCTCATGTACTATTCCTAGAATTGATGTTTGCTGGGGAGTAGAGGATATACCAACGGTTCATAAAACCACTAGTATTCAATATCCTGGATAACTTATGCCAACGGTTCATAGAATAGTTGGTATTCAAATGCTGGACAAAATATTCCAACAGTTCACAGAACCGTTTGTATTCATTCAAGAAAATAGATATCCCAATGGTTTCATGAAACCGTTGAAATAGAATATATACACATATATATATGAAATTTTTTTCTTAAACTATCGGTACAAATTAATTTCAGACCACCTATGCCAATGGTTCTTTGAAAACTAATGGTATATTGTTACTGTAACACCCAACATACCAATGATTCACAAAACTGTTGGTATAGCCTAGCCCAACAGTTTCATTGGCTATCCCAATGGTTCTAAACCATTGGTATAGGTGAAATTTTAATTAGTGATATGAATACTAGAGGGATGTCATCTCTACCATACTTTACATGTTCATCTCACTGGATACACCTACAATAATGAGATATCTATTTCCTATAAGTGTATCCAAAACACTTATGTATCCAAAACCCTGGTAACATGATGTTCTGCATAAAAGGGTTAGATACGCCAGTTTATGCTATACATTCCATGTTCTGACAACCCAACACCTTTCTACCTTCCAAACAAAAAAAAATAGGATGAGAACAAATTTCCAAACCAAGACCAATGATCAATGCCAAAGGACCAAGCAACTTCCATCACATGAATTCCAAGGACTGAAAAAACTGATACCACATGTAACATCTCATCCGAGCCAATTGTCTTGAGAGGATAGAGGAATTCTACTTTTCCATAAAAGACGTTCCCTAGCGCCAAAGGCTGGAAATAAATGCCTTTGGATTCATGAATCCTTAGGTAATCATTTTCCTTTATGATAAAATCAACCAACCAAATATTCCATTACCAATAATGCTACATAATGCATGTAAAAAAACAACTGAACCCATACATTACCAAAAGACAACAAAATTATTCCATAACAATTCCCAAATTCCAAAACAACTAAACCAAAAATCTAAGTACCAAGGGGAAGATTGCACAACATGACCCCAAAGAACTAGGACATAGTCTATTTCTCCACCCCAGGCCCCATGCTCCAAGCACCACAACATCACCAAAGCATCATGTTGAACTTCTAGCAAAATGAGATGATTTAGCCTTACCTGTGTCCCAGAATACGTCATCTACATAAGTACCTAAGTCCCAAACTAGTGGATGAGTACAAATACTCAGTAAGTTTTCCCCAAATGACTTCCCTACACACTTAACAAGGATAAAACCATTATCACATTTATATAATGTATTTTATAGAATACACCAAATAGTGCACCAACTTATGATAAGACACCCCCTCCTTTATCAAGCCATCTTTACCCAAATTCTTGCAACACATAGGAATGCCAAAAAACCATGAAACAAAACATTTCAATAATTCACCTTAGCAAAACAAATTTCATCTCGTAAATAAACACACAACAAGGTGACCAAAATAGTAGATCTTCCATACAACCCATTCACTACATTTCCAATTAGTGGTCCTCCCCAACCACTACCCAAAATGGTGAATCTTCAATCCACTATCCATAACCTTTTATCGTAAGACATCCCTTCTAATTCCACACAATCAACACAATCCATAACACATAATCAACCAACAAGCACAAAGAACCAGGGACACACAAAAATCACACCATCATTCCCATCACATGCCAATTAACTTCAATAAATCACCCAATTATTGAAAACACCAATTAACCAACTTTCCTTTCCTAACCACATTTCAATAAATTAAATCTTTATTGAAAACCATATTTAACGCAATATTTTTCATAATCATCCACTGACGATTTTAAAATCAAAATTTTCAAATCACCCAACAAAGCCCCGTTTTGCAACAATAATCCATTTTCCCCCAAAATCCCCCAAATCACGATGAAATTGATTTCCGACCACATTCACACATCACTATCACATTTAATTCCAACAAAAACAAATTAATTGTAAAAAAACCACTTGTTATTACTAAGTGGAGTTGAGAGAGAAGCCACATACCTTTTGGGTTTTAGTGAAATCGATCCACAAGCTACCGCAGCACAAATCCGGACAAACTCTCCACCAAAAATATTGTTCGTCTCCTTACTTAACACCGAAAAGTCCCAAAATCAACACTTTAGGAAACCACCACCCTATATCTACATGAAACAGATGTATATCTAGAAAAAAAAGAGATAGGGAAGAGTATATCTAGAGAAAATGTTAAAACAACCATGATAGAAGACTTACTCAGGATGTATCGCCTTCAACCAACCAAGAAACCCATTCAAATCCTTTTTAAAATAAGTGGGAGAGAACCCCAAACCCTTGAGAAAGAGAAATCCAGAATAGGGTTCTTATGGGATAATATTTTTTTGTTTTAGGGTAAATCTCTACCAACCCTATTTAAAAAAACATTTTTAAAGGGCCTCATGTTTAGCTCATAGGGTTAGACAAATTGTGTGATAATTGTGCACTAGATGCAGCCTAAAAGGGCATCCTCACTCATCCCACCCCACATGTTTAGGAAAATAGTGCACAAGCCATGTGTACCCCACTGCTCGCACATTTAATCTCGCATGGTTTCCCTAAAACATGAAAAAATCATGCAACCCTAAAAAGGCCTCCAATCTTATTCAAAACCATTACAAACACTCCCAACCTGTCAAACCAAGAGTTATACATATACATATATGTATTTCGTTATAAAAAAATTAGTTAAAATTTAAACCCTCACATGATCTTTTAAAACATGAAGAATGAATTAAAAATTATGTATATAAATTGTAATACAAAAATATATGGTACATTGATTTGAAAATGCAGAATAAAGCAATAGGACATGTATATTGAGAGATAGTGAGGGTGTAGTTCGGGGGTTTCTAGAGTCACACACACACAGACACCCAAACATATGAATTTAAAATCATGTAGTGTAAGTTCATAGGATGGACTCATATAATTTTTTTTTGTAATTATTTATCTTCCTTTGGTATTTTTTATCATTATATCATAATTTCAACTTTTTCCATGAGAAATTAGACCTCCAACTTGGTTCCCACAACAATTCACTATATCATTTTTTAATACATGATTACTTTTAGTATTATATATTATTTATCATCAATAAATCTTATATTATTGTTTTCTTCCATGTTATCTCCTTTTGAAAAGTTATTATATTAATATATTATATTTCTTTTTTAATCATTGGTTCTCGTTTTGATTTTTTTTCTTAGGCTTCCTCTCTCGCATTTTTATCTCTTCTTTATTATTATATCACTTTTATTGATTATACACTATTTTTTATCTATTATTATTTTATCATTACTATAGTCATTTAAGTCTTTTTTATATTACTATTTTTTAAAATCAATAATTTTTCTAAAAAAATATAATGTAATTTTTATATATATTTATATATATTTATGTTTTATAAATAATTCAAATCACACATTTTTTTAATAATATTTATAAAGTGTGAGTTTTTAAAATAATTATATATTTATTTAAATTATAAATTTTTTAAAATAAAAACATAATGTATTTTCATAGATTTTTAAAATATATTATCTTTAAAATAATAAGAATAATTTTCTTTAAAATTTTACCTTTATTTTTTATTACTTCTATTATTATTATTATCATTAAAATAATAAATCAAATTATGTTTGTCGTAATTTATTTATTTCATAATAATGGTAAACATTTAATTAGTATCATAAATATATACATTTCGTTTTATATATGTAAAATATATTCATTTTAATTTTAAAATAGTTTTAGTTATCTAAATATTTTCATCTAGATATATTTATAATAAATTTCTCTTCTATGTAAATTAATCCAACATTTTAAGAAATATAGTATGTTTATAATTTTAAATCAAAATATCTTTCTTGAAAAATTATAATATATAAAAACATTATATATTAAAACATTTTTTAAAATAGATAATATATTTTAACATTTTTAAAAAATATTTATTTAAAGAATTTTTTTTTTGAGAAGTAGTATTTTAAAACCCTGAATAAAAATATCATATTTTTATAGAATAACACATTAATACCTTTATTGATTGATTGTAAATTATAAAAAATAATTAATTAATTAAAATTGAAGAACTATTTTAATTTTTTGTGGTGTTAGATTATTCCCCCCATAAACGAATGTTTCCCACACAATTTTTTCTTCAGACTCTAGAAAATATCTTAATTTTTATCTTTAGAAAAAATATTATCAAGATTTCTTAATCCTAAATACTCTATAGACAACATATAATTTCAAATGTTTTCTAGAATATGTCTTAGATACCAATAATATTGACCCAAAGGCCCATTATAGGGTTCATCACATATAAAGGATGTGTTTTCTATTTATAAAAACAAACTATACCAATATAAAACATTTATTAAAAACCATGAAATTTTACCATTATAGGTTTGGAAGAAATTTATGCATGAAATAAAACATAAAAAAACAATAAAAACTAAAATAAATGAAAGTATTAAAGCATGTTGAATTCCTATAGAAATTAAACATAAAAGGAAAATACACTAAACCTGTGAAAAATAAATTTAAAACATAGGTTGAGAAAATGTTTTCCCCAGAAAGGGGTTTTTAAAAACATTGATAAAGTCTTTTAAAATAATTATTTAAAATTAATACAAATATATTTATGTTTTCAAAACACTGAAAATGATAATATTAATAGAAATTTGAAATACGTAATTTTTTTAAAAAATAATATCATTTAAAAATAAATCATTATATTTCATCACTTGAAAATATTAATTTTTGAAGGATTATTTATTATACTAAATAGGTTCTTAGAAAACTGTAAGGCCACATAGGCATATATCTTATGGGACAATGTCCGCTTAAGGTCATGGGTTCACTCCCCATACCATAAATTAGGATTTGATACTTAAAGGAAAATTTTAAGAAAACATTTTATTAGACCTATCTTTCTCAACAATAACAAAAAAATATCAAAATAATAGTTACATAAATTATTTTCTTTAAAAGGATGACCATATCAAATTATGTGGGTCATACTATGTGGTACAGATACAATTTCACACATTAAATAATTATTTTTTTATTATTAGCACATAAAATGATTAAAAAAATATCATTTATAAAAAACGTTACCTATAAAATATAAATCATATAATGATAAATTAAGAACAATTCCAAACCGTTGAATATAGAATTGAAAATGAATATATATACCCCTTTATTTCTTAAAATGAATCAATATAAATACACAAACACAGACACACATATATATATATATATATATATCATTTTGTATTATACATAAAATTATAGAATAAAAATATAATCAAACCCTTTGACAAAAATAAATGATCCCCTTTCAAAACCTAGAATTTTTAAAAGACCCTTATCATATAAATTCTGAAAATATGTGTGTATATATATATAAATATATGTATATCTTAGAAAAAATAATTGATTATATTTGAACCCTTACATGATTTTATAAAATTATAATAATGAAATAAAAATATACTTATATAAATTGTAATACAAAAATAGCTTGTACCTTGATTTGAAAATAGAGATCCAAACTTCCAGAAACTTAAGTCTAGAGATAATGAGTGTGTATTTCAGGTGTTTCCCGAGCCACTCAGATATATATATATATATATATATATATCAATTTATAAGCTTCTAGTGGAAGATCATAGGATGGATTCATATAATTTTTTTTCTTTATTTTATATTTTTTATAATTATATCATGTTTTCTACTTTTAGCCATGACAATTAAGAGCTCCCTTATTGTTCCAAAAACAATTCACCATATAATTTTTTTAATACATGATAACTTTTATTGTAATATATGACTTTATCATCAATATATCTTCTCTTTTTCTGTCTTTCATGTTATCTCCTTTTGAAATATTGTTATATTAATATATTATATTTCTTTTTTAATCATATATTCTCTTTTCTAATTTTTTTTCATGCTTCCTCTCTCATATTTTTACCAATTCTTCATTATTATCTAAATTTTTTTAAAACATTCCGACCCAGCATACCATCAAACCGGTGGCCGGACTGGTAGGTCACAAGGCCTCAAGCGCATCTCTCCATACGCCAGAGGCTGCCGACTAGTAGCGAGGGTTTCAGGAGGTGATAGTGGGGACACTATACCCTCTTATCAGAGTTGAAAAATGGTATCTCAGTGTAAATAACACTAGTAGCAGATGCAGTAATAGATGAACAATGAACAAACAGCAGCGGAAGAAAAATAGTGATCATTTTTATAAAAGGTGGCCAAATCCAGTTTACATGATACAGGGATGATGAATGATACAATGTGAAAACAAGAAAAAATAAAGCATTATTACAATACAATACAAAAGAATAATGAAAAGACAGCAAGGCCCTAAGGGTGATCTTCTGAGAATCCCAAGCCACAGCTCGGTCATTTTCTCCAAACTCCCCAAGTACAAACAACACAGCACACAACCTAGGTCCTACAAGCAAGAAGGTCTACTCGGGTACCCCAGTGAGATGGAAACCCAAGTATGTTGTGAGATATAAATCTCAGTAGGCCGTCACCACCAGTGTCAAACCCAACCGAGACAATGTATACTAATTAAATAGTGAGCAGGTATAGCAGGACTCAATAAGCTGAAAAACATAGAATAACAACACCCGTCCAGGTTCCCTAAGGACACCAGACGGCTATACCAGCTTCGGCTCGTTGCTGGTAAAGAAACCTGATTCTATCACCATATATATATATATATATATAATTATAAATGCATTTATATTATAGATGTTGTGGGGTAAGAATTCCCCCCACCCATTCATCGAGATTAGCGGGAATGAGGTAAGAATTATTACCTTCCCTATAGGTCAACTGGAAAGGCGTAAGAATGCCTCCCTTCCGTCACATTCATTCAACTGGTATGGGTTATAACTTCTTCCCATATATCACATTCATAATACTGACAAGGGGTATAACTTACTCCCATCCAAATATGTAAGCATCATCAGAAGTCAACTGGAAAGGGGTAACAATGCCTCCCTTCCAAACATCATCAATAGGGGTTAACTGTAAAGGGGTAATAATGCCTCCCTTCCATACACGTATATAGATCACATCTAGCATGGGGTAGACATGCCTCCCACCCATACTCAAAATAAGCTGGTATGGGGTATTCATGCCTCCCATCCATAATCGTTCAAAGTAGATGGCATGGGGTATGAATTCCTGCCATCCATAATCATTCAAAATAATTATCACAGTTGCATTAGAATGCATAAGGCTGTACCTCTTATGCATTTCAAACAGAAATACCACATTCATAATCTAAAAATTCATCATCATTTTTATATCATGATGCATAAGGCTATACCTTTTATTCATTTCAAATAATCATTCCATCTAGTTGCCTAAACCTGGAAGGAAAATTAGTAATACAAGTGTCATAGTCATTTAACCTAGTTTCCACCATCTCATTTAATCCATTCTAATCGAATTCATCTAACCCCCTTATCTTAAGGGAAATTACAATTAAACGTTATGACAAAAGTAGTTAGGTGATAAGGGAAACAAGTGTCAGATCACTAAGGGCAAGCCATTTAGGAACATTTCTAAAGGCCATATCAAGAAAATCTACGCACCAACCATGATGTCAAAGTATGAGCATAGAACCAAGACAAATAGAGTAGGCAAGAATGTAAGTATGCTTCCTACTTTTTTCATGAAGACAGTGCACCTCTGATAGAGGGGTTTTATTATTAAATCGTTAGTTTGGTAACCAAACAACCTCTTTTATCTTATTCCTGCAATTCACACGATTTGCACAGAAGCATTTAATCGACTAAACTTGCATAAATAAAATACTAAAACAAAGCAGTATTAAACTCTTTGAATGATTCACATTAAATTAAAGGGAAAGGAGATGGATCCTACCTCAAGGTGGATACATCTGTCTACTCTGTCCCTTGGCGCTTTCTAACAAAGAGTCGTTTTCGCTCCCCCACGTGGCATATGTGATTTCACATACGACCTATGCCTACACAGGTGATCCACCTAAGCTCTGACAAAGAAAAACCATTCCAAAAACCTCAGAATCAAACCGGCGGACCGAAAAAACTACAAACAACCTCGCCCTTGGTGGTAGACACCGAATCTCACCCAAAGGAGTCCCAACAGACCCTTCACATAAGCATAGAAAAAGTAAAACAAAGAAGAACATGAAATCAAAAACCCATTCTAACCCTAGTGTTCGGCCGAACAAAAAATAGGACAAGGGGAAGCCCTAAAATCGGCCAAGTAGGGAGGAGGAAGGAGGGAGAATCTTACCATGGAGATTCGGAAGAAGAATGTCCAAGAACAAAGGAGAAACAAAGGCAGATGGAGGTGCGGCTGAGGGGGCTTGCGCGCGAGGCCAGCGGCTCGAAGGGGGAGGGGTTAGTGCAGTTCTGTGAGGAAGAGGGGAGAGTCTTAGTTAATTAGGGTTTAGTTTTTATTATAATTTTAATTTTAAAACCATTTAAAATATCCCAAAAACCCAAAGAGGAGGTCCGCACACGTTTTTTCCCACAAGGTTTTCCAAAATGTGCCCAAACCATGCGGCCACCACTAGACACCCCAGGCACCCTGCACAGGCTGGACACATGGTTTGGGGAAACTGTGTGCAGGCATTGCAGACTCCTCTGCCTCCCTATTTTAAGCCGCACGGTTTGGGCCACACGGTTTGGGAAACCGTGCGCTGACCATACGCCTTCTATTGTTCTTTAAAAACCTACCTCCTTCAGGTAAGACGCACCCTAAACACATCAAGACACTCAGGAAACTTCTTGAGCCTTCGCCCAACCCCAAAAACATTAAAAATAAGGGTTCAATCCATCGGAACCTCATTTTGAATCCCGATTCTAGAAACGGCCAGTTCAGTAATTGAAAATGGTCAATTTCCCCCACTTTTTAACCCGGTTCAAAACACGGGTCATTGATTCCTTCCAACCTTAGAACTTCTCATCCCCGAGAAGCCATCCGGAACAACACACACCTCACTCGACCTTCAAGGGTCATGAAGCATTATTCAATCGATCACGTTACGTTTCCAAATGTCCTATGCACCAATGAACATCCACTTAATCACACGACACTTAAGCCATCAACACTCGAACCAACGCTCGTTTTCCAACCGAAACCCAAAGACGGCTCTCACCCGAGCCCGTCAACTCAAAGACACGATCAAATCATCATATCATCAAGCAATCAATCAATGGTACTTCCCACCTTAGATTTTATATGTTAAGCGGTCAAAACTCAAACCACATCTCCACCACCTTTCGAACGGACTTTCAAAATCATGCTCTAAGCATTCCAAAGATGCACCTAGCGTAATTTTGAAATGATCTAACAGTCGATTTCCCCATCGACCTCAAAGCCTATGCCGAAAAGAGTCAATCCACTCTGGATGACTATTCAGGAAGGCGCATGGCTTAGATGACCGACATTTTATAAGTTGAACCATGATGCCTCCTCCCATGGCATATCACACATACTACGAGATTGTTCACTAAATCCCATACCCGACTCTCGGTGACGTCTCTAAGATCATACCATGAGAGAAAACACATATCCCACATGCCACACTGAGTGAGAACAACCAAACAAGCTCAAAAGCTTTCAAAAACATTAGTGCGATGTAAGACCGACGCTCTCTTAGTGTATCCAAGATGAAAACAAGATAGGGGACATGCTCGTCGCATAGTAGAATACACTAAGAGAAATTTTAAAAAGTATTCCAGTCATTCATACCCAAAAACTGGAAAGAATAATAGTTGAACCACCCCTGGTTGACTCTAAAGAAGAAACTCATCTTCACCTGCTGACACACAGAGATCTCCAACCGATCACAATGCCTCATTCCTTGCACAAGGAATTCTGTGATTGTTCACGACTTACCACCGAAGTCCTCCATGACCAATGGTGTTTCTTAAAAGGGGTTTCATACACTACCAACCGGATCAAGTCATGCTATCGAGCAAGCATCGAAGCATAATGACACCTACAAGCCTCAAAGGCATTTAAACAAACCCGACCATTCCGAAATGGTCTTTCTAGATGTGTTCCTTCTACTCGAAAGAACACACATCACTAAACTGACATGAAACTTCCCACCTTAGAAGCATTGGTGTCCCCAATATAAGAAAAGACCAGCTTCCCTTAAGCGAACTAGTCCATAATGATTAAACAGACGTGTGTCACTCCTCTGAGCCATGATCACCACATCGAATCGCCCAAGAAATCCAAAGCAACAAGACCGATGTGTCAACCATCCAAGTTCTCCGAATATCATCCTGAGCATTGGGAAAACTTGATTCTCAACTGCTCAGGTCACTCTACCATGGATATGACCCAAGACCATACACAATAGCACAAAAGATTTAGCAAAACGTCTTATTACCTTAGGCGACCGTTCCCATGGACGACGACTTACCAATTGTCCATTAAAAAAGGAGTAGAACACCCATCAAGCAACCAACCATGCCCGAGGCATGTCTACAGAGAATTTCCCAATGTTTAATCCCATAAAAAGATGAAAATAATCAGGACCACCCATCCCAACAAGGGATTCCTTGGAAACTAGAAGTCTTACAAGGGACAATGACACCTGAACGGTACCAAACGATAGAAGACTCACAACGCTAGTAAGGAATAAAGGCTCTATGGGCGCTACGTACCACAGGATAACCCCTCATGAAGAACAAGTATTGACTCAAGAATTTGGTCATACCAAAAAAATTATTCTAGCTCAATCCTAACATTCATGTCATTTTCCAAAAGAAAACAAACGTCCACGGAAAACACCTACAATTCGGTCTCAAGGAACTAAAAATAAATACTTAACATGCCCTCACATGAGGTTTAAATAGGGGACACCACTACTGGTTCCTTTTCCAAGCCCATTATATTTAATCACGTTCATTCTTTTAATCACTATAAAAGATTCAATTTAAAACATCATGTAACCTTTCAAAACCAAACATTACTAGGCACTTGAACATTTTTAACAAACAGCTCAAAGCAAAACAGGAAAGTCTCAACAAACTCCCTTTTAACCATTAAATAATTATCATACATCCCATCTTATTCCAAGAAATTTATCATAATAAATTCCTTTTAAATAATTCAGGTGACCTATGAGGGTCCCAATAAGCCAATTCACATCAGATCAAAACCAGACAACGTTTAGACAACTAGGCATTTCACAAAGAATGATGCCATCACATTCATTATGGGTTTCCATTTTCCAACTCATGAAGTGACCATACACTCCATGGGTTGAAATTTGGCTCCCATTAGATGAAAAAAATTACATTTCAGAATTAAACATGCTCAGAGAAATCATCCAGTCATACGGGTGGCCAACTACCAATCTGTAAAGCGCTCATACCCTTTACAGTTGGGAATTTGGCTCTATTTATTAAAAAAAATCATTTTACAATTTGACTATAGTAGCACCTTTTTCGAGAAATTCAATCGCACAGGTTACCCTTTCTCAGCTATAAGGTGCCCATACACCATGCAACTGAAAATTGGCTCCCGTCATAATTGCAATCGTTTAATTTGGCCA
This sequence comes from Viscum album, assembly GCA_963277665.1. NCBI lineage: Eukaryota > Viridiplantae > Streptophyta > Magnoliopsida > Santalales > Viscaceae > Viscum > Viscum album. Next base: position 434,361,700 of record OY728141.1, on the reverse strand, counting down.
AAGCAACAAATTCCATATTAAATGAACCTAGAATGTTATCGAAAATAGAAACACAAAAACATGCTATACCACAGAAGCAAGTAATAACTACCACAACACCTATCACAACAGAAGACATCAACTAATGCATGCTAGATGGAATGAAATAATGCATGGCATGTGATTGCTAACAAAGTGCCTATATGATGCATGAAATGGCATACCCTCGTATCATCAGGTTTCAACAGAAATGGATCCCACAATTGCATCAACAATATCAAAAAAACCATGTGCATCACACAATGGTGAAATCAAATCAACTGTCTTAATTAAAATCATCAAAATAACAATTTCATTTAAGGAAATTTGGCTTTTCCCTGTACACAGGTCAGCTACTCTCGAGAACTGCTTATTACAAAATTCCATCTTCTTTCTATCCCTATCTATTATCCCCAAATAGTAAGACAATACAGAAGAAGAATCTCCTCTGATGCCAATTTGTAACATCTCATCCCATCTTACCATCTAACTAGTGGTCGGACCGGTAGGTCACATGGCCTCAAGCGGGTCTCCCTATGCGCCAGAGGCTTCCAACTAGCAGTAAGGGTCTCGGGAGGTGATAAAGGGGAGACTATACCCTCTTATCAGAGTTTCACAATGGTATCTCAGAGTAAATAACACTAGTAGAAGATGCAGTAATATATGAAAAATGAACAAACAACAGCGGAAGACAAATAGTGACCATTTTTATAAAAGGTGGCAAAATCTAGTTTACATGATATAGGGATGATGAATGATACAATGTAAGAACATGAAACAATACAGCATGATTAAAATACTATGAAAAAGAATAACGAAAAGAAAGAAAGGCCTGACAGGAGATCTCCAGAGCATCCCAAGCCCCTGCTTGGTCCTTTGCTCCAAACTCCTTAGGTACAAACAACACATCACACAACCTAGGTCCTGCAAGCAAGAAGGTCTACTCAGGTACCCTAGTACAATGACAACCCAAGTATGGTGTGAGATATAAATCTCAGTAGTCTGGCACCACCAGTTTCAAACCCAATCCAGAGAGTGTATAATAATTAAACAGTGAGCAGGTATAGCAGGATTCAATAAGCAGAACAATATAGAATAACAACACCCGTCCAGGTTCCCTAAGGACACCTGACAGCTATACCAGCTTTGGGTCGTTGCCGGTAAGGTAACCTGATCCAGTCACGATATATATATATATATATATAATTATAAATACATTTAGATTATAGATGATGTGGGGTAAGAATTCCTCCCACCCATTAATCGAGATTAGAGAACATGAGGTAAGAATGCTTCCCGTCCCTATTGGTCAACTGGCAAGGTGTAAGAATGCCTCCCTTCCATCACATTCAGTCAACCAGTATGGGCTATAACTGTTTCCCATCTGTCACGTTCATAATATTGGCATGTGGTATAACTACATCCTATATAGACATGTATGCATGATCAGATGTCAACTAGCATGGGGTAAGAATGCCTCCCTTCCAGACATGTAATCATAAACAAGGGTTAACTAGCAATGGGTAATAATGCCTCCCTTCCGTACACGTATATAGATCACATCTGGCATGGGTAGACATGCCTCCCACCCATACACAAAATAAGATTTCATGGGGTATGCATGCTTCCCTTCCATAACCGTTCAAAGTATATGGCATGGGGTATGAATGCCTCCCATCCATAATCGTTCAAAATCATTATCATAGTTTCATTAGAATGAATAAGGCAGTACCTCTTATGCAATTCAAACAAAAATACCACATTCATAATCTACACATTCATCATCAGTTTTATATCACAATTCATAAGGAAATACCTCCTATGCATTTTAAATAATCATTCCATATAGTTTCCTAAACCAGACAGGATGATTAGTAATACAAGTGTCATAGTCATTCCACTTAGTTGCCACCATATCATTTAATCCATTTGAATCAAATTAATTAAACCACTTTATCTTAAGGGAAATTGCAATTATACTTTATGCAGAAACTAGTTAGGTTCTTAGGGAAACAATTGTCAGATCACTAAGGGCAAGCCCTTTTAGAAAATTCTTGAAGTCCATATTAAGAAAAGCTACACACCAAGCATGATGTCAAAGTATGAGCATGGAACCAAGACAAATAGAGCAGGCAAGCATGTAATTATACTTCCTAATTTTTCCTTGAAGACCACGCACCTCTGATCGAGGGGTTTTATTATTAAATCATTAGTTTAGTGACCAAACAACCTCTTTTATCTTATTCCTGCAATTAACACGATTTTCACAGAAGCATTTAATCGACTGAACATGCATAATTAAAATACTAAAACAAAGCATTATTAAACTATTTAAATGCTTCACTTTAAATTAAAGGGGAAGGAGGGGGGTCCTACCTCAAGGTGGATCCATCTGTCCACTCCAGCTCTTGGTGATTTCTAAATAAGAGTCGTTGCTGCTCCGCGACATGGCATATGTGATTTCACATACGACCTATGCCTACACAGGCGAGCCATCTATGCTTCGACAAAAAAACCATTCCAAAAGCCTCAGAATCAAACCGGTGGACCGAAACAACTGCAAACCACCTCACCTTTAGCGGCGGACACTGAATCTCACCCAAAGGAGTCCCAATGGACCCTTCGTATCAACCTAGAACAAGTGAAACAAAGAAGAACGTGAAATCAAAAATCCATCCTAACCCTAGGGTTTGGACGAATAAAAAATAGGGAAAGTGGAAGCCCTAAACTCGGCCAAGTAGGGAGGAGGAATGAGGGAGGATCATACCATGGAGATTCGGAAGAATAATGGCCAAGAACAGAGGAGAAACAAAGGCAGAAGGAGGTGCAGCAGAGGGGTCTTACGCGTGAGGCCGAAGGCTCCAAGGGGGAGGGGTTCATGTAGTTCTGTGAGGAATAGGGGAGAGGCTTAATTAATTCGGTTTTAGTTTTTATTTTATTTTTTAATTTTAAAACCATTTAAAATATCCCAAAAACTCAAATAGGAGGTCCACACACGGTTTAAACTGGACGGTTTTCCAAACTGTGTGCAAACCGTGCGGCCTCCACTAGACACCCTAGGCACCCCACACGGGCTGCCCGCATGGTTTGGGGAAACCGTGCACAGGCTGTGCGGATTCCACTACCTCTCTATTTTAAGCCACACGGTTTGGGCCACATGGTTTGGGAAACCGTGCGCCTTCTATTGTTCTTTAAAAACAAGCCACCTTCAAGTACGATGCACCCAAAACACCTCGAGACACTCAAGAAACTTCTGGGGCCTTCTCTCAACCCCTAAAACATTTAAAAGAAGTGTTCAAACCTTCAGAACCTCGTTCCAAAGCCCGATTCTAAAAACGACTGGTTCAGTAATTGAAAAAGTTCAATTTCCCCAACATTTTAACCCGGTTCAAAACGTAGGTCATTACATTTTTCAATTAAATTCCAATTTTTAAAGTTTTTTCATTTATTTGTTATTATAGTCATTTTATCCTTTTATTACATTACTATTTATTATATTTCTCAATTAATATATATATTTTTAAAAAATGTAACGTTATATATATATATATTTGTTTTTTATATATAAATTCAAATTATGAATTTTTTTAATATATATATATAATGTGAGTTTTTTAAATAATTTTATATATATATTATTTATAAATTTTAGAAAAAAAAACATAATATATTTTAATATATTTATAAAATAGTATTTCTTAAAAATAATAATAATGTTTTTCTTAAAAAATTTACCCTTAATTATTGTTATTGTTATAATTATTCCTATTATCATGAAAATAATAAAAGAAATTTTGTTCGTCAGATATTATTTATTTTAAAATAATGGTAACCTTTAAATTCATATCATTGATATATAAATTTCATTATTTATTTTTAAAATATAATCATTTTATTTTTGAAATGGTTTAGTTTTTTAAAAAATAATCAACTAAATATATTTATAATAAAATGCGCTTGTAATTAATTTAATACCACATTTAAAAAAATATTAATTGCCTATAATTTTAAATCAATATGTTTTTCTACAAAAATTATAATATATTCAAAACATTAAATATTAAAACATATTTTAAAACAAAAAATATATTTTAACTTTATTTTTAGACACATTTATTTGAATTTTTTTTTTAAAAGTAGTATTTTATATCATTTAATAAAAATATCTTATTTTTATAAAATCATATATTAATACCTTTATTTATTGATTTTAAATTATAAAAAAATAAATATATAATTAAAATAAATGTAATGTTTGATTTTTTTAGGGTGTTATAAATTTCATCATAAAAATAATATATATATAACATAGTTTCTCTTAATTGGTTATAGAAAACATATTTGATGTTCTTAATGGTCTATTGTAATAATTTTTTTATGGAAAAGTATATGTTGGTATTAGTTTTTATCAATAACATATTGATCTTTCAAATAAATATTAGTATTTTTTTTATAGATAAATATATTTAACCATTTATGAAATATTTTTTGGTATTGAATGATCAATATCAATACTTATAACTATTATTAAAATTAAGTGTTTGTACCTAAAATTAACACAAGAATAACATAATATTTATTTGAATTTCACATATTAAAAAAATTATATTATCTATCGATAAATTTATGTTGGTATAAATATTTTTTTATATAGTTATTCTTGGTTAAATTCTAATTTAATATAAAATTTTTAATTAATATTCTTCAAAACTTGGGTTAAATAATTATCAATGATCGTTTGATTTCAATATTTAAATCATAATTTATTAAAAATAATATATTTGTGGGGTATATAATAAATTAATATTTATTCACAATGATGATAATAATTAGAAAAATGTAAAATATTTATTTATCTCTTATTTATTTTAAAAGTGATAATTAATTATTTATTTTGATACATTAATATTAAGTAAATATTTATTCACGAGTTGATTTGGGTCTAAAATGAACTTGTATGGCATTCTTCCACTAGGCCTTTGGGTCACCTAATTTGTAATGGCCCAGGCCCTCATGACCCCCTCCCTTTCCCAAATTCTGGCAAGTCCGATCAGTGGGACCGATCGGTGGGACCGATCAGTGCGACCGATCGGTGGTACTGATCGGCATGACCGATGGGTGGGACCGATCGGCGTGACCGATCGGCGAGACCGATCGGTGTCATCCAGCCTTGGCGGGCTTTTCTTCTGCAGCCTTCACCGTAACCCCACTTTTAGGCCTTTTTAACTTTTTGAAGCGTTTCAGGCCCGTTTTAAATCCCATAATTAATATCTAAAAATCAAAGAAACCTCCCTACTAAATAACAATTAATCCAGCCATGTGTAACCACCCAACCACGTGGAAGAACCAAGATTTGACTTCCAAGGTGTTCAAATTTCTTATCTCGTAACAATGGTATTTTATCTATATATCACAGAAGAAGTTCTTCTCCCCCCTTCCTCCTTTTTGGATGACTTCTCTCTTCTCCATGGTTCACTAGAAGTCCCTCCTTCCTTAGACTTGTGGTGCACCTAGGATGAAGTCTTCTGCTCGTCCTTGGAGTTCCCGACGTCCCTCCCCTATAAATAGTGCATCCCATGTTCTTGGCACGTGGAGAAAAATGTCGATCCTTGATCAATCAAGGACGAATTTTCTTTTTCGTCTCTCCTTTTTGTGTATCATGTGGGGTGGGCATGCTTTTTCCTTTGCGGAAACTGATGAAACCGAACTTAATGAAGATAATGAACGGAATTTAAAGAATGAAGGGGGTGTGATCGATGTTTTTCGGTACTCTTTATGTTATTATGTGTTGTGAACTGTATAGGCATGTGATCACTGAAAATCATGGTCGTTGGTAGTATTTCTCTATGAACTATTGAACTTTTGTGCTCTTGGATGTTTAAATAACCATAACATGGAATTGGTTAATTACGTATACTCGGTTAAATAAATTGGAAGCACCAGGATCAACCCCTTTCTGTGATAACCCTGGTTAACGCACAATGGAATTGAAACCATGGACTGTGTTAAATCTTTTAAATCTGAAAATAACTGCATGGGAATTCCTTGTGTTAGTGGTAGTGGTTGGGTTGTTTCTTTCACTGGCCGATTGATGGGGTGATACGGGTGGGGATGGGATCCCCTGTTGGTGTACTTTTGCTGGTTGTGAATTTGAGGTTGTGTGATTACGCTGCTTAAATCACAAATTGGGGTGGAATCCTCTGTTTTTGAGAAACCGTTGGCTCCTAGATTTCGGGATCATGGGGATGTATCTCGGGGTTTTCTTTGGTTCGAGTACTTTGAGGGATCTCACTTATCCCATTGTTGTTGTGACTTTGCAAGAGAATCGGGTGTGAATGCTTAAATTGTTGTTGGCTGTAACTTTTTCCCCTGGTTTGTGCTTATGTTTTTAGTTGCCCAGTAGTGCATAACTTTATTTAAATGATATTACTTGAACATGGAAGCAAGAATAGCTTAAATGGGAATCAGTTCTTGGGATGATTTGTGAATCGGTTGTGAGTAGTGTGCTTCCTATGAATAGGGACGAGTGTTCTTGTGCTTGGATTGGGTTTAGAAACCCGAGGTTGGGTTGAGTGTTTTTTACTTATACATATATTTGTAGTTCTTGTGTTTCTTATTCGCGCCCCACCCAAGTTGAGCACTTAGTGCCGAACACCCCCATTTCATGGGGGAGAGTGTTTTTCCCAACACTTCTATTAGTGGCTGGTTATTAGCTCCTTTATGCTGCCTTTCCCGGATAGCCCAATTATCTTCGGGTAGGCTGTGATGGCCAGAGTTCCATTATTAGCCCAAGAATCGTTGGGTGGGGTAGTTGTGGTGGTTGACCCTTATGTTTACAGGCAGGTTGTTTCCCAAGTATCTTCGGGATGAGGCCCTGGTGTCTTCAGGCATGACGATAGATTTCTGTCCCAGGTGTCTTCGGGCGTGGAAGTGGTTATTCTGTCCTAGGTGTTTGCAGGCATGGTTACGTGAGGTTGTTGTGGCCCATGTCTCTGCGGGTAGGATAGCGGTTGTGGCCCAGGTGTTTACGGGTGGGATGTGTGGTTGTGGCCCAGTTGTGTGTGAGTGGGTGTGGCAGTGGGACTACGGTGAGAATGGCAGGATTGGTTTGATGCATAGGATGTATTCAATAACCAGTGGGAAAGCGGCGCGGGGTACCCAAATATTGATGTTATATTACTATATGTTACTTGACTTGCGTTATTTGGGGAGCGTGCCTTGATGAGGTTGGGTGGATAGATTTTCCTTGCTGGGTATTTGGTTATTTCTTTTTCCATGGGGCATTAGAATGTCTCCTCACTTGTGTATGAGAGTCTTTAGTTTTCCCTACTGAGTGTACTTGTATTCTCACCCCACATATATAAAACTATTTTCAGGTTTCCAGGAGGACATCAGGGATCGTGGGGGACCGTACTAGCTCGGACCTTAGGGCAGTTGCTGTTGTCATTTTACATTTCTTGGTACTTTACCTTTTGGAGTTTCGTGGCTTGTATCCCTTACTTTTGATCATGCATATGTTAATGGTTTACTTTTGGCTTTACCTTTACTTTTATCTTGGGTGTTGTTGGGGTTTCTACCTTATCTCTCGATCCTATAAAACAAAAAATAAAAAAGGGTAATGCCATCCATTTTTTTGTGTGTGAGATTATATACCCTTGGCGTTGGTCACTACTCCGAGACCTATTGAAGGCAGGTTTAGGGGGTCATTATCTCTTCATCAACTTAAAGAAGGAAGGGCTTGCGAATCTGTTGACCCTTCCCTCCTTTAGGTGAAGGTGGGTCGTGACAGAATGGTATCAGACGAGCAGGTTGAGAGATTGGATGGAGTCTTGAGTTAGGCACAGTGAGGATTGCATGTGATTGTAGGGTAATAGTGTTGGGTGACCTTGGTTCGTGAATTAGACCAGGGAAGTCCGGATAGGACATGGGATTTTAGGGCCCCCCGTGATCCGATGCAAGGAATTTGGACCTACCGAATGACCAAGTGAGGCTACACTGATTGCAGGGTAGAGACCCTAGTAAAGGTACATGCATCATAATGACTTGTTTTCTCATGTATCTGGGTGTCTTGGGGATTCAAAAATAAATATAAAAGTCAAATAAAATTTAAGAACGATATTCTACACTACTTGGGCGTAGGCATTCCTTGTTCACCTTGTAGTTATGGCACCCGGGAGATGACCACGAGTTGTACGGGTGATCGAGGCCCGTGAGGTTGACTTGGATGATCAGTAGAGGGTTGATCGAGAGGAGGAGGACGAACAGTGGCAGAATACGCTTCGAGCCTTCTGACAACAGACCCTATAGAAGTAAGAGGGCATCATCTCTAACATAAAGATAGAGGGCTGGCTAGAGGAGCTGGTGATAGCCTTTAGCATGATCCGGGCTCTGACCGAGTACTAGGTTCCTCTGGCCGTCAGCCAGATGTGGGGACCAGCGCATCAGTGGTGGACGTCTTCCCTGAGGAGGTGACGAATCTACCCCCTTGACGTGATATCGATTTTGGGATAGACTTGCAGCATGGTACTCATCCGATTTCGATGGATCCCTACCGGATGGCACCTTCAGAGCTACGGGAGTTGCAGATTCAGATCGAGGATCTAATAAAGAAGGGTTTTGTTCAACCGAGTGTGTCACTGTGGGGTGCTCCAGTCTTGTTCGCAATAAAGGTAGATAGTGGTCTTAGGTTGTGCATAGAGTACAGGAGGCTGAATCAGGTAACGATCAAGAATCGCTACCCTCTTTTGAGGATATACGATCTCCTTGACCAGCTGAATGGGGAAGGATGGTTCTCGAAGATCGACCTACGGTCTAGATATCACCAGTTGAGGGTGGAGGAGGGAGACATCTCGAAGATGGCCTTCTGGTGAAAATATGTTCACTTCGAGTTTGTAGTCATGCCTTTTGGTGTTACAAATGCCCTGACTAGGTTTATGGGGCTTATGAACTCTGTCTTCCGGGAGTACCTGGATCTTTTCATATTTGTGTTCATCGACGACATCCTGATCTATTCAAGATCAGAGGAGGACTACGCAGAGCATCTGAGGATGGTTTTAGAGGTCCTCCGACAGCACCATCTCTATAGGAAGTTGTAAAAATGAATGTTTTGTACGTGAGAAGTACAATTCCATGGGCACGTAGTGTCTGAATAGGGGGTAGAGGTGGACCCATCAAATATTGAGGCAGGTGTTTCATGGGAAGCACCCAAGAACGTGGCAGAGGACCGTAGTTTCCTCGGACTTGCAGGTTACTATCAGAGGTTCATACCCAACTTATCACGAGTTGCAGCATCTTTGACAGCCCTAACCAAAAAGGACCAGACTTTCGTGTGGAGTGAGTAGTGTGAGGTAGCCTTCGACCATCTGAATAAAAAGTTTGTTAGTGCCCCAGTGTTGAGACTACCATAAGAAGGGGCGGCGTATGAGGTGTTTTGTGATGCTTCAGGGCAAGTCCTTAGGTGTGTGTTGATGAAACAGCAAGGGGTGATCTCCTATGGGTATAGGTAGCTATGTCCCCATGAGCATAATTATGCCACTAATGATTTGGATCTTGTGGCGGTCATTTTTTCACTAAAGTTGTGGTGGAATTACCTCATCGGAGAGCACTTTATAGTCTTCACGGACCACAAAAGCTTCAAGTATATCTTCTCCTAGTGGGACCTGAACCTACAATAGTGATGGTGGATGGAATTCGTCCAGGATTATGATTTTGAGATTTCCTACACCACAGGGAAAGGAAACGTGGTGGTTGATTCCTTGATCAGGATGTCACAGAGGGATGCGGTCTAAGGGTTGGAAGACTCTTGGAGGGTGATGGTGGAGTTGGCTGCCCAACACTTGGATGCGAGGATGGATAGTAGAAGGGGTTTCCTATATCAGATGATAGTACAGTCTTATCTGTTATGTTAGGTGGAGGAGTCTCACTAGGGAGACCCAGAGTGCAAAGTGATGCATGACCGAGTTGACCAGGGAAATGATCCGGAAGGGTGGATAGAATATGGTCAGAACCGGATGCTTTTCCGAAGAAAGATGTTTGTTCCAGAGGCAATGCACGACCAAGTTCTTAGTGAGTTCCACAACTCACCCCTATCAGTGCACCTGGGATTTTCCATGATGTTCCAGGGTCTGAAGAGACAGTTTTGGTGGCCCAGAGTAATTCGGGCAATGGTAGAGTTTGTGGCCAAGTTCCTAGTGTGTCAGCAGGTGAAGGTTGAACACCATGTTCCAGGTGGTTTGTTGCATCATTTAGAAGTCACCGAGTGGAAGTGGGATGACATCTCGATGGATTTCGTCATGGGGCTACCCAAGGTTTAAGGAGGGTGTGACGCCATCTGGGTAGTAGTGGACCGATTGACAAAATCAGATCACTTTCTGGAAATCAAGGAGTTGAGTGCAGTAGATGCTTTAGCATGATGGAACGTGAATGAGGTGGTGTTTTTTCATGGTGTTTTGAGGTCCATAGTCTTGGATAGGGATGCACAATTTACCTCACGAGTCTGGAGTGGTTTGCAGCATGCTTTTGGCACCCAGCTACACCTTAGCACTTCCTTCCACCCCAGACATATGGGAAGACAGAGCGCACCATCCAGACCTTGAAAGATATGCTACAAGCATGCACCCTAGACTTTGGGGGATCATGGGTGCTACACCTACCTCTGGTAGAGTTCACCTACAACAATAGCTACCAATCTACCATTGGAAAGTCTCCATTCGAAGATTTGTATTGGAGGCCGTGTCGCTCACCCATGTGCTGGATAGAAGTCGGGTAGGAAAGTGTTCTTGTCCCGGAGGTGGTGCATAGCACGACAGAGAAGGTTCAGCTTATACGAGAAAGGATGAAGGTGACTCAGGACTGGAAGATGTCATATGCAGATGATAGGAGAAGTCCCTTGTAGTTCGGGGTTGGGGACCACATGTTCTTGAATGTCTCCCCTCGGCGTGGGCAGTAGAGGTTTGGCAGGGGAAGTAAGCTCTCTCTCAGGTTCATTGGACCCTTAAAGGTGTTGCACCGGGTCAACAAGGTGGCTTATCAGCTGGCATTACAACCACACCTGCAAAGGGTGCACAATGTCTTCAATGTGTCCCACCTTCGTCTATATCTACAGGATGACTCCCACGTCATCGATTGGGGAGAGTTAGATATCAAAGATGATGCAACCTTCATGGAATGACCAGTGATGATCAAGGGTCGTGAGGAGAAGGTGCTTCATGGACGAACCATCCCATTGTTTCGCATGTTATGGAGGCATGGTGGTCCTAAGGAGAGTACCTGGGAGAGGGAAGCGCATATGAGTGCCTAGTACCCAGAGTTGTTTTGATTTTTATCCTGTTTTTTAAGTACTTGTTTTCTATGTAATGCTTTACCTTGTTGACTATGGGATGTGCAGTTTCCTTTTCTGTGAATGTGTGTGAATATTCCTAAAGGATGGGGAGGGGAGGACCATATTCCTAGTTAGGATGCATTAAAGTGGACACGCCTAAACCCGTGCGGGTGAGTCAGTACTACCCAAAGTGGATAGTATCTTAACATGGTGGAAAGGAAACTCCATCTCACACATGGCCGGACAGTTTAGTCTTTTGTATTTCATGGTTTCATGGGGAAAGGAGTGGTAGGGAATCGATGGTTGTGCAGGAGATAAGGTGTTCCTATATTAGAGAGGTTCACTCCTGAGAGGTATCTTCTGGGGTGGTTGTTCAGACCCCCCCCCCCCCACCTCTTTCCTTCGGGTTAGGTTCTGGATTCTCGATGGCGAGAATAGTTTGAGAGGTATCTGATGTAATGACCTAGACCCTCATTACCCCCTCCCTTTTCCAAATTCTGGCATGACCGATCAGCGAGACCGATCAGTTGGACTAATCGGGGGGACTGATTAGGGGGACCGATCAACGAGACCGATCAGCGCGACCAATCCACACGACCGATCCGCATGACCGATCGGTGCGACCGATCAGCGTGAACCATCGATGGGACCGATCGATGAGACCTATCGGCGCGACCGATCAGTGGGACCGATCGGTGTCATCCAACCTTGGCGGTCTTTTCTTCTGCAGCATCCCCCATAACCCCACTTTTAGGCCTTTTAGCTTTTTGAAGCGTTTCAAGGCTATTTTTAAGCCCATAATTAATATCTAAAAATCAAAGAACCTCCCTACTAAATAAAAATTAATCCAGTTGTGGGTAACCATCCAACCGCGTGGAAGAACCACAATCCGACTTCCAAGGCATTCAAATTTCTCATCCCGTAACAATGGGATTTTATCTATATATCGCAGAAGAAGTTCTTATCCCCCCTTCTTCCTTTTTGGACGACTTCTCTCTTCTCCCTGGTGCGCATGAAGTCCCTTCTTCCCGAGACTCATGGGGTGCATAGGCTGAAGTCATCTTCTTGTCCTTGGAGTTCCCGAAGTCCCTCCCCTGCTAATCGCGCATCCCATGTTCTTGGAACGTGGAGAAAAACGTCGATCCTTGATCAATCAAGTAGGGATTTTCTCCTTTGTCTCTTCTTTATTTGTATCATGTGGGGTGGGCATGCTTTTTCTTTTGTGGAAACTGATAAAACTGAACTTAATGAAGATAATGAATGGACTTCAAAGAATGAAGGGGGGTGTTATCGATGTTCTTCTATACTCTTTATGTTGTTATGTGTTGTGAACTGTACGGGCCTATGCTCACTGAAAATCGTGGAAATTGGTGGTATTTCTCTGTGCAATATTTAACCTCGGTGCTCTTGGATGTTTAAATAACCGTAACATGGAATTGGTTAATTACGTATACTCAGTTAAATAAATTGAAAGCACCAGGATCAACCCTTTTTTGTGATAACCCAAGTTAAGGCACAATGGAATTGAAACCATGGAGTGTGTAAAATATTTTAAATCTGAAAATACCAGCATGGGCCTACCTTGTGTTTGTGGTAGAGGTTTGGTTGTTTCTTTCACGGGCCGATTGTTGGGGTGATACGGGTGGGGAGGGGATCCCCTGTTGTTATACTTTTGCTGGTTGTGAATTTGAGGTTGTGTGATTACTCTTCTTATATAAAAAATTTGGGTGGAATCCCTATTTGTTGAGAAACCGTTGGCTCCTGGATTTTAGGAACATGGCACTGTATCTCGGGTTTTTCTTTGGTTCCAGTATATTGATGGATCTCACTTATCCCTTTGTTGTTGTGACTTTTCAAGAGAACTGGGTGTGACTACTTAAATTTCTATTGGCTGTAACTTTTTCCCTTGGTTTGTTCTTATACTGTTCGTTGCCCAGTTGTGAAAAACTTTATTTAAATGAGATTACTTGAACATGGAAGTAAGAATATATTAAATGGGAATTGGTTCTGGGGATGAGTTGTGAATCGGCTATGAGCAGTGTGCTTCCTATGAATAGGGATGAGTGTACTGCTTGGATTGTCTTTAGAAACACTTGGTTGGGTTGAGTGTTTATTACATAGAAATATATTTGTAGTTCTTATGTTTCTTATTCGCGCCCCACCAAAGTTGATAACTTAGTGCCGAACACCCCCATTTCACAGGGGAGGGTGTTTTTTCCAACACTTCTATTAGTGGTTGGTTATTAATCCTTTCTTCTCCCTTTCCCGGATATCCCAAGTATCATCGGGAAGGCTATGATGGCCTGAGGTACATTATTAGACCCATAATCTTCGGGCAGGGTAGTTTTGGTGGTTGGCCCTGGTGTTTACGGTCAGGTTGTTTCCCAAGTATCTTCGGGATGAGGCCCAGGTGTCTTCAGGCGTGACGATAGATTTCTGGCCCATGTGTCTTTGGGTGTGGCAGTGGTTGTTCTGGACTAGGTGTTTGCAGGCATGGTTATGTGAGATTGTTGTGGCCCAGGTGTCTGCAGGCGGGATAGCGGTTGTGGGCCAGGTGTTTGTGGATGGGATGTGTGGTTGTGGCCTAGGTGTGTGCAAGTGGGTGTGGCAGTGGGACTGTAGTGAGAATGGCGGGATTGGTTCGATGCATAGGATGTCTTCAATAACCAGTGGGAAAGCGACGCGGGGTACCCAAATATCGATGTGCTATTACTATATGTTACTTGTCTTTCGTTATTTGGGGAGCGTACCTTGGTGAGGTTGGGTGGATATCTTTTCCTTTTTGGGTGTTTGGTTATTACTTTTACCATGAGGCATTAGAATGTCTCCTCACTTGTGCACAAGAGTCTTTGGTTTTCCCTACTTTGTGTACTTGTATGCTCACCCGATGTATATAAAACGGTTCTCAGGTTTCCAGGGGACATCATGGATCGTGCGAGATCATACTAGCTCGGACCTTGGGGAAGTTTCTATTTTCATTTTCCTTTTCTTGGTACTTTACCTTTTGGAGTTTCATTTCTTGTATCCCTTACTTTTGAACATGCATATGGGAATGGTTTACTTTTGGATTTACGTTTACTTTCATCTTTTGTTTTGTTGGGGTTTGTACCTTATCTCTCGATCCTATAAAACAAAAAATAAAAAAGGGTAATGCCTTCCATATTTTTTTGTGTGAGATTCTATACACTTGGAGCTGGTCTCCACCCGGGACCTATTGAAGGAATGTTTCGGGGGTCATTATCTATCCTTCAACATAAATAAGGAGGTCTTGGAAATATTCTTACCCTTCCATCCTTTTGGTGAAGGCGGTTCATGACATAATTTTAATAAATTGGTCCAAAGGGGTTTTTCAGTCCTAGGGGAAGGATAAGGCTTGAACAAAAGGCATGCCTAGTGTGTGTGTGTGTGTGTGTGTTTCTTCATGATTATAATATCATCTACTAATAACAAATAAATATTTATTCCTCAATTGGCCTATATAATATTTATTTATTTAATGATTGAATAAAATATAGAAATTAATTTGTTTCAATAATTTTTATTATTCATGGTTTTCTAAATGCCAATAGTGATTTAGAGGCCAAGTTAAGAGTCTCACTAAAATTATATATTTTATTTAATATGATTTTAATAGGAATTTTTTTATTTATTTATGAAATGATATTTATATAACCATGGGTTTTTCACATATCAAGTATTTAAAAATATTATTATCATTATGAAACATGTTTTTTTATTTTGGATGAATATATTCATTAAGTGAATTTTTTGTAATATCAAATTCTCCGACCCAAATATATAATTTTTCTTATAATTTTACATTATATAGATATTTGTGTACATAATGGATTTTCAAGAGAATTATCTCAAACCCTAGAAGGAAATTCTCAAGGACACTCCCAAGAAATAATATGTGTTCATCATATCTATCTATCTCAAGAGATTGAAAAACATATAGATTATGTCACGTGTCAAATGTTTTTTGTTTCAATCAATGGAAAACTATGAATGTGGTTTGGATCCTCTATTATATTACCTAGAGTTCTAGTAGTGATGTTTCAAGTCTAATAGGGAATGTGTTTCTACCACTAGAGAGATTATATCATTAGATCCTTAACTGCTGAGAAGGAATGAAATGAAAATGTTAATTGATTTGATAATGAAGAAAAAAGTTCCAAGTGCAATTAATTATTATATATATAAATTTTTTTATGGTTTAATCACTAAATTATAATGATTCATCTAAAGAAACTAACATAATAGATTTTTGGGTATGGTCCCAACCACTTATGTTTCCTCCAGAAACAATAGTATAGTTGTTTCCTGATTATTTTGGTCTCTAAGAAACTAATACCACATGAGAAAAATTGAATAAACCATGAATTTGATATTCTAGCTATTGTATTTTTTATGGTATGGAGACATTATATTCACGGCGATAAATTATTTCTCTTTATAGCTCACAAGATCCCCATGTGTATCCTCTCTTAGAGAGACTGCAATATAGGGTAGAGCTGATGGCTAAAGTTTTTATTTGTATATGAATTTATTACAATATATAATCCTGCAATAATAAATTTGTTTTAACATACTCTCTATAGTAAATTCCACACAATGGTGATGGGGGTGTGTCTGATCGGATAATCTAGTTACATTTTAATTTTTTTAGAGAATTAATACATTAGTCAAATTTTATTGTTTTTGTTAGAATCTATATTTCTTCAATTGGTTAAAGAGTCCCATCATACAGATATTGAATGTATGATTCTATCAGTTCAGTTTTCCTTTACATATGGACCTAATGAATTCTCTGAAGGTGGGGAGTACTGTAAACTCATGCCTCAATGTGACTCTAACTTTAATGGGATATATCACATGGCCTTAAGTTATATCCCCAATCACCAAAGTCTAGAGATGAGCATAAAGGGTTTAAGGATACCATTTCAGGAGTGATTTTAGAAACCAATGGTCCATCAAAAAAATGAAATTTCATATGAAAATTTATATTACTAGTAATATTGTAAGAAACCAATAATAATTTCCTTAATCTCATTGTAAGATTATTTTAATGACATACAAGAAACCAAGACACAAAAGTATGACTGACATGTTAGGATTTAGAATGTACAACTAAGATAGACCCTTAAATGATAAGCAGAGAGTCAAATCAATGTTACACTAAGAACCTATAATATTTACTCAAAATTTTCTCCATACACAAAATCCCCACTGATGATGCCTATTGTATTTCCATGAAATACCATCCATGTAATCTGTATGATCATGAGGTGTGCATGTATGGTAAGTGTGAATAAATCCCATAGCAGAAACCACTATGAACTATTATATACCAAAGATTTGGTATGATGATATATAAAAAATTTGTATGCTTTAATGATTTATTAAATATCATTAGTTTAATGTAATAAAAATTTTATTTATGTAGAATAACTCAATTATATTAAACATTCCTGGTCCATTGTTAGTTTATATTGATCAAATATACATTTCTATAGTGCATCATGTCACTATAACCTCACCCAATGCCAATCATACATGAGGCATAAACATATTTGGGCCCGTCACGGTCATGAAATCCCATATCACCATGTATATCAAACCCCAACATCCAACCATTCCATATCATGTCATATTTCATATCAGGAATCCCAAGTCCAAATGTTCCATATCATGGAATATCCTATCTCAAAACACCATAGTTCACCTATATATATTAATATATTGATGTATCATTAACAAAAAAAAATTATGTGAAAAAAATTACACCATTTGAAACTCAAATCGTCATAACAATTTTAACTCATATAATTCATTTAAAACATTTATATACCTTTACAAATATATTCAAACAACAAGTTTAAACAATTAAATTTCTAGAATCATCCATCACTAGGATATCATGGGGTTAAAAGATTGTCTCATATCCTTGGGAAAGTTGAAATATACTATTAATCATATCCTATCCATCTTTACTTATTCTGGGTGGTTGGTTGGTGAAGGTAATGTTTCTTCTTAGAAATATGTTTTTTTGAAGGCCCCATTATTTTTTCCTTTTTTTTCATATACTAGACTTATATCTTAGATTATCGTGGAGCATCATGTTTTTGTACGAGGGGGGTCTCAAAGAACAACACAAATAGGTGGATTAGGAAATTATTCTACATTCAGTTCCATACTATTTTATATAATCTGGTAGTTCTAAAGGGTATGTATCCTCTTTTATTTATTGAACACTTAATCCAACATCAAACCATCAGTTGAAAAAGGTTAATTAATTATGTTTCTCTCTCATTCAAAATAAGACGAGATTTTGGTTTAGTGGATAATAATTCTTATTCTCACCAGATGCTTCACCCTATATGGGGGCAGGCATCTCCACCTTTTCACATTCATTTTTTTGTGAATCTCACCAAATAAATTCTTTATTCCACAAACTTGTGAAATTGGAATGTATGAAGTAATTGTGAGACAATTTGTGTTTTTTGTTTCATCTCTATTATTCCATGGACTCATTTGAACATCTTATTTAGTCCTTGATCAATGAATATATTTATGGTGATCACTATGTAAGTCATTTTATCATAGTTATTATCTCCTCTTTCTGGTTCTGATGGGTTATTCAGAATCAGGTTGGTAATAGTGCTAACTCAGATTTTCTTACAGATGCATAGATGAATAATATATGTTATCAAGGACCTTAAAAACTCCTCACTTATCGATGAAAAAATTTAATTAATATATATTCTACTTCATAATTTGATTAATATTCCCTATCCCATAAGTATATGCACACAAGGATGGGGAGTTAAATGGATCTGGCTGAGACACAAAATAAAACTCAATATGAATGGATTTTTAGGTGATGGTGTAGTGGAAGTGGGAGTTCTATGAAACCATGTGGATGAAATTATTTTCACTTTTTATGTCCCCTAAAATAAATCCTATTGGGGTTCATTGATCTCTAATTGTGGAAGTTAATGTAATTTTGATGGGTATTTCTATTTATAAGGATAAAAGAATAAATTCTTACTTTTTGGAACATGAATACTCTATTTTTGAAGACTATTTTTAACTATAAATTTCCACTGGTCTATCATGTGCATTATTATTCAGTGTCTCGTTATTTGGGTATTTCATTCTCACTTTCAAAACACTCATAGGGAGGGTACCTTAGTTATAGACGCTCTTTCTATATTTTTTTAAGTACAGTTTTCTCTCATAGTTGTTTTTTAATTTAGACTCCTTCCCCAAGCTTGTAAACATTTTTTGAGGGGTTTAATTTTGTGCCTCCATTTTTATAGGCCCCCTATGAAAATTCATACATACATTATCTATCAAAATTGATCTTAAATATGTTTAACTCTTTATTTTATTCAAATTAATTTTCATGGGTTTACACATACATTTAATCAACATCCCAAAACAATACATTAAACTTCTATGAAGAAGTTGATATCTATGGTATGTTATGAACATTTATTCCATTTTATACCTCATATAACACATTAAAGTGTTTAATTACAATAACAACATCAACATTTAATATAAAAAAGTAATTTTTAATACAATCCAAAAGTATAAATAAATCACAATTTTTTAAATGAATTTATTAAAATTGGTTTAACACTATAAATATTTGTTATCCCATTACACATCCTTTATATCCATTTTTTATCCTTCTGAAACCACTATAATATTATTAAATTTAACTTCACCCCTAAAAGAGGTTATTTCTCTCACTAATTCATCACCTAGTATATGGATAACCATTATTCTGGCCTATATCCACAATTTTACATCTTAATTTCTCCTAAGAAATCACCAATAAATTCATTTATTAAAAATTAAACAACTTTATAAATCACGATACACATTAAAACATATAAATTGTCAAATAAGAACATAGAAAACATATAAAAAATGCTAGAAAATATGAGAGAGAAGGTGGCCACGTACTATAAAAAGACTAGAAATATACATTATGTATAGACCCTTGGAAACTTCAAGAGAAAAATTATTATAGAATCCAAAAAAAATGAATCGTAATAATGGGTATAAGAACCAAAAATAATAATAACCTCATCACCTTTTCATAAAAGTTTAAGAATCATTGATCACAAAACAATATTAATCCATCACACTAGATGGATCACGAATTAAAGCCCACATATAGTAAGAATCATCATTTAAATCCAAGTGATTAAGTGGAGTGTTTAAGGATCATATTATTCGTAATATTACTTATATAATACCCATGAAATAATAAATTATATCTTAAGGATAAAATACTACAATTATGAAAAGAATATTTTATCTTTTTCTTAAAAAATATGATTGGTGCTCACTGAGTACCTGACTAGAAAACACCGGCCACCCAATTTCTCATCGGCCAGTTAGTGAGTTCCCATTTGACACTGACTGGCCTCCTAGTGGCCCTAGAAAACTATCTACTCAAATGGATAACATTTACCACATCATTGGGTGCTTAGTGGACCCTTTTATGTTAATCCCAGAAGATTCACCTTTACTTTCTCCACCCTTCACCACTCTTTACCTCAAAATCCACAAAAACCCTTAAAAATGAACTGAAGTCAAATTAAAAGAATCAAATTTAGTAAATGATGTTCTTTACTGATTTTGATCATTATGAACTCCAAACCCCTGGACTTCTCATCTCTAAGATGAACGATCGAGCATCGCCAATTATAACTCAAATCATTGGAATCTCATTTTTCCTTCTCTTTCATAGGTTTCTTCTTAGACATGGCCATTATATTACAAAAAAATTACAAATGGAACACCCTTTCCACAATAATTATTATTTCTATTATCCATAATCATCTCTATCACTTAATAAAAAGAGGCACCCAGTTAAAACTACACATATTCACAAGCGAATGAGAATTATATGGACCATACTTTCTCTACTAAGATACATGAAATACATCACCCATATTGTCATACAAATCCATATGATCATCTAAAAGTTAGTGTTCGAACATGGTTTATAATATTTTTTTAAATAAAAGACTCTTTGAATTTTTTTAATCTATTATAAATTAATACACAATCTATATTGTATATTATTTTATATATTTATTTGACATGTGATAGTTGTTTATTTTTATAATTTTTTATTTATTATTTTTTTATAATTTTTTATTTAATTTTTTAATAATTATTATTCTGTTAAAATTATTATTCTATATAATTTGTTTTGGTTAAATCTGGTTAATTGAAATTTTTATAATTTTTTTTACCCATATGTAATATGTGATAATTATTCTTCACATTTACATAATTTTTTCACGGTTGGGAATATTTTAGACATTACCATTTACCCTTGAATGGATATTATAGATTACCCTTAACATTAATTTAACATATTATAAACTATTCTTACCTTTACATTAGTATCCCTTACCTATATAAAACGATGAAGTGCCCTTACATTGGTGGTATATTCTTCTATTTACTATTACATGGATTTATAGTTACCTTTACATATCCAGTTAAAATTAATAGTAACCCTTATATTTCTTATGGTGATACTTTATGTAAGTATTTTAAATTCATATGAACCCTTACATAACTTTCTCATTACCCTAACTTAAGTGTGCATTACCATTGTGTATATAATGTTTAACCTTATGCCAGCAATATTTACCCATACACCAATAATTATTACTCTAATGAGAGTAGTGTTTAACCTTATACCGGTAGTTCTTATCCTTCGAAGATTCAATTTACCATTATTAAACTTATTTAAACTAAATTTTTCATTTGTGTATGAAAACTTTACCCTTATGAATCAAGTTATTTACCATTACGCAGCTAGTCAAAAGTTATTTTTTACCATAATGCATGGTTTTTAGCTTTACACATGCTTTATAAAATGTATATTACCCTTACACAATTGTTAAATTACCTTTACATAGCATATAAAAATTACTATTTACACTTGTGTGGTATTATGAATTACCCTTACACGTCATGACCTTATGTGAGTTCCATTATAGAACATAACCTTATAAAGAATATAATATTTCCATATTAACTATATAATGCATGGGATCTCTATAGAAGAAGCTTCCTAGATAAAACAAAACCATGACTCAAATGAGAGGATAAGAAGATGTATGTAATCATGATATTCAAATTACAAGTAATGAATGTTTCCAAATTAAATTCCAGCTATTTAATTTAAAATTTGTGAATAAGGAAATAAATAACACAATTTTGAGACGATTAGTGGTATTTCAATGAATAGTAGGATGTGTTAGGTTGATTCTAAGAAAAAGAGATATTGTAAGGTAGTGAAAAAGTGAGATATAAATGAACTAAGATAATAAATAATTAGTATTAAATTACTAAAGAACATATGGTTTCATATATTATTTATTTGGTTTGCATTGATTCCAAAAGTTTTTATGTTAACTATTGTACACCACCCACTTCATCGACATCTTAAAAAATGTATAGTTAGTTTTATTTTATTTTGAAATTTTCTATAATACACAATTACCTGGTTATAACTCCATTAGAAGTTAGTTCTGGTTCACTGGATTAAAAGGAAATCTTAGAGGTTATGCCTACACCTATAAAATACATATTGATAGGTTAGGTATATTTCTTTTAAAATCCTATGTTTTTTCATGAACCTGTAAAAAGAAAAGGGTTTTTTATTTATTATGTAATATAATATACTTGAGTCTTCTCCAATAAAATACTCATTCCCTCTTACTTTAGTAAGTACCCACCCTCACGTTGTATGAGATGGTATTGAAGAGTATGTCAGGTTCATGTGCGTAGAATTAAACTATATTAACTATTCTGGAATTCTTGTATAATGTTTTACTTAGAAATTAGATATTAACCACCATATTAACAATCATATATTATTTTATTTGAGTTAATAGTAATATGATAAATTTATAATTAATTTTATAATATTAAAAAATTATTCAACCCCTTATTATCCATACTTATTTAGATTTATAGGCCAATAATTGTTATCAACGAAGGTTCATTTAAAGGACAGTTTTTCTTATATTTATTATCATGATTTTTTTTCAAACATTGTCCTAAACATAATATTCTAAGGAAAGGACCATTTTTTTGTACTGGAGTGCCATGAAATTGAATTAATAAATACACTTAGACAACCTCACTTCAATATAAGAGATTATGTATATTAGTAGATAATATGGAGTTATTTTTATGTAATATTGGTGTTGAATATTGGACTATTATCATTAAACCATATAAATTTCCATTAGTATTTTTAGATATGTTAATTGGAAATGATTATTAAAAATTTGTATTAAAACATGAAATCATCAATTTAAATTACTTTTATTTTAGTATAAACATGTATAGTCATATTTCATGATGAAAAACAAATTATGACATTTGGAGGACTTTAAAAATCACCTGTCATGCAATAGATAGTTTACTAATGACAATGTTTGGAATTCATCGTGATGAATTTTGGGAATTCATAATGCATCATCTTGAAAAACATCAATCATATGTACAAATTATTTTTCAGTATAGGGAATAGAATGGTTTCTCTAAGGGAGACTATTAAGAATAGAGTGTTCGTTGAAAGAATAATTCATGAATTAACAAATAAATGGAACACAAAGATATTTGTAATCAATGAAATAATAAATTTCATACAATATAACAAGGATGAATTAATTGATCCATTATTCAATGTGAACTACAATTAATTTGAAATGAAAGTGAATTTTTCAGAAAAAATATAGGTATATAATTTAAATCTGATATGACTTCTACTAAAAATTTTGATACATATTCCAAGAAAAATGAGGAGGAATATGTTCCAAACAAAAGAAAAGGTATTTGAAAGTTCATCAAATTGTAAATTTTTTTAATAGATGATCCAAAAAAATAAAATAAATATGAATGAAACAGAAAAAGGTTAATCTAATAAATAGAATAATGAATCTCAACTAACATGATTTTTATGTAATAAAATGGGGAATATAAAATTTGACTATCCAAAACTAATTCAATAACAGAGAAAAAAGAATTACCATAAGGAATTATAGTAAATATATCATATTTGATGGAGTTTTACTTAGTATTCAAGATAAAATAGTTTATCTAGAAGTGAAAAAGATAAAATCAACATGTGTTTCATGGATATTGAACTAATGACTTAAGAACAAAATATGATTACGGTTCTGGTTATGAAAATGCTTCTAATAGATTTGATGAACTAATTGAAGAAAATTTAAAGTATAAAATGGAAGTATTAAAAGTTGTAAAACTATATATATTTTAAAATAAATACATAAAAATCTACAAAAAATAAATGTTATGATAAATAGTATAAGAATTATAAAAATTCAACTACGCGTTCTATGTTTAAAAAACTAAAAAATATAATAAAAATAAAATTATAAGCTATTAAATGATAATGAAGGAAATATATATTTCATCTAGATAAATAATAGGGGTTATCCATGATAAGTTAATTAAAAATTATTGAATTAAATAAATTGAAAATTGAGTTTAAAAAACTTGTTCTATATAATACTAAACTGAAAAATTATCCATTCTATTCAAATATTTAGATATATAAAAATATGAAATATTTTCAAAAATAGAATGAAAATATAAAATATAAGGTTTCTTATATAAAATCAACTCTTTAAACTTTTATAAAAGGACCTGATGTGTTTCATAAGATTATTTCCATGAATATAATTAATATATATATATGGTTTTTTATAATATGGATATTCAAAAGATATATAATACTTGTTTTGTTAAAATTATAATTTTAAAAACATCCTCTACCACATTATTTTACTATTTTATTAATGGTAATTATGAATATGAGTATCCCATATTCTTTACAAAATATTTTGTTTTTAATAAAACTATTATTTCAAAATATTTATCTTTTAAACTAACAAGCACTATGTGTCTTAAATATGCATGGGCACCAAAGAAATTTTATACTAATCCAATTAGACCCAAAATGGATTGGGTTCCGAAACTACACACTATTTGATTTGACTTTAAGAATTATTCTAAAAAATTATCAAAGAAATATTGTACATAGATATTGTATTTTCACACCACATAATTGAAAATATATCTATTTTTCTATCTTTCATTCAATGTGATTTAGGTGGTGTCACTTTTTGAGACAATGATAAGGAAAATTTTAAAGGGTATGAAGAATATTGTATTTATAAATCTTTAATAATATATAATGATATATATTTTGAAGGAAATAAACATTACTTAATGAGAATATATCATCTCTTGGATAATGGAATTAATTTCACGTTTAAATATAATAGATTTCATATTTTTTAAGACAAATTTTTTTTAATATAAATGATTACATTGATTCAAATAATTTATATGATATAACAAAGAAAAATATTATGTGTTTAAATTATATATAAAATAATTACATTATATGATATTAGATACTTTTCCAAGTTAATTTTTGGCAGTTTTACAGAATATATAATCATGTATTGATTCAACATCTTCTAAATTTAAATGTTAGATAATATTTTGTATATGATTTTAGTTTATTAAGTAAGAAACATAAAGTAAAATTTTGATCTATAAATAACGTTAATACTTCTATAACATTACAATTATTACATCATTATTTATTTTACCTATAAGAACCAGTAGTTTGGGGGGTAAAATGTTTTTTTTGAAATACCTAATGACTATAAATGGTTTACATGGATTTATATTATAGTTCAAAAGTATGAAACATTTTCTAATTTTTTTATATTTTTTAAATTAAATAAAAATAAAAGTTTTTATAAAATAAATTCAATTAGATGTGATAATTTAAGTAGGTTTTCAAATATAGATTATGAAATGTTGTGTGAAGAAAATGGATACTCATAATTTTGTATTTTCTAAAATATTAATGAAAAATGGTGTTGTAAAAAAGATAATTGAAAAATTTGTGAAATGGATCAAACAATAGTAAATGAATATAATAAACCAATTTATTTGTTGAATCTATTCACAATTCATGTTATATTCTACATAGAGTCTTTGTTAGTCTTTTTTTTAATAGGACATAATATAAATCATTTAATGGAAGAAAGCCAAAAGTAGGATTCTTTAAGGTATTTGGGTGTATTGATTTCATTTTAAATACTAAATATGAATCAGAAAAATTTGATACTAAAAGTGATGAAGGAATTTTTCTTAGAGATTATACCAATATTATTTCATATAGAGTGTATAAAAAGAAAACAATTACTAGATAAGAATATCTGCATTCAGAATTTGATGATAATAACGAAAAACAAAGTGTAGATTTTGATAATATTTATGAAGAGTATATAGATTTATATGCTAGTGATGTTGAAAATAATAATAATAATAATAATAGTAATTCAAAAATTAATAGGTAGGATATTCTGACCCAATATGATACTTAACATTTTAGGACTCATAAGGATCATTATTTAGAGAATATTCTGTAAATTTTGATTCTTGAGTCATAAATAAAAATGTAGATATAAATTGGGGCTCAAATTATTTTTTAATATATGAGAAAATATATAATAATGTTAATTAATCCTTGAAATATATGTATTGGATTGTGGAAATGTAATATTATATTAATCAACTGGTTACAAATAATGTTTGTGATCTTTTAAATCCCCATAAATAGGGACATGTCATAGGAACTAAACAGTTTTTCTAGAATCAGTTAGATGCATCATGTTAGATAATTAAAAAGAAACCAAGGGTTATAGCTTATGATTATTCACAATTGTATAGAAAATATTTTTATGAGTCTTTTAGTATAGTAACATATTTGAGGAAATTATGATTTTATTATCATATTCTTGTTTTCATGAATTTAAATTATTACAAATAGATTTAAAAAATTCCATTTCGTATTGGTGTTACATAAAGGGATGAATATGTACATAAACTCCCAGGATTTTAAAATAAACAATTTCTAGATCATGTGTTTAAACAAAAAATATTAATTGTTTAGTCTCAAGAAATATCCAAGAACATGGTACAAAATACCAACTCCTTTTTTTCTTGAAATCATTTTAACAAAGGAAAATTTGATTAAAATTTATTCATTATGTAAATTTCCAATATTATATTGATTGTCCAAATATATTTAATTGAAATTGTGTATGTGTGTTCAAGTTAATCCCTATGTAATGTGTTTTTCAATCCAATGAAAATGATTTTGATATGAGTTTAATGAGAAAATTGCATTTTTTTACAGTTCTTCAAATTCTTAAAAGGAAATATTGGATGTTTCTTAATCAATGAAAATATAGATTAGAACGGATTTTAGAGGATTTTTTTGGATAGTAGTACATGTATGTGAACCCCCATTAATTATAATTAAAAATTAGATAACGATGAATCTATAAAGTCAATTAATGTTAAATTATGTAGATGAATAATGGGAAGTTCACATAACCTTACTAATTATTTTCCAAATTCAATATCTAGTGAAGTGTTTATGTGAATGGTATCAATCTAACCCTAAATAGAGTCATCTTGATGAATTTTAAAGAATTATAATAATAATAATAAATGAACTACTGATTCTAGTTTGTTTTATTCTAATCAAATGTTTTTTAATTTTATTAGTTACTCTGATTTAGAATTCTAAGGTTTCAGGATTGATAGGAAAATTACATTAGCTATGTGAAATTTCTTATCAATAATTTTAATTTAATGTAGTTCAAAGAAACAATTTTGAATAGGTTTTTCTACATCTAATGACGAAAATGTGACTACTGGTAATTTTTGTGTTTAGTGTCCTTGGATTAAAATACCATTGTGTGATTTGGATGTTACTTTTGATAAAATATCAATTTTTTATAATAACTCTATTGTTATTTCAATATCTAAAAATCCATTACAACACTCGTAAACAAATCATATAGAGGTAATATTTTATTTTATTTGGGATCATGTTAAATAAAGGAGGATACGTATTCTGATTTATTTAAAATATAAAATCAATTTGCAGACATATACTATAAACCATTATATTCTATATGTTTTTAAATGATAATATTTGAACATGGAAGGTTGGAAGAATAATTTTTTATCATTATTTGTAGTAGAAAATACTTTATATAAGCATCAATTTTGGGAGAGAAAAGTTTCTTAAATGGTTTATAGTTTATAATATATTTTTCATATTTCTTCTAATTTTCAAAAGGTGGATAAAAGTTTTTAAATTTTGTATTTATTAGTGTATTTTTAATGATATAATATTTAAAATTTATAAAATTTATCGGTTTTATAATTTAATATTGGTGTGATTTTTTGTTTTTGAACATGTTTTATAATATTTTTTCTATAAATTAGAACTACAATAATTTGATAAATAAATATCAAATTAAAAATACAATCATAGTTGTATATCCTTTTATTTTTTATGCCTCTTATGTTAATTTTTTATTTTTTTTAAATATATGGTTTATAAATTATATAATAATTTTATCGAATTGAATTATTCATTAATTATTAATAATTTATATTTAAAATTATATATATTTAATTTTTGTAAAATATAGTGAATATGGATTTTTAAATGTATATTTTCTACCCTTACATAATATGTGATAATTATTCTTTACCATAAAATAATTATTTTTTACCTTTACACATAATTTAGAAATTACCCTTTACCCTTATGTGAATCTTATAACATACTCTTTACCTTAAAGTAACCTATTATAAAATAATGTTACCTTTACAAATGTATACCTTACCTTTATACAACTATGTAGTACCCTTACATGGGAATAATATTCATTTATATACCTTTACATGAATTTATAGTTACCTTTATTTATCCCATTCAAGTTAATAGTTACACCTAATTTGGTTATAGTGTACCTTTATGAAGGTATTTTCAATTCCTATGTAACATTACATAATTTTCACATTAAACTTATGTAGTTTTTCATTACCATTACACAAGTAATGTTTACCATTATTCTTATGTTTTTTACCCTTACACAGATATTTTTTATTCTTACATTGGTAATTTTAACCCTTACACCAATTGTTTTATTATTACGTGAGTATATATTACCTTTATAAAACATGTTTAAACTAAATTCTACCTTTATATAGCAAGTATTTACCCTTACACATCATGCTTGTTACCCTTACATAGTATTTTTAAAGTGTTTTTTACTTTATGCAAGCCTTTTACATTTACTCATGATTTTTAAAGTGTCTATTAAACTTACAAAATTGTTCAATTTCATTTTTTGTAGCATATATAAATTCCTAGTTATCCTTACATAGAATTATTAAGTACCCTATTTCTTCATACCTTTACTTTAGTACCCTTAAAGAACATACCCTTATGTAGAATATAATATTTTTTTATTACCTATACAAAGCATGGAATTTCAAAAAATGAATCTCCCTCAATAAAACGAAAACATGATTGAATCAGAAATATAAAAAGATAAATTCATGCGTGATATTCACATTACATGTAATGAATTTTACCAACTTAATTTTATAACCATTAATTTTAAATATGTGATTTATGAAATAGGTTACACTATGCAGAGATAATTTACATGATTTCAATGAAAAATATAAGTTTTAATGTTTTTTCTTATCAATATGTATCTATCATGAAGAATAAAGTTAACACAGATATGAAATAGAATAGATACTCATTTCTTATAAATTTATCAATTAATGGTGTTTTCCCAATGTTTTTCATTGTTTTTCATCAATTCTAGATTGGATGAAGTTCTCTTCTACACACTAGCCACTTCATTGACATCTTTAAAAAGGTCTAGTTAGTCTAATTTTATTTTGGAAGTGTTTTCAATTGATTTTTACATGGATATATTTCCATTAAAATGTAGTTATGGTTATTTTCACCTAATCAAACTGAAATCACAAAAGTTCTTTTGGAACCTATAAAACACAATGTGATATATTATGGATGTTCCTTTTAAATGCATAAGATTTTTATTAAACATAATAAAGGAAAAAAGGTATGGTATATCATGTGTAATTGATTAGTTTTAAATATAAACCTCTAAAAGATTTATTGTATTTTTTATTGAGTACAAATCCTCTCATATAGTTAAAGAGGATTTAAGAGTAAAATTGGTTCCTTTATGGTGAGTTGAACTACTATAAATATTTTAGTGTTCATATTAATTATTTCGATTTAACTAAAAACTATTGACCTCTACATTTATATTCATATATTGTAGAGTTTGAATTGATAATCCACTAATATATTTATTATTAAGTTTAAAATTATAAATGGACTGTCATCACCCCTCTAGTCCATATTTCCTTCTATATAAGGTCAAGAACTACTAAGTACCACATATCATTATTTTATAAACCAATAACTTAAGGATTGATATATGAGCCTCTTTCACCCACTTCATCATAGTAGTGATGATAGAAAAACTCACTAGAATGACATATCCCTGCTCTTTATCCACATAAAGATGCATCTATAGAATGATATCCAAAGGATTCAACTACTATTTATATTCCTAATAAATTCCCACCACCTCTACAATATATTTCAATCCATCATAAAAAATAAAAATGTCAAAACCTTATAGTCATTAAACATCAAAAACATTTTCATGAACAAATAATGGTAAAAACTGGTAAGGGAAAGAACAATTGAAACCAACTCAAGATCAAGAGTAGGTTATGTATTCTCATAGATTGTAATCTATATAGAACTAAACACCTCTAACTTTTGTGAATGACACAATTTTCTACAAGATTTTGATACCTTAGAGATATTTTTGATACCCAATGAGAGATTAATAAAGCGTGAAGTTGAAGGAAAAGTCTCTATACGGAATTTATTTTTCTAAATAAAAATAATATATTTTAAAAACATGTGGATGTGTTTATTTTTTTTTATTTTTATTTCAATACATAATTCATATTCAAAAAAACATAAAATAAGTTTATTTGGTGAGATGGTGGTTTTTTAGATGTATCAATATGGTTGTAATATTTCTATACAATTTTTATGGTGTTTAGAAGTTTAAAATCTACCCAATACAATGATTATGTATTATTAATTATGTTGAAATATAAGGATGATTCTGAATAAGAAAAACAAGAAATTTTCTAAAGGGATAATTATATAAGAGTCATCATGGCTCAATACATAAGTGTTCTTCTAATATATAATAAATATAATGCCAAATCATCCGGACACACTTTATAAATAAGGGCCATTGTAATCTTCAAATTATAGTCACTCTATGATAATATTGAAAAATAGAAACGTTGTTTAAGACCATCAAGTATGTAAAATTAACTCAAAAGATAAATTTATATTAATTATAATGTCAAGAAACAATCTTTAATACCTAAGAGTAAACTTTTACATTTTATATGATTTATCATAGAGATAATTATATTTTATAAGAATCATTCCATCTTGTCTAAGTGTCAATTTTGTGGTAGATTCTTTGCATAAGAATCATTTTAGCTAGTATGTATGAGTCAATCTATGGAAAATGAATTGGTTAAGGTTGATTTGTTAAAATGTAATATTAATATTATATGGATCTAGATATATAGAAAAATGATTTTTCTAGATATGAAATGTAATTTCATGAGAAATATTTATATTAATTATTAAAAATTTATAAATTAAATTATATAATGTTGAAGCTATGCTTTCAGGGATTAAATTTCACAAATTAATTTTCTGATTCAAGTAGAAAACAAATATATATTTTTCCTTGAAGTAAGTTTTATGTCTCAACCATGAATACTCTAATAAGTATAAAATAGATTTTTTAGATGATGAGAAGTCATTAATATTAGTTGTACATTGTTATGTGAAAAGGAAATTTGCTCACACTGTTGAATAATATGTCGTGTTTCAAAAATGATGAAGCATTTAGGATAATTTTTATGATGAACCAAAAATAAAACACTCAAAAGCTATTTTAATGGAAGGTTTTTGAAACTAAAGAATACTTATGAGAATATTTAGATTAATTTTATAGTATTTGAAAGTATTTTTTTAATTAAAAATTTTAATTAAAAATTTCAAATAAGAAAAATAATTGTTTCTAGAAAAAACCGTATTTTTAGTGTTTTGTAAATATATTATTGATTAAATATACTTATGTGAAATATAAAAAAAATTCAAATAGTGTTAAGGGAAGAATAAGTATATTATAATTGTTTTTGTGAAGGTAAAATATAGAGAATAGTAAGAAATATCACTGAGACAACTTGATAGATGTCTTATATCATTAGAGACTCAATTGTAGATGAAAATAATTTATATATTATTTTATTTACAGTAGATAAATTTACACAGTTAAGACACTTATATGTAATATGATTTCAATGATAAAACCTGATCATTTTTAATAATCATTATTAAATTTGTAGATTGTATGATCTCAGGTGAATCCAGATCATGGCAAAGATTTTTTTTCTCATTTTGATATGTGAAACTTGTAAAAATAAATTATACCTTCTATGACTATCTAGTGATCTATTTAATAGTGATGAAATTAATAAATTTAATAATTGGTAAAGAATTTTTTGATATGAAACATAAAAATGTAATTATATCCACTAATTCATCCACCCCAATGAAAAAAATATTATATAAAACGATAAGCATTTGTAGGAGGTTGAATGTTATTGTGACATTAACTAATTTCTATAAGTGTTCTATTGGGTGTTTCTACATGTTACTTGGAATTTAGGTTTCTTAGCCTAATGTCAATATGAAAGGGGGCTAGTGTGCTAGACTCTAACTTTTTTCAAAAGAATATTTTGTAAAATTTTATAAGAGTTAAAAAAGTGGATTAGAATATTATTTTCAAGTATGGAGAATAATAATTAATCATATTTCTCTATTGATCACAAGTATTTATTTAGCACACTAGCCTTAGCCCAGTTGGTGAGGTATCTGTAAGCGTATCCATTGGACTGAAGTTCAAAACTAGGTGGAGGCAAATTTCTAGGGGGTACTGTAGTAGTACTGTAGCAGGAATTGTAGTAGTTACTACAGTAGTCACTATAAGAAGTAATGTTCGGTACTATAGTAGCTAGAACAATTCCCCTTGGGCCACTAGTTTTGGCTTGGAGTCCTTAAGACCTTTGAGCCACCCATGCCTTCAGGTTAGTTGGGCTTTCGGCCCACTTGTAAGGCCTTCGGGCAACTACAAGGCCTTTGGGCTAGATGCAATTTCCCCATACAGACTCTAAAAAAAGGAGTAGCCCTAGTGGAGAATTCATATAATGTACACTAACTAGTTTAGAACAATTTGATTTGGATGAATTAGAGGGTATGGTTAGGCCATCAGGACTAGCATGTTCTTGCACGGAAATCATAGGCAGATAGCCATGTGAAGGTGGAGAGGTACCATCATGATGCAGATGATGGGGAGGCTTAGTTCCATGTAGTTAAAGTGTGGTTGAATTACCTAATACATTCGGTTTATGTAATTACTCCTATGCTTATGGGCCATATAATCTCTAAGCCTATGGGACATGTAAGGGTTCCCCCTCATCCCTTTAAATGGGGGTTATCAAAAATCAATAAAAATGAAGTCCTTTGGGCCATTATGGCAAGTATTTATTTATTACTGTATAATGGTGTGACATGTATTTATTTAAATAAATAGTCTTTATAAATGGTATGGTAAATATTGAGGAGGATTATATGACTGATTAATGGTCTGATGAGAATAAATTATTATTTAATTTAATATTAATTTAATCAAGAAAAAATATTTATTCAGTATGAATGTTATGAACATGTCAAGTAAATTATAATAATAATAATACTATTATTATTTAAATGGGGGTTTTTCAAGGTATTAAGAACATATTAAAGGTGTTTTGTGAAAATATTATTCTAACCTTATCTCTAAAAATACATTACTATATAATTACATAAAATTTAATTTCTATTTGAAAGGAAAATTGGTGTTCACATCATTTGGATCTCCAGAGATTTATCTCAGCTTAGAGATGTTCTCTGAAATTCTCCTTATATAGTGGAAATTAGAAATCCACCACTTCCCTATCTAGTTTATATAGAACCAATATAATCCAGTGGTCCTAATTGGGAATCTATGATGCGATCAACAGGAAATTATGAAATTCATAGAGACATCTATGCTATCAGTTGGACAACTACATGGAAACATTCAATGATTATTGGTACACATGTGGATCACTGCTTGAGGGAATCTACAAATTATTCCTCAATCATAATGGTGGTTTAAAAATAATGGTTGATATCATTCATCAATGAAGAAATTATTACAATACAAGTTCATTCTTAACCATTCAAAATCAATATTAAATTAAATTTGAAATCATATGTTCCAGGATTCTATGAATACAATTCTATGTAGTTAAAAGGATATATTTGAATAAGTTGATAAAATATTTTTTCACGAACCACCAAACACACTTCCAACGATCCATATACACTTTAAGTGGAATTAATTGGGTCACATGTTTTATTTTTAATTATTTTTTTATTTGATTGTTTTTGTCCTGTTTTATTAGACTGGTTTCAATTTTATTCATTGTATATTTTTATTATAATTTGTTTTGATTTTCTACCATTATTTAAAGAAGAGTAGGTTAACGATTGAAAAATAATGAGTCAATTAAATCCATTTATAAGTGTTGGAGTTTTGGATGATTGACACTGATTGCATATCATGTAATCAAGTTCACTAATCAATAATGGGTTGTGGGGTACGTGGATCACTACACTGAGTCGAAACACAATGTATATATTATAGGTTTCATGTTGTCTTGAAAAATTGGTACACATATTTTTTTGGATTACATGGTGTGTAGGTGGTAAAAACTCATTGTATTCTATGAATTGTACAATGTATAAATCAAATAATACCCATCGTCAAATTTGTTTCATGTACTTATTAAACAATGCATGGTAAAAATAGAAGAGAAACATGGATATTAATTCAAACCATGTGGTGGTCATGTATTTAATATATACATGATGTATTTAATATTTATGATGTAGTTCTCATGGAATTAATACACACATGGCGTATTTTATAAAAATGTTGTGTTGGATATTAAATTAATCCACATTAAATGTAAAGAATAAATAATAAATTGTGTATTTAATTCAAATACATTATAATTAATTAATTCTCACATAGTGTAATTAATTTACACATTGTGTAATTAATTAAAATGTGAGACATTTAATTCACATGTGTTATGATTAATTATTTCTCACATTGTGTAATTAATCTACAAGCAGTGTAATATTAATATGAACATTGGGGTTTTGAAACATAAAGTGTTATTAATTATTTTAGAGAGAAATATAATTAATTGGGTAATTAAATCAGTCTATATACTTTGTGGAAATAATTTAAAGAATACTAAACTTCTAGTTAATTTTGTGTTAAATTAATAAATTATTTCATTATTTACTCTAAGTACACAAGTACTTATAAAAATAAATTATATTTCCCTAATATTTTGGGAATAATTTTTAAGATAAATATGTAACTAATTAATTGTATTAATTAAATTAATTTCATCTCAAATCATCTAAAACAAAAAATGAATTAAAATGAATGTTATTTTCTATAATTTTGTATGTTAATTTCATGTGTGGATGATCATGATATTTAAAAAACCAATATATGGATGATTTATTTAAATATAATTTAATTTCATGGTTATCTTATTATTTATTTTCAATTTAAAATAATGACAAATGTGTCATCCCATCCACTATTATTTTGGGACATTAATGTCCATGTTTACTTTTATATAAACAACCTAACCAATATTTGGGTTCCCCTCACCTATATGTGAGTTATATTGCATCTAAAATTTTATATAGATATGATTAATCATTTATATGAATTATAGTTAATATTAACAAGCTAGTGGTTTCATAAAATGGGATAAAATTTATGAATAAGAAAAATAGATCCCTCAATTTAAATATTATATTGGCGTATACTTCCATTATTTAATTTAGAATAAAACCAATCATTTCAAATTTCTGTAACAACCCTAGTTATGGAGATTTAAAACTAATTTTATGTCCAAAATAATTTTTTGTTTTTACATAGAATCATTTATATAATATTGATAGCCTTATCTAGGATTGGTATAATTATAGAGGAAAATGTTGAGGAAATCCATGTCTAGGATTTTTGGATTGGAGAGTCCACTCAACGGATTAAGGATATTCAAGTCATTGTATAGAAAATACCTTCCTACATAGATACCATTTAGTAGATTAAACAAGTGTTTGTGGTGTTATAATAATGGAAATACAAATCCTTTCCAATATATTATCTATGAGATAGGATAATATGAGTTTTAAGGTGAGGTATTTTCAATCCTCAACCTTTCAAATTCATTTATTTTATTCATTTATTGTCATTAGATAATTTTTTTGAGGTTTTGGGTTGTATCCCAATTTGCGTTTTTGGGATTTTGTTTTAAAAATGATTTTTTGGCCTTAGTATCAAGGGGTGCACGGGTAGCACATGGTTGATGGAAACCATGTGTCTTAGACAGGATAACTTTTTATCCTGTCTTGGGGTCCATAGGTAAGGTGCATGGGTTATGCATGGCTTGGGAAATCTTATGGTAACTATGCCTGAGGTTATGTCCATTTAGATAGTAGCGACAACATGGTTTTCACATATATTGGAAAACTTTGCGGCCAAACCAAGCGAGCTACCCATATTTTTTAAAAACTTGAAATTCCAAACTTATCCTTCCCTCTTTTTATCCCCATTCATCATTTCCTCCCTCTTAATTTTTTTCATACTAATGGAGCCCCCAAGCCCTCCCCCTTGGTTCTCCTCCCTCCATAGATGCATCTCTAGGGGTCTTAGGTGAGTTTCATAAGGTTTTTGAAATTTTCCCCTCTTTCTCATAACCTCTCGTGGTTTCTTGGTGTTTCATACTGGGTTCATGTTTTTCCAAACCCTAGAGATTAGGATTGATATGGTGTGATGTTTTTATTTTGATCTAGGGTGTGTGGATTTACTGTTGTTCTTGGATCTAACTTCCCTTGATGTTTCATCATGTCCACACAAATTTAAGGTAGGTGTTCCCATTATTTTTCTTTTTAATTCAATCAATTGATTATTTTGGTCTTGTAAATAATATATAATTGTGTTTCTCATGCTTGTGGTATTATTTTTTGGCTTGTAATAGTGTTTTTATGGAAAATTTGTTTTTAGAATTTTTTAAGGGTTTTCAATAAAAATTATATATAGTTATACACATTCCATGTTTGTTAAATTGTTAATCGATCTTTAAATGTGAATTCATGAACTTTTGGTGTTATTAATCCTTTATTATGTTTTTATAGGTTGGTGAAAATTACTAATTGGGTATGATGTGTAGTTTGGGATCCACTTTATGGTATAATGATTTTCGGAAAAATGTTTTCTAAGGATTCTCCAATTATTTAAATACTTATTGATGACATTGTAATTGTGTGGCTTGTTGTGTTGGTTTGAGGGAAATTTGTGTATCATAGAAACGGGTTTTGGGTGATTTCATGAACACTTGAAATGTTTCAACAGACATTGGTGCATTCATGGGTGCATCAGGTGCACACACCGACGGGAATTCAATTGAAAATGTAACTTAAGAGTGATCCCATATTTCTCAAAATGTTTCCTTGGTTTTTAAAAGGCATGTTGGGTTCCCCTTGTGACTTTAAAAGTGTCTTCAAAAGTGTCCCTTAGATCTTGCACCATTTATAATTTTGAGATAATTTTGGGTGAATTATTGACATGAAGGCTTGTTTGGTACTTTTCATATTGTTCTATGTTTCAATCTAGTTTGGAAAGGAATTTGTAAATGTATTGATATTGGAAATGTTAAGGGACCATTTGGAACTTCTAATATTTTCGAAAGGTTGTATTTAATATGATGTGATGTTAAGGCTCAGTTGTCACTTTATAATATCTTTGTAATGATTTGTGGTTTTGGAAGTAAAAATGCCCAACTGGAATTTTATAATGTTTTGAGAAATGGTTTAATTGGTCATGTGATGTGAATGCTTAGTTGGAACATACAAAATTGTTGTTTCATGATTGGATTCCCTACAGAGGATTTCCCTAATGTGGTTCATCACATGGTGGTGTTGGTGTTTGGGGTAGGAAAGTGAGGTGGTGGCAAGTAAGGTGAGTCATGTGTGTGAGGGATCCTTCCTTTCACCATTTACTCTTACCATGGGTTTCGAGGGAATCTTTTAGAGGGTCTAGTGATTGTTTCCATCCAACCCTGATTTGAAATGTTAGTAACCCATGAATGTTTTAGAGGCTGAGTGGGATTGTGCCACTAGATTGATAGTTAGAATATCCAGAGAAATATTAACTATGGTGTTTCCCCATACACTAATAGGTGAGTCCGATCTGAGAACGTCCTATGATCACTATAGGGATGTTTATAAAACCCCCATGGGTTTCTATCATTATTTTTTTATTCTATTGAACTTAGTTTTCAATTTATATTGCTTAGTTATTTTCATCATAGATCGTTACTTCATAGTTTGAATTTTGGTTTTGGATTTGGTTTTAAAATGGAATTCCATTTTGAAAATTGAGATGTGGTGTGTATTATTATGAAAAAGGGAAAGTGGTGTTTGTTTATTAAAATTAAAAAAACTATATTTATATATGTATTCCAAACTACTGTTTATGGAATATTCTAAGAAATGAAATATATTTATTTTGTTGGGATTTCTTATGGATATGTTATGCTCACACACTAATTGTGTCATTCGGTGTGGGTATACCTGAGTTGTTTTGCAGGTTTAGGTTTCTGATTTTAGTGCTCACTTTTTGGAGAAGTTTGGTCTATTTGTTGGAGGCGACTAAGAGGTCACATGGAGATCTTATTGGCATGGTCCAATTTTAGTTTCTATATTCATATTTGTTTCTCATCATTTTTTGTATTTGGATTAGTTTGAATATTCAAATGAGATTTGGTTTTTGTTAGCACTTCTTCATGTTTTTTTTATTTTATGTTGTTTTATGGTAAAATCATTCCCTTGTGGATTTATTTGATTCCCATCATTATTTTCCAGCCATTGGGGATCATGAATTCCATTTAGGCCAAGTCTCAAACTGGGTCGGATGTCGTGTTGGAAGACATCATGGCCTAGTTAAAGAAAAAATGGTATCAGAGTACAATATTTGTTATTTGGGGTGTCACTTAGATTACAAATCACCAATTTTAGGACTTGAGAGGTTGGTATGGGAATAGCATCGCAAAATCTTGATCATTCGAATCCTTGAGTTGTTAGTTGTAGTCTAGGTTTGGAATATTTTTTTGGTTTTTTGATTGTTTTGGGTGATGAATGACAATGGAGGATACCTGAAATTATTTCATGATCTCACATAGAGTAGTGACCCATTTGAAGTTCGACTACACAGTTCAAGATCCTCCTAGTTTTTTAATCATAATTTGGTAATGGTCCACTATCCATGTCTCTAGGTTAGTCTTGGATACTAGTTCCTTATTTCGGTAGTTTGGCATGAGTTATGTTTTATTTTTTAGTAGGTTGATGTGAGTGATATTTTTAATTGAATTTTTTTTTCAAATGGAAATAATTTATTTAAAGTGAATTTTAAATTTTTAAGAATTTTTTTTGAAAGAAAGTTTCTAGGATTGAAAATTTGGAAAATTATTGGGTTTGGTGGTGAAATTTAAAGTGTGGTCCATGGTATTCCTTATGAATGTCTGCATATGTGAGTGTATTTATAGTATGTTCATTTTAGAACATGTTTATGGAATAAGCAGAATCGGATGAAAACATATTTGAAAATTCATAGGATTCCATGGTTGAGTATTTCAAATTAAAGGTTTGTCTTGGTTTTTCGAATGGGTTATTAAAAGGGAAAATGGTTTGGAAATTTTTTTTCTCATTGAATTAGATCTTATAATTTGGAATGTGGACTTCAAGGATGGAATTTTTGAAATTTTAATGGTAGTGGTTCTTTTTGAGAAGAGGATTTTTGGTCATTCTTGTTTGCATTTGGATTTTGATCCTACTGTGTTGTTTTGAGATGTCTTCTTGGTTAATTTTCTGGTTTATGTTTATTATTTTTTGTGTTCTTTGTGTTGTTTATAATATTCTTCCCAGAAATCTCCCAATTTTTTCCCATGATTATTTATATGTTTTTTTTCTTCTCAATTGTTTCATATATATCGTGGTGATAAATGTTCATTAGAGGAATCATAATGGCTTGAGGAAGTTGATTGTGTCTTCCAATAGTTGGTTACTCTTGAAGTTGATTGAATTTGTATTGGCCTAGGTTTTTTCAAGGGTCAATATTTGGATCATTTTAAGATGATCTATCTTTCATCGATGAAAATTTGGATGATTTAAGAAATATTTGTGACCCCATATGTCTGAAGGTTCATAAATGGGGTGGTTATGACAAGGAAGGTGGAAGAGATGCGGGGTGTTCGAAAGGGTCAGTGGATAGTGAAATATTATTTTGACAATATCAAAGAGTTGGTTTGCTTCCCTTAGGTGGTGGAATCAAAGGATTAGTTGAAATAGCCTCTATTTTTTTGGGTCTTCATTCAGAGATCATGGAAAAAGTTCTCTCATCTAGTGAAGTATATTTTGATAAGTTGGTAGATGAGTCATTTATAGCTGATTTGGTTATTGGGGTGTGTTTGATGGTGGTTGCATATCATAAAGGGTCACCATCTTGAAAGAGGGGTGTGTTAGGGGACCATGTTCTTGAAAAGTCTCCTTCATTGGTTCCAGCTCCCGACGTTTCAGACCAGTCACTCAGGTACTTATAGTGTGGT
Organism: Viscum album; assembly: GCA_963277665.1. Classification (NCBI taxonomy): domain Eukaryota; kingdom Viridiplantae; phylum Streptophyta; class Magnoliopsida; order Santalales; family Viscaceae; genus Viscum; species Viscum album. The sequence continues at coordinate 434,321,460 of OY728141.1, read as the reverse complement.
CATTTTGGACATTCAAATACATCATGTCAAAATCCTCCAAAGGTCTGACATCATTGTGGTTGTCTAGGACATTTAGGGATGTTTATTAGGGGTAATTTCATAAAAAATAAGTTCTGATAGGAATATGTTAGTGTCTAACTGCAATTTATTGGATTTTTCAATCATTAGGTCTTCATCAATAGGAACTAGAGTTAATCTCATGTGCATTTCAAAGATCGCTAAAGGATGTGGGAACTTTGGAAAAACGTTTTTTTATCTATCATTTTTGGATATGAATATTAGGTTTCCTGATGCTATCTTATTATTATTTTGAGTTTTCTTTTGATATATGGTGCTAATTTTCCCTCATAACCCCCTATTTGTTCTTCGAATGTGGATCTTTACATGGATAGCCTTTTATTAACTAGTTCTATTTTCATTTTGTGCTTGTTTGGAGATACTTGTGCTTGTGGAAATCACTAATTGTTTTTTTCCATGTTTGATGTTTTGTTCGAGTTTATTATATGTGAGTCCCCATGTGTTCGGGGCCTGGCTTATTTGAAGAATTTATAGTTCTAATTACGGTTTTGTTTAGTTTTTTTGAAGAATTTTGGGTTTTTTGTGTGGGTATTTCCATCATTAGGATGATATAAAGTCAGGAAAAAGGTGGTAGTTGAGGTCTTATGTTTGGGAGAACCCTTTAATGTCATCATATTATTTCTCATGTTTGTGATTCCTCTAGAATGGTTAGAAGTGACTTGTGAGTGAATAGTCACACAGAGGTTCGTGGTTTAGTTCAACCTTATTTATTTATAAGACCATGTTTTGTTATGTTTTTATTGGGTGAAATTCTAGGGATAGAATGTGTTTGTGGTGGGAAGAATTATCACACCCCGACCATTAGATTTCTATTTTTTCATTTTTATAACTTGGGATTTATTTTGAGGTTTGGGTTGAGTCCCAATTTTAATATGTGATATTTTTGTTGAAAAATGTTGTTTGTGGATTGGAATTAAGGGGTGCACAAGTACTACACAGTTACGGGAAACTATGCATCCTATCCCAGGTAACTGTGTGGATTTTCATGGGGTCCAGGGGTAAGGCATATGGGTTGTGCAGGGTTTAGGAAAATATGTGGAAATAGTGCATGATAATATTTCCATTTGGATAGTGGTGACTACATGGTGTGAAAGCGATTTAGAAAATCGTGTGGACAAACAATACGAGCTACCCACATTTTTAAAATATTTAAATTCTAGTCATTGCATCCCTTATTTTTATCTGCTTTAGATATTTCCTCCCTCTTACTCATTTTTTGAACATAAATGCATCTCTGAAGCCCTCACCCCTTTGATCTCCTCCCTACATTGATGAATCTCCAACATTCCAAGATGAGTTTCACAGGATTTTGGCCATTTTCTCTCCTTTCTCTTCTCCTCTCTTAGTTTTATGTTGTTTCATTGGGGGGAGAAGTTCTTATTTGGATGAACCCTAGATATTATGGTTGATATGTTGAGATATTTTTCTTTGCATCTAGGGTATGTGGATTTTTCATTTGGCTCAGTTCTTCCTTCCCTTGACGTTTCATCTAATCCACACATCGTTGAGGTAGGAGATTCCATTATTTTCATTTCTAGCACAATCCATTGATGATTGTATATTTTTAACTAATATGTAAATGTGTTTTGAATTATGTTGGTATGATTGTTTGGATTTTTATAGTGTTTTGGGTTGGAAAAAATTGGTGGAAGTGGTTTTAAAGGGGTTTCATTAAACAAGTTATGTAGTTATGAACAGAAGGTGTTTGTTAAAATTCCAATTGATATTTTAAATTCAATATGAGAAATTGTGGTTTTATTTGGACATTATTATGTTTTGATATCTTGGGTACAAATATAAATTGGGCATCATGTATAGTTTGGGAGCCTCCTTATGGTATAATGACTTGTGGTAAAATGTTTTGGAAATATTCTCCCAATTTTTAAATTCTTATTCATGATATTGTAATTTTTAGACAGATTGTATTGGTTTAAGGGAAAGATTTGATTCTTAAAAATGATTGGGTGATTTCATCAACACTTGAAGTGATTTATTTGATGTTTGAACATCCATGGGTGCATGGGGTTCAAACATGTTTGGTAATTCTAAAGAAAATGACACTTAAGAGTTATCCCCTCTTTTCCAAAATAATTCCTTGGTTTGTAAATGGTGTCTTGGGTTTTACTGGGGACTTTAAAAGTGGAATAAAATGTTTTATTTTTTTCTTGGCCCATTTGTAAATTTTCTATATGTTTTGGTGAATGATTTACATAAAGTATAATTTGGAACTTTTCATAATGTTTTATGTTTCCCACTAGTTTGGAAGTGGCTTTGTAAATGAATTAATATTGGAAATGTTGAAGGCCCATTAGAAAATTGAGATATTTTTGAAAGCTTCAAATTAATGTGATGTGAAGTGAAGTCTCAGTTGCAACATTATAATGTTTTATTAATAAATTGTGGTTATTTAACCGTTTGGCATATTATATTTTTTGGAAAAAATGGTTTGATGGATAATGTGATATGATGGCCCGGGGGGCACTTGTAATTGGATTTTTTCTGCATGGGATTCTCTATGGTGGACTTCCCCTATATGGGTTATATCATGGGTGGTGTCTATTTATTGGGTAGGAAAGTGTGGTGGCAGTTGGTAAGGTGAGTCACATGTGTGAGGGCCTCCTCATTTTTGCATGTATTTTTACCATGGGTTTCCTGTGAAAATTTTAGAGGGTTGAGGGATAATTTCTCATAGACCATAATTAGAGGGGTTGGTACCAATTCGATATTTTCGATGATAAGTGGGATTTTTCCACTGGATAGGCAGTTAAAATGGACCATGAGTTACTAACTTTGGATATGAATTATATGATGTTTTATGTGATAATTTTTGTTTTGTTTCATATTGTTTCCTATTTATAATGCTTGGTTTTTTTCAATATAGCTTTATATTTCATTGATAGGATTTTGATTTGGGATTTGGCTTTAAAAAGGAATACTGTTTTGAAAATGGACATGTTATGAGTATTGTTTTGAAAAAGGGAAAGTTGAGTTTGTTAATTAAAATTAGAAAAACCTATTTTAATATATGTATTCATGACCAATGTTTGTGGATTTTTTTGGTAAATTAAATATATGGATTCTTTGGTGATTTCATATAGAGATATTAAGGTCACACAATACATCTTTCATTAAATGTATGTTGACTTTAAATTCTTTGTTGGTTCAGGTTCCTGGTTTGAGTGCTCATTGTTGGAGTAAGTTTTCCTTGTGGTTTATGGTGACCAAGAGGTCACAAGGAGATCTTATTGGCATGGTCCAGTTTTAGTTTTTGCATACAGTTTTATTTTTCCTAGTAGTTGTTGTATTTGGATGTGTTTCTTTATTTTCTTGAGATTCAGTATTTTTTTGTGCTTCTACGTGTTCTGTTTATTCATTTGATCCTGGTTTATTGGAAAAAATCATTCCATTTGTGATTGCATTTATTCCATACACATGTTTTCATCTCTTCAGCATTGGGAAAACCCTTTGAGCCATGTCTCAGACTGGATCAGTTGTTGAGTTGGATGGAAACTCATCCTGATTCATGATAAGGATATGAGGACTTGATAATATTGTGGGAGACTAATATATTAATTTTTTTCATAACCTTTTGTAATCATGTAAAGTACTAAATATCTTTTTTATTCGTTATAGAAAATGGAAACTATTTTTTTTTTTAAATTTCATCACAACAATCCATACTAGAGAAGGATAACCTTCTCAATGTCATGAATTTTGGGGAATGGTACTTAATCATACTATTTCAATAGAATAAATTATATGTGATTTAATCCCCATTTACAAAGTAAATTGCTAATGTGTAACTCTCCATGATTTCATAGTATGTTATTTCTTCAATGTAATTCAATAACTTGCGCTACACGCAACCCCGAGTTCAAGCATACCACGATTTACCAATCTAGCCATTCAAAAGAGGTTATGAATATTATTAACTAAACTTTTAACTTTATATATTTCATATAATTTTAAAATCCATATTATGCCTTTCTTATACATAATATAAGAACAAATTCATTTTTTTCAGATAAAGGAAGTATTTTTCATGAAAATAAATTTTATAGCCTTTTAATGGAGAACCATTTTTAAATACAATATTTGACACATTTATATATTCAAAATGACAAAATTAACTTATTTTTTATAATCGAGACATAAAAATTTAGTTTTGAAATTTTTTTGGTGTTTTTCTGATAACTTTCATATTTGGGTGAATAGTGAAAAATTCTAAATTTTAATTGAAAAAATCATTTTTAATAAAAATAATTTATAGTGTTCAATTATATATTTTAATGTTTTGGATGTTAAATTAGATTATATTTTTATCAATTAATACATTCTAGGTCATTATATGTAATTTTACATTTAAATTTGAAATAAACACATTTCAATCTTCTGATAGTTTTTACTTTTTTTAAAAACCTTCTTTTTAGTTTTGACAACGGGAAATAATTTTAAATTAATAAATGAAACTTATATGTTTTGAATTAGGTAAAATAGACTTCATTTTTGATTTTTAAATATCAAAATTAGATTAATTTAAATTTTTGGTATTTTTCTGAAAAGATTCAATTTTTGATGAGTTATGAAAAACACTACGTTATAATTTTGAACCGACTTTTTATTTAAATAATTATTTATTTTATTTAAATTTATTTTAAGTCAATGTATATATATAATACCTATATAATTTCAATGTAATTAACTGGATTCATTTTATGATAATTTTATATATATAATGTTTTATTGAACTTTTTAATGTTTTTTACCAACCTTTTAGGAGCATTTGCAAATTTGAATAAAACATAATTTATTGCTTTTGTGAGTTGAATTTAAAAAATCCGAGACACATGGCTGAAATTATTAAGTATAATGTGGTTCAATAAGATGAATTTTTTTCGATGTACATTAACATTTGACTTTTTTTACCGCGGTTAAAAGTAAATAGGGTAATTAAGGGTAAAAATGATATTATAATTACACTAACACATTTCCTAATTCTATTGGATAAATTTAATTCAACTAAAAACAATATTAGGAATAAAATATGATCAACTATGGTCCACTTGGATTAGATTAAGTCATTTATTATTTTTTTATTTAAAGAAGAGATAAAAGTGTTAAATTCGAAGTTTATTAACTAAACCCTTTTTAATATATGGCTATATATAAGATATATTTGACTATAAATATTAATTAAAAAGGTAAAAATACTTCCTAAATAATGGTATTTTATTTATAATTTTTAGACATTACATAATGTAATTTATTTATGACACAATGATGATAATGTAATTACCTTATTTATGAAAGAATCAAATAAATGGTATTATAAAAATTAAAATAAATATAATTTCAAAGATTAAATCCAAGAATTTTCTATGTGAATATGACATGTTATTATTGATTAAATGTATTTTTCAAGTAATAATTCTTTTATGACTTTCACAAAAAATACCAAATAGTGTCAAGATTGACATAAATGTGTTTTTAAAACAAATACTATATCATTAAATTATATAATAGTCCTAAAAATCTAAGGATCAGAAATATGACTCATATAATGATATATATGTCATTAATGAACCACTTGGGGGTCTCATGGAATTTTATTGTATGTTAATTATCCATATAATATTAAAATACTAGGAGTTGTGGTAAATGTTAAACTATTTAACTAAGAGTTAAATATAAATGATAAGGTTAATATGGTGAACTAAATTTTTTTAAAACCTATTGGTTGAGATTATTTCGACCCATGAACACCTAATTATGGAAATAAATTCATTTGGAGCCATTCAAAATGTGAGTATTATTGTATAATAAAATAATATTTCAAGATTTTCATAAAGTGAAACTCACCTCTCTTATAAAAGGGAACTTCCCCTTATCTCAAAATCACACCACCAAATCTATTTAGATCAACCAAAACCTAAACAAATATCCTTCAAAATTCCCTCACATAAACATGGAGTCCTTACATAGATCATAAAGTCATCCTAAGGTTCCCTTTTGATCAACACAAAAGAAAAAATCCGAAAAAGATGTAATAATTTCACCACCCTATTTCAAGATATTTTCTTATTCCACATCCTCTTTCTTAGTTTTTTCCATTAGAGAATAATAACTCCATTACCTCCTACATAATGTGATTCTATTTTAAATATGGTACAACCATATTCGTTATTCTATATATCCTATAAATGAAAAATTCACCATACGTGCATACGTACGGCGTACTGTCTCCACGTCGTGGTGTAGTTTGTAATTCAAACACTTCATCATTTTGATGGGTATAATAATGAGTATAACTGATGTAAATAATAAATATATCATTTTTATGATTATGTATATATGATATACCATCCAATTACAAATTATTTCACCATTAATATAATGAAAGTTTCGCTCGTGTGTACGTACGGATTATCGTTTGCACGACGCGATGATATTCATTTCCACATTCACCAATCAACAATGATTATAAAAATATATATTAATAATAAATATATAATATATGACATAATAATGCTACTTAATATATATATATATATCTTTATGTACTTACATATATCTTATTCACTTACTTCCATTCAATACGACAGGAATACAAAAATAGCGTTTATGCGTACATACGACCTACTGTCTCCATAAATAGTGCCTTCCATTTCATATTTCAATCTATTATAAATATTTATATTCAATATATATATATGATATATAAATCGAGGATTATATTATAGAAGTATTTAAATCATGATCTAAATGATTCGATCAAAAATAACAAGTTAAAACACGTATAGTAAAGAAAGCAATTATTACCCGAAATGATAATTTAAGATGAAAATAATTATTAAATGGGTAGTATAAAGTCATAATTGAATAATGAATGATATAATAGATATTAATATGGTTCTTCTATAATTTAATAACATAATACGGTCATTATATAAGAGGTTAAACATACCCTCGACCAAAGGAAAGTGCAAGGTAAGGATTAATTTCACAATCTATTTATTATCTAAGGTTTTTTTCACGTAAGTATCTACTGGGAAAAATTTATTATCCATGTCCATGTTTCATAAAAGTGTTTTAAAGTCATTATTTTAAAGGATGTTTTTACTAAAACATAATTTTAAATGTTTTAATTATTTATTCTTCTAAACCTTTCTAATTAATGTCTATGTTTTCAAAATTGTTTAAAGGATTTATTTAAATGGACGTGAATGTTTGAAAATGTTAATTCCTTTCAAAAGATTCAATTTGGTATGAGACACTTTGAGTCAAAATTATATTTTAAATGACTTCCTTTATAAATTATGTGACTTTTAAATGATTTCATGAAAAATCGATATTTCTCCCAATGATTTTTTACTAATCATTTTCAACTATTCCGACATCCAGTATGGGATATTATTCTTAGTCGAGGTTGATTTATTATAATACGAATCTTCCATATTTTATTGATGTTTTTGTGATATATTAGACTGTGGATGTGTTATTTTTATACCATTAATGGTTTAGGATTAATGTATTGATATTTCATATGCCAGTTCTAATAAGAATGTTCATGTTATGTTTCAACCTTTTCATATGAGGAATGTATTGGACATAGTAAGTGATGGGTGGAGCCCACTATAGATCCTAAATGCATCGGTAGGTCTCATGAGACTATTAGCTGTGGAATTGGTTGAGGCCTTTCTGAATTTCATAAATGGTTTTGGATGAGGCCTTAATCATTTTTAGAGGTCTCAACTGAGGAATTGACAAAATGTTTTAGAATGTCTAAAATTATAAATTCCCTCCTTATGAAAATAATATTGATGGTTCATGTGGTTATTTGAATAGTATAATAACTATGAATATGTTTTATTATTTCATTATTTACTCATATCATATTTCTTCTATAAAGTGTTCATGTTTATTATTTGTAAAGGAATTTGTTTTCAATTATTCACCATGCCTATTGTTTATGTTATCTTCCTATAAATTGTTTACCCTTAATGAGCATCTCAGCTCCCCTCTTTATTCTGTTTTATTTTCCCATGATTTCAAAGAAGTGTATTCTGATTGATATGTAGGATTATGATAAAAGGGAATAATGGCGTTCTCAAAGAACTATCTATACTATAATTTATGTTTTAAATTGTAATGTGAAGTTGATGTATGTAATATATTTCCAATACTAAAAAACTGGATGGTCTTTAGGGAAATTATTTCTATTTATCATGCCAGTGTATAAAATAATGCACTGATTCTATGTAACTAGGGTGGGGGTGTTACAGTTGGTATAAGAGAAAGTTCAGCAACAACCTTGGAAATAGATTTAGATAAACTTTGATTATAGAACATTACCCTAAGATGGAAATTGAGGATTAGTATAAAATAACTTCCTAGAATTTTTGTAACGTAGAGATTTATTGTATTTTCCAAGAAATATATCCCTCTTTGGTTACGAACAGGTAGAGGAAGTTCTACCACAGATGTACCTAGGAGTGAAAACTTCGACTAGGACTTTCGGGATTCACCCGGGGTATCCTGGTACACGAAAACGAGCCTTACTACACTCTTGGTTAAGAAATTCACGATGGATATGCTTAGGATAATTCAAATTATCATTTCAAGTCATTATGAAGGATTTAAGAGTAAATACTTCCTCAAAAAAACATTTTATGATTATATATTTTATGCATAATATTTTCAATTTATTTTATCTATTTTACAAGTTTTAAATTATGTATTGTTATTTATAAACTAACCTAGTGTATTCCATTGTTTAGAAATGGCACCTATTATAAGTAATGAGAATTTCAGCAATAGGCATGATAGAAATATTAATAAAGGTCCTATATTTCATGGTATTAAACCAACATTTAAAAAGGAAAACAGTCTCCCATGTATTCTCATCATATGAATAAATAGTATCATGTGTTAATAAGATATGTAAAAAAATTTCAAAGTCTTATGGTTTTGAAGGGAAGATAGATAAGAAAAGGATGGAAGATAGAATGATGGATAAAGGGTAGAGAGGAAAGAAAGATTTTCCCATATGTGATAACTCTAGAATGAATAAATATGGTAAATTATTGAAGGGAATGGGAGTTTATAATAAGTTTGGAGGAAAAGGACACCAAGTACGTTATTTCAAGGGTAAGAAAAAGGCTTCAAATATACAATGCTTCATCTGCAAGGAGTTGGGACACTATGTGAATCAATCATCAGAGTATACCACAAATGATGTTGTGGCATAATAATCTAGTTATGATACTACCGAAGATGAAGATTAATTAATAGAGTTCTTATGTTGTTATTAAATTAGTGTTTCATTTGTGTATTGTATTAATGATCTAAATGTTATAATAATTATAATGTATATAAGGATTGTACTGCCATACAATTTCATAAAAGACTTGTGATTGTGTGGAACCAAGAAAAGTGACTCAATGGAAAGTTCAATGTTTTGGAAAATATATGGTAGAGAGAAAGATAAACCATAATATGGTTCTGAAACAGAGGTAGTTATTTATGAATAATATATGATTTATTTGATTACATTATATTGGATATTCTCGAATACCTTGAAACTGATTAATCATTTGTATATTCTATCACTTTTGGAGCTTACAACATTTTTGGATAGAAGGAGTACATCCAGTATTCTATAAGGAATAAGGGATCTTGAATGTAATCAATAAGCTTTTATGGTAATTCAGGGGGTTACAATGTTTTAAAAGAATACAATATGAAGTTATTCATAGGTTATTACGTAGCAAAAAATATCTTCATTTTTTTACCTTCCTTATAAATTTTGGACTATGAGTTTGGAAAGAAGTATTTTGGATCATTCTAAAGGTTGGAATTGATTAATTTTTACATTGGATTATATTGTTAAGGTTAATTCATTTCATGAGATTATTTTAGGATTTTCATAAGGACATCTCGGAGGTCGGGCAACAACCCGTCACATCCATCAAGGTCGCGAGACATAAACCCACAACTGAAGGGTGAAAAAGGTGGATCACCTACCATGGGCCTACATGATGTCCTGGATTGTATAATTTAGTTTTTTTAAATGGTCTGATGGATTAATTATAAATTCATTTTTTTGAAACCTATACAATTAGAATTAATATAATATTTTTGAATTTTGTTATCCTTTGGTGTGAAAGAATAGTTTGTGGTAGGAATTAGTTGAAGGATGAAACTCTACTTGTCAAATATATTTTCTTCCATCTTATTCTAGGAATAAATTAATTATTAAAAATTAGTGAAGGGATATTAAGGCGAAAAATGTGTTATCATAATACCTTATGTTTTTTTGAAGTGACGATATTTTTAATCATCATATATTGATGGATTTGAGGACCTCAATTTTATAATTTTTTATGAATAATGACCTCAATCAATCCATATAAATATTTACATTTATCCTCAAATTATTTTTCTCTAATTTCCACCAACTTTCTCCTAATTGCGATCATAATTTTTTGGTTACTTTTTCATTTTCATTTACCTCATATTAAGACTAAATTGTTTTAACACAATTTCCGATGTGGGTTTTCTAGAAAGCTATTTTTCTATTTTTAACCATTTATTTATGAAAAAAAAATCAAATTGAGAGGACACAGTTTATTGAATTAGGGGAGAATATAACACCCCAAGATTTTATAGTATGTTATTTATTCAATGTAATTCAATATCATGCGTTACACGCAACACCGAGTTCAAGCGCACCACGACATACCAAAATAGTCCTTCAAAAGCAGTTATGAATCATATTAACTGGATTTTGAAATTTATATATTCCATATAATTTTAACATCTATATTATATCTTCCTTATACATAATATAAGAACAAATTCATTTTTTCAGATAAAGGAAGTATTTTTCTGAAAATGCAATTTTACCACCTTTTAATGAAGAACCATTTTTAAATCCAATATTTGACACATTTATATATTCAATTTGACAAAATAAAATTTTCTTTAGAATACTGACATAAAAATTTACTTATGATAAATTTTATGTGTTTTTCTGATAATTTTCATATGTGGGCAAATAGTGAAAAATTCTAAATTTTAAATGAAAACAACATTTTTAATCAAAATAATTTATATTGTTAAATTATACATTTGATTGTTTTGGAAGTATATCTATATTATATTTTTATCCTTTAATACAATATAGGTAATTATATGTAATTTCACATTTAAATTTTACATAAATGCATGTCAATATTTTGATAGTTTTTACATTTTTTTAAAACCACCTTTTGGTATTGAAAATGGGAATAAATTTTAAATTAATATATTAAAATTATATTTTTTTAATTTGGTAAAATGGAATTAATTTTTGAATTCTTAATATCAAAATTAGCTTAGGGTAAATTTTTGGTATTTTACTGAAATATTCAATTTTTGATTAATAGTGAAAAAACACTGCGTTATTATTTAAAACTGATTTTTTTTAAGTAATTATTTATATTAGTTAAATTTATTTTAAGACAATATATATATATATAATACCTATATAAGTTCAATTTAACTCCCAGGAGTCATTTTATAATAAAATTAGATGTATAAAATTTTATTGAATTTTTTAATGTTTTTTACCCACCTTCTAGGAGCATATGCAAATTTTCAAAAAAACATTATTTTACGGCTTCTGTAAGTTTAATTTCAAAAAAATATAGGAAAATGGCTGACATCAGTAAGTAAAATTTGGTTCAATAATATGAAAATTATTTTTGGTGAATAGTAACTTTTGACTTTTTTTACTCCGGTTAAAAGTAAATAGGGTAATAAAGGGTAAAAATGGTATTATGATTATCCTAACACATGCTATAATTATATTAGAAAAGTTTAATTTGACTAAAAACAATTTTATAAATATAATATGATCCTCTTTTTCCCACATGGATTAGATTAAGACATTTATTATTATTTTATTTAAAGAAGAGTTAAAAGTGATAAATTCAAAGTTTATTAACTAAAAGTTTTTTAATATAGGGTCATACATAAGATAAATTCGACTATAAATATTCATTACAAAGATAAAATGATTTCCTACATAATGGTATTTTAATTATAAATTTTATAAATTAAATTATTTAATTTATTTATGACACAATGATGATAAAGTAATTAACTTATTAATGAAAGAATCAAATAAATGGTATTATAAATATTAAAATAAATAAAATTTCAAATTATTTTGGACATACACGAATTTTATAGTTTAATATGACATGTTAGGGTTTATTTAATGTATTTTTTTCTAATTAATCATTCTGTTATGACTTTCACAAAAAATAGAATATTGAATAGTGTCAAAATTGACATAAATGAGTTTTAAAACAAATACAATATTATTAAATTATATAATAGACCAAAAAATATATTCATCAGTTAAAGGACTCTTATAATGATATATATGTCATTAATGACCCAATTTTAGTTCTCTTGGAATTTTATTCTGTGATTATAAACCATATAATATAAAAATACAAGGGCACATAGTAAATGTTAACTATTTAACTAAGAGTTAAATCTAAAAGATAAGGTTAATATGGTTACCTAAACTTGTCTAAAATAAATTTGTTGATATTATTTCGACCCATAACCACATAAGGCTCGAAATAAATTCATTTGGAGCCACTAGAAACCGAATATTATTGTATAATAAAATAATATTTCAAGATTTCCCTAAAGTGGCCATCACCTGTCTAATAAAAGGGAACTTCCTCTTCTCTCAAAATCACACCTCAAAAGCCATTTGGCTCGGCCAAAACCTACCCAATTATCCTTAAAACTTCCCTCACATAATCTTAGAGTCCTTAATTTGGCGCGAATGCCTACCTAATTAGCCCTTTTGATCAACTCAAAAAGAAACACCCGAAGAAGGGGTAATAATTTCACCACCCTCTTTCAAGTTCTTTTCTTATTCCACTTCCTCTTTCATTGTTGTTTCCATAAAAAAATAATACTTCCATTACCTCCTACATATTTTAATGTTATTATATATATGTTACAGTCATATTTGTTTTTCTATACATCCTATAAATGAAAAAGTCACCATACGTTCATACATACGGATTACCGTCTCTACATCGTGATGTTGTTTGTTATTCAAACACTTCATTATTTTTATGGGTATAATAATGAGTATAACTGATGTAAATAATAATTATAAAATGTTAATGATTCTATATATATGATATACCATCAAATTACATACTATTTCACCATCAAAATAGTGATATTTTCACTCGTGCGTACGTAAGAATTACTGTCTCCACGACGCGATGAGATTAATTTCCCCATTCACCATTCAACGATGATTATAAAAATATTTATAATTAATATGTATGTAATATATGACATAATAATGATAGTGAATAGATATATATATATATATATATGTATGCATATACTAACATTTATCTTATTCACTTACATCCATTCAATATTACTTTGAAACGGAAACAACATTTATGCACACGTACGGCCTACAGTCTCCAGAAACAGTGCCTTTTATTTCATATATAAATATATTATAAATATTTAAATTATAAATATATATTTTTTATATAAATCAGTTTTTATATTCTTTGAGTATTTAAATCATGATCTAAATGACATGATCAAGAATTACAAGTTAAAACACGTACGATTAAAAAAGCGATTATTACCCGAAATGTTAATTTAACATAGAAATAATTACTAAATGGGTATTATAAAGTAATAAACGAATCATATATGATATAATAAATATTATTATGGTTTTGTTATAATTTAATAACATAATATGGTCATTATACAGTAGGTTAAACATTCCCTCGGCCAAAGGAAAGTTCAAGGTAAGGGTTAATTTCACAATCTCTATATTATCTGAGGTTGTTTTTACATTAGTATCTATTGAGACATATTTATTATCCATGTTCATGTTGAAAAAAAAATTTAGCGGTATTCTTTTTAGGGAATTTTTTTACTAAAACATTATTTAAAATTATTTAAAGATTTATTCTCCTAAACCTTTCTCATTAATGTCCATGTTTTCCAAATACATTAAAGGATTTATTTTTATGTACATGAATGTTTGAGAATGTTAATTCCTTTAAAAAGTTTCAAAGAGGTGTGGGAAACATTGATTCAAAACAATATTTAAAATAAATTCTTTATAAATCATGTGAATTTTAAATGATTTCATGAAATAGGGATATTTCTCTCAATGATATTTTACTGATCATTTTCAACTATGCTAACATCCTTTATGGGATATTATTCTTGATTGAGGTTGATTTTTTATGATACAAATAATCCATATTTTATTGAAGGTTTTGTTATATATTTGACTGTGGATGTGTTAATTTTATACCATTCGTGGTTTGGGGTTAATGTATAGACACTTCATATGCTAGTTCTAATACGAATGTTTATGTTATGTTTCAACCTTTTCATATGAGGAATTTATTGGACTTAGTAAGTCCGAGGAGGAGACTGATATAGCTCGTTGATGCATCGGTAGTTATCAAGAGACAATTAGATGTGGAATTGGATGAGGAATTTCCCAATTTGATATATGGTTTTAGTCATGGCCTTATCCAATTTTAGACGTCTTGGATGAGGCCTTCACCAAATGTTTTAGAATGTCTGGCATTATACATTCCCTCATTATGAAAATAATATTGACAATTCATATGGTCATTCGACCAGTATAATACCCATGATTATCTTTTATTGTGGAATTATTTACTCATCTCATATTTCTGCCATAAAGTGTTCATTTTTATTATTTTTAAAGGCATGTGTTTTAAACTATTCAATGTGCCCATTGTTTATGTTATCTTCTGCTAAATTGTTTACCCTTACTGAGCGTCTAAGCTCATCTCTATATTATGTCTGATTTTCCCAGGATTTCCAAGTAGTGTATTATGATTGATATGTAGGGTTAAGAAAAAATGGAATAATGGAATTCTCAAAGAAATATATATGTTGTATTTTATGTTTGAAATTGTAATGTGAAGTTTATGTATGTAATCTATTTCAAATACTACTAAACTGGTCGGTCTTTCAGGACATGATTTCCTTGTATCATGCCAATGTATTAAAATAATGTACCGACTCTAGGAAACTGGGTTCGAGCCATTACATAATGAGTCTAGTAAATGGGAACATACACTTTATGAAGAAAACTCGGATGATTGGGTAGAAGTCAAATGTTTAATTTTATTTAACATATATATTGATCTATTTGTGGTGTGAGAGTAAATGGATCCATATAGCATGTTTTCATATATCCATTAGGGGAACGAGATAAAATATAGATATGATATCTCTAAGGCAATAATCACCTGAAATCTTGGAGAATCAGTGCTATATGGGGCTCATGTGGTCAAAAGGATTGACAATATTGAGTGCTTCGACATCCGAGTCATAATTCTACTAGATGAGTTTCAACTATAACTTGCATTATCCTCACCAACTTAGTAATCCTTCAGTTTCATTTAAAAATATAATATATAAAATAATGATATGACAGTCGTATAACTCCTCACTCTAATTTTCCAAATCAATAAGGACACAAGGCATGAAAAACCTATTGTCTTTATGTTGAATAAAAAGAAGAGTAAGGAATAGTTACATAATAATCACTCTATTTCATATGATCCTATGAATTGTTCTAACAACAAGAAGAAGTTTCAATGGAAAAAAAAGAATAAAATGTTATTTTAATTTCATATGGGAATAAAAAATATTTTAAGTATAAATTTAAGGATTTGAATAAGAATATAAACATTATATCTACTTTTGGTATCTTCATCATTGTAGATATTTCCAGTCTTTGTTATTAAAAACTAGAATATTTTTACACAACTGTATTAAATATAAGAAGATAAGAATCATTACAAGAACAAAGGTTAATTCTTTTAGAAATTGGAAAATATTTTTCTTACATCATTACTGAGACGTTCCCAAAATCAGACTACGAATAATGGGTTTATTCGAGTTTGTATTGATAGTATCCAAACATTTATCTCAGTTTTTATTTATACAATTTGCGATGCAATTTCATTTATGAAATGATCTTTGTTTTGGTACATCATACATAACTGTTATTTAGTAAACTCTCAAATCAAAAATATCAATCATGGTGAGTGATGGATATAAAATATAATACTCTTACCCAACCATGTCAAGATAATTCTTTTTCTAGTGTAGTTGAATAATATACCTAGAATAATTTTTAGTCTTTAACGAACTAAAACACTTTGTATACTGAAAATCCTACTTAATAGAAAAAAGAAACCTTTAAAATTAAAGGTATTCCACAAATGATTCTAAAATGAATTTACAAATCTATAGAACTATTATAATGAGAATATAGAGGTTAATATATTTCCAAAATGAGATCCCTTTTATAATTCTTGATGAAAATTAATATACACGGTAAAAGATACTATATCTATGGTTCCTTCTAAGATCGAGAGAATAAACAACCATTTACAGAGTGATTCATAGAGTATGTCTTTAGCCATATTTTTCAATGATTATTTAAAATGTTGAGTAATCGTAAATCACTTTAACTTATACTTGAAGGTGGTATAAGGTAAATCAATGATTATTTTTATATATATTACATATCTTCTATCATTTCTCAAATAGAAGTGTTTTAAAATATTATCAAACCTTATTCCAACCAAATTATTTAATAGATATCATATAAATAATCCATGTGATGTGAAACCATTATGATCACAGTGAAAAGGTGTTTAATGAGAATAATTTATCAAGTTATCCTTAGCTTAAAATTCACATAAAAGGATACACAATGTGCATCTCAATTAATTATCATATATCCACTTAGGGTGTCAAGATCCCTAAGATATAATGGTATTAATCATAATAACTATATTTTAATGTGGAAACATATTGTTTTCACTAATAGTTAATGTTTTTATTTATTCTATTATCTTGATAAGTTTAAATTTCTTATTATAATTTTAAATATTTTTTAATTTTATTAATTTAATTTAATTAAAATAAAACTCCCAAATTAAGTTTTTATCAATATATATCTTTTTTAAGTAAAATTTTTTACCACATTTTTTAATTTTTTTTAATTCCCTTGTAACATTACATTGTTAAATTATAGATTTTATATTTTTTTAATATTATATTATGAAATACCTATTTTATTTTATGTTTATTTCATACATATATATAATTATTTCAATAATTACATACAAACATACATATATATATATTAAAACATAAATATTAAATTTAAAAATATATATATTTATATTTTTAAAATGATTATATATTTAAAACATTATATGTATATAATTTATGGTGTGTTGTATATCTTCCCCAACAAGCTCCTTCTTCCATAGTAGCACTACACTGCTTCTTCACCTCCGCACTTATATGTGCAACACTATCTCTTTCCCTCGAGCACCATTTCTATTTGGGTAAACTTCATCGCAGCACCTCTTGCTTCATCCTATAGTTTGATACCACCATCATGGAAGAATATCATCTTTGTTCGTTAGCTGGCCATCTTCAAGTCATCACAACACTGGCATGAGCATTAGCACACCATCGCGACATCAGTGCACTTTTATCATCGACCATCAATTTGGTAGAGACACCATAATTCACTACAACATTAGTATTCATCCCTATTAGTGCCTCTACATATGCAGTTTAGCTACATCATCTTATGCCTTCTCCCACACACTAACCAAAATCTGTGAGGCCATTTCTTCTACCAACCATGAGTTTTGGTGATGTTATCATAAAGTAAATTAATACCTACCCTGAACTCACTTTGAGTAGCTACCATGAGGTAGAATCTATACCTACCATTCGTCAGTTATACTAGAAAATGTGAAGATCCAATGAAGTGACCATGAAATATAATTTATCTTACCGGGAAGTGGAATTACATTCCAACTAGAAGAGTAACTCAACATGTTACCACAAGAGGTACAATGAACCAATAGTGAGTAAATTTTTATACATACCATGATTTATTATTTCTACCTACCATTAGTATTATTTTATACTAACCGTATAGTATAATTCAAAATACTACACAAGATGTCACAATCAGTATACCAACTGTATGTTCACATAAATTATTCTGACCGCAAGGCTTTTTTCTAGCATGGAGATTTGTTTACATTATTTATTTTGGGAAAAATTATTTTTTCAAGAATAATATTTTTTTGAATTATTTTAACAAAATTATTTACTATATTTTAAAAAAATTTCTTTATCATATTATATTTCTTCATAACATATCAATATAAAATTATTATCATGTTTCAAAATATTGAAAATAAAAAAATGCCTTGGAAATAATAATTTTAATAACAATTATTCTACAATATATTTTTTATATTTTGTATAATGATCAAATAAATTAAATATTATTTAAATATTATCTAATGGTGAATTCATTTAAATAATTATCATTTATCATAATAATCATATTAAAGTTATTTCATGTTTTTTCATACAATAATAAAAAGATGTGATAACTCTATGATTATAAGCACCATAATTCAAATTACATGTAAGATATATATTTTAAATGTTTTTTATTTTATAACATGTTTTACTATGATTATATATCGATATGATCCACGGAATTTGATTTAATGACTTTCAATATGCCATTTCATTGCAAATAAACAAATTAAATAAAACAAAGTGGACAATGTTTATTGGAAAATATTAATGACAATAAATAAAATCATTATTAAAGAAGAATAAAACTTTTATATAATAAAGGTGATGTGTTTATTCTCAAGAATGAAAACTTCTCCACTACTATGATCAATAAGGACTTCATTCTTTTTATCCATGTTATAGAAGTGATCAAACTTCCTAATCCATATCATATTTTTTCATCATCTTCCCAACTACTTTTCTTAACTCCTCTAGTTTTCATTGTAGTATTTCTTCTATATACTTTTTGTGCTTCATGAGTATGTTATAATAAATTTCCTTCAAAAAGATGTTTATCTAGATTATTACACCTATATAAAAGTAATATTAGGTTGTAACACCTAAAAAAAGTCGGGTGGGTTGGGAATCCTTTGAAACGTTAGTTAGGGTTATACTACCTGTAGGTAAAATGTTCATCTGTAATTTGGGTTATATATCCATATAGAATGGTTGATACTAGTGAATATAAATTTTATCACAAATTATAAAATATTAAATAGTATACTAGTATATTGGTGATCTGAACGACTATAAAGATATTATTTTCCTTGTTTTATTTTACTCTAAACAGTTATGACATTTAATCAATTTTATAATTATATTTATTTGATTAAAATTTTAAAAGGAATATTCACCCCCACCCCCTATGGTAAATATTTCAATATAATTAAGTCATAATAATTATTATCAAAATATGATTTCTTCCAAATGAGTTTTATGGTTTCATTTTCATTTTGAACTATCAATTGTCTTAGACATAACAGTGTAAGGAAGTATCCAGTTATTTGATTATGGTCAGTTAAGAATTTGAACTGTTGAATCCCATAAAACCCCCTCATGTTGATGGAAGAAATTATGTTTAATGTATAATTTAGATTAGGGTATTTGTAAAATAATATCGGTCTTGAAATTTTTCCTATAATGTAAAAAAACTTATAAAATTCCAAATATTGATTAATAAAATTAAACGAAATGTGATGCTAAAAATATGTTCTAAATTACAATGTTATGAACTATTTGTACTGTTATTTATATAAAACTATGTATAGTAAATTTCATCATGTTAAAATAAGTAACTTATGAGTTTTAGAGAACCAATTTTGGGATTCATGGAACTGCGTTTCATGAATTAAAATTGATTGATCAAGTGAGTATCAACGAGATATAAGATATATTCACTAATGCTGTTAACAACATGGGTACACATGGGGGACTATGAATAATAATGTTCTTATTGAATGAATACTTTTATCCTTACCATAGGTGTAACTCATAGAATGTTCTGATTCCTGTAATTAAGGTTTTCCCTGTGAATTAAATGGATGTATTTATAGGATCACTATCAAAACCCATCTTAGATATCCTAGTACACAAATATTCTTACTAGTCCTGACTTTTCCCAAAGAGAATTTTTTTATCACCATGGGATGAATACTATCACCTCACATCAAATTAATATTAAGAGGGAATGTTTTTTTCTACAAAATAGGGGAACATAAATGATAAAATTTGGCAATTCAACACTCCTCAAGGAAAAAGTTCCATTCTGAAATAGTTTAAACAATACACAAAATAGCACACCACCAAGGTAAAAAAAAATCTATCAATATAAAAGAATATAAATACAATGTAGTATCTGTATTGCATCTACACCCTTCACCTAAATCACTACAGGTCCCAATGATCAATAACATCAACCACATCTATGTGGTTCTTTCCCTTCGGTTGGACCCTGAAAAAATAATCTTCAATATCCCTAAGGAAAATGTAAGATATGCGAAAAAGAGTATAGTAGGATACCAAGAAATAATCCATAATCAATTCAATAGTAATAAAAAAATATTTCATTCAACTATGATAATAAAGGCTTGTGATTTACATATTTTCAACCAAACATTCTTTAAAATCAAAATTATGGAAGATACATCAAAAAAATCTTGAATGAAAAATTTATATAACATAATTTCCATGAATTAAATAGTTCTATAATCCCTATATGCCATAATTAGATCTAACAATACCAAGAACCAAGATCATAATCCCTAATGTACATTAATTTGGAAATATAATCCTCACACGTTTCATTCATCAACACAGATAAACATATGTGGGAACACTTAAATCAACTTCCCATAGAGGCTAAGATGTTCTTCAAACAATTATTCAATCCTAGTAAATTAAATCATTTCAAATGATTTCACCTCTTAGAGTTCAATTTCCAAAATTTACTTTTTAACATACCTTTTCATTTCAAAACCTAATCATTGCCTTTTATTAAATTCATGTTTCTCAAAAAAGATTTCATCTTAAGAAAATTTTCTTAATAATTGACATAAAATCATTCCATTAAATCTACTTTCCAGTCAATGTAATGTTTCCTCAAAATCATCTGAACCATTTCAATTCCATTGAAATTAGGGGTTTTAAAAATTCCATAATTGTTTTAAATAAATCATTAAATGATCTAAAGTATATGTTTTAAAATAAAATAAAAACTCATTTTATTTCAATAAATAAATTATGGTTTCAATTGTTGGGTAAATCCATATGTAACCACCAACCATTAATCACAAGATCAAGTCAACACAACACCTGTAGTAGGATCCATCAAAAAAGAAAGAAGGTATATGAGATAAAGAAATAAAACATATAACCAATATCCAAAAAATAAAAATTATATCCATAAATATCATGATGATATATCACTCTTTATGATGAAGATATGATGGGTTTGGGAGAAACCAAATAAGAGTATATCTATATACTAAAGAGGGATAAAAATATTCCACTTCCACTTTGATTTGTAATAGAATAGGTTTGGTGATAAAGGAAACCTCTTGGGAGCCTCTAAAATCAAAATTAACCAATTGGGGTTGATTAGGGTGTCTTGGAATGTTAAACGGGGGTCACAGTACATTGAATTAAAAAATTTGTCTGTAAAAAACCATCATTCACAGTTTGCTGGGTTGGGCCGCATGACTAGTAGTAACCATGCACCCTCACTATGAACCCATCATGGACTTATGGAGGGGGTTTATGGTTTGTATTCATGATTAAACTAACCATCAACCATCCATGAAAACCTCTATTTCCCACATGTTCATTATTTTTTGGGGTCATTTCATGATTTGTAAAAACTATGTGTGAACTTTGTCCTTACCCCAAAACCCTCTCAATAGGTCTCACTGTTTATTGGGCCAAACCACACAATTTTCCCTAACTATAAACAACCCATTTACCTTTTATCTTTTTTTAAAAAATTTACAAAACAAAACATGATACAAGATAATATGAATGTATGATTAAAACAAGGTGTAAGAAATATCTAAAATAAGTAAATATATATATTACAAACCCCCCAAAATATATACTTTATGTCCCTAGAAATATTCTTAAGAATATTCCAAATCAAAGAGATAATTACACTTATCCTTATTTAGTTCCCCAGACTCCCATTTATCATGTTAATGAAAACCATATTATCATAACATGAAGACCACTGGTATCAAATCCCCATGAATAATCTTTATTTTTATATCAAAAATCATGATAGGATTCCCATTAATATATAAATAGGGTTCAACATCAAGACCTTATCAACTAAGAAAAAGATTAAGGTAATAAAGATACTTGTTTGTCTATGATACACGTAATATATTGTGGTTTTAGGTCGACTATATATGATGTACCAATTGGTAATCCACTTTCCCCACATGGAAAAAAAATTTCAATACGATCCATAAACATCTTCATAATATTTTCATATTTCCAAAGGAATTGGTGACCCAACCATGGTGAAACTTTCTATAAAACCTTGTAACTAATTATAAAATATAAAGGTCATCAATGAAGATTATTATAGAATTTATACCAGCACTATATCACCATTTTCTAATTAATCAACTGATTATTCATCATTTCTCATAGACAAAACCAGTCCAAAAAAAGGAAAATTCACCAATATCAATAAAAACTAGAGTATATAAACAAGGATAATAGTAAGAGGCCTAAAAATAACCATTTAAATTCTAGACTGATAATTGTTTTTCTAATAAAACATAAATAGTTCTAAATGGATATCTCTTTCTCCATCAAAGTTGAGAATGCAGGCATATAGAATTTCTTTCTTGATCTATATAGCTCATATTTTCCTTCCATCCATTGATGGATGATATATCATGATCAGTTTATCATCTAATCTCAATGCCTCTTATAGGTCTCTCAAAAAATAAAATGTCAATTGGGGATCTTGATAAGAAAAATATAACAGATAAAACTCTATAAAATATAAGGATTTCTTTCATATAGACACTTATTAGGCCCTCGAATTTGTTTGTGTATCTAATGGGTATAAATTTAGATTATAAAGTCATATTATAGATCATAACCTATATCACATTCTTCTTCCATGGGTTATATTGAAACCCAACCCTAAATTCCAAAGAAATATCATCCAACTTCCAAATCAGTAATACAAGGGGAAGAAGAAAACACGAAGGTCTCTCATGCTTGGAATTTACCTACTGGTAGGTATAACAATAAGAAAAAAATTAGTCATTTCATGTATTGTAACAAGACACCATAATATTCACCTCATATCATATAAAATATTTATTATATAGGGTATCACCTCCCACTAGTAATTATGTAAATACCCCACATTAATCTTTCTCATGAAAAAAGGTAAAACATACTTCTTCTAGAAACATAGGATGCCCTCAGAGAAAATGACCACTCATTTATGGTTTCCCCAGCATAGGGAGAGTATTTAATTCCAAATAATTTATTATATATCTACTGTACTAAATAATAATCTCATGAATATAGGAGTTCAACTTAATGTTTTTTATAAAAAACTCAATCAAATCCCCTTAGGCTCTAAAATGAAACTGATCCAAGAGATCGATCATATTCCAATATTCTGATGATTCATTCGCAATTTGGGACGATGTTTCTTTTTCAAAGAATCGTCAATGATATTACCCTTACCATGGTTTTAGGTAATGTAAAAATTAAAAGACTTTAGCTACCTCGCTCAACACCTCTACCAAAGGTTAAAAAAATTTGGAAGAAGATTTAACTTAAGCTTTTGTGGTCAAAAAATTGTAAAAATTTCTATGAGAAGGTAATTAATCTGACTTTTAGGTGTATATATCATGGATTTGACTTTAATATCATGGGTTGAATAGTTCTCCTTTTGTAAGATAATTTTTCTGGAAACAATAGATATCACTACATAAGGTTATTGAGTAAACCTAAACCCATTATATCATAAAACACTATATAGACTTACATAGATTCCTAAAGATTAAACACTAGTTTATTAGTAAAAATATGTTTCAAATAATCAAAATAATTCTGACATTTTACCTCCCATGGTAAAATCACTCCTTTATAAGTGATAGAATTCATTAGAGAAGCCAACTTCAAGAAATATTTAACAAATCTATGGTAATACCCTTCCAAACCCAAGAAGTTATGCATGTTGAAAAAATTACATTGGTGATCCCGTGTAATAATGGATTTTAAATTCTCAAGATCATCAAAAATACAAACTTAAGACTATATTTCCTGAGAAAATTACTTCTTGATTCCAAAAATTAAATTTTTTATACTTTACGTAAAGTTGAGGATCAATCAGAATTTATAGAACTACTCTAAAATAACAAATATGTTATTCCTTGGTTTTTAAGTAAACCAAAATTTCATCCATAAATACTACCATGAATGAGTCGAGGTAATCATGGAATATCATATTAATCTGTAACATAAAAATAGTAGGATCATTGGTTAGACAAAATGGTATTACAAGGTACTCTAAATTGCAATACTGAATCTTGAAGGTTTTCTTATGAATATCTTATTCTTTAATTCATAATTAGTGATAACTAGATCAGAGATCAATAATCTAGAACCACTATATCCATTTCAACTAGTCAAAAGGTCATCAATAAATGGTAATGCATACTTGTTCATTATTATAACTCAATTGTGTTTCCTGTAATCCACACAAAGGTGAAGAGTTATGATATATTTCATTAAAATAGATTAGGAATTTCCCAATGTGAAAAAATATGGTATACAAAGAAATTATCTATTAGATCATCCAACTGAGTATTAAACTCTTTCAGTTTCGATAGTTCTTGACAGTATTATCTACTCAATACTGGCTGATTACCAGGTACAATATAAATAGAGAACTCCACCTCTCTTACTATTGAAAAACCATATAAATCAGAAAGAACCATAATGAGAAACTCAATGATAACTATAGGGTGATCATAAATCAAATATTATCACTCTAAAAATAAATTGAACGCTGAAATTACCTGTCCCTGCTCTAGAAATGAACTCTGATCTCTACTCGACATCGGGTCTCATTCACCCTGAAAAATACAACACATCCCATTTGGCCTAGTAATAGAGACCCGCCAAAGATAATAGTCAATTTGGTACTTATGAGAATTCATTCAATCGATCCTAAAAAATGAAACTATGTGGTTTTATTTGAATAACTATAATGTTACAAGAAATATCAATATTTGAGGGAGATAATACACAAGAGTGACTATAGAGGCCCTACAAATTATTTATTGTGAGGGGTATAGTAATATCCATCACATAAGAAAAAATAACTATTAGAATATTTAGTAGGTTTATAATATTAGTCAATATAAATAAGTGATATGAACTATTATGAAATAAATAAAACACTAAATATGAAGCTATAGTGATGATAGCTCTCAGAATCATTGGACCCACAATATCATCCTCTGTGTACTCATTCATTTCCTTAGGAAGATTCACACTATATTTCAATGGATTAAATCCCAAAATTACTATGTAATACAATTGAAATGTGGTAAATTTAGGTTTTTGTGATCCCATTACACTACAATGATCATATAATATGTGATATAACTTGTACAGGTTACTTACACATCCATAAAAACTACATATCTTGGGTGCCTTAGTGCAAAACGGTTTTGAATGGCCAATATTTATATAATAAAAGAAAGTGATAGAGAATTGACCATGAAATATGAGAGGTTTGGATGATTCCTTACATCAAAAAACACTATGAAACTCATCACACATTCTATTTCCATTAATGGAATTATTTCAACTATTACTAGGAGAAAGAGTAACTCCAATCACCCCTGACTTACTAAAAATGTCAATATCAACCATCAACTCTCTATATAGCATGTCACAATATTAAGTGATCTTTAGTATTAAATCATACGAAAGAATATTATCTTAATGACCATCTCGAACCATTAGGAATTTAGTTTCTCATTTTTCTCCACGTCATGAGATAACTGAACAATGTATGAAAAATAGTTCATGTACTGATTCATGGTCTTATATCCCTGTGAGAGGATGAGAAAGACCCTATAATTACAGAAAACTATATAGTATGGAAAGAAAATATCTTTAAAAAGAACCATATTGTATTTCTACTCAAATCCTCTCTATATATTTTTTTTCACTTTCAAATCCCACTATAATTTGTTAAGCCATATCATCTTGAAGGTGGATCAATTTACTTTTATCATGTCAATAAGTTACTAGAACTCTAAATGCATATCAATATTTTCTATTAATTCTATAGCCTCTCAGGGATCATTTAAGACTTGGAAAACTGGTGGATTCTGATTAAGAAACACTTGAGAAATATTTCATTACTTATCCCTTTGTAGTTTAACTATGGATCTTGAATGAGAATGGGAGTGGTTTTTTGACCAATAGAACTATAACAGCCCATAATTTTCATAGATATATATTACATATAAATAGAATAATATTCATAAAATAAAATAAGAAAACATATTATAACCATATAGGATCAGTTTCTTTGTAAACATGCAATCAAAAACAAGTGATTCATAAAGCATCTACATCATCTCCCACTAATTCCATTATTTCTATAACCCTTTTTGAAACATATTACTTAATAACTTTATTCGTATCTTGGGGAAAAGAAACACAAGAAAGGGAGTGATCAAATGATAAGTATGGGTAAAAAGGGAGATATAAATCACATCATAATCATAAGATATACGAAAATATACAAAACATTTGAAAATTATATATCAGGAATATAAAAAAATAAGCATATCATTTGACGGGATAAATAATAAAATTTCATGAAGAATCGAAGAGCAAGTTCCATGAGATAAAACCATAATACATGGAATTGTGGAAACCCCATAATAATAAAAAATAATTTATATATTATTGGAGGCTCATTAACATTGCCATTATAATGGAAAAATCATTTATTTAACTGAGTTGAATCCTCATTCCTGCCATGTTTTACTAAATCGGGTTCACTTCCTATTCCATCCCTATCTATATCATGATATATAAATCATTATAAAATTAATTAGGAGGACATACTGGTTCCAACTATCACATAATGAAAACCAATCATATTGGTGTGATAACAACATACTTTATTCATCATATCAAAACCCATAAAATGGGTTTCATAAACATCATAACATCAAAACATTAACCAACCATAGAACAAATATGTATAGTTTCCCTAAAAAAATATCCCTAATAAAGAATAAGTAAAATAAAATAATGTTATTTTATATTTAAAATATTTTTGAGAGATCACTTAAAAAACATTTGTGAGGAAAATATCTTTTATTCTTTGAGACCATTTTATTTTCTTAAAATGCGGCATAATTTAAAATGAAAATAAGTTATTTGAAAATAACCTTGTAATAATGCAACGGATTCTTTAGTGAATTAATTCTTCTTGAATGTATAAAAATTAATTCATTCTATATAAGATAAAAAATATTCATTTAATATTTTTTCCAAAAAAATTCAAAAAGTAACTCATTTAAAAAATGAAAGAAAGATTCATTTCAAAACATTTAGTAAAAATTCTTACAAGGGTCATAATAAATTTAAAAAATTGTTGAATAATAGTAAATTATTTTGAAAATAATTTTTAAGAATCTTTTTCATGGACGATAAATATTCCCCAGCAGATACTTATATAGAAATAATCCTGAATAATAATGAGATTGTGAAACTAACCCTTTCCACTTTATAATTAGTAGAAACATATACCACATGAAAGAAAAAAAATTTATTATTTGGATATAAAAATTAAATAATCATAAGAATAATACTCATTACATAAATTTATGGGAATTTTATACACATGGAGAAATAAAAAAGTAGTGTATAAGGAATCTCTCCTGTATAAATTAATGTGAGAAAAAAAATCTACTTCCAAAGGTCAGATTTCCATCATGAATATTGGAAACTCTCATATAATGGTTTAAATAGCGTGAATGAATTATTCCAAAACCATATTAAAATTAATTATATCAAATATTATCGTTTTATATCATTTTATTACCTCTTTGTTATTAATATTTCATATTACCCTACTTTCTGGAGTTAACTACTTCTTTTTCATATGCATGTTTTATAAGTATCAGTTCTTATGAATAGGATATACTTAAATCATTTAAATAATTATATTAATGTAATATATATCATATTTATTACTTTGATACATTAATATGATAATTAATTAATATTAAACATAGAAATTTAATCACAACACCTTATAGAGATGGAAGACCATACGTACACATGAGTGATGAGGTCATTCTCTTAATGGTAAAAGGGTAAGTAAGTGGATGGTATATAAATATTTTCTCTAGAATACATACCATTTTATTATTATATATATTATTTACATCATTATATCCACCAAAATAAAGTGTTAATGAAAATATATTACACCACGGTGTGGAGACGGTAAGTCATGTGTTTGTACGCATGGTCTTTTTTTTGTGTATGATGGATAAAAGATGGAATATAATTGTTTAATCAAATAATAAAAATATCCAATCATATAGGTTATAATGTATTTAGAAATTTATCATTGAAACAATTCATGAATATGATTTAAAATAAGAACTAATCTTTTAAGATTCATTAAAGATGATTATATCTTCTTTGGAGAGATTCATTTAGATTTCCTTTTAAGGAAACTAGGATTGGTATTTTGAGAATACCAAAACCTATATAATGTTGATATGGATGTTTATAACAGAAATGGTCAGGGTATGGTTGATCTTGATGGCACAATGTGATGTGAAGAAGTGAGAGAGGAGGTGACCTCATATAATTGAGGGGAGGGGCACTTTTAGAATTTAACAAAATATTAATTTATAAGAAATTCTATAAAAATAAAAATACCACCCAAAGGAAATGAATTTGAATCTAATATGTGATAATTTTGAAATATTATTAACCACAATATTTTATATGTTTTTTTATTATTATAAATTTTATCCCTATAGTTAACCCTTAGTTAACAAATTTTAATTTTAATTAAGAAAACAACTTTTTCGGTATCAAAAGATTGTAAATTTTACTTATGTGTTGAATATAGAATAAAAAATGAACATTTTATAACATTATTTACCAAATTAAAAATATTCAATATTTTTAAAATTGTTTTATAATTTTTAAATAATTTTATTAAATATTATTTACAAAAAATATCATTACTATTAATTTCAACACTATTTATTAAATAGTCATTTAAAATATCTAGATAAGTTGTTAACATTGAAAAAAATATTTTTCTATATCCCTGAGATTTCAATTTCATCTCTAACTTTTTTATAGTATTAGTTATCTCAAAATTTATTTATTTTGATTTTTTTAGTAACATTTATTTCATATTTTCATAAATAAAATAATTACTACAACAATGTTGTTTAATTATTTAATATAATTATTTTCTAACTAAAATTAAAAATTAAAAAAATAATGATGAAGATAAATGTTCTATATTTTGGAAAAAAAATTAGTATAATATATCTTTTGGTTAACAATATATTAAAAATGATATAGTTTTTAAAACATGGGTGTGACATCATTAAAATTTTATTAAATAATATCTTATTCATATCATAATCTCATATAAGTATCCCAAAAATTCCTAAATAAATTTATACCAAAAAAATGTTCATAATTTAAAATTTTACATTTATATTCATTTATAACATACCTTTTACCCATGTGGATGCATAGGGGATAGTTAAGAAAAATAAAGTGACATTTTGTAAGATTATTTGATTTAAATATTATTTAAGTAATATTCATGGAATATTGTCCATTAAACAACTCAATTTAGATCTTTATATGTTAAGGGTCAAATTATCTTCAAACAATACAATTTTTCCATGTGTTAGGGTCATTTTATAGTCCTTATTATTTTATTTTTATCATAAATTACTCAGTCTACCATTTACCATTGAAATAAAATTTAACTAAGTTACTATTAATATTAACAAAAATGGAAATATTAACTAAATTTGAACCTTATGAATCAAAAGTTTTCATAAAATTTTTAAAATTCATAACCCATGAGTTTTAGAATTTAATACAACATAAAACTAATAAAATGTCATGAAAAACATTTTTAAAAAAATTTGTCCTTTTAAACATAAAATATTTATATGATAAATTAATTTTTAAAATAATTTTAAAAAACCATAATTATTTTATTTTAAATGTAAAGTAACTAGATATATTTTAAAACTAATAAAAAATATAATTTTACAATATAAATAGTTTAAAAATATATCTTTTAATAAAAATCTCTATTTTTACTATTCCTTATAAATACGTTTTCAGAAAATAATTATTTTAACATAATTTTGACATGATAAATCAAAAAATGAAATTCATTTTATCAAAAAAAATTATATGTCTTCTAAAAATAAATATTCCTTCAAAAAAATAAGAAAAACTCATTTTTGAAGAAAATGTATTTTTAAAGAATAAATTGATTTTTTACTAAAATTGTCTAATTATTTTATATGTACTCACCAATAAAATCATATTGAATTAGAAATTTATATTTATTTGGTAATTTAGTTATTAATATTTATTCTCGGCAATATAACAACTTGGATATACTTATAGTATCTTTGGGTTTGTTTAAACTCATGGTTGCGGGCAACTCATCCTATTGAATAATTAAAATTATTTAATGATTAGTATTTCTTAATTATATCCGGGTGTTAAATTCTACCCCCATTAAAATGGATTTTCACTAAAAATTCATCACTTTGATAAAAACAGATGGCGGTGCCTCTTCCTCATCACATCCTCAGGTTCCCCAATAGCTTCCTCAAATTAGTGGTTTCTCCATCAAACATTAAGCAAGCGAGTGGTCTTGTTTAATAGAACATTGTCTATATGATCTAGAATCTCTATCAGTTGTTCATCATAAGAAATTTTTTGATCCAGCAGTATAACATATGAGTTTAGTACATGTGAAGGAACATGTATGTAATTTCTCATTAGAGAAACATGGAACACAACATGAACTTGAGTGGGATTTAGTGGTAGTGTCAATCAATAAGATACCTTCCCAAAACGATCCAGAATTTCAAATGGACCTATATAAATTGGGTTTAGAATTCCCTTGTTTCCAAATATCATCACTCTCTTCAAGTGAGGTATTTATATAAATACCTTATCACCCACTTCAAACTCTATGACATTTCATCAATTTTAAACATAATATTTTTTTGAATTTATGTTTCTCTTATGTGTTGTTAAATTGATCTTAACTTGTCTTCCATTTCCTCAACTAGATCAGGTCCCAATATCTTTCTTTCCCCAGATTCATTCAATCATGTTAGATGTGTACTCTTCTTAACATTGATGGCTTCATAAGGATCTATCGGAATAACAAAGTGAAACGTAGTGTTGTAATTTTTTTTACCAAAGGTAGGTCTTGATCCCAACCACCATTGAAATACATAGATAAATATCTCAATATGTATTCTAGAGCTTTAATTATAATATTAGAAAGACCATATATATGAGGATGATAATAAGTTCTAAAACCTAAATATATATCTAGATCCTGTTGAATAATTCTCCCGAATGTTGAGGTAAACCACAGATCTTGATCATATATAATGGAAAGTAGTCCTCCATGAAATTATTCCAATTCATTAATATATATTCTAGATAGCTAAAAAATAGAGAAGTATTCTTTGATAGAAATGAGGTGTACTAAATTCACAAGTACATTCACTATAAAACATCTAACATTATGGTTTTTAGATTTTTTGGTAAGTCTGATGAAAAATTTCATGATAAAGTTTTCCCATTTCCATTTTTCTATAGATAATGGTTGTAACATACCCTTAGACATTTGTATCTCAGCCTTAATATTATGACAACCCAAGAATTGAGAAACATACTCTATAAAATCTCTTTCTAGGTTATCCCACCATAAATAATATTTTTTGTTTTTATAAATCACAATGATTCCATGATGAATAGATAATTTTTAATAGTGTGCCTCATCCAATAGCACCAACATTAAATATTGTATGGGAGGGATAAAAACATAGTTCCTAAAACTAATTATTCCATCATAATTCAATGTTAAATCAGGAGCATTTCTCACCTTCTTTTGTAGCTCTACATATTCCATTTACGCATCTTTAATCTTCACATGTATATATGGTTGAACATTCATTTGGGTAATATAATATTTCTACCCTGCCTTTACTATTTTCATATCCATACTTTGAAAATCCATAAATATTGGATCTTTGTTATTCTAATAATAGATAGGGTAGTGTGTCCCTTTGGAATCATTGCATCTACCACCATGTTTTTTTCTCATGGTAGTAATGTATTGAGAAAACGTAATCTTTAATTAACTCTAACCATATTCTTCAGTTTATATTAATATCATTTTGTGTGAAAATATACTTTAAAATTTTATAATCATTATATATGTCACACCTTTCTTTATTATGATAATTTATCCATATCATTAATGAAAAAATTAATGTATCTAACTCCAAATTAAGAGTTTGGTAATTTTGCTCATGGATTTTCAATTTTCATGTGGCAGAACCTATCAAAAAATAATTTTTCATTATAACACATCCCATAAACTTCTTGGATAAATAAATATAGATCACAAAATTTTCTCCATAAAAATGATGTCTAAGCACAACTGCACTGAATAACCTTCTGCTCAACCCATTGAAATTATCTTCATATTCTTCCATCCGTATGAACTAAACTCATGTAAGATATCATCTTGATGAGGGGATTATATATTATTGGGAAATATTTCTCCAAATTTCAATAACATCCATACAACCCACGAAAACTATAGATCTAAGTTATAGTTGTATGTATCAACCAATTTTTAATAAATTCTATATTCTCTAGATCCACAGACGTCCCCTATATTGATATTGTGTTTCCCAATAATGAAATTTTCTAACGAAAAAATTCACACTTGGTAAATATTTCAAAAAGTTTCTATTTTCTCATAGTCTTTAGTACAATCGTCATGTCATATTCATGTTCTTCATTTCCGTTTTAATGTACAATAACATCAACAATAAAGACTGCCACAACTGATTTTTATTGTATTAAAGACTCTATTCATCAAATACATGATGATATTGGGGAAATTAGTAAAATAATAATGCATCACCATAAATTCATATTGTCCATACATTGTACGGAATATTGTCCTCAGGATATCATCTTTTTTGGACCACAATTGACGATATCCAGAATTATGATTTTTCTTAGAAAATTATTGATCTCTGTGCAGTTAATAAAATAAGTCATAAAAATAGGGAAAGGGATATTTTTTCTAGATATTTATCTTGTTAAGTTCCCGATAATAAATGAATATTCAAGTAGATCCATCATTATTCATAATAAATAGAATAGGTGAACTCCAAAGTTACACACTAGGGTGTATAAATACTTTTTTGAAATTCTCTTGAATTTTCTTCTTCAATTCGTACAAGTCAACTGGGGAAATTATATAAGGAGTCTTTGAAATAGTCATGACACCTAATATAATTTCTATTGAAAACTCTACTTCATGATTTGTTGGAAGAACTAGAATTTCTTCTCAAAAAACATAAACAAAGTCTCATACAGTATGATTATCATTAATGGTTAGTTTCTCACAAACCATTTTAGATAGATATCCTTCTTTTTATAAGAATTAAGACCCACAAGATATAAGTAATATCCATTGGAATATCATCAAAATTTTGGCATTGATAGATGATCATAGATTCATTCAAAATATAAAATGTGATTTCCCTTACTCAAAAATTGATTTGAGCTGTATATATGGAAATCTAATCCATGCTAGGAATCAAATAGAATTCATCTAAAGGAATGGTCACAATTTTTACAAGAATAAATATCCCACAATCTATAACTCAAGAAAATTTGTGAACAAAATATGTAATTATTGTCCCTTTAAGAGTTTTCACAGGAAACTCAATATCTAATTTTGAGTTAATGTGAAGATACCATTAAAATATTATTTATAAATAAATATTTGGGTGGATCCATAATTAAATTAAACATTAACTAAATTATAGTGTATAGTAATTTTACATTTAACCCCTTCATTTTCATAATCCACAGTTCCAGTAGTGATCTAATACGATTTCATTTTCATTCATAAATAAGAGGTTTTTGAAATCAAGCATCATTGACGACCCTCATATGTTGTCAATATTTATAACAATTACTATTTTACTTTCACTTTAATCATTGATGTGCGGTAAGTTAATTTTATGTAGCCTTTTCTCTATTAACATCATTATTAATCTTTCCCCCATCACATTGGTAGTCAATTTCCCAATTACATTATACCCCGCACTTAAAACGTTTATTTTTTCCCTTAAGAATGTTTCCTTTATGTTTATTTCCATAATTATATTTTTGAATAACGATCATCATATTTTCAACATGGATTTTAGAATTTTTATAGTATTTTGTTTTCCTCTTCGTATCGAACCCATAAGATTGATGGGTAACTCTAATAACTGTATCAACCTTAAGGGAACATTGAAAATTTTCCTAAAAAAATCCGAATTCTCATATGGATTACACACTTTGGATATGTGGTTTTTTCCATTGAATAGTCAATAAACCTTATCCTGAAGTGGCATGATAATTCCAGAAGCGTACCCTATAGGTCTTGTAACATCCCGAGATTTTATGAAAACTATTCTTTTAAATTTTATTAATGTCTTGTGTTGTACGCTACACCAAAAGGAGCTCGCACAACACGTATCCTTGACTTTCCTTCCATTACACGCAATCGCGACCTTCCACGATAGCGTGTGTTGTACGCAACACCGAGTTTCGCTAAACAATGATATGCTATTAAGATATTATTAAAACTAGCCGTTATGAATAGTAATAACCACTTTTTGAAATTTTGTAAATTTTATTTTTCAAAATAGACATCATTTATGGATTCGGAATATCGAAATTAGCTTAGGTTGAAATTTTGGTGATTTTCGGATAACTTTCATATTTTGATGAATAGTGAAAATGACTAAATTTTAATTAAAAACAACTTTTTTAATCGAAATAATTAATAGTGATAAATTATTAATTTGAGTGATTTTAAAGTATATTTAGAATATATTTTTACAATTCAATACAATGTTGGTCATTGGATGTAATTTCACATTTACACCAGACATAAACAAGTGTTAATCTTTTGATAGTTATTATCTCTTAAAAACACGCTATTTGTTTTAACAGCGGGATTTAATTATAAAATTAATTAATGAAAATTCTATGATATGAATTTGGTAAAATAGACTTCATTTTTGAATTCGGAATATGAAATATAGCTTAGGATGAAATTTTGGCATTGTTCTGAAAAACATCAATTTTTGATGAATAGTGAAACTACTAAGTGGTAGTTAAAAAAATTAATTTCTTCATAAATCTTAATTTTACCGCTTCTGTGAATGGAATTTCGAAAATCCGAGAGACACGGTTAATATCAAGGACTAAAATGTGGTTCAATGAGATGAAAATAATTTTTGGTGAATAGTAACTTTTTACTTTTTTTACCGCGGTTAATAGTAAATAGGGTAACTAAGGGTAAATATGATATTACTATTACCCAAACACATGTCCTAATTCTATTTGACAAGTGTAATTCGACCAAAAACAAACTTAGGAATAAAATATGACCATTTAGGCCCACTTGGATTAGATTAGGACATTTATTATTAATTTATTTAAAGAAAGGTTAAAATAGTTAAAATCAACGGTTAATAAGTAAATCATTTTTAATATGGGGTTATACATAAGATAAATTCGATTGTAAATATTCATTAGAAAGATAAAAAGATTTCCTACATGATGGTATTTTATTTTTAATTTTTAGACATCAAATAATTTAATTTATTTATGACACAACGATGATGCAGTAATTATCTTTTTAATGAAATATTGACATAATTGATGTTATAAGCACCAAAATAAATGTAATTTGAGCTTTTTTATGAATTCCACTAATTTTCTAGGTTACTATGATATATTAATATTGATTTAATCAACTTGGTTCGAACATTTAATTCTGTTATGACTTTCACAAAAATCATATATCAAATAGTGTCAAAATTGACACAAAATAGTTTTTAAATCAAATATTATATTACTAATTGTTATTTTATTCCTAAAAATCTAAGGTTCGGCCAAATGACTTAGATAAGAATATATATATTAATAATAAACAATTTGGGGTTCGTTTGGCATGTTATAGTAAGTGTATTAACCATATAGTGAAAGAAAACAAAAAGACACGGTAAAAGTTAAATTATTTAACTTAGAGTTAAATCTAATTGATAAGGATTAAAATAATATCCAAACATGTCTAAATTTGATTTGTTGATGAGATTACAACCCTATCTCATCTAATATTCGAATATGAGTCATTTTTGGAGGTTTTTAAGTGGGGTTAGATTTATTATAAATTAATATTTTTAAGAATTCCTAAGGTGCCCCTCTCCTCCCATATAAAAGGACACCTCCTCCCCCTTCTCCTCACACCAATTTGAGCACTCAAGCTCGGCCAAACCCTGACAAAATCTCTTCTCCACTTCCCTAGAAACATCCTAGAGGTTCTGGTCTTACTCAAAGACCAATTTTAGTTCCCTAAGAGGAGGTCTCAAAGAGGCACTTCAAAGAAGAGGTAATTACCGTTACCAATTCTTTCATCTTTATTTCTTCTTCCACTTCTTCTTCTTAGGTTGTTTCATTATGAAGTAATAACATCAGTATCACTCATATACTGATATGTTATTATAAGTATGAAACAACCCTATTTCACCATCTATCCATCCTACGGAAAAAGAAATCACCGCGCGTGCGTACGTACGGAATACCGTCTCCACGCCGTGCTGTAATCTATTTTCCCCCACCACCTTACATGGATGGGTATAATGGTGTAAAGAATAACTATAAATATTTATTAAAACATCATATTGATTCTGATATATTTTATAATCCACTCCAATTCAATTCAATATTTATAGAAATGATATCATCGCTCGTGCGTACGTACGGAATACCGTCTCCACGACGCGATGAGATTCATTCTCCATGTTAACTATTTAAGAATGATTATAATGTATATATAAGAAATAATAATGAAATATATGACATTATAAAGCTACTGGATTTATGTATATATATACATATTTATGTCATCTACTTACTTCCATTTCAAGACAATAAGGAAAGGAAAACAGCGTTCATGCGTACGTACGGACTACCGTCTCCATGAACGGTGTTTTTCATTTTATTTATCTACCTATTATATATATATATATATATATACTAAATATATATGATATATAAATCATATTTTATATTCTGGAAGTAAGTAAATCATGATATAAGTAATAATGATGTGAAGAACAACAAGTCAAAACACCTACGATAAATGAAACGATTTTACCCAAAACGCTTCTTTAACATGGAATTTACAAAAGAACGGGTAATATAATGTCATAAGTGAACCATATATGATATCATAACAATGAATATGATTCTGTAATAAGTCAATAACATGATTTAAATCATTATACAGGAGGTTCAGACACTTACAAAGCAAGTCGGACCTAAGGTAAGGGAAAATATCACAATCTCACTTTTATCCGAGATTGTTTTTACTTTGGTAATTACTGGGGTGTATTTTATCATCCACATCCATGTTCCCTCGATATGTAATATTATTTCCTTCCTTCTACAATAGTTTATATCCAATTTTACCCTTCGGTAAGTTTTTTGTAAAAGATATGAAAGGAATCTTTTGTCGTTTTTCATACGAGGTACTTTTTGACTTTTCCGACAAAAGTATGAAGAATGTTTTTTTTTAACTTATACGGCACGAACGGATTTTTACGGTTTTATAAAGCCTTATTTTCATGAACCTTCCTCCAAAATATTTCATGAATATTTTCAATAAAATCTTTTTCTTTTAAAATTGCATGATGTTTTGTGAAAAGAAATTGATTTTGAAGAAGAAAGGATATTTTCCTCAAGAATTCAATTCAATTGTTTTATCAAAATTATTTTCCATCTAATATAATAAAGGGTTATGTTTCTATCCATATTTTTACATTGATTTGACTATGTTGTGATGGAATTATGTTTATGAATTCCTTTATCTTATATGAATGGTTTTATGATGTCATGTTGTTTAAGAATTCCATTTTTGTTACATAGGTTATGCAATGATTTATGATTTATGATTTTGTGGCACACATAAGAAAGGATTCATTAAGAGATGGGTGGGACCTATATCTCCCTCCAATGCATTGGGTAAAGATTTCATATCTCATGAGATAGACATGGCTGGAATGGTAGGTTATACCGGTTCAGTGAAACAGGACTGAAACGAGGATTACTCGATTCAGAAAGGGACTTTGTCCACTAAGATAGTCTTGGCAATGAGTCTTGACTAACAAGAAATGATTCTCTATGATTATGTGTGTATGCCACAATGAGTAATGTTTTAAGTTATGATTTCATTTTCAATTCTATTATTTATCCCATGTTATGATATTATGAGCTCTTTTGCAGGTTAAGATTTCCAAAAGCTATGTTCTTATGTATATGATGTGATTGATATTTCTTTTGTTTACCCTTACTGAGCATTTGAGCTCACCCTTTTATGTTTTCTTTTCCCCAGGATATAAAGAAAGGTTTTTAGGTAAAAAAAAAGTAAGATCTTTATGGGAGATATTGAAGATCTTTCACCACGATTAGAAGAATACGTTCCGAGTTTCCAAAGACACTAAACTATTACGATCCTTGTGTGTGTGTTTTTGTTATGTACTAAGTATTCCGCAAAAGTAATGTAATGTCCATGTACGATAAGCTTCGGGTCTCTACAGGTCTTGTAAAAGCTGATCATAGGTACCAACAGATTCATCACCCTTTTGAATAAAATTATGAAACTGCTTCTCCATCATCATTAAATGAAAAATATAAAAAAAAAATATTAAAACAAATTAATGAACACATCACAATCCATGGATTCAATTTCTTCTCATTGATTTGTATTCTTGATGATATTACACCATTAATCAGCTTTACGTTCAAAATGATAGAATACCAAAATGAATTTATCATGTTCTAAACATTTTAGAAATGAATATATCTTTTTAGTAATACTAATCCACTTTTCTTCCACTAGTAGATTATAATACCTGCAACAAATTGGTGGACACTTCCTCACAAAGGACTCAAAAAAAACTTTCCCCTATTTTGATCATTTGGATGTCTGGAATTACATATAGATTGAAAATTTTCTGTGAGAATAACTACAAGATTTTTCATTCAAACTCCAACAAAATTTAGTTTCATAATAATAATATCATTGAATCTCCATGAAATTCAGTATTAACATGATTCATCTAGGTCCCATCCATTTAATAAAACAAAAAGTAATAGTGTGATAAACACTAAACATAGTGGAAAATATATAATCAATGGAAATAACTTATAAAATTTAAATTCAAGACACCTTAGGTTCTATCCTAGGTTATTTAATATTGGAAACAAGACTATGTGATTGTATCATATACATGTAATTATCCTTAGTGTTCCTAATAACATTTCTCATCCTAGCTTAAAAGTATAACTAATCCTTACTCTGATAACAACCATAAAAGACAATACATTTTATACGTAGAAATTACATCTAAATAAATGAATATTAATTACATAACATAAATAAACCACACCATAACCACATAGGATTAGTTTCTTTGGAAACATAAAATCATAAACAATAGATTCATAAATAATATACATCATCTCCCGCTTATTCCATCATTACTAGAACACTTTTGGACACATCTTAATTAATACATTTCTTCATATCCTAGAGAAAGGAATCATAAAAAAGGGTGAGATATGATTATATAAGAATTTAGATAAAAGAGATATCAATCATATAATAATCCTAATACAAAAGAAGTCAAAAAAAACATTAGAAAATTATATCATTCGTATCAAAAAATAATGATATCATGTTGTGGGATAAGTCATAAAAGTTTATAAACAATCAAGGAAAATATTCCATGAGATCATAAAATAAGACATGTAATATGTTAATACACATAATCATAGAAAATAATTTCCATATTAGTCAAGTCTCACTTCCAAGACTGTCATAGAGGACAAATTACCTTACCAAAACCGAGTTCACTCCTCATTCTTACCCTATATTACTGAACTGGGTTCACTTCCCATTCTAGTCCTATATATATAATTAGATATAAATATTTACCCATTGAATTAGAGGGATATATACTTCCAAACAATCACATACTGAAAACCATTTATATGTGTTCCACAAGAACATACTTCATTCACCATATTAGAATCCATTAATAGAAATGGATTTAATAAACATTATTCCATCATAACATAAACAAAACAAATAAATTCTTGGGATAATATTCTTAAAAAATACCCCAATAATAATAAGTAACATAAAATAATGTTGTCATATATAGAAAATAATTTTGTGATATCACTTAAAAATAATTCATGAGAAAAATATCCTTTCTACATTAAAGACACTTTCCTTTCTGAAATTCCATGAAATTTTAAAAAATAATTATTTGAAAAAAAACATTGTAATATTGTTATTTAATCTTAAAGGCATTAATGAATCCTGAAATATAAAAAATAAATTCATTATTTATGAGTTAAAAACATTACTTTTGAACTTTTTCCAAAAAGTCACAAAGTACCTCTTTTGTAAAATGAAAGAAATATTACTTACAAAAAGTTTATTAAAAATTAACACATGGGTAAAAATGAATTAATAAAATTTTAGGATTATAGTAAAAATATTTTCTAAATTGTTTTTAGGAAAAATAGACATGGGAAATAAATATTCTATTTTAGATACTTAAATATAAACAATCAGGAATAAAAAGAAGATTTTGAAATTAACCCATAATAGTTAATTATCAATAGAATTATTTGCCCTATCAAATAAAAAAAATACGAATATAAGAACTAAATAACCTCTAGATTAATAATGATTTAAAAAATTCATGGTTAGTATATACACCACACAAAATAAACAAGTAGTGTATAAGAAATGTGTCCCATAGAAATAAAATTGAGAAAATCCATTTCCTTTATTCTGATTTCATTCATAGGTATCTGAAACTCCAGTAAAATAGTTTAAAAATGTTATTAAATTATTTAATAACCATATATATTTTTATTATATCACATATAACCCTTTTAGGTCAACTTATAACATTTTTTTAATCATTTTTCATTATTACCCTTCATTCAGGTGTTAACTACTTCATTTTCCTATGCATGTATTATGAGTCTTAGTTCTTGTGTGTAGGATATAGTTCCATAAATTAATAAATTAAATTAAGGTTATAAATTTCATATTTATACATTTTATACATTTATATAATCATTCTTGAATATTTGACATGTGAAATGAATTTAATATCTTATTGGAGACGGTAGGTCGTATGTACCCACGAGTGATGGTATTATGCTGTTGATGGTAAAAGGGTAAAAAAGTGGATGGGATATATATTTTTATAAAATCAATATCATTTTATAAATATTAAATAGATATATTTATATATTTACATATAATATTTAAATCATTATAACCATCCAAATAAAGTGGGGATGAAAACAGATTGCACCATTGTGTGGAGACCTTAAGTCATACGTACGCACAAGTTCAGCTTTTGTTTTTCATAGAATGCATAAAAGGTGGAATATGATTGTTAAATACCTATAATAAAATATATTAATATATTTGGTACGGTATTTATTACATTATAATGGAAACAATACAATAATAGGATGTATATGAATAAAGTATCTTGAAAGATTTAGTAACGGCGATTACCTCTTCTTCATAGAGCTTCTTTTAATCTCAACATTGGGACACTTTGGTTGGTTTGTTTTAAATATCAGTACCTCTAAAATAGGGATAATAAATATTATAAAATAAATTTTCATGTGATGGTTGATCTTTAAGGTTCAATATTATGTGAAAAAAGCAAGGGAGGAGGTACCCACTTATAATAGAGGTGTGGGGAACATTTGGAATTTCATAAAATAGTAATTCATAATAAATCTATAACAATAAACAAACCAACATAAGTGCATTTAATAGAATATAATATGTGATAAGCCTATTATAACATCATCCATTATATTTTATATATGTTTTTATATTGTTATAAACTTTATAATTTTGATTTACCCTTAGTTAAACTATTCAAATTTTAACTAAGGTTACCACTTTTACAGTATTAAAAGGTTATAAGTTTTACATATGTTATGTAAATTATACCATAATTGAAAATTTAATAAAATTTTATACAATAATATATTCTTTATTGTATTTTTAAATATTTTTTTATGTTTTTTAAAGAATTTAATAAAATATTATTTTTAGAAAATATCATCAGTGTCAATTTTGACACAATTCATTACATAAATATTCAAAATGTTAATATAACTAGTTAATATAGAAAAATATATTTTATTATATCCCTAATATTTCATGTTTATCTATAATTTTTTTTGAAATTAATTTTCTCAAATTATATTTACATTAAATTTTTTAATAACATTTCATTGATATTTACATTAATAAAATAATTGTAATATTAGTGTTTTGTAAATATTTTTTATACATATTTTTTTACTAAAAATTAAAACTAAGAATTCCATAATGAAAATAAATATTATAGGAATCCAGTAATTTTTATATTATAATATATATTTTTGGTCACCTTGTATTAAAAATAAAATACTTTTTAAAACATTAATGTGACATCTTTGTATTTTTATTATATAAAACATTATAAATATCATAATCACATATAAGTGGCCTAAAAAGACAACAAAAATTATATTACAAAAATATTTCTATTAATTTGAAAATTTATGTTTATATTCTTTAGTAACATAGAATGTTTCATAAATGGAATCATATGGGTAATTTAAGACAATAAAAATGACATTTTGGGACTCTCTTGGGATAAAAATTATAAAAGTCGTTTTTTGAAGAATTTTCTATGAAACAAAATGATTTCAATTATTATACATTAATGGTTGAATTACATTTGGAAAATAAATTTTTTTTCTTGTTCTAGGATCATTTTATAGTCATTATTATTTTATTTTTTTAACCTGAATTACCCAATTTACCCTTTACCCTAGTTACAAATATTAACCCAGGTTTCTATTCATATTTTCCATAAATAAAAATAACATATTCAGTAAATATTTTCCTTCTAAATTTAAATTTGAAATCTATTTTTCAAAATATAAACCCAAGAGTTTTGTAATCTAATTTAAAATATAGACGAACAAATTCAATGAAAATAGTTTTTTTTGGAAAAAAATCCCTTTTAAACATAAATGTGTATATGATAAATTATTGTATAAAATCCATTTAAAACCACATAATTATCTTATTTTAAGTTAAATTAAACTAATTAAAATTAAAAACTAATCAGTACAAAATTTTACAAGGTAAAGACTTAAAAATAAAATACACTTTTCAATAAAAATATATATTTTCACTATTCCAATTAAAATAAATGATTTCAGAAAAAATAATTTAAAATAATTATGAAATGATAAATTAAAAATTGAAATTAATTTTTTTTAAATCCATTTTATATTACATCAAAAATTTAATATTCATTCGTAAAAATTAGAAAAAGACATTTTTGAAGAAAACATATTTTTGAAGAATAATGTGATTTTTATTTAAATTGTGCATTTATTTTCCAAGAAATCAAAAATAAATTAATATAGATATATAGATTTATAAATATTTCATAAATTAGATCCTCATATTTATTCCCATCAATTTAATGGATAGGTTATACTAATAGTTTGTTGGGGTTTGTTTAAACTCTTAGTTGTGTGGAATGTAAGCTATTGAAGAATTAAAATTATTCAAAGAGAAATATTTAATTAAAATATCCAAGTATTAGAAGCATAGGAAACATTAAACCCTATCTAAAAAATAGTCAGGTCCACTGAAGAATTCACCTGTTGTGATTCACCAACAACGTTTTTCTATAACCTATTCAGACATCCTATCATAGGCATGATACTACAGAATATTTACAAAAAAACAC
Organism: Viscum album; assembly: GCA_963277665.1. Taxonomy (NCBI): domain Eukaryota; kingdom Viridiplantae; phylum Streptophyta; class Magnoliopsida; order Santalales; family Viscaceae; genus Viscum; species Viscum album. The sequence goes on along the minus strand of OY728141.1, from coordinate 434,277,091 downwards.
TAAAACATCAACTAATATACACATATAATAAACTCATCTAGCCGATATAATAATATTTAATCAGTGAAATAATTTATTAAAATACTATAATTAGATCAAACAATACTCATGTACACTTTCCCAAAACACCCATGGTTCTTAAGGCTCCTTATGATGAGATCTGGCCAGACACTCACATTTAAATACCTCCTAAGTCCTAAAAATAGTATCTCATGCATACTTTTATGTCCCAAATTGAATAATTATATAAATTAAATATGTCATACCTCCTTTGATATGCCTTTATCATAAACCAAGAAATATTACCAATTACACTAATATCTAGATCATCCTTAACATGGATCAAATGGAATTCCCTGTCCCCATGGGTTGAAGACTAGAAATTGTCATCATATCAAGAACATGAGAGAATGATTTTTCTACAAATTAGTGGATGTTAAATGATACATGTTGTTAAGTCAACACTCATCGAGGATAAATTATCAGAATAAAAATGGTAATGTAATAGGATAAATAGTACATCATCAAGGACACAACATTCATCAAGATAAAATATCAAACATCCCTTGTAACATGATGATCAAATATCCAACATTCACCTGCATCACTTCATGTCCCAATGATCATGGAAATCCACCACCTCCAATCAGTTCTTTCTTATTTCATGGACCTTGAAAAATATAATCTAAAAACATCCAAAGGAAAAGGTATGGTTTGAAGAAAATATCCCATTAGGATACCACCAAAGATTCTATAAGAAATTACATAAAAATAAAATAGTTGTGATTTCAATTCAAATAAAATGAGGAAGTGTATTTATATATTATCAATAAAAAATTAATTGAAATAAAAAATATGTAAGATAAATAAAAATATGATCAAATGATAATTTTATAAAAAATATGTATATATTTTTTGGCCTAAATGAAACAATTTTAAATTCAATGACATAAATATTCTAGTGAAGAATTAATTTCACATGCTCATAAGCCCTGTGATAAATTAGTTTTGGAAATAAGAACTTCACACTTCTCATTCATGAACATGTCACATGATATGTTTTCACAAAAAAATCAACCTATTAGGGGACACATTATTTGAAACAATCTTCACCCCATTGTATAGAAAAATCATGTCTTCATCAGGTGAAACCCTCATAACCCTCTCAAAATGGCACAAAGATTTTTGATACAAAACATAGTGTTTTTCCAAACTATGTTCCAACTGTACAAAACCTCACGGGCTTCCCATTGTTTTTCAAACATCATCTAAAATAACCCTATAAAACCCCTATCAAGGAATGATAAAAAATGTTCAACGAATACCTAAATGTGGGTAATAGGATGTTACAATAACTTGTATAACATGATCTTGAAATTAAAAATTATAATGGTGTTGAACATCGAAAAATTAAACAAATAAGACTCAAATAAAATAGATATTTTTTTACTAATACCTCTAATTCTATGTTATTGGAAAGTGAGAAAGTTGAAATAGAGAAGTTTAATTAAAGATTCTATATTAACTAAAAGGAAATTTAAAATGGAAGAAATGACGAGGAATATCTCATTAAAAGGATTATAGGAAGGGAAGTAAGAATGGTAAAATTAGTAAATACAATGTTTTGGATTTAGTATTCTATGATTATAGGAAAAAGGGACATATGAAATAAAAAATACATAATTGAAACACGAAGGGAATAAAAATCAATATAATAATGAGTTAAAATGATCGCGTCCAGATGGATGGGTTTTCACATAGGATTCAGACCCAAGTAGTGATGATTCTAAGAGTGGAAAAGAATCTGCTAATCAATTGATTTAAAAAAAATGATGAATGAGGTAAACACAAATTCTAATTATAGTTCAATTTCTGAATATGATATTAAAATTCAATATAAATAATTTAATAAACACAGTGAAATGCTTCAAAAGTGATATTTTGATAATGGGTTAACTATATAGATATATGCAAAGAGAAAATTAGAAATTCAAATAAGAGAAAACTATTACAAATATTGAACTAGTAAATCTAAATGATGAGAATGAATTTATAAAATATGTATTGTCAAAAATAATGAATATGAAGAATGAATGTAAAGTATGTTTGTAATTTTTTCGATTGTATTCAAAAATAAATGCATGAAACTTTAACATGAAAATAAATAATTGAAAAACATAGGATCATGATTAAGGGTTAATATCTATGATAACCTTGAAGATATTCAAAAATTGAATGAAAATATTAAAAGTTTATATATTTGATTAAAAGAAACATCATAAATTTTTATTCATGGTTAAGAAAAACCTGATAAGATAATGGATATGAAAATACCCAATATAGATAAAACCATATTTTGTAATAATAGTTATATTCCTAATATATACATAACTATGTTTGTTAAAGTAAATAAAAGGAATTTCTCTGTTGTCACATGATTTATTTGTAATATGAAATGGAATTATAAAGATGAATTCTCATTAATATTTACTCACTCACTAGGAAATAAAAATATTTTTATCTATAATAATCTATCTTATATAAAACCTTATAATTAATGTCATAAATCATTATGTACACCAAATAGTTTTATTACTAAACCATTTAGACCCAAAATAGACTGTGTACCAAAAAAGTTTCTACATAATACTTTTACAGGAAACTTATGAAAATATTTATAATTATACCTGGTATATGGATATCAGGTTCTCCAAGAACATCACTGGTGACATATCTAAAATCTTTTCTTTTAATTATTTTGATGGCAGCACTGTTACTTTCAATGATTACTCTAAATGAACATTTATATGTCTTAGAGAAATTGAAATACTAAAATCTATTATAATTTCTTTAATATAATTTGTAGAAGGATAAAAAAAATTTAATTGTTATATCAAATCTATTTGGTGAGGGAATGATTTTGTGGTTTAAAGATGATAATTTTTTTCTAAAAAGATACTACTCTTTGGCGAATAGAAAATAAAATATATACTCTATATATTTTTTAGAACTAACCCTACAAAATTTAAAGTGATTTAATAATATAGAAATAGACCATATTCTATGACAATAAAATATTGGTACAAGTTATCATTTTTCAATTTTATATGATGGAAAAACATGGATAGGTTTTGGAACTTCTAAAATTTCAAGGAAGTGATTATTTTGTGGGTTATTATTGTCTAAAATAAAATATCCACGAAATTTCTTTTAGATACATTAATAGTATCAATATCTCTAGATTATTTGAACTAATTCGACTTGATATAATTATAACCACAATAATTGATATTTTAAATTGTATGAGATTCATGTTTTTACTTTATATCATTTTAGTAGCTCCACTTTGACTCATTTTTTTATCATAAAATTAAAACCATAAAAAGATTAATAATTTATAAAAAATATTCAAAATAAAAAGTCCATTTAATAACATAAATTAGATGTGGAAGAGTAGGATAATTTGATAACATTTAATAGTAAAAACAATTAAGATAATATACATTTCTATACTTTTTCCTATCCTAGAAAACAATAAATAATGGTGTTGTATAGAAGAGAAATTAAATATTCAAGGGATGGAAATGACTCTAATAATGAATTTGATTTACAAAAATATTTTTCTTCTAATTTGGTTAATACAGTTATATATATATATAATAGAATTTACATTAGACCCATGTTAAAGAGAAACTCTTATGAACTATTTAAAAAAAGAAACCCAATATTAATAACTTTAATGATTTTTGTTGTATATTTTATATTTGAAATCTGAAGGATGATCTAGGAACATTTGATTATAAAAGTGATAATTAAATTTTCATGGATATTTAAATAATTGTAAATCTTATAGAGTATAATATAAAAAAACAATTTCAATAGAGTAATATTTGCATCTAACTTTCATTGAAGCTATTGCTAAATAGATTACATATTCTAAAAATATTTTTAATGAATTCCAAGAATTCAATTTTTTTTGAGACAAACCTAAACATAATCGTGACTAAATTAAAGGGGGTTGCGTAGATTTTCAACTTAATCATATGAATTATAAAACCCACTGAGATCATTCATTAAAGAATGTATTGGAAATGTTGAATCTAGAATTTGAATAAGAAAAGCATTTCCGAATTTTTAGGTTAATTTTTCTTTTGTTTATAATTTTGTTTCAATTAATATTAAATAAGCTTTAAAAGATTAAAATTTGATAAATTACTAGCATGATGAACATAACTATTTTGATTCAAATAATGTCTGGAATTTGGAAGTATTTCTTAAAGATAAACTATCTATTAGAATGAAATGGATTTTTAAAAATAAAAAGGATGTGTATGGAAATATATTCATAAAAAATTGATTAGATACCCATGGTTATTTAAATGAATAAGGAAGTTATTTTGAAGAGTTCTTTTCAATAGTTCCTAAAATTGAATCTATTCATATTCTTTTAGCTTTTTTATGTTATCAAAATTTTATACTATTTCAAAACGATATAAAAAGTGAATTTTTAAATGGTGTAATTTTGGAAGAGGTGTATATTAATCAAACCAATGTTTTAAAAAATGATGAATTTATAAATCAAGTTTTCAAACTGTCTAAAGTGTTGTATTTACTGAATAAATATCTAAGTGATTACTATGGTATACTAATTATATTTTTCCTGAAAAATTATATTGAAAATGGAATGGTTGAATAAACCATAATTATAAACAATGATTTAAATTATATTTTAATTATATAAATACATGTTGAAAATATTGTATTCGGATTTAAAAATGGTATATATAGTAATGAATTTTTAAAATTAACGACAATTCAATTTAAAATGATCCTAATAAATAAATTATAATTATTTTAGTCTTTATAGTTTAAAAAGAAAATGTGAAATTTTACTCAACCAATGAAAATATGATAAAAATTTGGTTAGAAATTAAATATTGATTCATGTAAAACTTTGATAACCCCTTCTAGAAGTAACTCTAGTTGTTATGTGGATGAATATGTAAGATATAAGAATGATAAAATGTATATAGGAATGATATAAACCCTATTTTGTTTGATTAAATCATGGATAGAAATTATGTTTTCATTCGGCATGTGTGTAAGATATCTTTCCAATCTGAAATAACTCATCTTAATGGATATCAAAAGAATAATTGGATATATTAAAATATCTGTTAAAAATGATAAAATTTACACCAATTAGATATATGGAATTAGTTATATTATTCTGACACTAAATATAGAGGCTCCAAACATGAAATGAAGACAACATTAGGTATTTGAAACTAACACGGTCAATGATTAATGTCAAGGAGTTATAAAAAAACAATTTTTAGTTTCATTTTCCACAACTGAGGATGAGTACATTAATACTATAATTTTTTTTGCTCAAAGTAGTTGAATAAAACAAAATCTATCTGATATCAATGTTCGTTTAGATAAAATTACTATATTTCGTGATAATACATTTGTTATTTCAACATATAAAATTCTTTTATAGCATTCTAGGACCAAAGATAGAGATGTTAGATTTCAATTTTATGAGATCATGTTAGTAAAGTGGATGTTTTTTTGGAATAAATTACAATATAAAATCATCCTTTTGATATATTTACTAAATTATTAGATTTTTTGAGGTTTGTGAATCTATTGTTTGAATACAATTTAATTGGGATTTAGTTTTTAGATCTTTTTAATGTTAGTTTTTTAGTTTTTATACATCTGTTATAATTTTCTTGAATTTAGTGGGAGTTACTTTTTTCTTTTAATTATATATATATATTATTAATAATAAATTTTTAGGAGTTTATGTTTAGTTTTTTTATAAATTTCAAAAGGGTAGATGTTTTGGGATTTTTTAAATATAAAATTCTAATTTTAGTTTTTGTTTTTGAATTTAAATAAATGTGGATATTTTTTTCACTGTGAGTTTATGATTTTTTATTCCATTTTTTTAATTGAAATCCCTTGTTTAATTTTTAATAATGTTCTATTTTATTATTCTCATTTAATTAAAATTAAATAATATAATAAATTTATAATTAATATGCATGTTGTTTAATAACATTCCTTAGGACACTTTTATAATTTTCTTAGTTATTTTATAATATTATATTATTAAATTATATATTTTATACTTTTTAATGTTATATTTTAAAATAAATATTTCATGCGATGTTAGTTTTTTAATATATATATAATTATTTCAATACACGCACACAGATATATATATATATCAATACATATATATATATATATCATTGTATTTTATAAAAAATTAATATACATTTAAAACATTGTATATATATATAATTTTTTTCATATTGTATATCTTCTCTCATGAGGTCTTTCCTCCATAGTAGCACTACACTGCTTCAGAACCTCCACACTCATCCATGCTACACCATCTCTTGTCCACCAACACTAGCTCCAATTTTGTTCACTTCCACAAAACACCGCCAACTTCCTCCTACAACACGACCCCACCATCAGAGAAAAATATCATCTCTGTTCAAACTACACTCATCTTCATGTAATGAAATTACCCACATGATCATCATCACACAATTAATGTGGTAGTGCACCTTCATCTATGAATATAAATTTAGAGGTGACAACAACATTCACCACAACTCCCATATTCATCCATGCACGTTCCTCCATATACCCAGTGTAGTTTTATCATCATCTTTACTCACTCATTCTCTAACCATAAGTTGAAACTCTATTTCTTCTACCAACCATGCATTTTAGTGAAGTTACCCAGAAGTAAATTATGACCTAACAAGAACTAACTTTGAGTACCTACCATGTTATAGTATTTATACCAATTATAACTACAATTGAATACCTTCAATACTTGAGTTATACTACTAAGAATGAATAGGCAATGAAGTTAATGTGATGTATAATTGAACATAATATATAGATGAATTAACAACCTATCAAAAAATTAATTATAAAATTTACCACAAATGTAAAATAAACCTAAAATTATTTAATTTTTTATACATACCATGAGTGTTTTTTTATAACATCCCTAAATATTATTTTATGCCAGTCATGAAATATATTTCAACAGACCTCACATGGTGGAATGATTAGTATATCAATAATACAAACATGGTAATTATACTATCGAAAACTCTTATACCTTGAATATTTATTTTTTTACATTTTCTATTTATAGAAAATTATTATTTTCAGAATACTCTATTTTAGAGATAATTTATTAAAAGGATTTACCACTAATTTAATAATTTTAATTTATATATTATTATACATTGTAAAAAATTTATATATTATTATGAACATATTTTATACTAGTAAAAATAAAATATGTCATGGGAATAATAATTTTCAAAATATTTCTTTTATTCTTTATTTTCTATATTTTTTGATTTATCAAAAAAATAGAAAAAAACTAACGATTTTTAATAGTTTATTCATTAAAATTGTTATAATTTATCATAATGATCATATTTGAAGTGTTTCTAAGATTTTTCAGGTATAAATAAAAGGGCATGAGAACTATTTTATAATAGGCAAGATAATTAAAATTATAAGTAATAGATTTATTTTCAATGATTGTTAATTTATAAAATATATTTATATAATTAAATATTTTTAAGCTCTATGATCTTAGAGTTAATAAATTGCAATTATCCATTGCAATGTGAATTAAATAATTCCAAAAAATTAACTCAAAAATAATTTTTGAAGAAGATTGATAATGATTGATATGATCACAATGACAGATGTATAAAATTTTCATATGATAATATAAAGTATAGAATCTCAACTATTAATAATATTCCATTTTCATTATCATGGGGGAAATCAGGATTTTGATCACCCATTTCTTAAGTGATTTATGTTCTTAAGTCTCATAAACTATCATCATCTTCTTCTCGATAACTACTATTTATTCTTATAGTTTACATAGTTTTATTTATTTTATCTATTTTTTTCTAGAGTTATTTTAATTTTTTTACATCAAAAATCCATTTAGCAAGTTTATTTTTCTTATCTAAAGGGATGGTCAGTTTGTGATTCCAAAATGAACGCTAAGTGGGTTGTGAGTCCAATAAATAGTCAATTAGGGTATACTACTAGGTGAGAAAAAGGTATGTCTATAAATTGGGTTATCACCCTTCATAAAATATGTGCTATTATTGAATACAAGTCTTATTACTGAGTATGGAATATTGAAGAGTGGACTAGGGCCTTGGGGATCTGATCCACTATAAAAATATTTTCTTATTTGGTTTATTTTCTACATCATAATTAACATTGTTAATCACTCTTATAATTATATATACATGATTAAAATTTCAAAAGGACTGTTCATCCCAGTCAATCTATCCATATCTTTGGGAACTGACACATATCACATTTTATATACTATGCACAGTTCATATTTATGGGATTTGTAGGCTTTGGATACACACAAGTTGAAATGGGAAAAGTAAACTCCACAAGATTCAATGGAGATAATTGTTCTAGTGACTCGGGTTTCAATGGAATTATAAAACCATTATTATATTTTTTTTATTCAACAATTCATGTGATATTGTATTTTTATATTATAATGATTCCTATAAAAATCAATAAGTTACTAAATTTTATGATGGAAATGTATCAATAATTTCTAAAATGGATTCCATATACCAAAAAAAACATAATTATTCTTCAGTTTATGTAAATACATTAGTATTATTCAACAATAAACTGTAAATTTGTTGTACAAGTTAGTACCAATATAAAAAGATTAGTTACACCATGATATCATGGCTAAATTAGATTTAAATTTTACTTATTTTAGATTCAAGTTCATCATACTATGAATTTGTAGTCAAGTCCATTTTTCCTTAGAGGAAACCTAATGGATAATATCATTATGACATGAAAAAAATGATAAGTTACATCGAAGGACTCCAATAAGTAATTTGTGTTACTAGGATCTATTTATAGGTCATAATAAGCATAATGATCATATTATATTCATTTAGAAAAACTATTTACGTGGTTTCAAATAATAGATAGAGAAATATTATTTTATAGATATATATTTATTATAATATATTAAAAATCGATTACCGGTACTAAATTTTGTTAAGACTAATGTTAATTTATGAAATAATATATATTGTGAAAATAAATTTCTAGGGAAAATGTTATAATAGTATAGATCAATGGGGTTTCATAATATAAGTCATATACTCAAGTTGGCCTTATATTGGGAATATAGGATGGAACAATTCAATAAAAAAAATCCCACTGTCACATGGTATTTTTTATGTATAGAGTACTTATTTTTCATGATGCAGATCAAATAACCCTTCTATATAGGCTCCAAATCAGACCTTTACAATAATTGAAGGGCCTTCTAGATACCCATAGGCTATAGTTAGCACACTTAATTCTAGGAAAAATCAGTTGGAAGGATTTTCCCATATTGAGATAAGACGTATGATATAATTATATAGAAATACAACCTTAAAGAAAATATTACATAGTCAAAATAACTATAGTGATAGTCATAAAATTAAGGCAGTAATCCAAAACCTAGGTATATTTTCCAAAAAAAATAAAAAATGACAACACAATGTGTCAAAATATAATTCAAGTGATTAGTGGGAAGCATTCCACTTTCTGACCACCATCTCCCAAATACCAGCTTACAGAAAAATCACCACATCATTTTAGTTCCTTTCCATTTCTTATCTTAGAAAAAACAAGGTCTACATAGCCTTGAGGGATTGTGTTGGGTGTGAGCAAAAATGGCTTCGTAACATCCCACTCAAGTGTTCCATAAAAAGTCTCTATAAAATAATACAAATATCATCATTATATGAAAAAGTCATCTTGATAAAATAGTTTTCACATTTATATAAAAGGTATGGTAAAACATTTCTTCATTTAATTTTTATAAAACAAAATCAGGAAAATTCAGTTTCAAATAACATTCAAAATGATCCATTTTATATTTATCAAATAATATATCATATATCATATAAAATAATTAATAATCCAAGTACATATAATAAAGGATATCCTATAAGGATGATAGAGTTTTTTGATATCTTCTTCTCTCATACCTCAATAATAAATCAAGACTAGTGTAGTAAAAAAGTCTCTAAGAAACATGTCTTAGAGAATAGAGTAACTATCACGACCCGTCCTCGGGGCCCGTGTCATGACTATCCCAAGCCCACCTTCCATAGGCCAATGGCTGGCGACGAGCACCAAAGGCGTAAATCCTGATAACTAGGAAGGAATTTCCTTTATAAAAGTAAACAAACACACAGAGTACAAGTGGAAGTAATACACTGACAACAAAAGAAAGTGATGAAAAGTAAGTGGGCCAGAATACAAACCCAACTGAATGTACAGCTACAATAGAATGAACGTACAATAGAAAAAGACAATAGCTGGAAGAATGGAAGCAGCTCCTGGGTCGTCCTCCTCGGATCCTACCTGAAGGGTAGGTACAGATAGCCTCCACAACGCACCTTCTCGTCAACCTCCTTCAAGTATAGTCTCGCTGTGATGTACACCTCCTAATACTAACTCCTCTTGAGGTCAACCTGTGGGTATCGTCCAGTCTTCGAACACTCGGCCTCCGTCAGCACTGCCCGTTGTCTGCAACCAACACAACGAGGTGTGGGCATAGCCCATGCAGGGGTGAGTATAACGATATTCCGTAGGAACCCCGAGACCCTCAATGTCTCACTAAATCCAACAAGGATAACCACAAAGAAGATCTCAATAGATAACCTCTACTTAGTTATATTCCTATACATATACCGAAGTTATCAAGTAACCCATCTCAATCATAAGGAAACACAAAGATTATGAAAGCAACCGATAACCAATACCCAGGTATATGCCCATACATATACCTAAGTTATCAAGTGACCCATCTCAATCATGAGGTAAAAACAAAGGTCATAGACTCATCTCAGACCAAGATTTTCATTATTGAAACTGTAACTGCTAAAAAGCCCCATCTCTGGAGTGTACAGTGATCCTGTCACTACTCCGATGTACTTCTCACTAACTTAAGACTGATGAGGTACTCCTCCTATTGAGTACCACGGGTCATCCACCCAAACACAGTAGTGCTTCCCACTGGGGTATGCCACCCAAACACAGTAGTGCATCCCCCATAATAGCCTGCAGAGGTACTCTCCAGACGAGTACCGCAGGTCTGCACCCAAAATGAGTAGTGCTCTGTCCGCCATGGGTCTGCACCCAAACAAAGTAGTGCTCTGTCCACTAGGCTAGTCGACTCACTCCAAGTCGAGTCAGTCAAGCTGTCATCAGGTCTCATCCCGCTACACGGTCTCTGTACTCCGCACGCTCATCTCCGGGAGGGTCCGCTCCATGATCTACTGGTCGATACTCCAAGTATCACAAATTCATATGAACAATTATCCCAAAGGACCGCCTCATAATATGGGTCTCAATGCAACAGACGGCGCGTCAATCGAACACCCGGTCTGTGAGTTACTAGCCTTTTCATCCCATGGGCCCGATTGGTTTTGTGTGAGAACCAACCCAACCATATCTCAACTGTACCCTGAACTATCATAGGTTATGCTAATAGGGACTGTTTCTCAACGTGATCACCAATGCCGCTGACGGTTCGTCAAACGGACGTCTGGTCTGAAAGTTATCAGCTTTTCCGTTCCAGGGGCCCAGTTGGATTTCGGGTACAATCCAACCTGTACATTATCCAACTGCAACCAAAACAAGGGTAAAGTTTTCCAAAAGTTCTGTCTCATCAAGAGGAATCCAGAAAAGTCGACGGCACATCAATCGGATGTCCGGAGCTCATGATATAAGTATTTCCGCTCCGAGAGCCTGGTTGGTTTCGTATCCGAACCAACCCGGTCGTACTCAAAGTTATCCGAAACCTTGAGTGTAATATACCAAAACGAACGTCTCGATCCAAGGATCGTATCTCAACTAACGGTGAATCTATCGGAGGTCTGTGGCCCATGATATGGGCATTTGAACGAAACTATCCGAAATTAGGGGGTTCGGGCATGGTCCGACCCGGCCCGATACCCCCCCTGGGTCGGCCCGAACCGGGTCGACCCGATCTGAGTCCGGGTCCGGCCATTTCAGGCGCGGCCTGGCCCGGCCTGGCGCTGGGGAGACGCGTCGCCCACGGACCAAGTGGCTCGGCCGAAATGGCTGAGCGGAAGAAACGAGGGGGGGGGGGGAGGGGGGCACTGCCCCCCCCCCCCCTGTTTGGAAACAGCGGCTCCCCACGTTGGGGTCGCTCCTCTGCCAGCTACGCGGAGGATCGACGCATCTCTCCTCCACCGGATCCCACGCGGTCATGGGATCCCACCTCTACCGCGGCTCCTGATGGAGGCGCGCCGGGGCACCGCCGCCACCTTCGGCCGCTGACGTGGCGCGCCGGCGGCACCTTCCACGAACCACCGGACGCCCTCCGGTGGTCCGATTTCAATTCTGTATTCGCCTGCGGTCCTCCCGGGGCATGATTTTCATATCAAAGACTTCAAATTGCCCATGCGGCCTGTTCTGGCATGGCCCATCGATCCACACGCCAAATAAAAAATTTTTTGTCACTTCGTGGTTTTTCCTTCGCGGCGCGACGGTGCCACGACTTTGTTCGACTTCAATAGTGTGGCGCGACGATGTCGCGCTTCTTCGCCCAATTTCATAGCTTTCTCGCGGTGAAACTGCACCACGCCGCCTTACATGTGCCTCAACAAAATCAAACAACCAAGGGGGGAGGAGGGTCGGTCGTGTTCCTGCGGTCCGACCTCCTCCCGTTATTGTGATATCAGGCAGCTCAAATAAGATGACAATCAGCGATGAAGGTAATCACAAAGAAAAAGAATATAATTCCCCTTCCTCGAGGAAAAGTTGAATGAAGGTTTTTCGCGGGATTGCACATCGTGGAAGAAGGAGTCGCAGAAGGAGGATCGTCGCGTCGCGGAGAAAAGATTCGTCAGCATCGCGTCGTCGATCTCCGAGGATCCGGCGTTCTTGTCGACCTTCGTCGGAGGTCGGCTTTCTGCGCATTCTTCGCTTTCTTCACGTACTTCGTCGAGGAAGAAAAAGGTTCAAGGCTTCGAGTAATTCTACCAAGCCCTCTTTCAACAAGCTAACCACTATTAAAAATAAGGGTTTTCCTTATTTTATTACTCATGCCAAAGCTCTTGAAAAGTCAAAAATGAATTAACAATTAATTGAATTAATTGCAACGTTTACGCCGCCCAATTAATAGAGGCGTTTAATATTTAATTAAATGCACGAGTTGACTTTCATTAATTGGGGGGGTGCGGGTGCGTTAATGAAATTAAGGAGGGGTTGAGGAAGTTGAAAGGGTAGGGCACGTGTGGGACCCACCCCACTAATATCCTACCTAGTGGATTAGTTGGGATGTGGGTCTCACTCAACCACTTAGCTTCGGTTAACACTTCTTTAAATAAAATAAAATTGGTTGCACCATTTTTATTTTATTTCTTTACTTAACCCAAAAATTTAATAACCACACCCGAACAAAAGCAACTCCGGAAAAGATGTTTCTAACCAATTATCGGCGTAGTGATTCCATCGGTGCCCTTGGATTTCGATTCTGAGCACCGGTTCAGAAGTTAGGAAAACCCGCTTGTTCGTTCACTGAACGTACCCGAGCTAAACTTCGGAAAATGATTCCGGGCACAACGGGCCTCAGAATCAGGTTCCGTCAGAAACTACACTCTTGTAAAATTCCAAATAAAATTAAAAAAATTCCCTGACATTTCCTTGTATTTACAGTAACACCCCTTAGGTGAACCACCTATCATAAATAAGGAATATTGTCACGACCCGCCCTCGGGGTCCGTGCTGTGACTACCCCAAGCCCGCCTTCCATTGGCCAGGGGATGGCGACTAGAACCAAGGCGTAAATCCCGGTAAAAAGGGAAGGCATTGCCTTTGTAAAGTAAACAAACACCACAGAGTAAGCAAGTAGAAAAGTAAACACTAAGTAAGAACAGAGTGCAACTGAAGTGTGGAAAAGTAAATGGGCCAGTATACAAACCCAAACTGAAAGTAAAGTACAACTCAAAAGGGAAAACAACAACTGTAAAGTAAAAGCCTCTACACCGAGTTGTCCACTGGAAATCCCACCTGAAGGGTGGGTACAGATAGCTCCACTGCTCCTCGGGTCCCACCGTCCGCTCCGAACACATCCCGCCCAGTGGTCCACCTCCAGGTACCGTCCTGCTCTACAAGCCTCAGCCAAGATCAACACTGTCAGTCGTCTGCAACCAACACAACGTAGTGCGGGCATAGCCCGTGCAGGGGTGAGTATAAGCTACTCAGTAGGGACCCCGAGACCCCTGAAGGTCTCCCAAAATCCACAAAGGATAAACCACAAAGGAAGATACAAACACGAAGTAACAACCGACACTGCTTAGTTATATGCCCATACATATACCTAAGTCATCAATTCCAATATGCTCCAACCTCCGAGCCCAATTACAACTCAGTCCACACAGGAAAGTATACGTATTCCACACAGGAAAGCAGAACGAAATCCACACAGGATAGCACAACACAATCCACACAGGAAAGCAACAGGATTCATCTCACACAGGTATACTTCTTCGAAAGATGATAAAGATGATCTCTGATCCATCTAAGTCATCGGACCCATGAAGGATCGATAGGTAACTAACCCCCGCAATGACCCACACAGGACCTGTAGGCGCTGGTTCACACAGTACCGCTGAGCGCAGACCCACACAGGATCAGACCCACACAGGATCAGGCCCACACATGACCTGTAGCACCGATCCATGTAGGATCGCGGAGTGATGTAGTCGTCGTCGAATCCACCAAGGATCACTGTACTGTCGTCGGCACAGTCACAGTAGCAGTATCAGTAGCAGTAGCAGTCGCAGCCAGCTCTATGGTTCCCGCACACAGCAAACTCGTTCGGGAGGGTCCGCTCCACAAGCCGAGAGGCTGATACATCAACTTTCACTAAGTCCAGAGTTGATGTTTCCCAAAGTTCTGTATCGTCAACGGGAACTCAACGCAACAGACGGCGCGTCGATCGAACGCCCGGTCTGAGAGTTATTGGCTTTTTCGTCCCAGAGGCCCGGTTGGTTTTTAAGGAAAAACCAACCCGACTGTACTCTACCTGCGTCCAAACCTCGGGCGGAGTAAGCCAAAAGATCCTTCTCACTAAGAGAAACACAACAAAGATGACGGCACGTCAATCGGACGTCCGTTGCTCAAGATATGAGTGTTTCCGCTCCGAGGGCCCGGTTGGTTTCATGTACGAACCAACCCGACCGAACTCAAAATTCTCCGAAACCTTGAGTGTAATATACCGAATCGACCGTCTCGATCCAAGGATCGCATCACCACTGATGGTTCGTCAATTGGAGGTCCATAGCTCATGTTATGGGCAAAAGACCGAAGTCAATTCGAAACGGGGGGTCCGGGTCCGGGCCGACCCGAACCGGGTCGACTCGACTCGGGTCCGACCCGGCCCGGCCGGCACCGCGGCCCGGAACGGCGGCGCGGTCCGGCGCGGCGGCGCGGACGGGGCGCCGCTCAGGTGCCACACGTGGGGGGCAAGGCCCCCGCCCTCCTCTGCTGGCGGCGCGGCTAAATGTCGCGCCTTGGATCAAACGACCCCCCCACGTGGGGGCCTGCTTTTGAGAAAAATGGGGGGCCGCCTGCCCCCCTTTGTGAAACCGGCCCCCCCTATTAATGGGGGGCCATTTTGGCTGGCCGGGGGAATTAATTTCCCCCGGTTTTGCCTCCCTTCCGGCCAGCCCGACCTGGCCGGATGGTTCTTCCTCAACGGGACAGACGAGGCCGGTCCCCTTTCCGGCTTCCGACACCGGCGGCCCGGCTAGCCGCCGGTCTTCTCGTTCTGCCGCGGCCCTGAACTGGCCGCGACCTTCGTCGTCCGGCGCGGTGTGACGGCACCGTGCCCCTCCGCCGCGGCCCCGCTCCGGCCGCGGTGCCTTCGGTTTCCTTCGATGCGGCGCGACAGCGTCGTGTCCATGAAATTCTTCCACGGCACAGCGCGACGGCGCCGTGCAATAATTGTCGAATGATATCTTCTTGGTGTGACGGCACCAAACCATCACGTTTCATCCGCAAGAAACATTCAAGAATTAAGGGGGGGGGGTTCGGCCGTGTTTGGGCGGTCCGGCTCCCCTCTCGTTAAATGATAACACATAAACATTTATCCTCAAGTTTTCATGTTAGAACCAAGAACGAGAATAAATAAATTAAACAACAACAAACCCCTACCTCGGTTTCAAGAATGTTGATCGTCAACGACAGGCAGAAGACGAGCGTCGCGTTGGTCGGCGTCGCGGAAAAAGATTTCGATGTCGTGAAGCGAGGATTCGAAGTTCTTTGACGGAGATTTTGTCGCGGGAAACCGTCGCGGAAGAGATGGCGCGGAAGAAGTACGTTGTCGGTGTCGCGGGTATGGCGTCGCGGAAGACGGTTCCCGAGAACGTGGCGTTCTTCGTCGATGTCCGAAGTTTCTTTGCATTCTTCGTCAAAGTTTGAAGAAGAAGAAGAAAGCTCCAAATTTTCCCAAGTTGTCTAGATAATTCTAACCAAAATAAAATAAGCTAAAGTCTTATTTTATTTACACAACCAAACCATTTTGAAATTCAAATGTTTGAAATTAAACAACTCAACCCATTTAATAACCCAAGTTGTCAATTCATTAAAAGAGGAGTTATTGGGAGTTTAAGAAAAAGAAGGTGAAGAGTTAGGGTTCGTGTGGGACCCACCAGACTTAATCCTCTCAAGGGAAGTTATGTGGATGTGGGTCCCACCCCTAACTCCCTTTGAGAGGAGTTAACCAACAAGTCAAAAATAAAAAGTGTTTCCACATTTTTATTTAACTTCTTATAATTTCTCCCAAAACTAACTTTCATTCCGCATAAAACGCAACCTTGGAAAAGGTCTCCTTAAGCGAATATCGGCGCTGCGAGTTCATCGGTGTCCTCAGATTTCAATTCCGAGCACCGGATCAATAGTTATAACATCTCGCTCGTTCGTTCACTGAACGTACCCGAGCCAAACTTCAGAAAATTATTCCGGGCACACCGGGCCTCAGAATTAGGTGTCGTCAGAAACCGCGTTCTTGTAAAATTCCAAGTAAAATTTAGAAAAAATTTCCCTTGAATTTTACAGGTCTTTACATTACTCCCACCTCAGGGCTTTACGTCCCCGTAAATATACATCAAAACTAGGGAAACAAATGAGGGTACTGAGCACGCATCTGAGCCTCCCGCTCCCATGTGATCTCCTGGAGGTTCCCGTGCAGCCATCTGATGTGCACTAGAGGAATCGACCGTCCACGTAGGACCCGCTCCTGTCGATCCTCGATCTCCACTGGGACCTCTGTAAAAGTCTCCCCATCATCAACGTCAAGCTCCCCATGGTCAATGATGTGTTTCGGGTCGTGCACGTATCTCCTCAGCTGAGATACGTGGAAGACGTCGTGCACCCGGTGCAACTGAGGTGGTAGAGCCAGGCGATAAGCCACCTCTCCAATCCTGTAGAGGACCTGAAAGGGTCCGATGAAGCGCGGAGATTACTTTCCGCCTCGACCAAATCTCTATATACCACGTTGAGGTGAGACTGTCAAGAAGACGCGGTCGCCATACTCGAACTCTAGTGGCCTCCGCCTCCTGTCTGCGTATGACTTTTTCCGGCTCTGAGCTGTCCTCATCCACTCCGGGATGACCTGGACCTTCTCTATCGTGGCCTGGACCATCTCCGGTCCCACAAGTGCTAACTCCCCAGGGTCTGTCCAGCACAAAGGAGATCTACATGGTCGGTCGTACAACACCTCGTACGGTGTCATCCCGATGGTGGAGTGGTAGCTGTTGTTGTACGCAAACTCCACCAAGGGTAGGTGGTCCTCCCAGCTATGACCAAAGTCGAGGAAACATGCGCGGAGCATGTCCTCGAGAGTTTGAATGGTCCTCTCCGTCTGACCATCCGTCTGAGGGTGAAAGGCTGTGCTCAGACGTAGCTGCGTCCCGAACGCCTCCTGTAACCCCATACAAAGCCAGTAAGTAAAGCGAGCATCTCGATCGGAGACGATAGATGATGGCACACCGTGAAGCCGTATAATCTCCTAAACGTAGAGACGTCCCAAGCTCTCCACTGAGCCCTGCTCTCTGATGGGTAAGAAGTGTGCCGACTTGGTGAGTCGGTCAACAATCACCCAGATGGAGTCGTGACCTCTGGAAGTGCGTGGAAGTCCAGTCACGAAGTCCATAGATATGTCGTCCCACTTCCACTCCGGGACCTCCAAGGGTTGTACCAAGCCTGATGGTACCTGATGCTCTGCCTTCACCTGCTGACAGGTGAGGCATCGAGAAACGAACTCTGCTATAGCCTTATTTATGCCCGGCCACCATTGCCATCTTCTGAGATCCTGGTACATCTTCGCCACTCTGAGATGTACCGCCAAAGGAGAAGTGTGAAACTCTCTCAGCACCTCCTCTTGAAAAGTGACTGGTACCATGGTACGTCCTCTGAAAAGGATGTCGTGCTCTTCTCCAAGGGAGAAACCATCAGGTGCCTATCCCGAGGATATCTGTGCACGCCGTGTCTCACAGTCAGCGTCCTCACGCTGTGCCTCTCTGACTTGCTGCAGTAGTGGAGGGGTGACTATGAGAGACTGAAGGAAGGCTGCTCCATATCTATCCACGAAGGATATCTGAAAAGAGGCTAGCTGCTCCGTCGCCTCCTCAAGTAGTTGAATGCCCGTCCTCCTGCTGGGGGCATCAGCTACTACATTTCCCTTCCCAGGAGTATAGACTATCTCAAAGTCATAGTCCTGGAGGAACTCGAGCCATCGCCGCTGTCTCAGGTTCATGTCCTTCTGCGAGAAGATATACCTGAGACTCTGATTTTCAGAAAACACTGTAAAGTGCTCGCCCATCAGGTAGTGTCACCAAGTCTTCAGAGCGAAGACCACTGCTGCTAACTCCAGGTCATGGGTAACACAGTTCTGCTCATGCGTCCTCAACTGACGTGATCCATAGATGATCAAAACCTGCTCCTGCATCAGAACACAACCGAGTCTGGTCCCTAATGCATCGCATTAAACTACGTATCCAACTCCCTCCTCAGGCAACCTCAAGATAGGTGTGCTGGTCAATCTCTGTCTCAGCTCCAGGAAGCTCTGCTGACATCTGTCTGACCACACGAACAGTTTCCCCTTCTTCGTCAAAGCTGTGAGTTGTTCCGCAACTCTAGAGAAGTCTGGCACAAATCTCCGATAGTATCCAGCTAGTCCCAAGAAACTTCCAACCTCAGTCACGCTCCTGGGTGGCTCCCATGCTAAAACAGCCTCGATCTTCGCAGGATCCACTGCAACTCCCGCCTCAGAGATAAAGTGTCCCAAGAAGTGGACCTCACGTATCCAAGATTGTCACTTCGAGAGCTTACCATAAAGCTGGTGCTCTCGGAGTGTGTCTAGTACAACTCGCAAGTGATAGGCGTGCTCCTCCTCAGTCGTAGAGTAAATCAGTATGTCGTCGATGAAGACCACGACAAACCGATCGAGGTATGGCTGAAAGATCCTGTTCATGAGGGCCATGAACACTGCTGGAGAATTGGTTACGCCGAAAGGCATAAAAAAGAACTCATAGTGGCCATACCGACATCTGAAGGCCGTCTTCTGCACGTCCTCGTCTCTGACTCTGAGCTGATGATAGCCTGACCTGACGTCTATCTTCGAGAACCACCGTGCTCCCTTGATCTGATCAAAGAGGTCATCAATCCTCGGTAGCGGATACTTGTTCCTCACTGTCATCTGGTTCAGGCGACGATAGTCAACACAAAGTCTCAAGCTCCCATCCACCTTCTTGGCGAACAAAATCGGGGAAGCCCAGGGTGAAACACTGGGTCAGATGAACCCCTTGCCTTGCAAGTCCTCCAACTGTACCCGTAGCTCTCGAAGCTCGGCGGGGGCCATCCGATATGCAGGAGAGGATATCGGGGCTATCCCAGGGTACAGATCAATATAAAAGTCTAACTATCTACGAGGAGGTAGCCCTGGAACGTCGTCGGAAAAAACGTCCGCAAACTGATCCACCACTGCAGGAAAACCAGGACTCCGCACGTCAACTGCTCCAAGGATGAGGCTAGCCAACTGATGAGTGATGGGTTGTGCTCTCCTCCATGGAAGTCCATCCTGTGCTGAAAAGGCTCCCTTATCGCCGGTGAAGGTGAACCTGCTCTCGTCGGTGCGTACACATCGCACCTTGTGCCTAAAATAGTCAATCTGTGCATGGACCATAGATAGCCAATCCATGCCCAAGATGACGTCGTAAGGCCTCGACGCTGCTACAAGAAGATCCCAGTCGAAGCTCTCGCCTCCAAGAGTAATATCACACTGACGGAACCAGTGCGTAATCGTCGAGTCTTCTCCCGTAGGAGTCTCTAGCCGTAAGGATCGAGCCAACGGCTCTGTCGGAATCTTCGAGCTCCGAAAAAGGGCAGCGGCTATGAAAGAGTGACTCGCTCCAGTGTCTATAAGTACTGCAGCAAGGGTGGAATAGACACAGATAGTACCTCGAATCATCTCAGGTGCGCCGTGGTCGTAGTCCTCGGCTGCCTGGAGATGTGCATGTCTCTGCCCGCCAGCTCCCTGTGGTCGGGGTGGACCTCCTGGTGGTGGTGGTGGCAGAGCCTCAAAGCATCGCCCACCACCTGCTGCTCGGCCAGCTCCTCTGCCTCGTCTGCCTCCTCCCTACGGACCGCCACGACCGACCCTCTTCCTCTGCCTCGGTGGTCCCTCAACCGTCTGCTGCTCCTCGGCACGGCGGGTCGGGCAGTCACGAGCCATGTGGCCCTACCCGCCGCACAAGTAGCACTGTTTGCCTCTCGAAAGACTGGTTCTGCACTGTGTGCCCCGCACTGCTGAACCAGTGTCCTGAGGTCGTCTTCCTGAAGGTCTGGTCTGCCTGGACCCCTGAGTCATCCATCGTCTGCCTGCTGCAGATGACTCTGCCACGTGCCGCCCTGCGGTGGGTCTCTGCGCTGGTGTAGACTCAGCAAGGAAACTCTCGATCAAAAGGGCCTGCTCCAGTACTCCTGTCTGAGTCGGTATGCTGAGGGATATTGGCGATGCCCTGATCTCGTGTCTCAAACCCTGCTCGAAGGTCCGGGCCTGGAAGAATGGGTCCCGTACCATGTCGGTCGAGTAGCGCGAGAGATCGGTAAACCTCGCTGAGTACTGATCGACCGTCATGCTACCCTGCCGTAGCTGAAGAAGCTCCTGGATACGTACTGCACAAAGGGTGGCTGGGACGAACTCCGAGCGGAAGAGGTTCTCAAAGTCCGTCCAAAGTAGAGATGCCCCATCGTGCACCTGGAGCATCAAGCTCCACCATCGGCCCGCTGCTGCGTGCAGTAGGCTCGCAGCGAGGATCACCATGAGGTCTGCAGGTGTCCTCACTAGCCTAAAAACTCGTACCACTGCCTCCAGCCAGTCCTCTGCTGCCTGGGGGTCCGTCTCCCCACGGAACCTAGGCGGTCGCTGGCGCTGGAACTCGTGCAGAGCTCCAAGGCGTCGTGCATCGTCAGCGGATGGTGCTGGAAGCATCGGTGGCTCTGCGGGTAGAGCTATCGCCGGTGCCATTGCTGACAAAGGGCCATGCACCGAGGCCTCATCACTCGGTGGGCTGTCGTCACGCTCGACACTCGGAACCCTAGCTGTCTATCGTCGTGGGGCCATCTTGAAAAGGAAGCAGGTGCGCCACGGTCAGAACAGTATACCTGGTGAGCTGATATAAATTAATCACAAATAAAACATTGAAACACACACACAATCAATGTTTTCGTACATTAAGTCGGAAATCAGAAGTTAGGGTCTTGGTGTACGGATACGTCGGCTGCCGCACCAATACTGGACTCCCTGTACTAATAACCACACTCAATACACTAAACATTATTGCTTCACATAGAAAAGATCAGAGTTCGCAGTAGAACAGAACTCGTCTGCTACCAATTTGTCACGACCCGCCCTCGGGGTCCGTACCGTGACTACCCCAAGCCCGCCTTCCATAGGCCAGGGGCTGGCGACTAGCACCAAGGCGTAAATCCCGGTAAAAAGGGAAGGCATTGCCTTTGTAAAGTAAACAAACACCACAGAGTAAGCAAGCAGAAAAGTAAACACTAAGTAAGAACAGAGTACAACTGAAGTGCGGAAAAGTAAATGGGCCAGTATACAAACCCAAACTGAAAGTAAAGTACAACTCGAAAGGGAAAACAACAACTGTAAAGTAAAAGCCTCTACACCGAGCAGTCGACTGGAAATCCCACCTGAAGGGTGGGTACAGATAGCTCCACTGCTCCTCGGGTCCCGCCATCCGCTCCGAACACGTCCTGTCTAGTGGTCCACCTCCAGGTACCGTCCTGCTCTGCAAGCCTCAGCCAAGATCAACGCTGTCCGTCGTCTACAACCAACACAATGTAGTGCGGGCATAGCCCGTGCAGGGGTGAGTATAAGCTACTCAGTAGGGACCCCAAGACCCCTGAAGGTCTCCCAAAATACACAAAGGATAAACCACAAAGGAAGATACAAACACGAAGTAACAACCGACACTGCTTAGGTATATGCCCATACATATACCTAAGTCATCAATTCCAATACGCTCCAACATCTGATCCCAAGTACAACTTAGTCCACACAGGAAAGTATACGTATTCCACACAGGAAAGTAGAACGAAATCCACACAGGATAGCACAACACAATCCACACAGGAAAGCAACAGGATTCAGCTCACACAGGTATACTTCTTCGAAAGACGATAAAGATGATCTCTGATCCATCTAAGTCATCGGACCCACGAAGGATTGATAGGTAACTAACCCCCGCAATGAACCACACAGGATCGGGCCCACACAGGACCTGTAGACGCTGGTTCACACAGGACCGCTGAGCGCAGACCCACACAGGATCGGACCCACACAGGATCGGGCCCACAAAGGACTTGTAGCACTGATCCACGTAGGATCGCTGAGTGATGTAGTCGTCGTCGAATCCACCAAGGATCTCTTTACTGTCATCGTCGCAGTCACAGTAGTAGTAGTAGTAACAGTCGCAGCCAGCTCTAGGGTTCCCGCAGACAGCAAGCTCGTTCGGGAGGGTCCGCTACACGAGCCGACAGCCTGATACATCAACTGTCACTAAGTCCAGAGTTGATGTATCCAAAAGTTCCGTATCGTCAACAGGAACTCAACACAACAGACGGCGCGTCGATCGGACGCCCGGTCTGAGAGTTATTGGCTTTTTTGTCCCAGGGGCCCTGTTGGTTTTTAAGGCAAAACCAACACGACCATACTCCACCTGCGTCCAAACCTCGGGCGGAGTAATCCAAAAGATCCGTCTCACTAAGAGAAACACAACAAAGATGACGGCACGTCAATCGGAAATCCGTTGCTCAAGATATGAGCGTTTCTGCTCCGAGGGCCCGGTTGGTTTTGTGTACGAACCAACTCGGCCGAACTCAAAGTTCTCCGAAACCTTGAGTGTAATATACCAAATCGACCGTCTCGATCCAAGGATCGCATCTCCGCTGACGGTTCGTCAATCGGAGGTCCGTAGCTCATGTTATGGGCAAAAGACCGAAGTCAATTCGAAACGGGGGGTCCGGGTCCGGGCTGACCCGGCCGACCCCCCCCCCCCCCTGGGTCGGCCCGAACCGGGTTGACCCGACTCGGGTCCGACCGGGCCCGGCCGGCGGCGTGGCCTGGCACGGAGGCGCGGCCGGGGCGCCGCTCGGGTACCACGCGCGGGGGGCAAGGCCCCCACCCTCCTCTGATGGCGGCGCGGCTGAATGCCATGCCTTGGATCAAACGGCCCCCCCACGTGGGGGCCTGCTTTTGAGAAAAACGGGGGGGCCGCCTGCCCCCCTTTGTGAAACCGGCCGCCCCTCTTAATGGGGGCCATTTTGGCTGGCTGGGGGAATTAATTTCCCACGGTTTTTCCTCCCTTCTGGCCGGCCCGACCTGGCCGGCTAGTTCTTCCTCAATGGGACCGGCGAGGCCGGTCCCCTTTCCGGCTTCCGACACCGGCGGCCCGGCTAGCCGCCAGTCTTCTCGTTCCGCCGCGGCCCAGAACCGGCCGCGGCCTTCGTCGTCCGACGCGGTGCGACAGCACCGTGCCTCTCCGCCGCGGCCCCGCTCCGGTCACAGCGCCTTCGGTTTCCTTCGACGCGGCGCGAGGGCGTCGCGTCCATGAAATTCTTCCACGGCGCAGCGCGACAGCGCCGCGCAATAATTGTCGAATGATATCTTCTTGGTGCGACGACACCAAACCATCACGTTTCATCCGCAAGAAACATTCAAGAATTAATGAGGGGGGTTCGGCCGTGTTTGTGCGGTCCGGCTCCCCTCTCATTAGATGATAACACATAAACATTTATCCTCAAGATTGTCATGTTAGAACCAAGAATGAGAATAAATAAATTAAACAACAAAAAAACCCCTACCTCGGTTTCAAGAACGATGATCGTCAACGACCCGCGGAAGACGAGCGTCGCGTTGGTCGGCATCGCGGAAAAAGGAGTCGATGTCGTGAAGCGAGGATTCGAAGTTCTTTGACGGCGATTTCGTCGTGGGAAACCATCGCGGAAGAGATGACGCGGAAGAATTACGTCGTCGGTGTCGCGGGTATGGCGTCACGGAAGACGGTTCCCGAGAACGTGGCGTTCTTCGTCGATGTCCGAAGGTTATTCGCGTTCTTCGTCAAAGTTTGAAGAAGAAGAAGAAAGGTCCAAATTCTCCCAAGGTGGATAGATATTTCTAACCAAAATAAAATAAGCTAAAGTCTTATTAGATTTACACAACCAAACCATTTTGAAATTCAAAGGTATGAAATTAAACAACTCAACCCATTTAATAACCCAAGTTGTCAATTCATTAAAAGAGGAGTTATTGGGAGTTTAAGAAAAATAAGGTGAAGATTTAGGGTTCGTGTAGGCCCCACCACACTTAATCCTCTCAATGGAAGTTAAGTGGATGTGGGTCCCACCCCTAACTCCCATTGAGAGGAGTTAACCAACAAGTTAAAAATAAAAAGTGTTTCCACATTTTTATTTAACTTCTTGTAATTTCTCCCAAAACTAACTTTCATTCCGCATAAAACGCAACCTTGGAGAAGGTCTCCTTAAGCGAATATCGGCACTGCGAGTTCATCAGTGTCCTCGGATTTCAATTCCGAGCACCGGATCAAAAGTTAGAAATTCCCGCTCGTTCGTTCACTGAACGTACCAGAGCCAAACTTCGGAAAATTATTCCGGGCACACCGGGCCTCGGAATCAGGTGCCGTCAGAAACCGCGTTCTTGTAAAATTCCAAAAAAAATTAAGAAAAAATTTCCCTTGAATTTTACGGGTCTTTACAAATATACCTTAAACAAAACACCCTCCTTGTTACCCAAATATATCACATTTTCCATGTGTTAAATTATTTTCAATGGGATTATCACATTTCACTAACTATTTCTAACCACCCACTTTCCATAAAAATAATTCTTTGAAAACCAATTTGATAGATTATTTCCTAATGATTTGAAAACCCAGTTTTCATTACCAAAAAAAATGTAAACACATGTTTTATCAAAACCCATTTATTAATTCACATCAAGGAAAAAAAGGATCGATCAAATTTTCATTTATAAAACTAAAAACATTCATAGCTCATCGATCATAGTTTATAGATTCTACCACCCACCTCAAACGTCCATCACACACTAATAAACATGGGATAAACACACAAAAAAGAACACGGAAATCACAATAAACAAATATGAGGTCATATAATTCAATTCCAATAACATATAATTTATTTTCCAAAAGAAAGTGGTCAAAAGAGAATAAAACTAAATACATACCTCAAACGTCACATGTTATCCAACACAATAAAAAAAGATCAATCCGTCACTAAAAAAATATATAAGTGGTTGAGAGAGATCATAACATGATAAATATATTCCAATAACACAATATTTATCCACTTCTAATTCCAATAAATAAATAAGAACATGATGTTATTTGATAAATCTTTCCAAAGAGGTCATAATCGATCAACTGGATATCAACATGCCAAACAACTTAGATGGAGGGAGCCCAATCCAACCCCTGAGATCCCATGGGTTTGAAAAAGAAAATTTTTATTTGAAATAAGAGATTTGAATAGTATAATAGTTATTTAAGGGGATTAAATGACTAATACACCCTTGATTGGTTCAGTCCATCCTAAGGCCATCAACTGGACACTAGCTACCACAAGATAGATGGTGGTTCCATGTAGAGTGACTACAACTATGGAAGTCCCACTGGATAGTCGGTGATCTTTTATTGGATGGCTATTGGAGTTCATATAGAAACTCTAGTCTTACTGTTTTCCACTAGTTGGTTTGTGGAATTCTATAGAAATTTATCAGGCCAAATTTCTTTCTCCCTCCTCTAAACAACCAATGCCCATTCCTTTCACAACTAAATAATTAATACAATATGGTAAAGAGTAGAAAATGATATTTTTAATGGATCATACATGAGGATAACCTATTTTTTTACATTATTCCTAAGATTACTTTGGAAATATATTGCACCTTCCATGGACTGTATGTATCTTTTATATTGCTCATGTGTAAAGTAAGGACGATAAATATCAAAAGAGGAAAAGTGAAATGAATAGTTTAATAGTAAAAATTATCTAATATTTCTTGACATTGAAAACTTTTATGAGTTTATATTGAATATAGAAATGGGAATACTAGTATTAAGTGGATATAAAACTATCCTTATTTAAGTAAATTTTTATCTTGTATCATAGTAATTCTAAGATAACTTGTAGATTGAGAATATTATATCCATTAATGGTTGTTTCTATATACAACAAGTAAATTATGACTTCTAATGAAAAAATGCAGTATAGAAATAACCTATTTAAATCTTGGTTCATAGCATTATTTACGATTGGTTATAATATTAAAACATTTACTACAATGTTAAATAAGATGTCAGGCTTTGATAAAGGAATATAGAGGTGGATTTACAAGTATATTATCACTTGAGGGATTTTCTTATAGGTATAAGATAATGTTAAGAAGACCATTCAAATGGAATTATATAAGTACCAATAGGTACCACTTAAAATATTGGATACCTAAAACATGAATCCTTTACTAAGAAGAATCATGTTTACCTTGTGAATTCAAAAGGAGGGTCAGTATTTGGATCTATTTCATATGGGAGTCTTTTGGATTTTGTTCCCTATTATGATGAGACCTAAAATGATATTAATGTATTCATGAAACCTATGTTCTATGCTATATTACATCATCTTAAGGAACATAGATGATACATGAAATCAAAATATGGAGGCCAATATGACATTGAAACACCATATCATTGTGTTCCCATTGGTAATATCTAATAAGGGAGGTTATTGGAATAGATTATCTAATAGGACTTAAACATGATTCATGTGACATTGGATATTCCAATAATTGGATGTGTTTAATGATATTTGTAATCTATTATTATTATTATTATTGTATATCATGACTCATGTACTTATATCTATTTCATATATTGTTATCTTGATTATTCAAAGTGAATTTAGATATAATAGGTGTGTCCATAGTGGCATTTCATTAATGACTAATGCAAGAGAGGATTTGTTCCTTCCATTGGAAGTGAAAACCTCAATCCCTATGATGGATTTCAAATAACCTAATATGTCCATGACCATGGAGGTACACATCAGTAGGTTCTTTTCTAGGAATTTAATGTAAGAAAATCAAGCATAAAGGTTGATGATAGAAGCTATAAAACCTTATTAAAATGAGATTTCATGAAAAGGTAATTATATTACATGAGAAGAGATCATAGTAGGATTAATATAATTATGAAATAAAATCTATTCTTTATGGGTACTTTGGCATGTTTCTAAATTCTAACAGTATATTTTTTAATTATCATAACTCCATTGAGAAAGGGGTGTCAAGGGTCACACACATAGTGTATCCCAAAACATTGGTTAAATTATCTATAATTATAATAATAATGCTAGAATATTATTCAATATTTGGATAAATAATATTTTTTATGTACTATTGATTGAACAGAATTATTTTTTTATTATTTTTTAACATAATTTTATTTATTTATTTAAATATATTATCATTATAAAATGTCTCAAAAATAATTAGGAGAGAGGTCAGACTGACTAATTGTTTTATAAGAATGGAATATTATTTGAAAAAATATAAATTTATTTCGGAATATAATTTTTATTTAGGAATTAGTTTATACGCATCCCGAATAATTATTAATAATATTATTTTTATTATTTAAACAAGGAGTACACTAGAGATTAAGATAATATTACATGGGATTTTTTAAAATAATATTCTAATTCTACATCCATAAATACCTTACTATTTAATTATACAAAACATAATTAAAATATGAAAAGTTTATTTTTTTAACAACATTTGTATCATCCCCAAGATATTTTAAATAATTATCCAAGTTCTCTAAGCATTGGAAATCATCCTCTTCCATCTCATGTTTTGAGAGATCCAAGACTATTAAATAGGCCTTTTTTGATTCTACGATGTGATCAAAAATAAATTATTCAAGTGATAAAGACATCAATACTAGCATTCATCCAACACTTATACAACATTCATAGTTTCTTCATATATGTTTGGATCACCATAAAAGATAATATACCCGAGATTACACTATTTTAATAATGGATTCACCATAAGTATCTAAAACATCTGTAAATGATGAAAGAATTAGAAAACTAGGTAATTATTGTACTATCTAAATTAATTATAAATTACATTTGAGATATTATCTTGTGGATTTTGAGAATAGATTTATATCAATTTAGAAGCATAAATAAAATAATTTTATAAAAACAATTTCTTCACCATCCCCTGAAATACTTCCTGTGTTCCCTATAACATTGACTTATTTAATAATAAATATATAAGGGAAGTGTTTTTAAAAATTAAATGGTTTATAGGTAAATTTCCATAAAATATTTGAATAAATGAAAGAATAAGAAATAATTTTATGAATATGTAGTTATTTTTTTATTTTTAGAATAATATGTGGATCTAAAATTTTATATTGTTTTCTCTCATATCTTAATATGTTTGAGAAGGGAAACATTCTATTTAATTGTTTCAAGTTTGAATTCATTGGATATTTCATTGAAAATGATCAAATGAAAAAATAATAATAATCTTGTGAGAATGAGGATGATATGTCAGGGATATCCTCCAATATGAAAGAAAATAATATGAAAATCATAGTTTTATTCAAAAAAAAACAATAGTAATTTCTCAAAATTTAAAAGGATAAATTTATTATCAAATTTTTAAGATACTAAGAGAATTGATTTATATAAATTACTTAAGACTTCAATTGATTACTTTGATGAAAAAAATACTCCATTATAAAGTGAATGAAGTGTATCTTAATAGTCATGTAAGTAGTGATACGAGGGGAAATAAAACATGGTGTTTATATTTAAGAGATAAGTAAAGGTGTTTCCTTAAAAATCTAAAATTTAAAAAAAGATATAGAAAATTTATAAAAGAAATTAAATGACCATGAAATAAAGAATTTATTAATGTTAATATGTTATCAAGGTTGTTTAAATATATTAATGACTTAAATATATTACTTGATGAGGAGAAACATTTGATGATTGAGATTGAAAATAGATTTCTAATGAAGGATAAGGATATTGAGATTATATAAATGAAATTTAATAATCTTGAAAAGGAATAAAATATGTACAAATTAAACATTATAATTCAATTCATGAAGTTAAGGAATGATCAATGAAAAAGGTTTTGAAAGGTATTGAAGATTCATATAATTTTGAGACTTAAATAGAAAAAAAATTTCGTACTAAAATTGTTTGAAAAAAATTATAATAATGGGTGGAAATGTTCAGTTGGGTAAATATGTAATGAAACTCAGGTATTTAGAAAAAAACAACGTGATTATAATAAATCTTGAAACATTAAACATGGAAATGAAAGAAAAAATACTAAAAATAGTGATTATAATAGTTTTATATAGATTCATCGATTGAATAAAAATGTCTATAGAGTCTAATATAAATTTGGTTCATAAAAAGTATCCAATATTTATTAAAAAAATAAGGAATAAAAGTAGTTGTCAACATCTAAGAAACATGAGTTCTTAAAACATAAATATGGTTTTATAGATATTGTTGGAAATATAGAGGATCTATAATTATGTTAACAATTTTACATATAATAATGAAATTTAGATGAACTAATAAGTTTTTTGATATGTAGTTTTATGGGGATTCACCCACTCTTATATGAATATTTTAAAAATTAAATAAAAAATTACAGAATGAAGGTTGGGAAGAAATTTCAACAGTTAAAAGAATTTTCCAAAGGATGTGTCCAATAATACCAACCCAAAATATATTGTAACACCATTATTATTGCCCAATTGCGTTCGAATTTTAGTACTCAAAAGTATTATATGGTAAGAACAATGGAAAAAAAACAAATTTGTTGAATTCTCACATGAATTATTTAAAGGGCAATGTACATGGATCCTGAATAATGGCTTTCATTCATATACGATATGTGAGTTGATACATATGACATATATAGAAGAATAAAAGTAATGTCCCATGACCTTTTCAAATGATTGGTCAACTAAAAAATGATTTGTTCACTTAGTTATTGGAAAGGATAAGTCAAATTCGAAAAACACTTTATATATTGATGGGGTGAATTATACTATTCTCCATGAGTCTATGATATGTTGTGAATGTAATTAAGTGTAATTATAGAAATTTGTTTCTTAGTAAAGAGACTGAATGAAATTTATTATTTGACTATATTGAAAACAACATGGGGTAACATGATTCATGTTTGTGATGCTAAACATTTAAACAAATTAACCATATAATAAGAAAATGAATTATGTAAGTGAATACATTTTTATATCATCCAAAAGAACATAATAAATCATTCCTAGGAAGTGAATTTGTGTGATTTTTAGAGTATTAATAAAATAGAAATTTTATGTTATCCATATTTCAAAAGGAAATGATCCTTAATTCTATACAAAAACAAAGATTCAAACACTCATCCATTCGATCTTATCTATTCAAAAAAAATTCGGATTGCGAGGAATTAATTAGTAAATAGACATAAGTAATTTATTTCCCATATTGATAAATTTACTCATACCAAATAAATTATGTTAATAAATCATAATTTATAGTTTTTAAAATTTTAAATATTTTTATTAGGAGTGATAAAAATTAGTATGGTCTCTCATTGAAAAATATTTGGATAGGAAATGGTGCAAAATATAATAATGGAAGATTTTATGAAAATATTTAAAAGAATTTTATTCAATGTGAACTCAATGTACTATACACACCCCATAAAAATATACTTTCTATATAAAATAATATAATTTTAGTAGATATAGAACATTCCATTTAATAGAGCTTGATACTTCTTGATATTTCTATAAGAAAGAAACTAGTAAAGTGGTTCATATTGAAAACAATTTTTTGTAAATACAAAAATTTGATATGTCACTATATAATATTTATTATAATAATTCCCCATTTTTGAAATATTTAATGGTTTTTATGCCCTTATGTAATATAATTAATAGGTTAAAAATTTGGGATGTTTGATTAAAGAGGATTCGATGGTATCCTCTGACGTTATTCAAAAAATTGAAGAGGAAACCACTATTATTAACAATAAACAAGTGTTTTTTATATTATTTATTTAAAATAGATAAATAATCATATAATAGAATATTTCCTCATATCTAATGTTTTATAAGTGATCAACATGATAATGTTTTAATTTAAAAGCATGATGATGTTTCAAAAAATAATAGAATCCTATATAATGTGAAAGTGGAAGATGATTATTTATCTAATTCAAGTGATTGTAAATGAAACAATTCAAATAGTCTAGAATTTAGAAATAATTAGGATATAAAAAATAGCATAGTATAATAATTAAATAAGGAACAAACTACAATAATTTTTAGGAAAATAATAAATACTTCAATATTCTGTCAAGATGAATGAAGAGATTTGAAAGATAAAATAGAGAATCAATGGTGTTTCTTGATATGAATGTATAATTATATAATATTGATAATAATATAACATGTTATTTGGTACCTAATACTATAAATAAAAATATTATAAAAAAGTGGGTTTTTTGAAACATGACGAATGAAAAGGGGGAAGTTAAAAGAAACCAAAACAATTGTGTGTATGTTGATGGAATTAATTTTGAAGATACCTTCACACAAGTTGCAATATTTGATTCCATTAAGATATTTAATTCCATATTAGCATAAATGAAACATAATATTTTCCAAATGGATGTTTATTCTACATTCTGCAATGAAGAGTTACAATAGGATGTGTAAAGTGTGAATCCCAGTGGTTTCTTTCTTGGTGAAGATTAATTTTTTGGTTTCAAGTTAAATAATTCTCTATATAGATTAAAACTATCCCCAATAGAATGTTATTCAATGATAGATTATTTATTAATGTATTTTATGTTTGATAAAGTAAGAGTGGACAACAAAGTCTTCATTAAAGCGGATAAATAGTTATAAATTGTTTTTGTTATCTATGTAGATGTTATCATTTTTTATAGAAATGAATAATGTTATTATTAATAATTTTCATTGTGAATGAATAATTTATTTGATATTTCCTTGATTAGAGAAATGAGACACATTCTTGGATTATAAATTTTTCGTGTATAATATTATATTTTTATTTATTAAGATAAATATAAACAAGAAATTATAAATAACGTAGGTATAGAGGATTAAAAGTTTATTTTTACTATAATTTTAGTGGGAAATAAAATTTCATAGGATGGAAAGGAAAAAGAGTCTAAATCAAGAATAATCATGAAACCTATTGGTATTTTTTTATAATTTAATTCTTTAACACCAAGCATTCTATATGTTGTTATATTATAATCTAGGAATAAAAGTGAACCAATGAAATATCATATCATATTGGGAAATATGATTATTGGGTATGTTAAAGTTGTAATGGAATAAAAACTAAAATATGGAAGTTGTGGAAATCTTGACCAACATAGATATACAGATGTGTATTGGGTTGGAAATATAGATGATCAAAGATCCACATTTGGTGGAATTTCCCTTTTCTATAAAAGTGTTATAAAACAAATAAAAAAAGCTCGGTGACCTTGAGTATTTTTAAAGTGGAATATGTGTCCACCACTCAAGTTATAACATAATTAATGTGAATGAGGTATCAATTGAAATATTTCATGGCCTAAGAAAAGATTAAATTTCTCGTGACTTTTGGTAATCAAAATTATATCAACTTATTGAGAATTGTACAATATCATTATTAGTAAAAGTACATTGATATAAAATATTTAGTTATCGATGATCATATGGAAAAAATGTGTAGAATCTATAATTTCATCCCAAAAATAAAAAAAGATAATTTTTTTCATTAAAATACTTCATAGAGATATATTTTAAAGATTTACTTTAATCATGAGTGTTTAACATAATTTCAATTAAGGATAATGTATAGTCCATTCCTTATCCTCTCCCACTTTTTATTTGTATATCATTGTCAATGTGGGAGAAGGAATACATAAATCTACTTATATTTAATTTTATTATTCATTTTCAAATAAAATTTTATAAGGGGTGAAAATTGGTTTATGAAGAATCATAAGATATGTATTTAACATAATAGGAGAGATATCTCTTATTTAGGGTGATAATTTATTGATACAGACTTGTTAAATTGTCAAATATATGTCTATATCATGTGAGAGTGCGAGTTTCTAAATTTTTGAACTATTCAAAAATGTTAGGTGAGTATTTTTTTGGGACTATTTATATATAGGTTTAAATAAAATTTATGGGTTTTGGAAAAAGAATTTTTTCAAGAACCTGAGGATGATCTAAAGTTATGTCAAGGAAAGATAAAAATTAATTCTTCATTTTGTGTAAATAAGATCAATATTTATTAATAAGTGGATGTATATCACTATTTTATAGACTTTATGATATAATTATTCAATTTTATTTTTTCAAACATTGACTTTTATCACAAAAGATTATAATTATTTAATGGTGATTCATTATTAAGTATAAAGAGTTCAAAATTTAATTATTTTCAAATGTTTAAAACCAAATCCAAATGGGGGTAATTTTTAAACCAAATAGTTTCTTTTTGGACATTTGGAGACCTTATTGAATTTGTTATGACCTATAGATAGATCATTTAGGTATAAATTTAAAGAAGAAGAACCTAATGTGATGGTATTTTTCTTGGTAAGGAGAGAAATTCAAACAAAATACTGATATGGTTATTGTATGGTATTTTGTTTTCAATAATTAAATAAATTTCAAATTCATATAAAATTAATATTTTTATTTGAGGTGAAATTATTTTTGATGTTTAAAGGTTTTTGGTATAGGTATGGAAACGTTTGAGGGTTTTGGGATGTGTGAAATATTTCCAAGTACCTAATTAAAAAATAGTAATTTAGTAAAAAAAGGATTATTCAAAATAGGAATACTAGAATTTTGGAAACTACAAAAGTACATAAGATTCTTCTCCACTCAATATATAACATTCATTGGGATATATTAGAAAATTATATCCATGTCCTCAAGAACTATTGTGTACATAAGACTCATTGTACTATATATGTAATAGTTACTCATTATTGAGATTGAACAATAGTAACTTTCTCTATATCTCTTAGGTATATACAAGTACTCACAAAAAAAGTTTATAATATCAAAAAATTAAAGAAACCTCCTTCTATAAGTTGGAGCAAAATTTTCCAATACATATGAGTTATCTAAGAGATTAATTTAATTCATAAGAGTCATTTTTCTACATGTGTAAGGCATGTTATAGTTTTAGTATGAGTTACTATAACATCCCATGTAAATAAAGAATGATACATTTTCATATTTATTAATATTTTGGAATTAAATATTAATTTTACTTTAAAGAGGATGCTATGTTCGATGGAGTACCTGATACACAACAACGGGTTCCTTTGAAATCTTACATTGCACACAACGTTGAGTCATACTGAAAAATAATAATATAACATTATTTAAAATGGTAGTTAATGCCTAGCCATTGTAACGGTGGGAATGAACATAACTAACTAAAAAATTATTATACATTTTTGTTAAATGTTTTTACATTTATCCAATAAATTTTAGAGGCTTAAAATAAGAAAAAACATTATTTTAAGAATAAATACAATAATATTCATTAAAAGGACGATTTACCGCCTTTTTATGGTCAAAAATTTTTAAATCTAGTTTTTATAACTTTTATATGTTCTATTGGAAAAAATAAAATTCTTTTTTATAATTGGAATATCAAATTTTACATGGGAAAATTTTTGGTTTTTTTCTGATAAAATTCATTTATTTTATGAATAGTGAAAAATACTATATTTTAATTCAAAACAACCTTTTAATATAATTTATTTATATGGTAAAATTATCTTTTTAATTTTTATTAAAGTGTTATTAGATTATATTTTTACCATTTAATCCAATGTTGGTCATTGGAAGAAATTTGACTTTAAAATTGGACCTAAGTAAGTGTCAATCTTTTTATAGTTATTATTTATTAAAAACATGCTTATTATTTTGACAACAAGAATTAATTTTAAATTAATTAATGAAAATTATATGATTAGAATTTTGTAGAATATACATCATTTTTAAATTATGAATATAAAATGTAGTATAGGATGAATTTTGGGTTTTTTTCTAAAAACCTTCAATTTTTTAGGAATATCGAAAGCACTGAGTAGTAGTTAAAAACCTACTGTTTCATTTAAATGAAATTTTACCGACTATGTGAATTTAATTTCAAAAATACAACATAAATGGTTTTTATTATTAAGTAAAATGTGGTCCAATAATATGAAATTTGTTTTGGTGAATATAAACTTTTGACTGTTATTAACAGCAGTTAATGGTAAATAGGGTAATTCAATTTAAAAATAATATTATAATAATATAAAATTACCCTAACATTTGTGCTAATCCTATTGGTTCATACATGTCTGACCATTGTAATATTTGGTTCCATTTTGGGACCCCAGGGAGACACTTAAGAGTGATAATGTCACCTTATATTAATTAATTTAAAGTAATGACAAAAATGACTTAAACATATATATTTTAGTAAATCGGTTTTTATATGGGTTTATATAAGATATATATTAAACAATAAATATTCATTTTAAATCTCAAAATATTTCCCACATCATGGTATTTTTATAATTTTTAGACATCAAATAAATATAATTATTTAGGAAACAATTATGATGTAGTGTTTACCTCATTAATGAATGATTTAAATAAATAAGATTAAAAGAATATCCAAAACCAGTTAAATTCTTATTGGATAATTATATTTAGAACAATAGTAATCTTATGTTATAAAGTAATGAGTTTTGGACCTTTATAAACCAAAAATCATTATATAGTAAAATAATAGTTCTAAACATTCCAAAAGAGCCCATCCTCCCCCTTATTAAAAGTCATCACATATAACCCATTACTCACACCTATAAATCACCTTGAATCTTCCAACATCATCAAAATTAATCTCCTTACATCTCTTTATTCTTCCTAAAGGCCTTCCATTATGCATAAGGCAATTCAAGTAAACATTTTCGTTCAAACCAAAGGGAGATACCCGATTTAAAGGTAACATCTTTTCTTAAGTTCTTTTATTTTATTTTACATCTCCAACCCCCTAAAATATTTTTCCTACTTTCTATTATAACAATACCAGAATAATAAATAAACTATATTGTTTTTATGAGATGGATTCAATCTACACTAACACACACCTCCATCTAATGGGTAAAAAACATATTGTTTCTGCGGATGGAGAACTACTGCCTCACAAAACAAGGATTGTTCAATATTCTCCTACCACCTCTTATGGTGGCTATTAAGATGGAAATGTAATTATATGTAATATATATTATATTTATATTGTTTCTATACTTATTTATTTTTCATTTATATAATAAATATATGATTTCTATAGTGGTTAATACGGTAATTTCATTTGAGGAAGTGCGGACTACCGCCCCCTCAAAGTGATATGACTCATTCATGCCATACGTGGATCATATAAAGGATGGATATATAGAACTTATATGTCATATATTATAATATAATTAATATATACCTATGTATCATTAAGTTTTAACTCAATTAAATATGAAATAGAAATGAAATTAGTGTTCATGCGTACGTACGGCTTACTGTCTCCATGAACGGTGCATTTCATTTCATACCTCTAAATTTGATGTACTATTATAAATACATATATATACTGGATATATATGGTATATATTAAATCTAAATCATGAATATAATTCTATAGATAATGGACTTTTGACCACTTGAACAACTTGTAATTATAAGAAGATCATTTTTGACTCAACTACCAAATATCGACAAAACGCCACTTATTAACTTAAATGATTACATAATGTATAAAACATGGAAAGAAGTGGTATAAAAATAATAATAAACATAAAAATGGTTCTTATGAAATTATAAATTAACTTTATTTTATTATTAAAGAGATTAAATAACGACAGTGTCTAGTCAGACACAAGGTAAGGGACTTCGCCTCAATCTCCTTTCATTGAGGCATATACTATTTTATACACGACTTTATTTTATACTGTGTATAAAAACCATTGAATTTTTATTTCATTCAAAGGGAATATTTTTCTATGAGTTGTTTTACTAAATGAAAAAAAATGTTTCTTTTTAATGTAAGTAGTGACCACAAACTTTCTGCTGCCATGAGTATTATTTGATATTTGGCTTCCTTAGGAAACCGTAATGTTTTTAAAAGGATAATAAATACCATATACTCTTTTATATATTTTGGTATTGAAAATGGTTTTGATAATGGATTGGTCATGTTAATATATTAAAATTAGGAATTGTGACTGAAATATGGAAATTTTATCTTTCCTTTACATTTGATTTATGTGTTATGAATATGATATGGTCCTTGGGAATTATTTATGTATACTAGTGGTTCTGTGGTAAACCAAGGGTGGGTGACACCAAGATAGATCTCCAATGCATTGGGTAACGTGATAGAGGTAAACATGAATTTTCTCGAGATTGCTTTAGGGAATTTACTATGAGGTTTATTCCAAATGTAACTCCCTACATAGCTATGAAAGCTACAACATATGTTCATTATGGGTGCCATAAGTTAATTTTTTGATTTTTGATTACAATGAGTTATTCATAAATCTTATTATTACATGAGGTATGTTAAAGATCTTATGTTATGTACATATTTATGAATAATTTTTTCTTTGTATTATAACCCTTAATGAGTTTTTTATGCTCATCCTGTGTTTTGAAATGTTTTTTCACATGACTTAATGATGAATTGGGTCAAGGATGGGATCACAGAAAAGTAATTCTTTCTGAAACATAGAACTAGACATGACCATTTTTGAAGATTTTTTATTTTATTAAAAAAACTCAAACAAAGTAGAAGTGTCTATATAGTAATTTTTGACATGTAATGTAATATTTGTGGCCTAATTCCCTAAAACTATAAACCAGAAAAGATCCCCAATATCAATTATTCATTTAATGAATGATTATGAAATTTTTTTATGGTAGAGTCCTTATAGTTGGTATCAGAGGTCAGTTTAGACAACATTAGGATTTAGAATATTTCTAAATTAATGTTAATAAATTAATTTATGGTAAGATTGAAATGATATAGAATTTAAATATTACCATGTTTCTTTGTCTAAGATATTTCTATGTACAAAATGGTTTTTTACAGAGGAAATAGGGTGGCTATGATGGGACGACATCAGGAGGAATACAACCTTCTGATTCAGAAATCCTAGATGGTCGGAATTGAAACTGAAATTTTTTTTGTAGTGGTCGATCAATTGACTCAGGCTATAAATATTGGTGGGATCCATGCACAAGACCATCCAGATCATCCATAGAAAAACATGTCAGTGGTGGATCTTTTCATGTGGAAACATCCCCCATCATTCAGAAGATCATCTGAACTTGTGCTAGAAAATGGGGGGATTAAAGCACTAGAGATAATTTTTGATGTCATGGGGTGTTCAAAACATCAAAATATTTTTCTTTCTCATTACCATTTTGAAGGTGAAGCTGATTAGTGGTGGTCGATAGTGAAAAATATCAGAGATAATGAGGAGATCAATTCTCTTGATTGGGAGGAATTCAAAGGAATGTTTCTTGAGAAATAAATTTCTTAAGGTGGTTCATATTAGGATGGAAAAACAATTCATGGAATTGAAGTAGGAGTATGATTTAGTTGCTGCTTATGAAGCAAAATTCACTCGATTGGAAAGGTATGATCCAAATTTCATACGATATCTTGATAGTAAAATCAACCGTTTTTACTTAGGATTAAAGCCAAATATCAAAGGGCTTTAGCTTCTCGTGAGTTCAAAAGGTATGGAAAACTGGTTTGATGTACAGAGAAGATGGAAATATATTTTTCCAATGATCATGTGTTGTTTGAAAAACAATAGAATAAGAGTTCAAGGTGGCAGCTGAAATGGAAGAACTCTTCAAAAAAATAGATGGTAGGAAATTTAAGTTTAGATTTTGTGAAAATTGTGGTAAAAGGAATGATGGGTAATGTATTTTGATTTATAGTAAGTGCTACCGATGTGATAAAATGGGACATAAGGCTCATAATTGCACTGAAAAAGATCAGGTTAATGGTAAGACAAAATCTGATTTATAATAAGTAAAATGTTTTAAGTGTAATGAAATGGTTCATTATGAAAATGATTGTCCAATGAATAACTCAACTAAAATAAATCATACATACTAAAAGCATAAATGGGTGGTTAAATCCTTTGAAACTACATCAATAGACTTTGGGAAATCAAATAAAGTAGTATCGGGTACACTATTTGTTTGTTCAGATTATGCCAATGAGTTGTTTTATTCAAAGTTTACACATTCGTTCATTTCTGAGATGTTTTCTATTAAATTGGGAATTCCCTCCCAAGAGATGAATCTGTAACTTAAGGTAAAAACATGTTGGGGGAAATTTTGAGACAAAAATAAATTAAAATAACCTTCTAGTCCTTGTGTGGGGAAAGAATCTTCTTAAAAACCATATTTTTTTCCTCCATTTGAGTTTGAGGTTATTTTGGGTATGGATTGGATTTCTTTTTATCATGATAAGATTGAATATAGATCTAGAGAGGTTTCTTTTCAGTAATATTTTTATCTTGTGTACACGAATGAACCCTTACTTTTGATAACATGTCAGGAAGCTGAGAAACTAGTAAAAGATTGAAATGAATGCTACCTTGCACATATTGTTAAAAACAAATTAACTATTCATATTAATGATGTTCCAATGGTAAATGAGTATCTTCGTTTTTTCCTGATGATTTCCCTGGTATAATACCTAATCAACAAGTTCAATTTACTTTTTACTTTCTTCCTGATGCTAAGTGAATTTCAAAACCCCTTTATCAAATGTCTCAAATTCAACTTTTAGGGTTAAAGAAGCAATTGAAGGATTTATTAGATAAATGTTTTGTTTTACCTTGCACATCACTATGGGTTGCTCATGTATTATTTGTTAAAAAGAAATATTGTTAAATGAGACTTCAATTTGATTATAGAGAATTAAGTAACATTACTGTTAAGAACAAGAATAATTTTCCTCATATCGATGATTTGTTTGATCAGCTTTAAAGAGATTAGTATTTTTTGAAAATTGATTTGAGGTCAGGGTACAATCAGTATAAAGTAAAGTAATTACGCATTCTAAAGACTGAATTTTTTACTACATATGGACATTATGAATTTTTAGTTATGCCTTTTGTTTTAACCAATGAACATGTTGTATTCATGGCTCTTATGAATAAAATTTTCCGTGAGTTCTTGGATAAGTTTCTGGTTATGTTCGTTGATGATATTTTTTTTATTCCAAAAGTATATAGGAGCATTAAATTAATTTAAGGGTTGTATTACAATCCTTAAAAGAAAATAAACTATTTGGTAAATTTAGTAAGTGTGAGTTTTGGTTGAAATAAATTTCATTCCTTGGTCACATTGTTTCAAAAAATGGCATAACTGCTGATCATTCTAAAACACAAGTTATTTATGAATGGACAAGACCCATAAATATAACAGAGATCCATAGTTTTATTTATTTTTCAGGTTACTAAAGGAGGATGGTAGAAAAATTTGCATAGTTATCTAGCCCAATGACAAAATTAACTGAAAAGGTGTTATGTTCTTTTGAACAAAAGAATGTGATGATTATTTTGAGGAATTGAAAATAAGATTGATGAATCCTCCTGTTTTGGTACTGCCTTCCATAAATGGAGATTTTGTTTTATATAGTGATGCTTCACTAAAAGGAATTGGTTGTGTCTTTATGTAAAATGATTTGTTAATTTCTAATGCTTCGCATCAGTTGAAACATCAGGAGTTAAATTAACTTACACAAGATTTATAATTAGCTAATATTTATTTTGCTTTAAAACTTTGGAGGCATCATTTGTATGGAGTAATGTGTGAAATATATAATGATCATAAATTTTTGAAGTATATATTCTCTCATAAATAATTGAATATGAGATAGAGGAGATGGTTGGATTTTTCAAGGATTATGATGGCACAATCCGTTACCATCCGGGAAAAGAAAATAAAGTGGTTGATGATTTGAATTGAAAAAGTAATACTACATTAACCTTATTACATTAGAATCAATATCATTTAATTAATGACCTGATGAACTTCGGAATATAAGTTGTTGGTGTAGGAAATTCATCTGTTTTGTTTTAGGAGTTATTGAAATCATCTCTATCAGACAGAACTAAGCAAGCACAAAACGAAGACAGTGACTAGCATAAAAAGGTAGAGTTGATTTGGAAGACTATGTTTCCTAATTTTAACATTGATAATGATTGTGTTTTGAGGTTGGGGAAGATATTATATGTGCATTATGATTCATAGTTGAAGAATAAGTTGTTATGTGAAGCTCATAGTTCTCTGTTTTCAGTTCATCCAGGTAGTACTAAGATGTACAAAGATCTTTGGGAGTATTACTTGTTGGATGGAATTAAAAGAGATATAGATGACCTTACTATGAAGTGTTTGACTTATCAACATGTTAAAGTAGAGCGGTAGTTACCAAAAGGGATTCTGCAACCCTAACCAGTGCAGGAGTGTAAATGGGAAAATATATCCATGGACTTTATTTTGGGATTAACAAACACATCTCAAGGTAATAATTCAATCTGGGTTATTGTTGATCAATTGACTAAATCTTCTCATTTCATTCTTATTCAAGATACTTAGTCTCTAGATCAATATTCTCAGTTGTATGTTAAAGAGATTGTCAGGTTGCATGGATTTCCCCAGTCATGACCACCTCCCCATAGCCTCTATTGCAAAAGTAAAAAAAAAATATGATAAAGCACAGTAAACAACAAGTGAAACTAAATCATCACATAAACAAAAATAATAAGTTCCCAGCCTCACCATGGCTACTCTCACTATGTAACTCATACAATAATATATAATATAATAAATAATATCAAGGTTACCCCACTACTACTTCCCTACAAAATTGCATATTTTCCCCAACGTCACACATCCTAAGCATCTATCTCCAAAAAGGCTTTCCCACAATCACCTTGGAGAAGCACCACAACATGCACCTTGTGCAACAAAAACACCATGTCCAAGTATCAAAGTAACTAGGTAGTTTCTGGGAGAAACTATAGTTCGCATAATGTGTATCAAACAACGGGTATTATACCTCAAGACATTACAACCAATACACCGAGTAAGGATCCTCAATCCATCACAACCTATACACATTATACATATAGTATTCCATAGGAAACTATATCGAGATTATATGTGTGTGAATAACCAGAAGCCATTACAGCCCTCTATAAACATATATGGGTAATACTAACCTTTGTGCCTACCACACTAGTAAATACCAATAGAATATATCGGGGCCAAAGGGGGTTGTCATCAATCCATCCTCCCACCGGAATATTGGGGGAAACACCCCCCATGGATTAAAGCCATGGGGTGTTAGTTTCCCTATCTAACGAGGTGGAGTATCATATAGAAACACAAAAAAGTATAGAATATACTACTGCTCACAAACACACTATGGGTATAACCGATACTTAGACTCAATTGTAGATAGCACCTCTTGGACTCCCGACTGCCACTTCTAAGACTAGGTATCCTATAAGAACACAATCAATAAAAGAGATTTACTACATTACATCAGTCAATTTTTATCAATTTCACCATACATTAATTAATTATTTAAACATTAATTAACCATCAATAATTTCCACATTATATTTCATTAGCATCACACTAAAAGACCACTTTCTGATTAAAAATTGTAACATCAGCATTACATCCCAGCAAGCTCCAACCCCATGGGTTAACATCATTTATTCAATTATTTATTTATATAATTATATTCAATATTCCCAGAAATTATAGAAAA
Source organism: Viscum album (assembly GCA_963277665.1). Classification (NCBI taxonomy): domain Eukaryota; kingdom Viridiplantae; phylum Streptophyta; class Magnoliopsida; order Santalales; family Viscaceae; genus Viscum; species Viscum album. The sequence goes on along the minus strand of OY728141.1, from coordinate 434,233,363 downwards.
CATTCTATGCTAATAAACAAAAGGGGGATCAACATGGTGAGTAGATGAACTACTCATAGAGACTTTTCCAACTATAGTAAGAGCGTAGAACCGTACTCCCTTATGAAGCAAAACATGGAAAGCATGTGGCATGCCCCATGTTTCTTCGCCCCTTTTAGTAGAAGTGTAAGAAAGACGAGCTACCTTGAGAAGTGGGGAATATAAAGCAGATAAACAACCAATAAGAATCAGTAAGAATCCAATCATTAACATCCAACCAATTTCATCATCCATGGTGTCCTCCCCGACACCCACATGAAAAAACTATTGCATCTTACAACTCTAGGTGTCAACTGCTGCCACTACCAGTAGGTCTCCCTACCCCAACATATCACAACATCCATCTAGGATCACATCACAACAAAAGGAGCAGGAAAACAAACATCATACCAATTGGAATCTTTTCCCATAAATGAGAAATTGGGTAACTCATAACCCTACAAGGAATTATCTTTTGTCAAAAAACTAGTTCCTTATTACATGTTGGATTAAATGATTTTTTATTTGTAGGCCATAACTCTAAGAAACCTAAATAGTAAGCTATCACAAAATTTATTAAACATGCTTACTGTATCAATTTGATTAGCCTCAAATTACAACAACAACAATAGTCAGATTCATATACATGCCACATTATCTTTATCCAAACAATTATCAATAAATTCTGGGTTTAAATTCTTTACTAATTTCCATAAATAATGAAAATATAAATAAAGAATTCATAGATATCACACAATATAGAAAATTAAGAGGCAATAACATATTATTTATATCAATTTATTTATCTAGTTCAAATATTTATTATGTCAATTCCATTGTGATCCAGTGGGATAAAACATGCTAACTATACGGTTTCACATAAAAGGAAATAGAAATAAAGAATCCCCAACCTCAAATGGTTCTTGACGTTCTTTATACAAGAACGAGCCACAAAAAAAGGTTACAATCTCGTCCCCCATGACAACTATATCCAGCTGAGGATGCAGAGACACCACCACACAGGGAAAAAACTAAGAAAATTCCATTTGGAATATGGAGATAGAATTCCATAAAAGGACGAGGGGAAACAGAATAAGATAAACACAAAATAATGACGATAGAACAAACCGTATATCAGAGAACAATTGATATTTCTTGGTTACACCAAAAATAGAGGGGAAGCAATCCAAAGAAGAATGTTTGATCACACTAATCCTGTTTAAAATAATGGAATGTTCGAGCATCTCACACCTAAGAATAAGGAAGAATAACTAGGGAGAAAGTTATATCATCCCTTTAGAATATTTAACTATGCAGTAGTTTAAGATACGCTGGATTTTCAATTAAAAGAGGATCGCATAAAACCACATGGTTTGACCAAGTCAAAACATCCTGAGTCTTAGGAAAAATTAATATAGGATTTACGGCCTTTGAATCAGCCTTATATTTCTTAAAACAAGCCATTAAATGCATTTTACTTCTAAGGAAACATCAAAGGGGACAAAATTTAGGAAGTCGGAAACATTGTTCATTAATACAAAATTTGGCAAAAGAAAGAAATCAAAGTTGGAACCTCACTATTCTTGAAACACTGTTTATGAACTCAAAATTTGGAAAAGGAAGTAGGTCACCATTGGAACCTAACCATTCTGTGAACACTGTTCATGAACTCAAAATTTTGAAAAGGAAAGAGGTCAATGTTGGAACCTCACCATTCTAGAAACAGTATTAATGAACTAAAAATTTGGAAAATGAAATAGGACACCATTAGAAACTCACCATTCTGGAAACACAGTTCATGAACTCAAAATTTGGCAAAGAAAAGAGGTCACCATTGGAACCTCACTGTTATGGAAAAACTATTCATGAACTCAAAAATTTGGCTATGGAAAGAGCTCACCATTGTAACATCACCATTCTAGACACATTATTCATGAACTCAAAATTTTAAAAGGAGAGAGGTCATTGTTGGAACCTCACCGTTCTAGAAACATTGTTCACAGAATTGTCAATTTGGTAAAGTGTTGGGGATAAGTCACCATAACCTCCCAAAACATCTCTAACATTTGATTTTATCAAAGGAATGGACTAGAGAGGTTTGGCCGATTACATTATATACCTCTCGAAACATTCTCATCCTTGAAAATTCAAAACCAACCTAAAAGGGAATAAGAAATTTATTCAGAGATACCACCCATTGAGATACCTCACAAAAGTGAAAAAGACACAAGAAGAAACCAAAGAAAGCCATCTCATAAACACAAAATAACTACAACCACAAAAGGGACATAATTACATGAAAAGAGTTAAGCATCAAAAAAATCAGGGTACTGAGCACATATCTATGAATCACTTTCCCAGGTACTCTTCTCCATGCCAACGTGTCACCAAAAAGCATGAACCAAGGGGATAAAATGCCTGTGAAACACCTTCTCTTTGTGGTATTGGATCTCCACAGGTCACTCCTCAGAGGTCGCATCACCATCAACATCAATATTTCCCCAATTGATGATGTGATAGTCATCATAAAGATAATGATGGAGCTTTGATATGTGGAAAAAATCATGTATCTGGATTATCTACAGAGGAATTGCTACCTGATATTCCACAACACCAACCCGAGATAACACCTTGAAAGGCCCAACAAATTGGGGGGAAAGCTTACTCCCATGACCAAACCTTTGCTGCCCATGATGGATATTCACCTATAGAAACATGTGATCCATAACATCAAACTCTAAGGGTCTCCTCCTTTGATTGGAATATGATTTATGATGATCCTATTCTATCTTCATCTTCTCACGAATCACCTGAACCATCTCGGTTGTATTCTGAACTAGTTCCGGTCCCAGAATTACTGACTCTCCGACCCCAGTCCAGCACAATAGAGAATGGAAAGGCCGACCATACAAGGCTTCAAAAAGTGGCATACCGATAGTGGAGTAAAAAAATATTGTTGTAAGAAAAATCAACCAGGGTAAGTTCCTCTTCCACAAACCTCCAAAATCAATAACACAAGAGCATAACATGTCTTCAAGAGTCTAAATAGTCTGCTCAGTATGATTGTCCTTTTGAGGATGAAAAGTAATGATAAGGCATATTTGAGAACCAAAGGCGTGCGAGTGACCTCTCCACACCCTGAAGGTGAAAGGAGGATCTCGATTATAAATGATCATCCTTGGGACTCCATGAAGTCTCACCACCTCCTCCAGATACTGCCTCGACAACACTTCCATTGTGATTGACTCCTTGATTTCTATGAAGTGGGATGATTTTGTTAAACGATCCACTACCACCCAAATATATTCATGTGCTCCCTGATCTCAAGTTAAGCTAGTAACAAATTCCATTGAGATGTCCTCCCACTTCCACTAAGGAACATCTGACAGTTGGATCAGACCACCAGGAACACGGTGTTCAGTATTCACCTTCTGGAAGACCATACATTGAGACACAAACTCCAAAACTGTATGATTCAGCCCAGAACACAAAAACTGGCTCCTCAAAGCTTGGTATATATTCTTCACGCAAGGATGCACCACTAAAAGAGAACTATGGAACTCTCTGAGAACCTTCTCACGTATCATCAAAGGAACAAATATCCTTTCATGATACAACACTCAATGGTTTTCATCCCTAGACCAACCATTAGGGTCCTCTCCACAAACCACTTGGTCTCTCCAGACCTCTACCTATTGATCCCACAAATGGGACTCTTCCACCTGCTACACCATAGATGACTTCACCATCATCTAAAAAAGACCACCAATTCCCCCAACTTCTCCAATATCAAGATTTAATGCTGAGAGTTATTCCATTACTCTCTATGAGTCACCGGATTCATGAACTACATCGTTACGTGACTCCTGACACAGCGCATCAGCAACGATATTACCCTTTCTAGGTGTATATGATTTTTCAAAGTCGTATTCTTGCAATAACTACATCCACTGACAATATCGTAAGTTTAAGTCATGCTGGGAGAAAACATACCTCAAACTCTTATGATCGGTGAAAACCAAAAACTGCTCACTAATGAGGTAATGTATCCACAACATCCGAGCAAACACCATGGCTTCCAACTCAAGATCATGGGTGGAATATTTATTTCCATGGGGACGCAACTGCTGATACCCATAAAGAACAACTAATCTCTGATGCATCAGAACACATCCTAACCCAAGATGTGAAACATCGCATAAAACATCAAACTAATCTCCCTCTACTAGAAGACAATGAACTGGAGCACTTACTAACTTCTCCTTTAGATACTAGAAAGCTGTCTGACATTGATCAGTCCATATGAACACCTGATCCTTCCTATTCAAAGCAATTAGAGGAGTCAAAAATCAAGAGAAATCAGCTATGAACCACCTATAGTAGCATGTGAGACCATGGAATCTGTGCACCGCTAATACTGTCTTGGGGGTTGCCCAAGACACAACTGCTTCTATATTCGATGGATCCATAGCTACTCCCTACTGGGAAACAACATGCCCCATGAAACGGATTTCTTAAGCCCAAAACTCACACTTTTTCAACTTCCCAAACATCTGATGTTGATGTGGAACTCCAAAAATATTGTGTATATGCTTTGTATGTTTCTCGACATATGTGGAGTATACAAGGATATCATCAATGAAAAAAACCACAATGTTGTCCAAGAACTCACAGAAAACATATTTCATAAATCCCATGAACATAGCTGGAGCATTCGTCACACCAAATGGCATTACGACAAACTCATAATGCCCATGATGAAAACGGAAAGTAATCTTTGGGATATCCTCATCCTTCACACATAGTTGAGGATATCCTAATAAAAAATCGTTCTTTGAGAACCAACTTTCACCTTTCAGTTGATCGAATAAATCATTAATCCCCGTAAGAGGATAGAAATTCTTCACTATCACTTTATTTAAGAGATGATAATTGTCACACAACCGAAAAATACCGTCACCCTTCTTCATGACCAAAACTGGTGCACCCCATAGTGCCACACTCAGCTGAACAAAACCACACTATAACAGACCATCGAGATGTATACATATCTCTTGTAACTCAGAAGTGGTCATGCTATATGGATACATAGAGATATAAGACACTCTTGGTTCTAGCTCGATCCAAAACATTATATCTCGTCGAGGGGTTAAGGCTACAACCTCTTCTGTAAATCCATCAGAGTACTCTTCTATGACCCGAGGAAATTCTTGCTACTAAACCACTGAAGAAATCATAATTTTCTCATCCATCAAGGATTATAAGGATGGAACATGCCTCTAACCCATCTTAGGGTCTCACTCACCAAAAAACACCACAAGCTCTCCATCTATATTGAAGAACCCAACCTACCTCTAGATGGAATAAATGATATCCTACATTGAATAGAACCACTCCATGATTAGGATGTGATCATCTAGTAGTATTCATAGGCATAAAAAATACCCCTAAGAGAGGTGTTTCCATAACACTAGCTCACAATCTCTATATACGTCAAACAAGTCAGCTCGACCTCCAACTGGTGTAGTCAATGTCAATGGAACTAAAATCCTATCTACCTAATGTCCCAATGCATGGAAAATGGTAGGTGATATGAAGGAGTGTGTTACTACAGAATCAAATAATGCACACACTAAGGAAGAAAATAAGTACAGGGTACATCAAACAACGTCTGGCTCACCTGGCCCTAGCAATGAAAAAGCATGAAGCTGACTATGACCTCTTCTATGGCCTCTCTGACACTGATGATGATCACAACCACAACCACGCTATGTTCTCTGAAGATAGGGAACATCACGAGGTTGTCCTCTACCTACCTCATCTGCCCTCTGCTAATCAAAATCGGGTGCAACCTGCTGCTACTACCTCGACTAAAACTGCCTCAACAGTAGAACCTAGAGTGGAACGCCTAGTTCATGATGACTACTCTGAAAGGTCAGGAACTCTTTCTACTAATGACATCGACCACCACAAGAAAATCAAGTACCTTATCCCTTAGTATAGTCCTGATAGCTCCCTCCCCAAGAGAAATAAAATGTTGAGGGATGGGACCTACCCCTGATAGAATGGAAACTCTTCTTCCCTGAAAATTGGGAACCCCATACCACAGCTCTTCTATATGAGGAATCACGATGACTCCCATATCACGATGATCCAGTTCTAGAAAATGTCCTCTCAACAATATCTTCCCTCTACAGAACCACAAGATATATCTTTAGCATAAATGGGGTGACCTGGCTCTGGATCTCTGGACAAAAGGCCTCCTTGAAATGCCTCCCTCTGGCCTCCTCATTTGGAAACAGGTCGGAAGAATATCATAAAAGGTTCTTGAAACAGATTCCAAATTATATCACACTGGAGCTCCCATGTCAAAGGGTAATAATCCCCTAGAAACTAGACACCTTCATCGTTGAAGAAAGAAACTAGACTCTAAACTTGTCTCGGAACTCCTCCCATGAGATCACTGAATCCTCACGATCCTAGAGGAACATGAACCACCACTACCTCGCTGCTCCATGCAGCATTGTCACAACCAAGAAAACCTAGTGCTCCTTCTGAGCTTAGATTGAACTAAATCCTATCTCGACCTCCTCCAACCAGTCTTTCGTGACTGTATTTGAAATGGAGCCCTTGTACTTCTGCAGATTCTAGCGCTTGAACTCTCAGAGTGTCCTCCTCCAAGTGTCTTCATCGTCAACCTCTATCCTGTGGTGATCTACTGGCACAACCTTCTAGACATCTTCTGTGTAAGCCTAATGAGGACATTGACCTAGAGCCATACTTATAAAATAAAAAATCATTAGACCTCGTAAACCTGAAATATGTAATACTCAACATAAATTAATTAATTATTTTCTTTTATTCATTTTAGGTATCCTTATCACATGGTCTATCCATTCAAACACAGGAACAAGGAATAATGATACATCATCCTTTCCTAAGTCTCTACCCTGTAACTAGTATCACCTCATTTAGTATCCATTGTAAACATAAAGGTCCACACATCATATCATAGGGGGTCCCAAACGACTATGTCTCAGCCAATCTCAACTATTTACATCACTTTTTAAACTTGATAGACAATATTTCCCTACCATACCATGAAACCTCACCTGTGTATAACTCCAAAATCCATACTATCCCTTAACTATACCACTGATACCACTCTGTCATGACCCCCTCCCTGAAGCCTCTCATGGAAAAGTAAAGAAAGCATGCTAAAGCACAGTGAACAACAAGTGAAACTAACTCCCCACCTAAACAGGTATACTTAGTTCCCATACTCACCATTGAAACTCTCACCACATAATGCATAAAAGAGTATATAATATAATAAAGAATTTCAAGGGTACCCCACTACTATTTCCCCACTGGTTGGCCACATTTCCCCAAAATTGCACGTCCTACGCATCTCTCTCCAAAAGGCTTTCCCACAGACACCCGGTTTAAGCACCACAACATGAACCTTGTGCAACAAAACCACCAATTCCATGTAAGCAGTGTAACCAGGTTGTTTCTTGCAGCCAAGACACCTTGCATAACATGAATCATACTTCGGTTATAATACCTCAACTATTACAACCCATATACCGAGTAAGGATCCTCCAGCCATCAAAGCCTATACACGTTACACCTATAGTATTCCATTGTAAACTATATCCAGAATATATGTGTGTGAATAAACACAAGCCATTACAGCCCTCTATACACATATACGGGGAAAACTAACTGTTGTTCCTACCATAATAAGCAACTACCAAGATAAGAGAGTAGGGACAAAGGGGGTAGTCATCTATCCATCCTCCCGTCGGAATGTTGGGAAAACACCCCCCATGGCTTAGAATCCCGGGGGTGTTAGTTGACCTAACTAATGGGGTGGAGTAGCATATAGAAACAAAAACATTACATAATATACTATAGCTCACACCCACACTACGGGCATAACCTATTATTAGACTCAAATACAGTTAACGCCTCTTAGACTCTCTACCTCCACTTCTACGACTAGGTATCCTATAAGCACACAAACATTTAAAGATATTTATTACATTACTCCATTCCCTTTTTATCATTTTCAAATTATGTTAATTATTTATTTAAACATTAATTGACCATCGATAATTTCCACATTATATTTCATTATCATCACACCCAAAGTCCATTGTCCCATTAAAAATTGTATCCTCAGCATTGCATCCCAGGAAGCTCAAACCCCATGGGTTAACATAATTTATTCAAATATTTATTTATAGATTTACATTACCATATTCCTAGTAATTCTAGAAATTAATCTATGATACTAAACACAATGGGTCTTAACATGGTGATTAGATGAACTACTTTCCATGTCTTTTCCTCTTATAGCAAGAGCATAGACCCATCCTCCCTTGAGAAGATAAACACAGAAATCACATGGCATACCTTGCACGTCTTCTCCCCTTTCGGAAGAAGGGTAAGAAGGAACAGCTGCCTTGAGCTGTGGGGAATGTAAAGAAAATAAACAACAAATAAGAATCAGCTGGAATCCAAACATTTACATCAAACCCATTTCGTCATACCTAGTGTCCTCCCTGACACCCACATGCATAAACTAATGCATCTCACCACTCTAGTCATTAACTTCTGCCACAACCAGTAGGCCTCCCACCCCCACATATCACAACAGCCATCTTGGATCACATCACATCAAAAGATGTTGGAAACAAACATTATACCAATTGGGCACTTGGCCCTTAAATGGGAAAGAGGGTTACTAGGAAACCTACAATAAATAATATTTTATCAAACAACGAGTTATTTAATCGATCTAAGATTTAACGATTTATTTTTAGTAGGTTATAACTTCAGGAAACCTAAATAGTATACTATCACAAATTGATTAAACATGCTTAGTGCATCAATTTGATTATCATCAAATTACAACAACAGTAATCAAATTCATTCACATTCCCCTTTATCTTTATCCAAACAGTTATCAATTAATTTCAGAATTATGTTCAATACAAATTTCCATCAATTACAAAAAGAAAAACAAATAAATCATAGATATCACCCTATCTAGATAAACAGGAGGCAATAACATACGATCGATATCAATTTATTTATCTGGTTCAAATATTTATTAGGTCAATTCCATTGTGATCTGGTGGGATAAAACATGCTAACTATAAAATTTCATATAAAATAAAAGAGAATCAATGAATCCCCACCCTGAAATGGTTCTTGACCTTCTTTATACGAGAACGAGCCATACAACGGGTTATAATCTCCCCCCTCCCATGAAAATTGTATCCACCCGAGGATACATAGACACCACCACACTAGTCAACACCCATTAAATGTACATTAGGAACATAGATATAACACTCCATAAAAGGGAGAGGGGAAACAGAAGGATATGAACCCAAAATAATGATGATAGAACATACCTTATATTGGGGATCGATCGATAGTTCTTGGTTGTAGCAAAAATAGAGGGGAACTAATCCAAGGGGGAAAGTTTGATTGCACCACTCCTATGGAAAGGAATGGAATTTTCAAGTGTCTCATACCTGACAATAAGGAAGAAAAAATTGGGATGAAGATATATAATCTCTTTATGATATTTAATGGAGTAGTGGTTTAAGATACATTGGATTTTAAATTAAAACAATATCTCATTAAACCATGTGTTTTGTCCAAAGAAAACATCTTGGAATTTAAAAAAATTAATATAGGAGTTAAGGCCTTTGAATCGGCCTTAGATTCCATAAAACAAACATTTAAATTCACTTTACATAAATAGAAACATAAAAGGGAAGAAACAATAGGAAGCTAGAAAAACTATTCATTAACATGAAATTTGGAAAAGGAAAGAGGTCACTTTTGGAACCTCACTGTTCTTGAAATACTATTCATGAACTCAAAATTTGGAAAAGGAAAGAGGTCAACGTTGGAACCTCACTGTTCGAGAAACACTATTAATGAACTCAAAATTTGGTAAAGGAAAGAGGTTTCCATTGGAACCTTACCATTCTGGAATTACTGTTCATGAACTCCAATTTTTGAAAAGGAAAGAGGTCACCGTTGGAACCACACCATTCTGGAAGCATTGTTCATGAACTCAATATTTGGCGAAGGAAAGAGGTCAACATTGGAACCTCACTGTTCTAGAAACACTGTTCATGAACTCAAAATTTGGTAAATGAATGAGTTCACATTGGAATCTCACCATTCTGGAAACATTGTTCATGAACTAAAAATTTGGAAAAGGAAAGATGTCACTGTTGGAACCTCACCATTCAGGGAAACACTGTTCACAGAACTTGATATTTAGGAAAGTGTTGGGGATAGGTCACCTTAACCTCCTGGAACACCTCAAACACCATATTTCAGCAATGGAATAGACCAGAGAAGCTTAGTCCATTATATATCCTCTACATTTTATTTGATCGTGATCCCAAGTTTACATTTAACATTTAGAATGGAATTCAGAAGTCATTGAGTACTAAATTATATTGTAGTACAATTTTTCATCCTTAATCAGATGGGCAGTCAGAAAGAACAATTCTGACCTTGGAGGATATGCTACGTGCTTTCTCAATAGATTAAAAGGGTAGTTGGGCCCAAAATCTTTCTTTGGTAATTTTTTTTATAATAACAATTTTCATTCCAATATACAGATGGCTACATTTGAGGAATTATATGGGAAGTGGTATTGAACTCGAGATTTTTGGGATGAAGTGGGTGAAAGGAAGTTAATGGGACCAAAATGGGTAGAAGAGATTGTAGAAAAGTTTCAATTGATTCAGAATCACATGAGAATAGCTCAGAGTAGGCCGAAAAGCTAGGCATATAACCGTAGGAAGGATCTCTTTTTGAGGTAGGTGATCATATCCTTATCAATGTTTTTTCATGGAAAAGTGTGATGCATTTAGGTAAGAAGGTAAATTTGATTCTGATGTTCATTGGAACTTATAAAATACTAGATAATGTTAGATCAATTTCTAATAGAGTGGATTTAGTTCAATGTTTATCCCAAGTACACAATTATTTTTTATGTTTTAATGTTGGGAAAGTATATTCCTGATCAATCTCAATTTTTGGTCCTAGAGGAAGTTCAGTTTGAATAGAATCTTTCTTTTGTGGAACAAACAGTCCAGATTCTTGACCAAAGAGAGAAAGTGTTGCGAAATAATATAATCCATCTGGTAAAACATTTGTGAAAAAAACCATACGGTTTAATAGGAAACATGGGAATCTGGAGATTCTATGTGGGATAAATACCCCCATATATTTGATACGTGAATAAAAATGGTGAGGATGCAATTTCCAAAAGGGGGAAGGATGTCACATTCGAAGTAAATAAATAATAATACATTCTTTTATTTTGTAAAATTTGTGAATTAAATATTAATTTTACATTTAATGGGATTCTATGTTTGATGGTGTACCTAATACGCAAAAATGGGGTTCTTTTAAATCTTACGTTGCACACAATGATGGGTCATAATAAAAAATAATAATATAATATTATTATTAATGGTAGTTAATTCCTTTCTATTATAATGGAAATAATGAATATAACTAACTAGAATATGATTATAAATGTTTGTTAAGTATTTTTACATTTATCCAATAAATTTTAGAGGCTTAAAAGAAGAAATAATCTAATGTTAAGCATAAATTCTCTAACATTCATTAAATGGTCGATTTACGACCTTTTGATAGAGAACCCGTTTTAAATATAGTTTTTATCTCTATTATATGTTATATTTGACAAAATAAAATTATTCTTCAGAATCAGAACTTCAAATTTTACTTTGGAATTTTTTTTGGTATTTTTCTGATAAAAATCATTTTTAAGGAATAGTGAAAAATAATGTATTTTCATTCAAAACTTCCTTTTAATCTAATTTATTTATAAGGTTAGATTATATTTTTAATAAGTTTTATATTTTAATTAGATAATATGTTTACCATCTTATCCAATGTTGGTCATTGGACGTAATTTCACATTGAAATTGGACATAAACAAGTGTCAATCTTTTGATAGTTATTATTTCTTAAAAACATGATATTTGTTTTAACAACGAGAATTAATTTTAAATTAATTAATTAAACTTCTATGTTTTTAATTTGGAAAAATAGACATCATTTTTTAAATTGGAATATCAAACATAAATTAGGCTGAATTTTTGGTATTTTTCTGAAAACCTTCAGTTTTTTATGAATATTGAAAACACTGAGTATAAGTTAAAAAACTGACTTTTTCATTTAAATGAATTTTTACCGCTTCATTTAATTGAATTTTAAAAAATCAAACATATATGGATGTTATTAGTGTAACGCCCCGACCCCAGCTACCCAGAGTCGGTGCATTACTTCGTAACATTGGCATGATCACAAAAGATCAAGTCTCGAAAGACCGATTAGTTTAGTATCCTTGGAAACACTAGATACATTCGTAAACGTTACATTGAATCATAAAGTAAAAAACTACAGTAACAAAGTCTCCATAGTCCACTCTCATATCCTCTTCTGACAATCCCTGCAGGTCATTCATAAAATACTTCTTCACATCCTGGAAAATATTAAAACATTGAAAGGGGTGAGCTCAGATGCTCAGTAAGGATAACAATATTGCGGAAGCTTTCATAAATAAACATAAAAATTTAAGGCAATGTATAACTAAAACAAAATTATTTTAAACTTGAACATCAACATAATATGGAGAAAGTAAAATGAGATAATTCCATTCACTTCTTCACATGGATATTCTACTGGTTGAATAATCACATGCAATATCAATAACCACTTTCATAATGAGGGAATGTATAATGCCAGACATTCTGAAACATTTTTGTCAAGGCCTCGGCCAAGACGTCTAAAATGATTAAGGCCTCGGCCAAAACCATAAATCAAATTGGGAAAGGGCCTCGGCCAATTCCATGTCTAGTTGTCTCATGAGACCTACCGATGCATCGAGGAGCTATAGCGGGCTCCACCCATCACTTACTAAGTCCAATGCATTCCTTATATGAAAAATGGTATATAAACATTTAGGAATACCATTTTTTTAAAATACCATTTGAAATTAATTGCGGTATCAAAATACCAGTTTAATTTTTTAGAAGATACTTACATTTAAAATTGCTAAAATATACTCTAGTGTTTTTCTGAAAACATTATGCAAGCTTCTGAAAACAAAATAACTAATTTTGAGACTGCTCGACTAATTGCAGGCCATGATGGGTCCACGGACAATCCCTTCCTGTCTACCACACTCGAGAGTCATGTTTTCTAACAACATTTTTAATATTGCATTAAATACGTATACATTTTCACTGGATTTTCATACATTTGAGAGAAATATCTCTCTTTTTTAAAAAAAATTTAAAAACAGTTATGGCTTGTAGAGGAAGCCGGAACTCAAATAACAGTCACAGCGGCGGAGAAGTCATTATCGCTGCATATGTATGGAAAGAAAAACATTCCCTTTTTTCGTTTAGTAAAACGCTTCGTTTAAAAACGATTCCTTTTGAATAAACTTAAAAGTCAAAGGGTTTTATACACCGTATAAAAGAAAATTGTGTATAAAACCAAATATGCCTCAATGAAAGGAGATTCAGACGAAGTCCTTAAAAAGATCATTTTTAAAATAATATAGATCTATTATGTGTATTCACTATAAGTACACATAAAGAAAGTACAAATACAAGATAGGACATAATAATATCATGACATAATTTGAAAGTAGGAGATTAACCCAAAGAATGGAAATTGGGTTAAGAAGTTCCCTTACCTCGTGTCTGACTTGACTCAACCATTATTTAACCTCATGAATAATAAACTAGAGTTAATATATACCTTATTAAGAACCATTTTCAATTTCATTATCCTTTTTATATCACTTATTACAATGATATGAACATTATGTAATTATTTAAGTTAATAACGGTCGTTTTGTCGATCTTTGGTACTTGAGTCAAAAATAAACATCTTATAATTACAAGCTATTCATGTGGTGAAATATCCATTATATCCATAATTATATTCATGATGTAGATATAATGTATATCATATATATGTATTATATACATTCATTTATAATATTACGTAACATTTAGAGGTAAGAAATGAAATGCACCGTTCATGGAGACGGTAAGCCGTACGTACGCATGAACGCTACTTTCATTTCTATTTCATATTTAATGGAATTAAATAATAATGATATAAATGTACAATATAATTCAAGTATAATATAGTGTATAATACCATTTACTCCATCCTTTATACATCCCACATGTGACATTAACGATTCAAATCACTTTGAGGGGGCGGTAGTCCGCACTTCCTAAAATGAAATTATCGCATTTACCCATAATGGAAATCATAAATTATGCCATAAATGAGAAATACAGAAGCATAAGTAAAACATAAAAATATTATATATCATATATAAATATAGTGACATCTTAATGGCCACCTTTGAAGGTGTTATATGAGTGTTGAACAATCATCGTTTCGTGAGGCAGAAATTCGCCATCCACAGAAACTGTACGTTCTTTAACCATTAGATGTAGGTGTGTGTAAGTGTAGCTCGAATACTTATTATAACAACATCCTAGTATATTGAGGATACTGGTGTTGTTACAAAAGAAATGAATAAAAAGAGTTTATGGTGTTGGAGAAGAAAAATAAAACAAAATAACATAAGAGAAGACATTACCTTTAAATCGGGTAACTCATTTGATTGGAGCCAAAGGCTTCCTTGGGAAGAGTTATTCCCAAAGTGAGGCTTCTAGGAGTAATATGGGGAAGTAGGGAGAGTATTTGGTCAGAGGTTGGCCGAGCCAAATGGCTTGAAAGTGTGAATGAGGTGGTAGAGGTGGGGGCCTTTTATAAGAGGAGAGGAGGGGAACTCTTGGAAAGTAAGGAACTTTTACATTATTATACAATGATTTTTGGATTCTAAAGGTCCCACACTTATATAATTCGTGTATAAGGTGATAAGGGTTCTAAATATACCCATACAATAGTCTTTGGACAAGTGTAAGCCTTGTATTGTACATTATCTTTTCATTTTATTAAAATCGTTAAATAATGAGGTCATCGCTGCATCATAATGATGTCATAAATAATTTAATTTATTTAATGTCTAAAAATTATAAAACAAATACTATGATGTAGGAAATATTTTTAGATTTCCAATGACTATTTATAGTCAAAAATATGACTTGTATAACCCCATGTAAAAATTGTTTTAGTAAAACATTTCATGTTTGTGTCATTTTTTACTTTAACATTAAATAAAAATTATTTTTGTCATTTTCCAACTAAAGTGGCTCCATGGGGTCCCCAAGTTGACCCATGGATTGTCTTGGTCGGCCATGAATCATCCAATAGGAGTAGGACAAGCGTCAAGCTCATATCATATTATTAAAACATTATTTTTACCTTAAACTACACTATTTACCTCTAATCGCGATTAAGAACTTAAAAGTTACTATTCACCAAAAAATTATTTTAATCTCCTTGAACCACATTTTACTTCTTAATGAAAACCATGTATGTCGGATTTTTGAAAATCAAATCACAGAAGTGGTAATATTTCATTTAAACAAAAAATCAGTTATTTAACTACCACTTACTGGTTTCACTATTCATCAAAAATTGAAGTTTTTCAGAACAATGCCAAAATTTCCCCCTAAGCTATAATTGATATTCCGAATTCAAAAATGATGTCTATTTTACAAAATTCCAAACATATAAGTTGCATTAATTAATTTATAATTAATTCCCGTTGTGACAACAAATAGCGTGTTTTTAAGAAACAATATATATCAAAATATTGATAATTGTTTTTGTCCAATTTCAAAGTGAAATTAATTCTAATGAACACCATTAGATAAAATGGTAAAAATATATTCTAATTATACTTTGAAACCACTCAATAATATAACTTATCACTATAAATTATTTTGATTAAAAAAGTTGTTTTAATTTCACTATTCATAAAAATTAGAAGTTCTCAGAAAAATACCAAAAATTCAACATAGGCTAATTTCGATATTCCGAATCCAAAAATGAAGTCCATTTTGAAATATAAAATTTCTATAATTTTAAAAAGTGGTTATTACTATTCATAACGGCTACTTTGATTAGTCGCGGTGTTTTAGAACTCGAAGTTGCGTACAATGCAAGCTATTGCATTATTGAATGAGAAGCGTATTGTGCAAGCTCGGGGTGTTACATTCTCCCCTCCTTCAATAAATTGCATCCTCGCAATTTCAAATTTTTCTTGGAAAATAAAAGGTTGAAAATAGAAAATACCTTTGAGGAAAACCCACATCAGAAATAAGATTAATAAAATTTAGCCTTAATAAGAGGGAATGGGAAATGAAAAAGTCACCACCCAATTATGATCTCGATTAGGAGAACATTGGTGGAAATTTGAGACATATAATTGGAGGAAAAACGTAAATATTTGTAGGGAGTGATTGAGGTCATCAATCACAATCAATTGTCAAATTGAGGGCATCAAAGCCTTCAATCTATGTTGATTTAAAATATCATCAGTTCAACAAGACATAAGGTATTAGGATAACAAATTTTTTTGTTTTAATATCCCTTTACTAAAGTTTAAGAATTAATTTCTTCATTGAATAAGAGATAGGTATATATATATATTTATGCTTGACAATTAGAGTTTCAACCTTCAACTCATCTTTCACTAAAAAAGATAATTGAACTAAAAAATATTATATTTATCCTAATTGTATAAGGTTCCAAATGTTAACACATACCATTTAGATTAGTAAAATTATTTTGTAATAACCAGGGACTTCCTGTAGGCTAGTGGTAGGAAATAAAGGCATGTCGCACCATGATTGTGGGTTCGATTCCTGCATCCTTGTCCGACGCGACGGGTTATGCCCCACCCTACAGGTTGTCCTTTTCCTAAAACTATAGTATCATAATATTCCAAAAATAATCTTCATAAATTTTTTAACCTTAAACAATACTATCCAAAGATCAACATATTCCACTCCAACCTTTATAATTATCCAATATACCTCTGTCCAGACTTTCTCTAAAAGGTCTCTTAATTCCAAAATCAATTTATCAGATTCACCAAACAAAGTAAAGTTTCTCTTATTGTCACATACTAAAAATATAATTACCTTCATCATATTAAAACCTTACTAAAATCAACAAGTACTGCAGTACAATCCTTATATATATAACACATTATTCTAATAACCAGAATATAATCCATGAGTCCAAAAGAACCATTACATTAGTTATTCTGCTTCAACTGTAGTAACAACATAAGATTGTCCTTGATCCCTTGGCCTTTTCTGAGGTAAGTTTCATTGACGCTTAGGAAATTCATTTGCATAATGACCCATTTCTCTACAATTGTAGCATTCAACTTTGATAGCCTCTTTCTTTCCCTTGCAATCACGATCCTGATGACCCTTTTCTCCACATTTATAACAAACTCCCATTCTTTTTAGGCAAGTACCAGGGTGATTCTTCCCAAAATTATCACATAATGGAAAATCCTTCTTTCCCTTTTTCCCTTTATCTGTCTCTTGTTCCACCGTTCTCTTCTTCTCTTGCTTTACTTTGTTGTCATAAGACTTAGAGAATTCCTTTTCTGTCTTGATAGCACACGAGACAATATCATCGTATGATGAGAAGGATTGTGATACTAAAGCTCGACAGAGAAATGGTTTTAACCCATCAAAGAAACGATCAATCTTACTCCTTGGGTTACGTATATAATCTGCAGCATACCTCGCTAACCTTGTAAAGTTAGCCTCATACTTTGCGACATTCTCATCCTCCTTCTGCCTCAGACTCAGAAATTGCCTTTCCATATCTACTCGATGGTCACGAGGAAAGTATTTTTCTAAGAAAAGCTCATTGAACTCCCTCCATTCCATATTCGATACGTCATCATCTTCCTTTGTGTTTTGAATCAGCATCCACCATTGATCGGCATCTCCAGTGAGGCGGTAAAATGCCATGACAACCTTTTTCCTTTCGCTACTCCCCATGGCGTGAAATATTTTATCTAAGGAGTTTATCCATTGCTCAGCTACTAATGTATTTATACCCCCATTAAATGTTGGTGGTTGTTGCCTCATGAAGCGGTCTAACATTGATCCTCCGCGTTTCGGATCAGGGTGCTCCATACGAGTAAGGTTATTATTCATAACTTGGGTGAGTTTTCCCAGTATGGTAATAAGTTGATCAGCACCAGTTGTATCTCCAGCTCCACAATAATTATCTTGAGCAGGAGGGCAATCCCTACACGGAGTGCGTGCATTGATACGGTTTCCATTCCTTCCACTAGGTGCCATTTCTAAAAAATGTCATAAAATAGATTAGTTTATGAATCAAAATACAAAATTCCGTACTTGTAAAACACTTAACACTAATTGAACTATTTTATGGATATAATCCATAATCATTAAAAAAAGTTTTCTTTGAGGAAGTATATACTCAAAACCCTTCATAGTGGTTTGTAAAGAAATGAGAATTATCCTAAGCATATCCCCCGGGAGTGTCGTAACCAAGAGTGCAGCAAGGCCCGTTGTCGTGCACCATTTCCCGTTCGAGTCTAGCTCAAAGTGGTGTTTTCGGGTTTTACCCCTAGGTACATCTGTGCCAGAGCCACCTCTACCTGCTCATATCCAGACATGGATGTATTGCTCGAAAAACTCACAACATCTCTACAATACCAAAATTCTAGGAAGTTCTTCTATACTAATCCTCAAAGTCTATCTTCGGGCTATGTGATCTAATCAGAGTTTATCTAAATCTAGATTCCAAGGTTAGTACTAAACTACCTCTGATACAAACTGTAACGCCCCGACCCCATCTACCTAGAGTCGGTGCATTACTTCGTAACATTGGCATGATCACAAAAGATCAAGTCTCGAAAGACCGATTAGTTTAGTATCCCTGGAAACACTAGATACATTCGTAAACGTTACATTACATCATAAAATGAAAAACTAAAATAACAAAGTCTCCATAGTCCACTATCATATCCTCTTCTAACAATCCCTGTAGGTCATTCATAAAATACTTCTTCACATCCTGGAAAATATTAAAACATTGAAAGCGGTGAGCTCAGATGCTCAGTATGGATAAAACAATTACGGAAGCTTTCATAAATAAACATAAAAATTTAAGGTAATGTATAACTAAAACAAAAGCCTTTTAAACTTGAACATTAACATAATATGGCGAAAGTAAAATGAGATAATTCCATTCACTTCTTCACATGGATATTCTACTGGTCGAATAATCACATGCAATATCAATAACCACTTTCATAATGAGGGAATGTATAATGCCAGACATTCTGAAACATTTTGTCAAGGCCTCGGCCAAGACGTCTAAAATGATTAAGGCCTCAGACAAAACCATAAATCAAATTGGGAAAGTGCCTCGGCCAATTCTACGTCTAGTTGTCTCATGAGACCTACCGATGCATCGAGGAGCTATAGCGGGCTCCACCCGTCACTTACTAAGTCCAATGCATTCCTTATATGAAAAATGGTATATAAACATTTATGAATTCCATTTTTTTAAAATACCATTTGAAATTAATTGCGGTATCAAAATACCAGTTTAATTTTTTAGAAGATACTTACATTTAAAATTGCTAAAATATACTCCAGTGTTTTTCTGAAAACATTATGCAAACTTCTGAAAACAAAATAACTAATTTTGAGACTGCTCGACTAATTGCTGCCCATGATGGGTCCACGCCCAATACCTTCATGTCTACCACACTCGAGAGTCAGGTTTTCTAACAACATTTTTAAGCTTGCGTTAAATACGTATACATTTTCGCTGTATTTTCATACATTTGAGAGAAATATCTCTCTTTTTTTTTAAATCATTTAAAAACAGTTATGTCTTGTATTGGAAGCCGGAACTCAAATAACGGTCACGGAAGCGGAGAATTCATTGTCTCCGCATATGTACGGAAAGAAAAACATTCCCTTTTTGTCGTTTAGTAAAACGCTTCGTATAAAAAAGATTCCTTTTGAATAAATGTAAAAGTCAAAGGGGTTTATACACCGTATAAAAGAAAATTGTGTATAAAATCAAATATGCCTCAATGAAAGGAGATTGAGACGAAGTCCTTAAAAAGATCATTTTTAAAATAATATAGATCTATTATGTGTATTCACTATAAGTACACATAAAGAAAGTACAAATAAAAGATAGTACATAATAATATCATGACATAATTTGAAAGTAGGATATTATCCCAAAGAATGGAAATTGGGTTAAGAAGTTCCCTTACCTCGTGTCTGACTTGACTCAACCGTTCTTTAACCTCCTGAATAATAAACTAGAGTTAATATATACCTTATTAAGAACAATTTTCAATTTAATTATCCTTTTTATATCACTTATTACAATGATATGAACATTATGTAATTATTTAAGTTAATAACGGTCGTTTTGTCGATCTTTGGTACTTGAGTCAAAAATAAACTTCTTATAATTACAGGTTGTTCATGTGGTGAAATATCCATTATATCCAGAATTATATTAATGATTTAGATATCATATATATCATATATATACAGTATATACATTCATTTATAATATTATGTAACATTTAGAGGTAAGAAATGAAATGCACCGTTCATGGAGACGGTAAGTCGTACGTACACATGAACGCTACTTTCATTTCTATTTCATATTTAATGGAATGAAATAATAAGGATATAAATGTATAATATAATTCCAGTATAATATAGTGCATAATACCATTTACTCCATCATTTATACATCCCATATATGGCATTAATGATTCAAATCACTTTGAGGGGGCGGTAGTCCGCACTTCCTAAAATGAAATTATCGCGTTTACCCATAATGGAAATCATAAATTATGCCATAAATGAGAAATACAGAAGCATAAGTATAACATAAACATATTATATATCATATATAAATATAGTGACATCTTAATGGCCACCTTTGAAGGTGTTATATGAGTGTTGAACAATCATCGTTTCGTGAGGCAGAAATTCGCCATCCACAGAAATCGTATGTTCTTTAACCATTAGATGTTTGTGTGTGTAAGTGTAGCTCGAATCCTTCTTATAACAACATCCTAGTATATTGAGGATACTGTTGTTGTTTCAAAAAAAATGAATAAAAAGATTTTATGGGGTTGGAGAAGAAAAATAAAACAAAATAACATAAGAGAAGACATTACCTTTAAATCGGGTAACTCTTTTGATTGGAGCCAAAGGCTTCCTTGGGAAGAGTTCTTCACAAAGTGAGGCTTCTAGGAGTAAGAGGGGGAAGTTGGGAGATTATTTGGGCAGAGGTTGGCCGAGCCAAATGGCTTGAAAGTGTGAATGAGGTGGTAGAGGTGGGGGCCCTTTATAAGAGGTGAGGAGGGGCACTCTTGGAAAGTAAGGAACTTTTACATTATTATACAATGATTTTTGGATTCTAAAGGTCCCACACTTATATAATTCGTGTCCAAGGTGATAAGGGTTCGAAATATACCCATACAATAGTATTTGGACAAATGTAAGCCTTGGATTGTACATTATCTTTTCATTTTATTAAAATCGTTAAATAATGAGGTCATCGCTGCATCATAATGATGTCATAAATAATTTAATTTATTTAATGTCTAAAAATTATAAAACAAATACTATGATGTAGGAAATATTTTGAGCTTTCCAATGACTATTTATAGTCAAAAATATGACTTGTATAACCCCATGTAAAAATTGTTTTAGTAAAACATTTCATGTTTGTGTCATTTTTTACTTTAACATTAAATAAAAGGTATTTATGTCATTTTCCAACTAAAGTGGCTCCATGGGGTCCCCAAGTTGACCCATGGATTGTCTTGGTCGGCCATGACTCATCCAATAGGAGTAGGACAAGTGTCAAGCTCATATCATATTATTAAAACATTATTTTTACCTTAAACTACACTAATTACCTCTAATCGCGATTAAGAACTTAAAAGCTACTATTCACCAAAAAATTATTTTAATCTCGTTGAACCACATTTTACTTATTAATGACAACCATGTATGTAGGATTTTTGAAAATCAAATCACAGAAGTGGTAATATTTCATTTAAACGAAAAATCAGTTATTTAACTACCACTTAGTGGTTTCACTATTCATCAAAAATTGATGTTTTTCAGAACAATGCCAAAATTTTACCCTAAGCTATAATTGATATTCCGAATTCCAAAATGATGTCTATTTTACAAAATTACAAACATATAAGTTTCATTAATTAATTTATAATTAATTCCCGCTGTGACAACAAATAGCGTGTTTTTAAGAAACAATATATATCAAAAGATTGACAATTGTTTATGTCCAATTTCAAAGTGAAATTAATTCTAATGAACACCATTAGATAAAATGGTAAAAATATATTCTAATTATACTTTAAAACCACTCAATAATATAACTTATCACTATAAATTATTTTGATTAAAAAAGTTGTTTTAAGTATTTTTCACTATTCATAAAAATTAGAAGTTCTCAGAAAAATACCAAAAATTCAACATAGGCTAATTTCGATATTCCAAATCCAAAAATGGAGTCCATTTTAAAATATAAAATTTCTATAATTTTAAAAAGTGGTTATTACTATTCATAACGGCTACTTTGATTAGTCGCGGTGTTTTAGAACTCGAATTTGCGTACAATGCAAGCTATTGCATTATTGAATGAGAAGCGTATTGTGGAAGCTCGGGGTGTTAAAATTAGTAAGTAAAATTTGGTTCAATAAGATGAACGTAATTTTTGGTGAATAGTAGCTTTTAACTTTTATATATCGCGATTAAAGTTAAATAGGGTAATTCAGGGTAAAACTAAAATTATTATAATATAAAATTACCCTAAAATGGGTCCTAATACTATTGGTTTATACATGTCAGACCATGGGAATCCTTGGGTTTATTTTGGGACCCCATGGTGACACTTAAGAGTGATAATGACAATTTATTAATTAATTTAAAGTTATGACCAATGTGGCATAATCATATATCTTTTAGTAAAAAAGTTTTTACATTAGGTTATATAAGTTATATCTTCTAATGTAAATATTAATTTGAAAGATAAATTGATTTTCTACATCATTATATTTTTTTTAAAAAAATTATACATCAAATAAATAAAATTATTTCTGACACAATAATGATTTAGTGTTTACCACATTAATGAATGATTTAAATAAATAAGATTATAAAGTTTAAAACAATATACAAAACCTGTATAATTATTATTGGATGATTCTATTTCAAACAATAGTCATCTTATATTCGACTTTAATGAGTTTTGGACCTTTTGAAACTAAAAATAATTATATTATAAAATAATATTTTCAAACATTCCTAAAGAACCCCTCCTCCCCCTTATAAAAATACATCACCTCTAACCCAATACTCACACATCTCAAGCCCCTTGGCTCATCCAACATCTTCCCAATTAAGCTCTCTACATCCCTCTATTCCTCCTAGACACTTCCCCCTATGTAGAAGGCAATTTAAGTAAACCTTTTGGTTCAAACCAAAGAGAGATACCCGATTTATAGGTAACATATTCTTTTAAGATCATTCCATTTATTTTAATTATCCAACCCCCAAATTTTTTTAATTCATTCCTTTTATAAAATCACCAGCATATCCAATAAACTATTTTTTTATGAGATTTATTTGAACTACACTTACACACACCTCCATATAATTGTTAATGAACATATTGTTTCTATGGATGGTGAACTACTGCATCACGAAATGATGATTTTTCAATCTTCTCCTACCACCTCTTATGATGGCCATTAAGATGGAACTGTATTTATATCTGATATATATTATATTTATATCATTTCTATGCCTCTTTTTTATATTTACATAATACCTTTATGGTTTCCATAGTTGGTAAATACGATAATTTTATTTGAGAAAGTGTGGACTACCGCCCCTCAAAGTGATATGACTCGTTATTTCCATACATGGAACATATAAATGGAGTTAATAATATTATATATATGATATATACTCAAATTATTATATAACTATGAATCATTAAGTTTTCATTCCAGTAAATATGAAATAGAAATTGAAGTAGCGTTCTTGGGTACGTACGGCTTACAAACTCCATGAATGGTGCATTTCATTTCTTACATCCAAATGTCATGTACTATTAAAAATACATATATATATACTATATATATGATATATATGATATGTAAATCATGAATATCATTCTGTATATAATTTACTTTTTACCACATGAACAACTTGTAATTATAAGAAGTTCATTTTTGACTCAAGTACCAAATATCGACAAAAAAACCGTTATTAACATAATGATGAAATGATGTTTATAACATGGAAATAAGTTATATAAAATAATAATAAACTTTAAAAATGTTCTTAAGAAAGTATAAATCTACTTTAGTTTTTTATCTAGGAGATTAAAGAATAAACGAGCCAAGTCAGACACGAGGTAAGGGAATTCGTCTCAGTATCCTTTGATTAAGTCATATTTTTTTATACACAACTTTCTTTTATACAGTTTATAAACACCTTTGACTTTTCATTTCATTCAAATGGAATATTTTTCTTTGAGGAATTTTACTAAACAAAACAAACTGTTTCTTTTTAACGTAAGAGGTGAAAACAACCTTTCCACCAACACGAGTATTATTTTATCTTTTGATTCCTTAACAAGACTTATTGTTTTTAAAAGGAAAATACATACCATATACTCTTTTATGTATATTGGATTTGATAATGGTTTTTATAATGGATTATTTATGTTAATATATTTAAATGATGTATTGTGATTGAAATGTGAAAATTTTATCTTTCCATTATGTTTGTTTTATGTGATATGAATATGATATGGTTCTTGGGAATTATTTACATATAAGTGTGGTTTTTTGATAAATCTTGGTTGAATGAGCCTGAGATAGATCTCCAATGAATTGGGAAACATGATGGAGGTAAACGTGAATGTTTTTACTTTGAGATTTGGGGAATATACAATGATGGGTATTCCAAATGTAACTCTCTATGTAGTTGTGATAGCTATAACGTAAGTATGTTATTGATGCCACAAGTTACCTTTATGCTTTATGATTACTATGTGCTATTAATAAATCTTATGATTTCGTGAGTTATGTTAAAGATCTTATGTTATGTATGTATTGATTAACTAATTTTTTTCTTTCTCTGTTTTATATCCCTTACTAATATTTTTATGCTCGTCCCATGTTTTGAAATGTTTTTCACATGACTTAAACGTGAATTGGGTCAAGGATGGGATCAAGGAAAAGTCATGATCTCTAAAACATGGAAAAAGACATGACTCATTTTTAAGAGTTTTTATTTTATGAAAAAAATTGATACTGAGTTGAAGTGTCTACTTTGTAATTTTTGAAATGTAATGTAATATTTATGGCTTAATTATATAAAAAATTAAACCTAAAAATATAATCAATGTGAATTATTCATTTAATTAAAGATCATGTAATGTTTCAAGGATGCATCCTTATAGTTACTTATATAGAAAATACTATGAATAAGATATATATTACTTTTCATAAGATTTATTTTAACCAATATTTATGAGTCTATTTGAGGAAGATTCATTGTAGAAGAGTGATTTTCTAGAATTAAAGAATCATCTTAGAGTTATCTAAACATATCATAAAATGAGTTGAATATAAAATTAAGATAGTTTTAGGAGAAATATATCCAAGAATTATTAAATAATTCTAAATTAAATTTTATGATTTAGAATCTATGATTTGATGGATTAAATTTCAAAAAGGGAGTTTATAATTCAATTAGGTGAAAAATATGGGTTTTACCATAAAGGAAATGATGTGTTATGATTGTGAATACTTGACGAAGTGGAGAATTTCATTTTATTATGATGATAATCCATGAATATTGATGTTCAAATTTTCCGATGAAAAATATTTTTGCTCGTCATTTTCAATATGATTTCATACCAAAAAAATTAAGAACTAGTTTTATAATAATTTTCCACATGAGAAAGAAAATTAAAACACTATAGTGATAAGGATATTTATAATTACTGGTGAAAAAATTGGAAAAGTTGGAGAAGTAATAGAGAATATTTGAAAGGTTTTTTTAAAAATTTATATTTGAAATTTTAATTTTTAAAATGGAAAATTATTTTTGCTTGATAAAATTATATTTTTTATGTTGTAAAATTTTTTGTATAAATAATATTAACATGAAATAATTATAAAAAATTATTAAATAGTGTGATAGTAAAAAATATTTAATACTTGTTTTTATGAAACTATAAGTATGAGAAGAACAATAAAAAAACACTGAGAAAAATAGATGTAAGTCTCATCTAGTTAAAGACTCCCATATTGTGGAAAATAATTTCTATATCTTTGTATTTTTAATAGATAGCTTTACACTACTGGGAGACTTTTGTGTGAAATGTGGACAAGGATAAACACTAATATTCAATAATCAAAATTATGAAACTAATGGACTATGTGTTCTTTATTAAATATGGTTCATTAAGATTATTCTTGTTTTGAGAATTGAAATTTGTAAAAACATGTTGTGCATACTGTGATTGTGAATTGATTTGTGTCGCAACAATCAAATAAATCAATCTAATATGTGGTAAATTTTAATTTTATAGGAAAACAAAAAGGAGTTTATAATCACTTCATCACTCCCCTCTCAATGATTTTGCAATAGTCATGACCGCATTTTTCACAGCATAAAATTCTTGTATCCACATTCAAGGAAATATTGTGTTGAAAGAAACATAATTTACCAAATTCATGAGGTTCCACAGACCCGAACACCTAAATTTACTTCTAATAATTTTTTTATTAAACTGTAAATTTGAATCAAGCTATGATGGTCCAATATAAAAAAAAACTTATTTTATATAATTTAAATAAATTAAAAAATAAATCCCATAATAATCACACAATACCAAGAATTGGCGGTTTTTTATATTTTAAGAAAAACTACCTAAAAACCAGTTTTTGGATATTTTTGTGCATTTATAAAGAATATAAGCACACTAGAACACATTATTGACTTCTCATTTGTTATAAAAATCATCATAAACTAGGGAACAGAAATATAAGATAGTAGTGAGCTCAAATGCTTAGTAAGGGAAAATAAGTCATCATGTTTTCAAGGGTTAGATCATAAGAATATGAGAATACATGGGAATGGGAGAAAATCATATTAAAAACATCATGGGTAAAATATGAGTCATTCATAAGTCGTGATAATGGGATATGTAATCTCAAATAGACAAACATGTATAATGTTATAAGTGTGTGATATAATAAACATGATCCATGAGAAATAATCATATGAACATAAAATTCAAAAAATGAATGTGATTTAATCATAGAAAAATAAGTTATTATGTAACAAACCTAATCATAGGGTTTTATAACTTTGTGAGAAATATAGTGATGTACATGCTTCATATTATGAGAAAATAGATGAATCCAACACTTTATGTTAGGAATAAACTCATGTTGTACAGGATTTATTTTTTAACAAAATCTATCATGACCATGATTTATATTTTTAAAAGTCCCTTGATTTCCAAGAATTATATTGGGAGAAATCCCATCATTTCTACATTTTAAATACCTAACCCACAAGATAATGCATGGCCAGTGAATGGATGAGTCGTCACAACCATAATACCACCTACAATAGGATAGGTTTTGGAGATAATAACCTTAAAAGAATAATGTAAATGTGAGACCTTTCTCTAATGTACCTATACATATGCATTGATCCATCTCCATAAAAAAATATAGATTAATAAAAATTATATTAACAGCGGGAGTGTAAACATTCATGTGATAACCTCTACAAAAAATACAACTGATTTGAATAATATAAACAAAAATATAAGGGAACAAATAAACACCCAACTAGAAATAATGACTCAAACTAAAAACCCAAGAATAAATTAAAACTAATAGAGCCTGACTTCAAATCTATACATCCTGAACACCATTCATGGTATATGTACCCATGTATCACTAAGCTCTTCTAAGGTGACCATTGATTTATCTATCATCTACATAAGATAAGGAATCTGTGGGAAAATCCTATGTAGGTGTGAGCATATACATGCCTAGTAGGACACCTCCAAAAACACCAAGAGAGCAATAAAGAGATACATAAATTTTAATATCATCCCCACAAATGTATTTCAATTTGAAACTAATACAACTATCATGACAAATAAACCATATATATTCAATATAAATCCCAAACAAATTCAAAAAGGGGGTATTTATATCCAAAGAGAAACTAAGAATGATGAGTCTTCCTGTAGCTCCAAAGTTCCATCAATGATTCCCATCATCACACACAACCACAAAAGAAACCATGTGGAGGGGCTTGTGCCTAATCACTATTCTCCATAGTCAAGGGAGCCATAACCTCAAACCATACATCTTATGCATCCTAAAAATAATATTTATTGAGGGGCCCAATCCTTATTAATAAAGTATGTGTTTGATGATGAATCAAGTATTATAGAGGACCTACATACCCCCTAGAGTGTTAAGATGAGGGACTACCACTCCATAGATAGAGTACATGTTCCTGGTGTAAGGAAGGACCATCTCTATCAGTATAACGCATATGTGGACACATCCCTAGTAGGATATGGGAGTTCCAAATATAGAATAAATTTGATGATCCTTCTCTAATCACTACCATCATCATGCATAACTTAAATAAGAATCACACTAGGAACACCTTTAATCATATACTGTATTCCACAAAACAGTACACCATCATGTACTAAATGGAAAAACCATCAGTATAAGATTCTCATGGGACAAAATCTGATTCCCAAATAAGGATGTCATAGTGGAAGGAGTTTCTAAGAGGGGTACATGGTTTTTATGGGGGTGCACATGGCGTGTGACCTCACCTCATTACTAGGCCATGTTTTTATTTGTATTTGGATTAGAAATTGATGTCATACTACATGGCATGTCAAGGTGGTACATGGATATTCTCATCCACTTGGGAAATTCCAATTAATATTTACTGATGATGGAGTACATCAGGTCATGCCCGTTTACCTGGACAAGTACATGGTCATGCCCGAGTACCTGAATATTCCCATATACTCCCAAATTACATGACCTTTCTGACCATATAGGGTCCTTGTAATGTGCTATATAGTTCACATTTTGGAAATGAAATGTGTTTCATAGGGATTTTTGTCTTGGACACACGATGTTTGATCCATAACTCTACTTCAAATCCAAGCACTATATCCAAGGGTTACATTTCGTGTGTTCTTGGAAGCTAAATAGTATATTTCGGGAAATTTTTTAAAACACAAATTTCCTTCACATGTTTTCAATATCTACCACTATCACTATGTATTACACCCTTTAACCATGTGATATTGAATGTAAATTCCTCTTTCCATCATTTCCCAGCCTCCAATTATGGTAAAACAGAATCCATTTATCCGCATGATGTTTCCACGCCTCTCATGGGCCTCATATCTTCCATCACTTCTCATGGATCCTATATCCACAATGTGTCATCTTTAATCCATCCCAATACATCCATAGAACACCAATCTATTCATCTTGTGCACCACCACCATTAATTT
Source organism: Viscum album (assembly GCA_963277665.1). Taxonomy (NCBI): domain Eukaryota; kingdom Viridiplantae; phylum Streptophyta; class Magnoliopsida; order Santalales; family Viscaceae; genus Viscum; species Viscum album. The sequence goes on along the minus strand of OY728141.1, from coordinate 434,203,645 downwards.
TAGGGTTTGATCGGGCTATATTACTCCTTGACAATGTCAAATCACGATCCCATGGTCTAATGATATAGAACACAAAGAACGTATGGGGAGAAATAAAAAAACATAGGTAAAACCATCATTTTTCAATATATATAATATAAGGATCACATAAATGATATATCTACGGAAATATTATGTCATTATAAATAAATTTAAATCAAAAATTTAATTTTATAAAATGGGATTATGTGAAGGTAAAATAATCTCAAATAAAATCCATGACATAACAAATTAATCAAGGGGGTAGAAACCATAACTGATGAGTCATAACTAAATATGGATTTATCATTGGTGAAGAATGTGTTAACTAATATAGGATAATTATTGTCCCATTTTTTGTCTCTCATTACACCTTGATCTTATCACCCTTCTTCCTCCAATGTGAACTAATGAAGAATCCTCAGAGCTCCTCTCAAATCCACACAAGGTTATACTCCTAACCCTGGTGATTTTTTATAAGTGTTTACTTATATATTTTTCTCATATTTAGGTCATTTAAAAAAAATACATTATTTATTTATTTTAATAAAACACACCTACCAACGACTAATTTCCTCAAAAAATACAACACCATCCAACCATAGGTCTTGACTTAGGTCAAAACCCCATTCCATATTCAATTGTGGTCTTGGATTTTCTAACCATGAATCTTAGTAATGGTAAAAACAAAATATTGTGCATTTGTGATATAAAACTATTAATATTTTTAATATATCAAAAATGAGTCTCTCTAGGTCCCAGAATATCATGTTGTCTCAGCACATGGATCTGATAATATTCCTTAACATATTTCAAATTCTTATAAGCAAAAAACATAGACACAATATTCTCCCATAAATTATTTATTTTCATGTTGAAAATCACAAGAAAAAAATGGTGGTCATGATGGGAATGCCTATTGATTTATCAGTCCAAAAATATATCTTGCATGATCCTATACTACAACAAACTATAAACAAGGTTATGGTACATCCTCATAGTATCCTCTTTTATTAATCCTTGATCTCAACTGGGTACTCTTTAAAGGTGGATCCATCCTTTTTTTCAATCTATCCCCAATCAATAATGTCTGTAGGGTCATGTCCTTATGATCCTTTAGAATATCTTTCATCCCCATCCAAACATTCACAATCCTCATTTTGGGGATAATCTCAATAAAACATGGTATCCCTACTCTAACTTTAATGTTTTATAACATTGATCTGTGGTATATTTATTTCCACTATGTGTTGTATTCATACTCTAAGAGATAACTTCAACTTTTTATGTCATCTCCTCCATCGTCTATGTCCAAACAAGAGAAGTCTATCCAATCTCATACTAGTATAAGGGTGACCTGGAAGGTCTCCTGAACATGGTCCTAAATGGTTCTATGATTTTAAAAGAGTTATATATGTTATTTTATGAAAAATATTACAATAAAAATTGATCTTCACATTTCTAGATAAATCCCAACATACAATCCCTTAGTATATCCTCCAACACATAGATAGTCTACCCATACTTCCCATATTTCATGGTGTGATACATTGTACTCATCCATAACTAGGTCACGAAGCCCTCCTACATGTCTTTCCACAATCCTATCATAAATCTTGTTTTATGGAAAAAGAAAATCATGAATGGTAACCAATGGAGTTGAATGATATCATGCACGTAAACTACCCAAAACTCTTCGTCGAAATATAATTCCTGAAATAAGGGAATTGCAATGAATTTATAAGTGTTCCAACTATCAACTAGATGGAATCATAACCTCTCACTATTTTTGGAATTCCTGTCAAAAATATTATGGACATTCCATCTCATATCCACTTTGAGATCAAATGTGGATTCATCAAACCTACTAGAACATGGTAATCATCCTTTAACTGTTAACATGTTATACACTGAGATATGAACATGGATAAACTATGCCTCCCCCTTCCCCTAAAAACTACTATAAATGTCATCATAAAAAATTTTCACAATGGGATCTATCATTAAATGTGAAGTGTGAAACACCCTTATCACCGAATAATGCGATGTAAATAGAACCACCATCCATCCATATAAAAGGTTTATTTGATCCCCTCCTACAAAAAAATACATCTAGTTCATCTCTTGAGAATATCTAGCCACATAGAACCTTATAGTGTATGTATCCCAACTACCCCTCTCTCACACACTGAAGGAATGGAGAATCGATCACCATTAACTGAATAAAAGTTTCCCCCCTCTCCTCTAATAGGTTCAGTTGTGAATGATCCAACTAATCTGATGTCTACTCGAACAAGATAGAGTGGGCCTCTTGACTAAGGTAATATGCCACTACATTTCACTTTCTAGGAGTATAGACTATCTCAATGTCAAAGTACTATAGGAACTCCAAACAATGCCTATGTCTCGAGATAATATCACTCTACATGAAGATATATTTAAGACTCTTGTGGTCTGATTAAACAATAAAACACTCACCCAAAAGATAGTTCCACCACATATTTAGTATGAATACTACCACTTCCAACTCTAGGTCATAAGTTTAATAGTTATCCATATGGGGTCTCAACTACCTCAACCCATTTTTGATCACTGGGTACCTCTATACAAAAAGAAACTGAGGCCATCTCTAGAGGAATCAAAAAATCACAATGTACTCCATTATTTCCTTTGATAGTCTCTACATTGGAAGTCAAATCAAAATTATCCTCAACTCCCAAAATGATACCGGAAACTACTCAGTTTAGGTTAAAACAACCCTTTTTATATCAGGTTGTTCATAGGGGATGTAATCATGAAGAATCCTACCAAAAACCTCTTATAGTACCTATCAAAGCTAAAAAATTTAAACTTATTTCATGCTCTTGGGAGGATACTAATCAATAATTATATCAATCTCAGCGGTCTTCACAGAAAAATAATACTCAGAAATGAAATGCCCCAAAATGCTAACCTTACGGATCCAAAATATGGGTTTTGAGAGATTAACATAAAATTATAGATCCTAGAAATATCTATGAAAATACTCAAACTCTATTCATGATTCTCCTTTCTTTTATAGTAACAAGTATTTCATTAATAAAGATATCCAAAAGTTTGTCCATGTGTGGAAAAAATATCTTGTTCATTAGAGATATTATCTCTATGGTATAATTTCTCATACCAAAAAAGAATCACAAGGAACTCATATTGTATGTAGGGAAATCATAATAAAACCTTTGTAATATCAGGTTCATGAACCATCAACTTCTGGTAGCTAGACCTGATTTCAATCTTTAAGAACCAACTTGCACCTTGCAACTTGTCAAAGTGGTTTTCACTCCACAATAGGGGATACTTCTTCTTTATCGTTGCCTTGTTCTGGTAATGATAATCAATGAAAATATCTAACAACATATCCATGAATTAAACTTGAGCTTCCCATGGGGAAATAATGGTTTGATAAAATCATTATGTCAATGGTACTTCAATTATAACCTTAGATCATGTAGCTCAGTGGGGGAATCTGATATGTTGTATAATATTTTGGTGTGTTTTGTGGAGTGAAAATTATAGTATAAGTTCATCTCCCACTTCATAATAATTCCAAGAGCATATGCAGAGAATAAATAAATTTATTCCTAAACCATTTTTGGAAGTGGATATCACATAACATACACCACTTAAAGGGTTATACTAGCCAACTGATGAGTAATTATGTGTAACCTCATAAAATGATCTTATCCTTCTAAACCTCAGATTCCTTTTAACTTTAAAAATGGAAAATATTATATCCTCTCCTCTGGTGCACTATAAGACTCACTGTTAAAAGTTAAAATAGTAATTGTTAATATAAAACCAGTCTATACTGAGGAAATCAACATAGGGTATCATTGCTTCTATGAAAATATTCCATATGGGGCCCTCTCTCTGCCCAGCGTTAGGTAACAATATCAAGTGTGTGATCATTGATTTTCTTTATGGGAGACTCAGAACACAAGGGATGATAAAAAGTCTCTAATATTATTTCTATGCTACAAACACGAGCCATGTACATTGGAAAATGTCTTGATATCATATAAATAAACTACAACTTGAGTAGAGAAGAAACAGATCATTCCTTGATCACACCTGGAGTCTAACTGTCACAAGCCCCTACTAATTGAAGCCATCATTTCCCTTTCCCACATTTATTGATTAACTAGTTATTATCTAAAATATTTTCTCACAAAAATTATCTCAAACACAATAGTTTAAGGAAATAATCCACCACACCTCAACACTCACCACATTGTGTGGTACTGACACACCATCATGGTTTTGGATCCTGTACCAAGAATTCATCTTTGTGATGAGAAGTGTACCTCTTCCTGGAATACATGAAGACATCTAAATCACAGTAAAATAGGGCCCTAAAAACACCCAACACCTCCCTGAAGATTTATCATCTTGATGAACTCCATTAAGAGGGGTCTTAACAAAGAGGAAACCTATCACCATAGGTTTGTGGAATTCCTCTACCACTTGAGAAGTGGGTTTGACCCTCCAAAAACCCTAAGTACTCTCTCACATCAACTCATGAACAAAAATAGTACATGTGCTTCATATTTTGGTACCACTATAAAATATAATTAACCATTATAGAGTCTGGTCCGCATCAGACCCATGGATGAACCATCTTCGGTACAACTCTATAATGACCCAACCCATTGGGGCTTTCCAGCCTAGAAGAAGGATAAGAATTCAATACCCTAAGGCCACCACTAATAGTCTAGGTGTGGGAGAAAAGTGAAAAGTAAGTATAATGTAAATGGGAGGCCATTTTATAATGTACTTATAAGCATTCACCCAACCATATCCATAAAAATTTTCAGAGGAGTATAACAGACAATAACATCTATAGTGTAAACACGAATATGATAACCTCTAGGAAAAATAAAAAATATAATGATATTATAAACCAAAAAATAATGGAAAAAATACATGTCTGACTAGAAATTAAGTCCTATCTTGACAAAAACTAGAATAAATGGAAATTGGGAGATCTCAGCTCCAAATCTCCATGTCCAAACCATAGTATGAGGTCAATTCACCCAAGTACTGCTAATCTCTATGTATATTCCCACCAATCTTTTTTTCATCATCATAATATATGAAAAGTGTATTCAAAGACCATACAGTGGTGATTATAAACATAACTAGTAGGAAAACCCTAAAACCACAAAGGGGGTGGTAAAGAGATACCAATAATACTGAGCTCAACCCATTTAAGGAATGTCAATCAGAAACTGATATGACAACCATAAAAATAACCAAGATATGCTCAACAATAATTCCAATTGAGAGATAAATGGGAATTGCATCTCCAAATCATAGTTGTGAATGATAAGTCTTCCGATAGATCCAAAGTTCCATCTCTAATGCCCATAATCAAGCACAACTACAACTGAATTAGTGTGGAGGGGAATGTACCTCTCCAGTATTATACATAGAAAAGGAACCAATAAATAAAAAACATTAATCCCATTTAAAATAACCATAATATTTGTGGAGGGTCCATGTTTTTGCTAGTATTCTCAATATCTGAGGGATCTGGAACACTTGTGGAGGACTCAAACACTGATGGATCATAATGATGGCAGACTACAAATCCATAGATAGAATTCCCATTCCCAATATAGTGTAATACCATATCTATCATTATAAACTATATGGGTACCTACTCCCTGGTGTCATAGGGAATTTCCAACCCGGCATCACTCTAATGACCCTGCCCTGATCGCTTCAATCATCAAGAATGAACAAAAGAATAATCATTCTCAGAACACCATACATCATATTTTTAAACCATGATAATGGCCACAATTTCATTCTATTTTAAAAAATAATCCAGATAGGATACACATGGGAAACAATCCAAGTCCATAAAAAAAGATATAGGAGGATGATTTTTCTAGTAGATGTATATGGGGTGTGTGAGGGTCCACATGGTGTGTAGACCCACCTTGTTTCCTGACCATGTTCTCCTATGGAAATGTCTTGGGAAACCATGTCATGCAACCAAAAATGTACAAGTGTTATGAGGCATGTCTCAGCCACCCAGGGCCAGAATGTGTACATATAGACAAGCCCATGTACTTTAGGCCATTCCCATGTACATGGTTGTGTACTTTCTTATGCTCAAGTTTTGGATTTTTCCCATGTACTCCCAGAGTAAACACCATGTCTAACCACAACGAGTTATTGACGTGCATCAGTTGGAATATAGCTTGGATACTAGGGGTGGGTCACATGGTATGTAGTTCCGACCACATGGCATGTGATCTTGGACTCTACCCAAAACTCTATCATCGTAACTAGGAGAGACACACATTCGGTTTACTTATAAGTTACATAGATTATGGTCAATAATTTTCCATAACCTGACTGAACTCCAATTTTGTTCCACATCTGGACTTTCCACCACCAAACTCACATTTTGATAATACTAGATTGAACAGAAATTACACCATCCATCATTTCCCTTCCTCCAGTGATCAGAGGATAGAGTCTTATCATCTACTCCAAGACATCGCACAACTCTTCTTCCACCAATCACCTATAACCACTCATTGATACTATATCCATTAATTATTAACTATAATCTCTCATGATCCATCTATAAAACACTAATTCATTCAACATGGCACAAGCACTAGGAATCTAGGGGTTTTATCAAGCTAAAACCTACCTTGGTAATGTCTAATCATGGTCTCAGGGTCTAATGATGAAAAAAGCGAAGAAAAGTGGGGACACAAAAATAGATTTTTAACCATAATTGTACAATTGTTATTATCTAATGATCATATAAACATGATATCCAAGGATGGATCTTGGTGTGATAAATAAATTGAAATCAATAATTCAATTTATTAAATTGGTATCATGAAAATGATAAGTAATGTAATATCAAATCAATTTTTTAAAAATTTAATAAAATGGGAGGGAAGATAATTTAAGTCTCATACCTCAATTTTGGTCAATAATTGGTGAATAAGCCCATCACTGGTGAATGAAAAATCACACTTTGTTTACTTTTTCTCGGTCCACCTATATTACATCACCCTTCATCCACTAATGTGATCATCTAATAAAGAACACTCAGAGGTCCTCTCAAATCCTCAAAGGGATATACAACTAACCCTAAATATTTTTTATAACTGGGTATGTATAGATGTTCTTCTAGGTTAGGTCATCTAAAATTTATTAATTTAATTATTTTTTTATTTCAGTCAAATGCGCCCACAAATAGCTTTTACTAAGAATGTTTGAGGCTAACCGACCTTAGGTCATGACTTAGGTAAACAATATGTTCCATAATCAACCATGGTCTAGGATTTTCTTTTTTAGGTCCCAAAAAATGAAAAAAAAAAGAAAATCATTTGTATGCATTACAGAAAATAATTAATATTTTTAATATATCACTTCATAGTCTCTCTGTGGCCTTAAACCTCATGATAACTCAGTTCCAGGCTCCAAATATATTCTTCAATATTTTCTAATGTCTTGAAAGGAAAAAATATAGTCACTACACTCATGATAAGATGTAAAAAACCCCATGATTTTCATGCTTTATGTTGTGAGTAAATTTCTAATGCAGACCATTTATTTTGTAAGAAAACCCACAGTTTTCATGGCTTTAATTTTAGGAAATCCCATGATGCCCATTCATTATGTTGTGAGAAAAGCCATGAGTTCCATGCTTTAGGTTGTGATTAAACCCAATATTCACATGCCTTATGTTTTGAAAACCCCATTATTTCCACACTTTATGATCTGATCAAACCCATTATGCCCACACATTATATTTTCAAAAAATGCATGATTTTAAGATATGGTCAAATTAATTACTTTCTTGAATTGATTTTTGATAAAAATCACGAACCCATTTCTTATGTTGTGAATATACGCATGATTTCCATTCTATATATTATGATGAGACTAGTGATTCCAACACCTTAATCCATGAACAAACACATGATGTCTACGATTTATTATTTCATAATATATAAAATATAACCAATGCATTGGAAGATTATATAGGACCCAATGAATCATTATCCATACATATGTGTGACATATGCACTCAATCAGTCATTATATCATAACAAACCAATAAAAATAAATAGTGTTTCATATCATTTTTAAATGGTATAAAAACCAGATATAAAAATTAGACTATTTTATAAAAAAAATTAAAATACTCAAAAGGAAAATTTAAAAAGATAATTTTGATGGATATTAATAAACCACAATTACCAGGTATATAGATATTTATGGATATCAATAGTAAAATATAATAAGATCCATAAAAAGTGTTTTTAGAAAACATTTTTTACCGTTTTCAGAAAGATAATAAATTATGAATCACCCTAAAAAATAATATTCAAAAAGGTAATATGTAAAAAAAATTGAAACCCATTTTAAAACAAATCCAAATAATGGATCCTTTAATAATCATATAGTTCTTCCCCAAGAAATTTGGAGTGGATGATAAAAAAAGAAACATGAAAGACAAATCATTTTTAATATCTTAAAATAAAATTATCTAAAACCCACTTAATAAAAATAGATATAAATATTCCTTTTGAGAATATATAGAGTGATTTTTTAAGATCACCAAAAAGAGACCATATTTTTTTTTCAAAAAATAATAATAGTGAATATTGGTAGCAAGAGTGAATAAGGTCACATATGTAAAGGAGCTAATTTGGAGAGGATGGGAATTATTATTAACATCCTAAACATTAACGAATAAAATAATACATTAATGTAATTCCACATAAAAGGAATAATTTAATTATAATATCATCGTATATAATGGTTGAAATTAATTTTTTTAAAAATTAATGGGGAACATTTATGACACAGAAAATATGTCGAGTCAAGAAAAACACCTTACCATTACACTTGACTATTGTGACTATAATTTGACATATTAGATAATGAAATTAAAATTATTAATAACTTGTTTTATAACCTTATTAATATATATAACCATATAAAATATTTAATTATGATCATATTTAATATGTTTATTCTCTTGGTAATGTTTATTTTAATTATCTTATGTTACTAATTTCAATAATTTCTCATGTTATTTATAATAGAGCTTTTAACCCCATTAATTGATACTATTTTAATCATTCCCATATTATAAAATATATTAAAATAATTTTATTTTAATTATTTATGGGTACTCATGTTCATTTTATGTTAATAATGGGAACATTTTTTGAGAATGGGATCCATGACTAGCGTGCTTCAAATATTTTTTTACAAACAAAGGGTGGTATATTAATAATAAATAATATCCTAATAAAAAAATTTAAAGACTTAAGTGAAAAATTATTCTATAATTAAAGTCTAAAAATACCATTAGTTATGATTCTGAATTCATAAGTGATATAATTTTATAACATTGTTATATTAGGTAGTTAAATTGTATCGAAAAAGAACGTCCTATAATTAATGAGTGGATATGGTTAAGAAAGTGGTTCATTTGGTATAATATAATTACTAAAAAACATTAATGTTTTAATTCTGATTTATTTTTATTTTTGAGTAATGTTTTAATATATATTGATACATGTGAAAATTTTATATGAAAAAACGAAATGTGTTTCTCTATGGAGGAGGTAGTCCCATATACACATGAGTGACATTCTCATTTTACATAGAATGAAAAAAGGTATGAATTTTTTAATATTTTCAGAATCTAAATAATTTTATAAATATCATATTTATTTATTAATTAAACCCTTTTAATAATCTATTTAATGAGGTTATGAAAATGGATCATGTTGCATATAGAGGTGGTAATCCATGTGTAACTCATTCAAATATTTAAGAGGATGGTAGAAAATGCTCATACCATAAACAAATAAAATTATAATATTCTTATGATAATTATATAATTATGTGAAAAACATTATATTTGATTTAATTGAGGATGAATAATATATAAAGGAAAATAAATTAAAAATGACTAATGAGAAGTTTACTTTACTCCTTGGAAGAGATCCTTTTAACATTGGATTTTTTATTTGAGAGATATATTTTTTTAGAAGTAAAAAACCACTAGGACATGTCTATAAGTGCTATGGAATTATTTGTTTACTTCTTTTAAAATATAAGAGACTTTTTGTGTGGGAAGAGAAGGGTGGTGATATAATCTTTTATAAGGGAGAAGAGATACATTTTTTGTAATAATATAAAAGAAAAAGCCATTATTCAATGATAAACATGATACAAAAATGGAAAATTATCAATTTGGGAAATTTTTAAGGTCAATAAATATACAACGATATATTTTTATACAAGTTTTTATGACTTCAATATTTTTTAATTTCACCATTTTTTTCTTTTTACTATGGTAACTAATTTTTACCTAAGTAATTTACTTTTATTTTCAAAAAATATAATGGGTCATATAAAATAATTTGGAAATAATGAATATAAATATGAAATCCATTTTTTTCATAAAAAATTATAATAATATTAGAAATTAATTTTCATATTAACACACATAATGTGTAAATTGATTTTTTTTTTTGAAAAAAGTGTATTTTTACATATAAATTTAGGATATGATTATTAATGTTTTGGTCTTACACATAATTTGGTTTGTTATTAATGAAATAAGTTTTTTGGATTTAAAATAAATCCAAAAGCCAATTTCACCTTTGGGATACTTGATTAAAACAAAAAATGCACGAGTATTTTTTATTAAAGTAAATATTACTTAAGTTTAAAAATATTAAAGGAATGTTTTATAATTTAAATATAGTATTTTTAAAAACAAGATTTTATTCCTCAAATTAATCTTCGATAAGATAAATTATTTTGTGAACATTCATGTTTTTATTATATAATAATAAAGTCCTAAGAGTAACCGTATTGGAAAAAACTGTGTTTCACTATTTATCAAAAAATTAATATTTTCAAAAATATCAATGCAATTTTTATAAGATGATTTTGTTATACTAAATAAAAAATTTAGTTAATTTTGTCAAATTCAATTTATAATATTTAATATTTTAACATTCAAATAAAAACATAAAAATATAAATAAAATTGTTTCTATAGAAAAATAACATTTAGAAATATAAATTGTTCTAATTTTAATTTCCTATAAATTTACATTTATATTAGTGTTAATATATTATTAAGATAAATAATATATTTTATCCATTATATTTTTAGTTTCATAAAATACAGCACATAAAATTCCAATTTTATATATAATACATTTTTAGTATAAAATGATCATATTAGTTATTTAACTCTATTAGTTGAGTTTTATCAATGCATTAATATTTAAATGAACATTATTTTCCACTAAAATTAAAAAATTGAAATGTATAAAATACATGAGAAATATAAATAACTAATTCAAATGATAATTAAATTCTTATATCAACTGAATTTATAATTTCATAACACATCATGATCTCCTCAAATGATATAATAATAAGATACCCTCCTGTGTAAATTATGTATGTTGGTGTATCTAGCATAGATCTTGAAGAAATTACCAAAATTTTGATCAAAAATCACTAATGATTTCACTTATACTATAATTATTATAGTTCCTATAGGGTTTATTCTAGGGGAACCCTAGTTAAGTGACTATCTTTCGGATCTTCTGCATGTGTTCCTTATAAGGAGGGCTCATACTGCTTAATATCATCACTTCTCTTTTCTAAATATTTTTTATAGTGTGGTTTTTATAATTTAAACCTAATAATTTAATGGGTATATTATAACTTTAAAATTTAAATTATCATTGTTTCATTTTATTTTTATTTTTTCATTAGAAACAATTTATTGAGCATATTATTTATCTAAATTGAAATTAATACTAATATTTTGGAGAAATACATTCTCCCTTATAAAAAAAATGGTGTCCTCCCAATTAAAATTATTAGTTACTAATGAAAATATCTTGGGTATCTTAAATATTAACCTAACCAAAGATATAGTTTCTAAATCTAAAAATATATCATTTTCCTTGTAATAATATTATCCCTAATATTGAGTTTCTTCACCAACACTTTGAGCCACGTCCCTACCTTTATTTGATGTAGGACCCATATTATAAAATATACATCTAAAGGGTGTTAATAATCATTATTTCATTGATATAAATTCATAGTTTGATATGTAATTTGATTTACTTGTTATAACAAATATTATTTCCTTTAATCATAAAGAACCAATCCAGTGCCAAAAATAAAATAAAATTCATAAAAAGGATAATTAATATGTTTTTCACAAGGTGCATTCCCAAAAACATCATATTGGGTAACAATTATCATATAACTAGAAGTTTTATCTAATAATATAATATCAAAATATTGGGGTGGTGTTTTGATTATATTTAAAAACAATCAAGATATATTATAGATACTAGAAAAAAATCCAATAAGACATCCACAGAACTGAAGTGGAGTATAAGCTAATTTTGATTACTACAATCCACTTCAGTGATAATAATCATATGTTTTTTCTAATGTTCCCTTGGTTTAAGAGGTTTTTGGGTTAGATTCCCTTCATTAATTCTTGAGTTAGGGCATTGTTTTACAAAATTTCAAAACACCTATCATCTTAATAATTGGTGTTTGGGTGGTTAGTTAGTTGGGACATAATTTTCCCTTCTTTATTTAATCATGAAATTAGATTTACTTTGTCATTTCAGGGCTTTGTGGCCTACATTACCACATATTAAACACTTCCTTGATCTATAGAGGTAATTTCTCATATGGTTCCTCCCATAATTTTTACTTTTTTTAGTCAATAATTCTTTGTCCCATGTGACATATCATTGAAGGATCCACAAAACACCACTTTACCCATTATCTCTACATAACTATGAAATTCTCCAATTTCCATCTATAACTTTATCTCACATCAAATAATTTTTTAATAGAATTAAAAGTATCTTATTGATAATTAATTTCAATAATTTTTCTAAAAAATGGTAAATAATTTATCAATATTAATCTCAGAGTCATATATAAAATCATAAGCATTCCATACGAGCCTCATGAAGTTTCCTTCATAAGTGCCAAACAAATCATCATCATTTTGTTTCAACTCCATGAGTTATCTATTTTTCTTCATATAAGGATTTTGAGTAAAATACTTGGTAAAGTATAATTCCTTGAATTTATCTAATTCTATTGGTTCTACATTTCCTTTTTTTGATTATATAATTATTGAGAGTTAACCATTGGTCATCCTCACATTCCAAATAATAAATGGGCAAAATATCCATGTAATATTCAAACAACTATAGAATAGAAAATAAATTTTCCATTATATTGATACGTTTCCTTGTAATTTTTGGATTGGAATATCCACTTAATTAGTTTGGATGTAGCTGTATGAAAGTATTGATAAAAATTTGTTACTAATATGGTGAATTAAGGAGCCCAACATGATTTTTTATGATTCACTACTTATGATAGTTGAGTGTGTATTAACAAATGGTTTTTTACTTCATATCCCATCCCATTTGGTTGGACAATGGGAAAATAATGGAATTTTACTTTTCACCCATTGTTAACATCACATCTCCTATCTCTAATAATTTTTTTATTGAATTAGTGTTAAGATATGAGAATATTAATAAATTCATAAAAACATAATTATAAACATAAAAACATAACTCATAAATTGAATGAATACCCTAAATTATGAATATATAGGTTTCAATCTAGGTTTCTTATGGTCATTTACTATTAACATTTCTAACCTAAATTTTTTCAAATTCCTCATAATGGATTATAAAGAATTTATCAATGACCAAAATATATCCTCTAAGAGTGTCAAACTAGTTGTGAAGGAAGGTATCTTTTCATGGTCCATGTTTCGAATGATTGACTAGAAAGTACACCCATTTTAGAGTTAAACCACTAGGTACATATATACTAGACCATGTATCCACTTTTAGTATCTACATTGGTATTTTATTGTTAATAATCCATACAATATTTAATTTACAAAAATGTTTGGATGTAAACCTATACATATAATTTTTCATATGCTTCTCACTGAAGTCATCTCATTATAATTCTATTAATAACTACACTAAACCAAAAAAAAATATGTAAACCTTACTCTAATACAAAATTAATTTCCCCATACTAGCGCTCTATAATATGTTCCTAAAAAAATTCATTAAACTAGATTTGATGTAAGTTAAGGTGTCCTAAGTGAGATATTTTATAATTTTATATAATTTGCATAATTTAAAAATTATATCCCATAATATTCACATAATATTGATAATGAAAGGTTTAGTATACTTGTGGATCAGTTATATATAGAACTTATTTTCTGATAATTGTGAGCATTTCTCGATAAATGAACTATATTAGACCCCATTCTAGGAACTTAATATGTTATAATCATCTTCATAACTGGGATAATTGAAACATAAAATATTGGTGAGATAAAATTATCAACATGGGAACCCACTTAATTAGGTTATCAATGGTTAGAACATAATTATATGAAAAAATATAATCAAGATGTAAATATTTTATTAAAAATAACATGGAATAGTAATAGTTGTCTATAAATTGTGACAAATGGATATGTAATCTCAAATGAACAAAAACGTACCATGACATAAGACTGTGAGATAATAAACAACATCCATGGATTATTATCATAGTAATATAACATAGAAATATGAAATGTCATTGAAACAGAGTATAACAAGAAATTATATAAAAGTCATAAGTACGTCGATTTATAACATTTTGATCAAACCCTTGATCTCCACACTTTATAATGTGATGAAAACTATGATGCCAATGGATTAATTTTTTGGGAATACCCATGATTTACAAAAATTATATTGTTTACAAATCCATGAGATTCATGATTTATGTTGTGATAAAACCCATTATGACCACATTTTGTGCTATTTGGAAACCCAAGGTGTGCATGCCTTTAAGTTGTGAACAAACCCAAGATGCCCATTATTTTTTATATGATAAAACATGTGATTAACATGATTTTTGTTGTTAAAATACATGATTTCTAATCATTATACTATGACCAAACCCATGATTTCCACGCATTATGTTGTGAGAAAACCCACAATGCTCATGCCTTGAGTTGTGAACAAACACACAATGTCTATACTTTATGTTGTGGGAAAATTGGTGATTTTCATGAATTGTAATCTGAAATACTAGTGATGACCATACTCTAACTTGTGAACAAAACCATGACATTTACACTTTATGTTGTGTGAAAACCCATTATTTCCATTCCTTGAGATGTGAACAAACCCATGATGTCCACACTTTATGTATTTAGAAAAACCATGATACTCACAACTTATGTTGTGAAAAAACCCATTATACCCAAGATTTATTATCTCATAAGATATAAACCAAAACCAATGCATTGGAGGGATATTCAGGACCCAAACCATCATCGTCCATACATGTGCATTCTATATGAACTTAAAAATTCATCATATCATAAAAACCCATTAAACAAAGTGGCTTTCATATCACTTCCCAATGGTATCGAATAATGTGATATGAAAATTATATTATTTGATTCTATAAATTTAAATACATAAAAAGATCAATGCACAATGTAATTTAGAGGGTGATTAATGAAAGATAATTCTAAGGGATAAATTTTTTGGTGATCGTGATTAAAATGAAAGTTAATCCAGAACAATTATTTTTAGAAAACATTTTTTTCATTATTGTAAAGAGTTAAACTTATGAATGATTGTGAAATATAATTCTCTAAAAGATAAGAAATTTTTTTCAAATTACTTTTTAAGAGAAATAAAAAAAATAGATCCTTGAAAAATACATAATGGTTTTCCAAAGGAAATGTGTATTGGAAGAAAAAAATATGAGCATGAATGGGAAATATTTTTATTATATTTTAAAACAATTTTATTAAAAACTCACATTATAAAAACAGGTGATAAATAAACCTTATGATAATTGGTAAAGATAATTTTTATAATAAAAAAATGAAAAGTATTTTTTAAAAACTATAAAAGGAGAACATTAGAGAGAATATTGAATATGGATATGGTATAAAATGAGCTTAATTGTAGAGGATATAATTATTCTTAACATCATCAACTTTTTTGATTAAATAAATACATAAATTTAATTATATATATAATAAGGAAAGGAATTATAATATAATTACATAATATAATAAATAATTGTTGTAAAACAATATCCAAAGAGGAATATTTATGACTCAATAAAGAAAGTTGATTTCATAAAAAACTACTTACCCTTACTTGAAAATGATGGGAAAGTGAGTTAATATTATGTATCAAAATATTAACAATTTTAATAACCTGTTTTATAACCTTATTAATATCTATTATTATTTTTAATATCAATTATAATCATTCATTATATGTTCATTATCTATTAAATGTTTGTTTTCATTATCAGGTGCAGGTAATTTCAATAATTTTAGCAGTATTTGATAATAGAAATATCAAGCCCTATTAATTTATTCAAAGTCCATTATTCATATCTTATAAAAAATATTAATTTTTCTGTATTTTAATGATTTATTTATCCACATTTTAATTTCATGGAAATTACAGGGATGGTACATGAGAATAGAATCTATGACAATCGTAGTTTAGATAATTATTAATGAACAATGAGAAGTATATTTATAAAAAATTAAATATTAATATAACCTACCCATAAATACAAATACAATAATATTTTTTCATTAATTTATAATAATACTATAACTAATGTTTCTATCATCATCTATGATATAAATTTATATCATTATTTATATAGGTGGCCAAGTTGTCCCAAATAAGAACAAGTTATAATTGGTGGGTGACTGTTGTTAATAAAGTGATTAATTTTGATTGATATATTTCTTATATAAATATAATGAAATTAATTATATTTTTATAAGGATTTAAATCAAATATTAATTAATTTGGATTATGTATAAAATTATAGATGAAAAAATGATTTTTTTTTCAGGGAGGCGGTAGTCCGTATGTACATGCAGGCGGTGTTCTCATTATCCAAAGAATATAAAGAAGGAAGGTATTGGTTTATATTTTAATAATACAACCAATTTTCTAAATATATTATTTATTCATTAAATAACACCTTTTGACAATCCATGTAAGGTAGTTGTGAAAAATTGATCATGTTACTTATAGAGGCGGTAGTCCACACATAACACAAGAAATGTTTTTGATCTTCGAATGATTTGAATAAAGGTATAAAATTATTATCTCATAAAAATAACATTTAAGTGTATTAAACATATTTATGTAATTATTTCAAATAATCTAAACTATATTCAATGGATATATAATAAAAAAATAAAGGAAGAATAATAAAATAATTAAGTAATTGGTATTTTTACTTTACTCAATGAAATATATCAATTGAAAATTGGGCATATTCTTCGAGACTTGATTTTTGAGACGTAAAGAAAATATATTACTTTTCATTTGTTTGTTCAGAATTTTTATTTATTATTTTTTTGGAATATATATATATATTGGTGTGAGAATAAGTGGGGTTATTATGCCTTCTTTTAAAAGATAGAGAATTTTCATTTTTATAATAAAATAAAATGACAAGCCACTATTCAAAGATCAATTGTTTTCAAAAAAAATTAAAATAATGGATTGGGGGAATGTATAAGGTAAAAATAACAATAAAACATTTTTACACATGATTTTGACATTTTTTTGTGTTTCTAGATTTTTTACTCTTACTATATTTGGTTTTTTAGTGGTAAATAATTTTTACCTAAGAAACTTATTTATAATTCCTAAAAATAAATAGACCATATAAAATAATTTTGAATTCATAATTCCAGTATATAATAATGTTTTCTCAAAATTAAATTTCCAGGGTTAGAAAAATTATTTTAATATTTATTCAAATAATGTGTAAAAATATTTTTAGAAAAAGTTCATTTTTAGTTATAAAAACTATATTTAGGGTAAAATTATCAATGTTATTAAAATTCATGACCTTAATTTGTTTCTTATTGACTTAAAAATATTTTGGTGTCTTTCAAATAAATAAAAACCCAATTATATATTTTTGGATACATAGTTAAAACAAATAAACCAAAAATGGTTTTTATTATAGTAAATATTACTTAAATTTCATAATGATAAACATGGGTTCTCTTTATTCAACATAGTATTTTAAAATTAATAATTTTTTCATTAAATTATCCCTTATTAAAATAAATTTTTTTATAAAATTATAAGATTTAATTATATATTTATAAATTAGTAAGAGTTACAGTACTGGTAAACACTATATTCTTTACTATTTAAATTAAAACTAAATTTCTAAGAAAAATAATAGAAATAATCATTAGATAATATTATTATCAATAATATAAAAAATAAGTTAATTAACTCAAATTATATATTAAAATTTTTATAATTTAACTTTTGAATAAATAACATGAAAAAATGAAAACTACTTTTATAGGAAAAAAACTTTTTAAAATATTAACTCTTTTAATTATTATTTTATATCAGTTACTATTTCAATTAGTTTTAATATATTATTATTATCCACCATATATTTAATCCATGGCACATTATGTTTATTAAAATAAGTCCAATAGGAATGACATTTTATATAAAATACATTTTTATTATAAAATGATCGTGTAAGTTATTTATGTACATTAATTGAGTTTTATCAATGAATTATTATTAAAATGAACATTTATTTTATTTAATAGTCAAAAATTAAATGTATTAAATACACTTGATATATAAATAATTTGTTTCATTGAAAATTATATGTTTATATCATTTTAATTTCTGCTTACATAACCCCTCAAGATTATCATGTATGATGTTAGAATAAGATATCCTCTAGTAATATTCATTGATAGTGGTTTAACTAGAATTGATTATAAAAAAATTTCCACAATCTTGAACATAACCCACATAATATTCATCTCGGACCATAATTATTAGAGTTTGGGTTTGGCTTGGTCAAGGGTAATACATAGTTAAACAATATACTTCCCAAGATCAGATAGGTGTTACTTATAAGGAATACTCATACAACTTCATGTAATTGCTTCACCATTCTACATAGTTTTCATACTGTGATTATTATCATTTATACCCATTAATTTAAAAGTTATATTATAATTGTAAAATTTATGAGTATTGTGGTTTTTCATAGTTTGGTGTTTCATATGAAATAATATATTCAACAAAGTATTTATTTAAAGTGATATTAATAAACCATCCAGGAGTTACAATAATGATCCTTCAACTCTAATAATGTGGTAATAGGTATTGATTTCAATCTTTTCTTCATATCTATAAAAGTGGACTTACACTTAACAAACCATTCGAACTTATCTCCATTTATTATTAATATTGTCATCAACACTTCTAGATGAGATAATTATTGAATAATACATCAATAAAATCCTATAAGTCCTAAGAAACTTTTAATCTCATAATCATTCTTAGGGATTAAACATGACATCACACCAACTACCATCCTCAAGTCCACTGATATCCCTAATTCGGAGACATCATGTATAAGAAATTTTAACTCTTGAATCTTGATCATAAATTTTTAAATATTTTTATACAAATAGTGAGCATATAATGTATCCATGATGAGAGATAGATGTCCACCATAGTCCATGTAGTATTTTTAATGTATCTAATACATTCAATAAAAAATATCATAAATGAAAATTAATTGGTATGGAAGACACAATTTATCAAATGCATAAACACTGATGGTATGTAAAGCATCTATAACAGAATAACCAAAAGATAATAACGATTATATCATGCATAACATGTCATCAAAGGGAAATCCTCATATAGAACCATCAGTTAATGATAAACTGCTTAGTTATCGATCTTATAGAACCACTAAGCCTATCCCTACTGCTCAAACAGATCATTGATCCATGGAAATGATATTATTTGTTGATGATTACTTGGTCCAACTTGTGGTAATCTATACATAATCTGAAACTCCCATCAGCTATTATTGAAATATTTTTTACTATAAGTTATAGAGATAGACTCTTCCAAGTAAATAATTTAGATTTTATACCCTCCAAAAAAGTATTTAACTACTAAAAATTACCCATAAATATATTATATAGTGAAATAGTAATAGGATCGGCACCCGGTACCAAGTAAATTATGAACTCTGCATCCTACTTAGGATGTAACCCTATTAAATCCTCTTGAAACAAAACATGATAATTATCAACCATAAAATAAAAAATAACTTTCAACTCCTCTAGATAACATGAGATAAATTCTTACAACCTAAACTTAATTCCCCCTCTAATTTTCCAACTCTAAAAATTATTTACTTTTATCATAATCCCACTCTCCCAAAAATACATGTTAATCTTTACCAGATTATAAAAGGTTACTTTTATTTTGTAGCTATTGATATACTCTAAAGAAATAAGAAAATAATTCCATATTAATAATATCATTGAATCACTTCATCTCTAAGATAATAAAGTCCCAAATATTTAAATTACAACATATATCAATGGAATAATACAAAAACCCTATAATAGGATATATTTTTCCCCCCAATGGTGTATCCATGGATAAAACCCCAAAAAAAAATTCAATAAGAAAACTCAAATTAAAAATAAAAGAAATAGAAATAAATTAATTATATTATAGAGATTTAAATAAAAAACATCCCAGTTATAGGTAAATTACATCATAACAATTACTACAGGGAACCCTTTTCTATATCCACCAGTTACTACTCAACTACAAATAGTTTCTTAGAACCTAAACCATGAACATGTCGGGATACTGCTTCATTCCCTTGTAAAAAATCTCCACATTGAACTTACCCCTAATATCCAAACCTCAAATATATACCAACCTTCCATATGATAAAAGTATCTCACTATACTATGATTTATAATAGCATACCTGCAATGCTAGATTATATGTCAAACCATGGCCTCCACTCTCTTGATAACATCATTAAAACAACCATTATATATATCCCATCATCCCATATAAGAGATACACATTGAGATATTAAGGAAAAATAGATCGAGTTTGGAATATATTGACATAATGAAAACACATAATTGAAACCCCATATCTAGAACAAGGATATAACAAGGTCCTCCCTAGACTATCTAGACACTATCCATCCCTAGAAGCAGAATCAATTTTCCTCTTATTATAGTAATGAGATACACTTGATCCAATAAATGACCATTTATCTACCTCATGGTTTTTCTCATACATAATATAATTATTTAAAATATTTATATATGATAGTAAATTGAAGATAAAAAACGTATATTGGATCTACAACCTCTACACGTACTCACATTGACATGAATTGGAAATATTATCTCCTCCCAATGTAGGAGAAAACCGAAGCAACTATGGGAACATGGTACCATAATCAAGTAGAAAATTACTCACATATTTTAGTTCTAAAAATTATTATTCTCCATATATATTGAATATCTAAGGATAATACTATTCAAGAAATATAACCTGAAAATATTTACAAGAAACCCCTTCAGTCTTTTTTTCCATGGACCAGATATTCCACTGAGACCAAGAAAGTCTGTCAAGCATAAGAATAGGTATAATCACCTTTTTACCTATTTAAACATCAATGAACTCAAATATGAAGTTCATGAAATCTATTTATTCAATAGATCCTTGTGGATTAAAATTCATATTAAAATATATGGTTGTTGATATGAGTGTTTAATAATTATATTTTAAGATATTTTAATACTTTTACTTGGGTAATATAATTTATAATCATTGTAATATATGAAATATGTAACTGGTTTTATGATTTGTTGAAATATACAACAATAATTTTGACAATAAAAAATAGTATGAATGTTCTTAGTAGAAGAATAATTAATTCCACAATGAAAAGAGAAGCGACACATCACCAAAAAAATTAACTTTGGTTGAATATGGAACATTTTCACATCATGAAACCAATTTACATTGTGTGTTTATTGAGATAGATGGTGGAGTCCATGTGCATTCATGCCTTATTAAAAGCTCCATAAATAGAATTCAAACCATGTATATCATTCATGATGTGAGTTTTTTGGGACATGAAGCTTTATTATTCATGATGTGAATCTAGTTCACATTGTGAACCCAACATCAAACATCAAATTATGAACGATTCAAACGAGTGATATTTTATGGGGTTTTGATATTTTAAACCCTGGAAATCCATGATCATACTAGGATGACTTTGAAGGTGATTTATAACCTGAACAATGACCCAAGTATTGATATATGCTAATAAATAAAGAGGGATTTTGTTTCTATCATGGGGATATTCTAGAGACCAAAGTCTAGGGTGAGAAGTTTTGCTTCTCTTAGATCCTCCACCACTTTCTATATGGTTTTATTTATGTTTTATTTAATTTAGTTTTTTCCTCATTACACTTTTGTCACTGCCCATATTTTTCTAAGGTAATGTATCTGAATGGGGATGATGTTGTTAGATTTATTTATTTTATTCAATCCATTTATCTAGTTTTCCATAATTTATTTTTATAATTCCATTCCCCTTATTTTCATTTTTATCATGACCATTGAAATTTGAATATTAAAGGAACCTTTTAATTTCACAACTTGTTACCCTAAATTTAAGTAAGTCCATTCTCACGATTAGGGTACTTAGGTTTTAAAATGTCATCGAGAAAAAATTGATTCAATGAATCCCTAAATTTTTGTACTATGGGACATAATGAATTTTCATATCAAGGTAGGTATACCAAGACCATTGTATACATATCATCTCAAATCCAATTACATACATGCATTAATTTATTTAATTTATATAATCCAATTACACCCAAAACCTGAAACTACATAACACTATCACATATTTAATACAACTAGATTTTCAAATTCCATACTGATTTTTAATGGTCTCTCTCTTCAATCATATAATTTTCAAAACCAGCATTATTCCTTTAACAAATTACTTATAATAAACAAAATAAAATAATATTCATTAACATCTTAATTAAAATAATTTCACCATATCTATGGGATTAATCAATATGTTTTCTCTCTATCCATTTTAATTAATTATTTTCCCCTAATATATATTTTATTCATGTATATTTTCATTATACATGAGGGAAATAACAATTTACTTTGGGCCCCATCCAGTGTTGTGATCCGAAGTCAGGAATCACATTAAAGACAAAAACTTCATCCTATAATATTCTTGTCTCCACACACTAGATAAAATTCAAAAAACTATTCTCAGTCTTCATTTTCATCAATGTATCTAGATCCGTCAACAAGGTAACATGCTCAATATCCTCCCCCATATTCCCCACATCAGGTCACTCCTACTCAAACTCTTTCTCTTAAGGTTTATCAACCCATCGTTTTGGTTCCATAATTATATAGAAGACTCAACTCACCTATTATAAAATCATGTGTATCAGACTAAATTTAATTTCCCATGGAATTTCAAATTTTCATTTGGTTTATAGTCCAAATGTTAAACTAAACATTAGAATGGATTTCAAAGAGTTATAACCCTTAAAAGTCCGATTTTTGGATGGATTTAAAGGCTTCATAGGTGTATCAAGTGTTTCAGTGAGTTTTTGGAGCCTTGATATTTAGAAACCCAGTTTTTAGAAAGGGGAGATAAGGATCATAGTTTTCTCATAGTAAGTGTAACCTGGGTGCCCAAACCAAGCGGTCCATATGTGGGGGAGTGGTTTAGACTAACCATACAAGATGAGGTTCATTTCCATGTGAGGGATTCTATAAAAAATTTCAAAGGCGGAAACATAGGTTGTACACAGTTATCCAAACCACATGCCTAGCCATATGAGGTGAGGTGCCACATGGATAATATCTTAGTATAGTCTATTCACGGTTTTCTAATCAAGATACTAGACATTTAAGGCTCAGTTCTTTTAGATAGTATATGTGCATGATTGGAGAATGATTTTCAAAAGTATGCAGACTAACCGTACACCTCATTAATGGGGTCAAATTTTGATTTTCCCATACCTTAATATTTATTTTATCCATACTTTATTTCCCACACTCATTCACAACAATATCCACATGTGTGGATGACTTTCATGGAATATTCTATTATTTTATTCTCCTCCTTTATATATTGTTAAAATATAATGGAATCAGATGTGTTTGAAGGGTATCAGTTATTATTTTATTATTTATTCCACCTTCCTTCATTTATTTTTAAATATTCAATGATATTTGAATGAGATAAAATATTTCCTATTTTCATAAAGTTTTTATATTCTTCAGATTTATCTAATTTGGTATTGAATCAAAAATTGATAATGGATTAATGATGTATTATAAGAATGAGGTAAGTGGTATATGTCTTTTCACTTAAAGCCTCTTTGTTTTATTAAATATTTCATTATTAATCACACTAGATTCATCATCTATTAAAACTATAATGAGAAATATATAAACTTAATTTTCTAAAACATGACCTAGAAATGTTGTTAGACCCATTGATATGGTGGGTGGTTGGGGACCTCAACAAGGTCCTCCCCATTGGGTCTATCCAATTAATTTCCCTTATTGGCCATTATTATAATAGTCCCTATAATGAGGTTTGATGAATTAATAAAAAATGAATTATTTATATTGATTATTCGAGGGTTCTTAACCCATGATAATATTGTAATGACCCGGAAATCCTGTGGAATTTTTTCTTAAATACATGGGATTTTTACGAGTCTGAATTTATTGACGACGCTTGATTCTGAGGACCGACGTGTCCGAAATAAATTTCTAAAGTTATGTTTGGGTATGTTCAGTAAACGTATGTGCGGGATTTTATATCTGTTGAACTGGTGCTCATAATTGAAATCTGAGGACACTGATGAACTCATAGCACCAGTATTCGCTTAAGGAGACCTTTACTACAGTTGCATTTTGTCGAGAGCATAAGTTAATTTTTGGGGTTTTCTAAATAATTTAAATAAAAATATGACTAACATATTTTTATGTAGGTGGTGGATTAATCTTCCAAAGGGAATTTGGATTTGGGGACCACCCCCACAAAACCTCCCATGGTAGGATATTATGTGGTGGGGCCCATATAATCTCAACCCGCATAAACCCCCCTTTTAACCCCTTGAGCTCCCCATTAATAGGGGATACTCTTGGACTTCCCCTTAATGGTGGCAACAAAAATTAATTAAGGACTTAATTAATTAATTTG
The DNA here is from genome assembly GCA_963277665.1 of Viscum album. Lineage (NCBI taxonomy): Eukaryota > Viridiplantae > Streptophyta > Magnoliopsida > Santalales > Viscaceae > Viscum > Viscum album. The sequence continues at coordinate 434,178,323 of OY728141.1, read as the reverse complement.
AATGTTTGAATTCTTTTGAATTCATTATTCCAACATTAAAATAAGAGATTATATTATTTTATTTTGGGTTGGCATAATCGTTGGAGAGTTTAGTTGGAACAACATAATCCTCTCGAGGAAGAACGCTTCTCATCTCTGAAGAATGGCGATACAGACTACGATATTGGAACAAGCTGAAGAGAGGGTGTATGTACCCAATATTGACGTAAATGGACATTACATTACTTTTTCGGAATACTTAATACATGACAAAAAACAAACACCCAAGGAACGTAATAGTTTAGAGTCTTTGGAAACTTGGAACAAAATCTTCTAATCATGGTGAAAGATCTTCAATATCTCCAATAAAGAACTTCCCCTTTTTGTTTTCTTACCTAAAACCTTTACCTATATCCTGGGGAAAAGAAATCATAAAAAGGGTGAGCTCAAATTCTCATTAAGGGTAAACATATGTAACATAAAACAATCCATAAACATTTGAATGCAAAAACATGAACATAAAATCTAAACATCAAAATCTTGAACAATGACGTAAATCATGGAAGTACGTAAGGAATATATCATAAAAGAACATAAATCTTGGTAAAATAGCATGGAAATAAAACATTTAATTGTGGAAAACCATTAATCACATGATATGATTTCCATAGTATCCAATTCATTGCTTCCAAGACCATCTTAGTAGACAAAGTCCCTTACTGAATCGAGTTCACTCCTCATTCCAATCCTGTATCACTGAACCGGATTAACTCACCATTCCAATAATATCAATCTCATGAGATATAAATCTTCACCCAATTAATTTTAGGTATATAGAGGTCACACCCATTTCATAATGAAATCATTATTACTTATTCTACAAAATAAACATAAAACATTCATCACAACCCAAAGAATAAAATGGGTTTCATAAACATCATCCCATCATCACATAATCCATATAAAACAATTGGATATCATTTCATAATATGAAAAATCACATCATCTAAATAATAGAGACATTATACTTGAAACATAAATATGCTAAAGAATTCCATCTTAGATGGAAAATAGTTTTGATAAAAAACTAGAAATGAATTCTTGAGGAAAATATCCTTTTTCTTCAAAATAATTTTCCATTCAAAAAATGAAATGCAATTATAAAAGAAAAGTATTTTGTAGAAAATAGAAATGAAAACATGTGGAGTAAGATTCATGAAAATAAGGCTTTATAAAACTATAAAAATCTATTCATTCCATATAATTTAAAAACATTCTCCTCGTACTTTTAACGGAAAATTCAAAAAGTACAACGTATGGTAAACAAAAGAATGATTACTTCCATAAAAAAAAGTAATAGTCAAAGAGAGGTAAAAATGACTTTAAAAATACATGTAATAATATTAAACACTTTATGAAAAACATTTTTATTTATGTGGATGAAAAATATAACCCCAGTAAATACTTATGTATAAGCATTCTCGGATAAAAATGAGATTGAAAAATTATCCCTTACCTTAGGTCCAATTTCTTCCATACGTGTCATAAAGTCCTATATTGTGGGTTTAAACAAATTATTAACTTGTAATATAACCATAATAATATATATGATATCATGTATTCTTCACTTATGACTTTATATTACCCGTTCTTTTGTTAATTCCATCTTAAAGCAGCGTTTTGGGTAAAATCGTTTCATTTATCGTACGTGTTTGGAGTTGTTGATCTTGATATTATTATTAATTATATCATGATTTACTTACTTACAAAATTTAAAACATGATTTATATATCATATATATTCATTATATACATATATATATAATAGATAAATAAATGAAATGAAACACACTGTTCATGGAGACGGTAGGCCATACGTACGCATGAACGATGTTTTCCTTTCCTTATTGACTTGAATGGAAGTAAGTAGATTAAATATATATATATATAATGTAGAATTATTATGTCATATATATCATTATTATTCATTATATATACTTTTTAATCATTCTTGAATGGTTAATATGGAGATTGAATCCCATCGTGTCGTCGAGATGGTAGTCCGTACGTAGGCACGAGCGATGATATCGTTCCCATAATTATATGAATGGAATTGGAGTTGATGATATAATATCTCATAATCAGTATGATTTTATAATAATCATATATAGTTATTCTTTACACCATTATACCCATCCAGGTAAGGTGGTTGTGGAAAACAGATTACGCCATGGCGTGGAAATGGTATTCCGTACGTATGTACGTGTGGTGATTTCATTTTCTGTAGGATGGATAGAAGTTGAAATAGGGTCTTTTAATATTTATAATAATAGATTAGTATATTAGTGATACTTATTTTATTACTTTATAATGAAACAAATAAATAATAGGAAGTAGAAGAAGAAAGAAACTTGAAAGATTCGTTAGAAGATATTACCTCTTCCTTCACGTGTCTATTTTATAATTCTTCTTAGGGAACTACAGTTGGCCTTTTGAGAACACTATAACCTATATAATATAACTATAGATGTTGATAATTGAAATGGTCAAGGGTTTTCCAAGCCAAATGGCTTGGGAGGAGTGATGTTGAGAGAAGTGGGAGTGCCCTTTTATAAGAGGGGTGAGGGGAACCATAGGAAAAACATAAAATATTATTTTATAATAAAGTCATATTCGGTTTATAAAGGATCAAAAGTGACATATTTAGAATATAATGTTTGTATGGATCAAAATACTCTCAACAAATAGGTTTTAGGCAAGTTTAAATTTCTATTTTAAACTTATCATTTATATTTAACTCTAAGTTAAATAATTTTACGTTTACCGTGTCTTCTTGTTTTCTTATGATATATGGTTTATAAACATACTATAAACTGACAAAAGAACACCAAGTGGTTCATTATTAATATATATAACCTTATCTAATTCATTTGGTATAACCTTATAATTTTATGAATATAATATCAATTAATAATAAAATATTTGTTTTAAAAACTATTTTATGTCAATTTTGACACTAATTGGTAATTGATTTTTTTGGAAATAAGAAAAGAATGATTAGTTCAAAAAAACATAATTTAATCAATATTAAAATGTCATATTAACCTATAAAATTTCTTTAATTCATAAAAAGTCTCAAATCACATTTATTTTGGTACTTATAACATCAATTCTGTTAAACTTTTTTTAATAAGGTAATTATTGTATCATCATTGTGTCATAAATAAATTAAATTATTTAATGTCTAAAAATTATAAATAAAATACCATTATGTAGAAACTATTTTTATCTTTATAATTAATATTTATAGTCAAATTTAGATTATTTGTAAACCTATATTAAAAAAAATTAGTTATTAAACTTTGAGTTTAACTCTTTTAACTCCTCTTTGAATTAAATAATAATAAATGTCATAATCTCATCTAAGTGGACCTAATGGGTCATATTTTATTGCTAAGGATGTTTTTGGTACAATTAAAATTATCCAAAAGAATTAGGACATGTGTTAGGTTAATAATAATATCATTTTTACCCTTAATTACCCTATTTACTTTTAATTATGGGAAATAAAAGTAAAAGGTTACTATTCACAAAATATTATTATTATCTTATCGAACCACATTTTACTCTTCGATATTAACTGTGTCTCTTGGATTATTAAAATTCCACTCATATAATTGGTAAAATTTAGTTTTATGTATATTTGAAAATTCTCCTAGGAGGTGGTTAAAGACGGTTAAAAGTTCAAAAAAAAATTATATATCTAAATTTATTATAAAATGACTCCAATGAATTACGTTGAACCTATATAGGTATTATGTATCAATTTTGAGCAAAAATAAATTCAAATAAAATAATAAATTATTTAAATAAAAATTTGGTTTCAAACTATAACTCAATGTTTTTAACTATTCATAATAAATTTGATTGTTTTCAGAAAAATATCAAAAACTCATCCTAGGCTAATTTCGATAGTCCAAATCCAAAAATGGAGTCCATTTTGAAAGAAAAAATTTCAAAAAGTGGGTATTAATATTCATAACGGCTAGTTTATATAATATTTTAATAACATATCATTGTTTAGTGAAACTTGGTATTGCATACTAGATACGCTATCGAGGAAGGTCGTGATTGCGTGTAATGCAAGCCATGTCAGGGCTGCTTGTAGTGAAAACTCCCTTTGGTGTTGCGTATAACATAATAAAAACTTATTTCATTTGTACATTAAACAAAATCTATACTTAATGTTGCGTAGAATAATTTCCACAAAACGAACTTGAAATTGTGTAAAATACGAGCTAGGAATAGTGTTGGGTATACTCTAAGCTAATACAGTGTTGCGTATAGTACAAGATAATCTTGGTGTAGTGTACAATAGAAGACATAAAAGAAATTAAAAAGAATATATCTCATATAATCTTGGGGTGTTACAGAGGGAGCCTCCCATGAGGAATATCGACGATACTTCATACTCGGACGTTTCCCGACATCAACGAATTGACATCCGCCCTCTTTCCATGACTTAGACAACATACTTCAAATCGAGGAAGGGGATTTCATTATTTAAAATTATATCCTTGATCTTCGACATTTACTTTGGTTCGACGGTGGCCAATTGTTATTATCTAACGTGAAGGGCGCGGGCTGAACAAACACGACCCGATGTCCCTCTGTTGAATCTTATTTGGTTAATGTCGGAGGTGGAACCGAAAGGGTGTGGTGCCATCGCTTCCCGCCAGAGAAGAACTACGGAAGATGAAAATGTGCGGCGTCATCGCGTCGTGTGGAGGGCAACAGGACCGCAGCGCCATCGTGCCACGGTGGAGGGGCAGAGGCGGCCGATAACCCAATCTGGTCAGTCCTTGAGTATGAGGTGCGGCGCACGAAGCCGCTACATAGAGGGAGACTATGGATCGCATCTGTCGGCTGCTCGGCTGGGCAGACTGGTCTGCCGCGTGCTAGCCAGGCTGGAGAATCACGGCACCCGTAGGCGCCGCGTGGGGAGAATCACGGCCAGCAGTGCGGGCCGCGTGCGCAGGATCAAACCGGTCGGGCAGAGGAAGAGGTAGTGCCGCTGGGCGCTGCTAGGAAAACTGGACCAGCCCGCAGTGTGGGCCGGGTCGAACCCACCAAGCTGGGTCGGGCCGACCCGCCAGCCCACTTGGATTGACGGGTCGAGCCAGTCTTCGCTTAAATGCGAATAACTCCTAGACCACGCGTCCGATTGACGCGCCATCTGCGGAACTGGGACCCTCGCGATGAGGAGGTCCTTTTGGGATACTCTAAGTGAGTTTCGAAACAATTTGGAAAACGGTCAGGTTTGGATTGAGTGTAAATCCAACCGGGCCCCTCGAATAAAAATGCCAATAAATCTCAGAATGGGCGTCTGATTGACCCATCGTCTATCGCGTTGAGTTCCATATAATGAGACAGAACTATGGGATACATCAACTCAGGACTTCATGATAGTTTATGTATCAACGCTTGGCTCGAGGAGCGCACCCTCTTGAAATCGATCATGTTGTGTGCGAGAACCCTAGGGATAGCTGTAATGACTACTGTACCAGAATCCTCTGTGGGATCGACAGTGATGACTACTATGCCGGAATCCTCTGTGGGTTCGATGGTAATGATTACTGTACCAGGATACTCCATGGTCCTGAGAGTTTGGACTTCTGTTCCTGTATCCTGTGTGGGTCCGACAGAATAGCTGGTCCTCTATCTTGTGTGGGTCCGACAGCTTAGCTGGTCCTCTATCCTATGTGGGTCTGATAGCTTAGATGAATCAGTGACTACATCTGATCATCTATATCACTCTACATAAGATATACAACTGTGTGAGAAGATTCTTGTCTTTCGATCATTATCATTGATGTGATTGACTTTAATTCCTTTGTGGACTGGGTTGTGTTTGGGCTCAAGAGTTGGAGTCGGACAATGACTAGTAACTTAGATATATGTATGGGAATATACCTATGTAGGGTTGTTTGATACTTCATGATTGTAACTTTCTACTATGGTTTATCCTTTGTAAATTCTGGGACACCTTTTGGGGTCTCGGGGTCCCCTACTGAGTATTGTTATACTCACCCCTCCACGGGCTTCGCCTGCACCTTTTTGTGTTCTGTGCAGACGATGGACGACAGTGATCAAGGCTGAGGGTGACGGATGGGAGACTGCATGAAGTAGGACTAGATGGGCCGTACCACAAGGATGAGTTGTTCGAGTTCTGTACCTACCCTTCAGGTAAGATTTCTGGGCGGACTATCTAGGATTTGTTTCCCCTTTTTACTTGTACTTGTACTTGTTGTTCAATTGGATTTGTATACTAGCCCACTTACTTTCAGCACACCATACTTTTCTATTTTATCACTTGTTGCCTCTACTCCTTGTGTTCAGAGTGTGTGTGTGTTACAGGTTAAAAGGAAATTCCTTCCCTGTTTGTTGGGATTACACCTTTGGTGCTAGTCTTCATCCCCTGGACTATAGAAGGCGGGCTTGGGGTAGTCACGGCAGGGGCCTCGAGGATGGGTGATGAAAAATGGGCATCAGAGAAGTCGGTTCCACCACAGAACATGGACTCTGATTCTTTTAACGGAAATAGTGTTATGTTTTTTGGGTGAGGCTATGAGTTTAGGGAAACCGTTGTTGGTGCGGCGGCCAACGTATCCATACACTAGGACTCTGACTTCTGATATCCAACTCAGTGCACGAAAAAACTGATTGCGTGTGTGGTTCCTTTGAAAAAGTTTTCTTCGTGATTACTTTGTGTCATCTCACCAGGTATACTGTTTTAACCATGGCGCACCCGTTTTTTTTCAGGATGATCCCACGAAGGTAGAAAGCTAGGGTTCCAAGTTTCATATGAGATGGTATCCCATCGAGCGACGAGGCCTCAGTGTAGGGCCCCATCACATCGGAGGTACCAGCGGTACCACAACCCGCTGGGCCACCGACACCACTAGCTCCAGAAGTAGAGAGTGCACGCAGCCTGAGTGCGTTTCATGTGTTCCAGTGCCATAGGCCGCCCAGGTTCCAGGGGAGACGTACCCACAGGTAGCTGAGGATTAGATGGAGGATGTCATGAGAGTTTTCAGATTGGTAGGGACACTAGGCGTCCTCATGGTGATCCTTTCCGCGAGTCTCCTGCATGCAGTAGCAGGCATATGGTAGGGCATGATTCTCCAGGTGCATGACGAAGCATTATTACTCTAGACAGGCTTCGAGAGTCTTTTTCGCTCAGAGTTTGTTCCATCCACCCTTCGTACGGTGCAGATTCAGGAGTTACTTCATCTACAGCAGGGATGTATGACAGTAGCTCAGTACTCAGCAAGGTTCACCAACCTCTCACGCTACTCCACAAATATGGTACGAGACAAATTCATCAGGGCCCAGACCATTGAGCATGGACTCGGGCATGAGATCAGGGCTTTGAAGATTCCCCTCAGCATTCGGATGCATGCGGGAGTGCTGGAGTGATCCCTTCTAGTGGAGAGTTTCCTTGCTGGGAAGACACGAGCAGCGAGACCCACCACAAGGCGACATGTAGTGGAGTCTTCTACAGCCAGCAGTAGACAGATGTCACAGAGGTCCAAGTGGACTAGGCCATCAGGTGGGTGACCCTAGGATATAGGTTCGGTTGTGCGAGGTACACGAGACAGAGCCAGCTATACGAGGAGCAGGCAGTTCCTTTCATGCAGCGGGAAGGGCCACATGGCTTGAGATTTTGCGAATCACCATGTAGATGAGCATCAAACAGTAGAGGGACCTCCTAGATAGAGGCAGAGGTTTGACTGTGGTGGTCCGCTGGGAGCAGGCGTATGTGGGAGAGGAGCTCACCGAGCAGCGGGTGGTGGACGACGTTTCGAGGATCTACTACCACCACCACCAGGAGGTCCACCCCGACCACAGGGAGTTGGCAGACAGAGGGAGGCCTAGATCTAGGTCGTCGAGTCCTATGACCACGGTGCACCTAAGATGATTCGAGGTACTTTCTGTGTCTACTCCAACCATGTTGCAGTACTTATAGACAAAAGTTCGAGTCATTATTTTATTTCCACTGCCATCGTTCGGAGTTCGGAGATTCCGACGGAGCCGTTGTATCGATCCTTAAGGCTACAGACGCCTACGAGAGTAGACTCGATGATTACGCACTAGTTCTGACAGTGTGATCTTACTCTAGGAGGTGAGAGCTTCGGCTAGGATCTTCTCGTAACTGCGTCGAGGCCTAACGACATCATCTTGGGTATGGACTATTTATCTATATTTCAAGCTCAGATTGACTGTATTAGGCGTAAAGTGTGGTGTATCCGCACAGATGGGACCCGGTTAACCTTCACTGGTGACAAGGGAGCACAACTAAAAAAAGGGCATTAGCGACCGCCATTGGCGGTCGCTATAGGCATATAGAGACCGCCTAGTGACCCCCAATGGCGGTCGCATCAGCTTCGTCGCTATAGGCCAATAGCGACCGCCATTGGCGGTCGCTATAGGTGGACGAAATGCCGGCCTTAAGCGACCGCCTTTGGCGGTCGCTAAACTGGGAAAAAAATTTTTTTATAAAATTCACACCGAAATAAATAAACATATATATATATATTAAATAAAAAAAATATATATATATATTAATGAAAATATTTATATATATAATATTAAATAAAATATTTTTCATTATTTTAATGAAATGTACAAATTGTGTTTTTTTTTCTTCACGGTGCAAAATCAGAGATAAAACAAGGTAACAATCATTAAAAATGGAAAACAATTTCAAACAGCATAAACACCAAAATCATCATAAACGATAAACGTTCTTCAACGATCCAATTTGGTCCATCAATTTCAATCTTCTGTTTCAAAACCTACAATAAGACAAAAAAACAAAACAAATGTAAATTGAACATAATTATTCAGTTATTATATACAAATAATAAAATTAAATCTGACATCAAATCATGGTGCTATAATAATTTAAAACCCCCAATTTAATAAATGCTATCATTTCAGGTCATTTGGATCACGTTTGCTCCGAATTCGACTGTCTCACGCCGTTTTTGGTGTTTTATGACACCGGAAATGCATTTCCAGTCACCGCAGTCAAACGACACTTTCGATTGACATGTCGTCTACCCGACCATTTCACAAATCACAGAACGGCTGTTCTCGTACGGTTTCATGGCATTCCGAGGTCGTTCGGGTGGTTTTGACCCCCAACGCGCCATTTTAGCGCACGTCGAGCTGCTGAAAACGACGCATTCGGCCATACCATGTGCACCGCACGTCTGATGGGCGTGATGTATCCTTCTACACGTCACGAATAATATTCCTAATGTTTTTTGTGGTTTCAGGTCATTCAGAGCACGTTTGCTCTGAATTCGACCGTCTCACGCCCTTTTTGGTATTTTATGACACCGGAAACACCTTTCCGGTCACCGTCGTCAAAAGACAGCTCTGATTAACGTGTTGTCTACCCTAACATTTCACAAATCACACAACGGTTGTTGTCGTACGGTTTCATGGAATTCTGAGGTCGTTCGGGTGGTTTTGACCCTCCAACACGCCGTTTTAGCGCGCGCTGAGCTGCTGAAAACGACATAGTCGGCCGTACCACGAGCACCGCACGTCTGATGGGCGCGCCGTCTCCTCTTACATGTCACGAATAACATTCCTAATGTTTTCGTGTGGTTTCAGGTCATTTGGAGCACGTTTTCTCCGAATTCGACTGTCTCACGCCGTTTTTTGTGTTTTATGACACCGGAAACGCGTTTCCAGTCACTGCGGTCAAACGACAGCTCTGATTGATGTTCTGTCTACCTGAACATTTCAAAAATCACACAACAGCTGTTGTCGTATGGTTTCATTTCATTCTAAGGTCATTCGGGTGGTTTTGGCCCCCCAACGCGCTGGTTTAGCGCGCGCGGAGCTGTTGAAAATGACGCATTCGGCCGTACCGTGCGCACCGCACGTCCTATGGGCCCTCCGTCTCCTCCTACACGTCAAGAATAAAATTACTAATGTTTTCGTGTGGTTTCAGGTCATTCGGAACACGTTTATTCCGAATTCGACTGTCTCACGCCGGTTTTGGTGTTTTATGACCCCGGAAACGCGTTTCCGGTCACCGCAGTCAAACGACAGCTCCCATTGACATGCCGTATACCCGACCATTTCAAAAATCATACAACGGATGTTGTTGTATGGTTTCATGGCATTCTGAGGTCGTTCGGGTGGTTTTGACCACCCAACGCACTGGTTTAGCACGCGCGGAGCTGCTGAAAACGACGCATTCGACCGTACCGCGCGCACCGCATGGCTGATGGGCACGTCGTATCCTCCTAAACCTCAGGAAAAATATTACTAATGTTTTCCTATGGTTTCAGGTCATTCGGATCACTTTTTCTCTGAATTCGACCGTCTCACACTGTTTTTGGTGTTTTTTGATACTCGAAACGTGTTTCCGGTCACCGCGGTCAAACGACAGCTCTGATTGATGTGTCGTTTGCTCGACCATTTCAAAAATCAAAAAACAGATGTTGTCATATGGTTTCATGGCATTCTGAGGTTGTTCGGATGGTTTTGACCCCACAACGCGCCGGTTTAGCGCGCGCGGAGCTGTTGAAAACGACAAATTCGGCCTTACCACACGCACCAAACGTCTGATGGGCGCGCTGTCTCCTCCTACACGTCACGAATAATATTCTGGATGGTTTTGTTTGGTTTTAGGTCATTTGGAGCATGTTTCCTCCGAATTCGACCGTCTCACGCAGTTTTTGGTGTTTCATGACACCAGAAATGCGTTTTCGGTCACCGCGGTCAAACGACACCTCCGATTGACATGTCGTCTGCCCAAAAATTTCAAAAATCACACAAAGGCTGATTTCGTATGGTTTCATGGAATTATGAGGTCGTTCGGGTGGTTTTAACCCCCCAACGCGCCGTTTTAGCGCGCGGCGAGCTGCTGAAAACGACGCATTTGGCCGTACCACGTGCACCGCACGTCTGATGGGTGTGCCATCTCCTCCTACATGTCATAAATAATAATTATATTGTTTTCCTGTTATTTTAGGTCAATCTGATGTCATCCGCTATGACTTTGACCATTAGACGCCTGTTTTGGCCGTTTGTGACACCAGAACGGCGTTCCCGGTTACTACGGGCACACGGCATGTCCGATTGACATGCCATCTACTCGACTACATCACAATTCACTCAGCCTTTGATTTCGTCTGATTTAAGGCCATTCGGACCTCGTTCGGCCCGTTTGGACCCCCCACGCATGTTTATCAAGTGCGCGCAACACTTAAAAAACGCATAATGAGCCCTACCGCGCAGACCACACGTCCGATTGACGTGTCGTCTACGCATACACATTGAGAATAATAATTAGATTGTTTTCCTATGATTTCAAGAAAATCTGATGTCGTCCGCTATGAGTTTGACCGTTAGACGCCCGTTTTGGCCGTTTATGACACCAAAACGGCGTTCCCGTCACCGCAGGCACACATCATGTCTGATTGATGTGTCGTCCGCTCGACCACATCACAATTCACTCACCCTTTGATGTCATCTGATTTCAGGCCCTTCAGACCTCATTCGGCCCATTTGGACCCCCCGCGCGCGTTTATCAAGCGCGCGCAACATTTAAAGAACACATAATGAGACCTTCCGCGCATACCGCACGTCCGATTGATGTGTCGTCTGCGCGTACACATCATGAATAATAATTAGATTTTTTTCATGTGATTTCAGGTCAACCCGATGTTGTCTGCTATGACTTTGACTGTTAGATGCCCGTTTTGGCCGTTTATGACACCATAACAGTGTTCCCGATCACCGTGGGCACACGGAACGTCTGATTGTCGTGTCGTCTGCTCGACCACATTACAATTCACTCACCCTTTGATGTAGTCTGATTTTAGGCCATTCAGACATCGTTCGGCCCATTTGGACCCCCCCATGTGCGTTTATGAAGCGCGCGCAACACTTAAAGAATGCATATTGAGCCCTACCGCGTAGACTGCACGTCTGATTGACGTGTCGTCTACGCTTACACATCACGAATAATAATTAGATTTCTTTCCTGTGATTTCAGGTCAATCGGATGTCGTCCTCTATGACTTTGACCATTAGACGCCCGTTTTGGCCGTTTATGACACAAGAACGTCATTCCCGGTCACCGTAGGCACACGGCATGTCCGATTGACGTGTCGTCTACTCGATCACATCACAATTCACTCGCCCTTTGATATAGTCTGATTTCAGGCCATTCGGACCTCATTCGGCCTGTTGGGACCCCCCCCCCCCCCACGTGCATTTATCAAGCGCGCAAAACACATAAAGAATGCATAATGAGCCCTACCGCGCAGACCGCACGTCCGATTGACGTGTTGTCTGCGCGTACACGTTGCGAATAATAATTAGATTGATGTCCGGAGTGCGGGGAAGGCTGTTCGTGGTGCGGGGGGGCTATCCGCGGTGTGGGGGGGCTATCCGAAGTGCGGGGGGGCTGTCCGGGGTGCGGGGGGGGCTATCCGGGGTGCGGGGGGGGGGGCTGTCCGGGGTGCGGGAAGGACTGTAGGGAGTGTGGGGGGCCTGTTCGGGGTGCGGGAGGGCAGTCTGGGGGCGGGGAGGGCTATCCGGAGTGCGGGGAAGGCTGTCTGGGGTGTGGGAGGGTTGTCTGGGGTGCGGGGAGGGCTGTCTGGAGTGTGGGGACGGCTGTCCGGGTGTGGGAGGGCTGTTCGGGGTGTGGGGAGGACTGTCCGGAGTGCGGGGAGGGCAGTTCGGAGTACGGGGAGGGCTGTCCGGGGACTAAAAATAGTGAAATCAGCTCATTCATCAAAAACAAGTTTAATGATTTATATTAGGAATCATGTATTTTTTTTCAAAAATATTACAGAACATGCAATTCTAGACATTGAAAATTAAATGAACAAAAAATATACAAATCAATAATCAATTTCATGGATACTTCTCAATTCCTGCACACAAACATTGCATGAGGCCAAAACACACATGATACCCCCAAATCACAAAAAAAACTCACTAGAAACCCAACATAAATATCAATAGGAACCCTACCATTAAAAGTAGAAACACACCTTGTGAATATGATGTGTCATGCGTGTTCATCACTGACCTCCATCCGGTGGTCCATGGGCCTACAACAAATAAACATTATGAATATTTTCATAACAAAAATAATTTAAATTAAATAAATAATTACAGTATAAACCTGCATCGTGTGATCCCCTGCACCATCACCTGGACGCACATATTCCCGTAGTGCTCTAACCTCATCATCCAATTGCGCATTTGCCTCCTCGGAAGCCCGCAGTCGTGCCTTGAAATCTGACAGCTGATGTGTCATCTGAGCAACAGCAGGACCGACAATCGCAGCGCGTGACACTATAGAACGAGGAATCCCTATTTCATAGGTCATACTATAACCATGTCTATCCCGACCAATGATTCAATGAAAGATCTCATCCCTTCACCTGGGAAGCTGTCGCTGGTCCTCTGGCAGATGTTCTAATTCAACTTCAAATTGAGCTTTTGAAATATTTAAATATATATACATATATTAATATAAAGATTTTATGTAAGTATTGGTAATGAGTACAAGCACTTACTATCAATTTTGTAGCCTCTGGATCATTGCGATCACGAGTCCTCATCCACACCGACATTTTATCAGTTGGTGCACCTTGCTCCCGCAACTATATATGAATAGAATATAAACACAAAACTATATTAATTAAAAAAATTAAAAAATGAATAATAAATAACTCATGGCGGATCTGAGACACGTGACGAGTCCCGAGCCTGTGAGGTAGTCCCTACAATGCTCGATTCTCAGAATTGCGTGTAGACACCTCCTACATTCAATTCATTCAAATATCAAACAAATCAAACATTCCTGAAAATATATATACCAAAATAAATATACAAACTGAAACACCCTTAGTAGACCAATATGAAACTAAATCATTCCACTGAGCCGGGAGGACACCTCTCGGGACTTTTTCTAGAATGTCTGGGGCACCCACATTTGGTACCCAGTGGTCCCTCTTGACTTTTCCTTTATAGTCTTTCCACATCTTACGGTATTTTCTCATACACACTGGCCGAAACTCATCAGGACATACTTTAAAATTTTTCTATTAAAGAAAAAAATCACATATGTTATTATTGTTTATACATAGGGAATAAAGTAAAATGCTCTTCTTACCTGAACCTCCCTCCAAAGACGATATAATGTGTCCTGAGGGATAGAAGCCCAGTCACGCGTGGTCAATGGAAATCGATGTGGATCACGTATGATATGACCCAATTGATGAATAAATGCAGGGGCATTCCATCCCACAGGATGAAATACCTCATCAAATGAAACACCAAAAGTCGTGTCGGAATTCCATGATAATATGCCACGACCAGGGCCTCTCCTGTGAGAGGAAGAAGCAGTCGGGTCTGATCCTGTTGAAAACAATTTTATATACAAATTGACAGATGTTATAAATATATATATTTGTTTATTAATTACATAAAAAATAGATACAATGACATTCCAATATACCTCTACCCTGAGACATAGATGCCTCATATGGATGATGTGGATCTTCTGCCTCTTCCCTTGACATGCCTACAGTCATAGAAAACATTAGTAAGGGGACTTTCCAAAGTGTCTAAATGATAAATTGGATGGTTTTTTAAAAAATCAAACTTGTACAGTTGTTAATAAAACAAAAAGGGATTGAATAATTAGTTGGGAATGAATTTTAAAAAATCAAAAATTTCACAAAACAGATATAAAAATTATGTACAAAACCAATAAATGCATAGCCAAATTTCAAATTGAATTAATAAAAAATCAAGCAGCACATGAACCAAATGAAGAATACCTCAATGGGATGATACACTGATAAAAACCTCAATATAACATGAGTTAAATCACCTTAAATATTTATAACTGAATAAAATTTAAAATGTGAAGATTAAACTTACAAGGAATTATAAAATGTTTACATAATTTTTGATATCTTAGGATGAATAGTGGGAAAACAATTATACCTTTCATTAAGAATGAAAATCGACTGTTTCTCCTTCAACAACCACTCTGACCTAATAAATATCTTCTTCACGTTGAACTACGGTATGTTGATCAAGTTGTTGGGAAACAAAAGTAACAGTCTCGGGTTCATCTTGTTCAAATACAAACACTCCTCACCAAGACATTTTGACAACAACTTGCCAACTTGGATTCGAAAGCAAAGTAACGAAGAATACTTGTTCCGCTTGTGATGTCAAAATGAAAGGTTCATTGTCAACTCGTTCATTTCTTTATAACATATAGTTAAAATTCACCAATGAAAACTGATATTGATCGACTTAACATCCACGCACTGGATCAACCCAATTACACTTTAACAATATGTACTTCAACCCTTGTGTCTATACAACTTCAATGATGTCTATCAATTTACCATAGTAATAACCAGAATCGACAAATGGAAAACCGATGCCACTGTTTTGTGTTGCTCGTTTGTCGTAAACATCTTTAATGTGAAATCAAAAACCATTAGCATCTATAGATTTATAACAACGAGCCATTATAGATGGACCCTCAGCGAGTTGGATAAATTCTTCAGTTAGCGTGGGGTCCCCTAACTCCCTCAGCTTATGAACCTACATAATTTATATAATTCAATAATGATATATGAAGAAAGAAATTAGTATAATACTTCACTCATAATGAAAATCAATTTATACATACAAAATCCTTGAACCAATCATGAAATGACGCATGATGAGACTGTTTAATTTGCAACTCAGTCGCACAATACATCTCTTCTTTTATCTCATTAATGTGTTTTCTGAAAAAGATAATGCAATGTTTAAATGATCAACTTATGCAAACAAAACATGTAAATGTTAAACAATAAAAGTGACAAGATACTTAAGGCATTAATGGTGCAACTGATGGAGTATTGAACAAGATATATCGATGCGCTTGAATCCACTCAATGTTGTCCATATCATATGTGGTTCTTTCTCCAACTGGACCATCCTGAATCCGAGATGGCTTATCTAATTTTTTTTCAACATCCGTAAGATATTCTGTACAAAAATTAGTACACTCATCCATCAAATAACCATTGGAAATTGATGCCTCTGGACGAGCTCTGTTGAGTACAAGTCATTTCAATGTACTCGAATACCGCTCAATAGGATACATCCACCTGAATTGATCTGGACCAGATACCATTACTTCATCAGTTAGGTGCACTGTCAAGTGGACCATAACATCGAAAAATGAGGGGGGAAATAGTTTCTCAAAGTGACAAATCATAAGTAAAATTCGTCCCTGTAAACTTTTTAAATCACCCATTCGTTGATTTATTAAACAAAGCTATCTAAAAAATTACTCATCTAAATAAACGGCTGAACAACATTGGGAGATAAACAATTACAAATGGCGATTGGAATCAACTGCTGAAGTAGTATGTGATTGTCATGACTTTTCAACCCTTGTAATGTCTTGCACGTCAGATTCACACACTTAAAAATATTAGAAGAGTGACTATCAGGCACCTTGAGCATATTCAAAATGGAAATAAATGTCTCTTTCTACTTTTTAGTCATCATATACTGTGCAGCAGGCATATATTCCTTGTTTCCCTCTGCTAACTGTAAATGCAACTGTTTCCTTAAACCCATTTCTTCCAAATCACGGTGTGCATTAACATGGTCCTTTGATTTCCCACTGACACCTAAAATGGTCCACAATATGTTATCACAAACATTTTTTTTCAATGTGCATGACATCCAAATTATGCCTCAGCATGTTAGTTTTCCAATACGGAAGACTACAAAAAATACTTTTATATTTCAAATTGTGACTATGCTGCCTACCCGCAGCTCGAATATTACGTACTGGAGGAGCCACCAAATCCTGAATTTCATATACCGTGCAGATTTTTTCTTCCTCAATCTGCGATAACATTTCGACTCCTATCATGATCTTTGGTACTGGGATAAACTCTCTAGAACCATCAAATGACACTCTGTCCTTTCTGAACCTGTGCTGAGGGGGGATAAAATGTCTGTGACCCATGTATGCCCATTTTTTGGAATGCTTAATCCATACAGATTTTTTACTTTTGTTGCAAAAAGGGAAAGAAAATTCTCATTTCGTACTCCGGCCTGATAAATTTGCATAAGCTGGGAAGTCATTGATTGTCCACAATAAAGCAGCCTGCAGTTTGAACATTTCATTCGTTTCACAGTCATAAGTCATCACACCATCGCCCAAAAATTCATTCAACTCATCAGTCAATGGATGAAGGTAAATATCAATCTTATCCCCCGAACTTTTAGGTCCATCAATAAGAGTGGAAATTAATATAAATTTTTGCTTAATACAAAGCCACAGAGGAAGATTATACAGAACCAACACCACGGGTCATGTTCTATAAGTTGCACCAACCATAGAATTGAATGGATTGAAACCATCTGCTGCCAATCCCAATCGGACATTACAAACATATTTGGAAAAGTCGGGATGTCTCTTATCAAATTCCTTCCATGCATGAGAGTCTGCCGGGTGGGTTAACATATCACATTCATGAACTCTTTCTGCATGCCATCTAATTAAATTAGAAACTTTAGAAGACATAAAAAATCTTTTCAACCTTGGTTTAAGGAGAATGTAATGCATTTTCTTTACGGAAATCGGTTTCCCTTGTATCACAATCTGACTTTGATGAGTCGGATTTCCCCTGTTCTCTTTCCACCTGGAAGCACCACAAACCGTACAAATATCCAAATGGGAAGTTTCCTTTCTAAACAACATACAGTTGTTTGCACATGCATCTATGGTCTCATATGTAAAACCTAAGTTCTCTGTCAGCTTACGGGCATGGTAATACGACTCAGGAATCTTAGCATCGACAGGAAGAACCTTTTTCAATAACACCAACAACATGTCGAATGATGTGTCTGACCAATGATTCAATGTCTTCAAATGAAACAACTCCACGATAAATGATGATTTATTGAAAGAAGTACATCCAGGATATAATTCTGTTTTTGCATCATCAATTGCTTCGTAAAACCTCCTCGAATCACGATCTACACCAGAGCGAAGATTTATCTCACTGGTCTCAAGATTCTGGATGTCAATGCCTTCAGGATCCATCCTACGTACCATTTCAGAAAGCATTTCATGCATTGGATCATTCATCCTTACATCAACATCCATCTGAACTGTATCCGTATTTTCACAATGAAGATATTCTTCTCCATGACGAGTCCAAATCTTATAATTTCTCCAAAATCCATTAAAGAATAGGTGCTCCCTTATAGTATCTTGTGTGAATTGATATCTATTACCACATTTTCTATATGTACAACTAATATAGTCACTTTCAAATCCTCTGGTGAAGTCAATAAATTGCATAATTCCATTGAAATACTCTCTAGACATTCTATTTGGAAGATCAATCCAACTCTTATCCATAATAAGATCCCAATAAAAAACATTTACACAAGACTTATTACATTTTCAATTTTCATATCAAATATATTTAAAATAAATACTAATTAATTGTTTGTGAACCATTTATAAAATAATAATTTAAGTGAAACCCCGTGTCATACCTGATTGCGCTACAAACCTGGAAGGGAGGGGAGCCGAAGGCGGTGCTGCGAGGGAGAGGAGAGGCAGCGGTGGGGAGCCGGAGCCGGAGATGGTGCGGTGAGGGAGGGGATGGTGAAGGAGGGGACGGGTGGCGGTGGTGCGGCGAGGGAGGGGACAAAGATGAAGGGTACGGGGACGGGGGTTGGTGGGGTGCGAGGGGGGGTGTTTGGGGTGCTGGGGGGAGGGCCAAGGGGGCGGAGGGCCGAGGGCGGGGGTCGGAGGCCAGAGGGGCTGGAGGCCGAAGGCCAGAGGGTAGCCGGAGGGCTGCCCGAGGCCTGCCGGGCTACCAGAGGTGGGTGGCGGGAGGCCCGAGGGCAGAGGGAGGCCGCAGGGCGACCGCAAGGCGGAGGGCGGCCGGAGCCGGAGGGCGGAGGGCCGACGAAGGAGGGCGAGGCCAACGGAGGGCGGCTGGAGGGCAGCCGGAGGGCGGCCAGAGAGTGGAGGGCGGCCGGAGGGCGGTCGGAGGGCTGTCAGAGGGTAGCCCGAGGGCTGTCGGGCTGTCGGAGGCGGGTGGCGGGAGGCCCGAGGGCAGAGGGAGGTCGCAGGGTGACCACAAGGTGGACGGCAGCCAAAGCCAGAGAGCGGAGGGCAGGGCCGGCGGAGGTCGGCCAGAGGGCAGCCGGAGGGCGGTCGTCAGAGGGCGGGGCCGGCGGAGGGCGGGGCCGGCGGAGGGCGGCCGGCCGGAGGGCGGGGCGGCGGAGGGCGGGGCGGAGGAGGGTGGGGCGGCAGAGGGCATGTGTGACGGGGAGCGGGGCGACGGGGAGGGAACGACGACGGGGAGGGCGCTGGCGACGGGGAGCGGGGCGACGGGGAGGGCACGACAATGGGGAGGGAGCAGAAGATGGGGAACGAGGCCACGGGGAGGGCACGGCTGCGGAGGGCGCGATGAAATGGAGGGCACGTGCGACGGGGAGGGGGGAAGGGGTGGTGCTTCAAGAAGAGGGAGAGGGGGAGGGGGTGCTAAAGCCCCCTTTTTTTAGGGAATTGTAGCGACCCCCATTGTCGGTCACTATTGGTTACCTATAGCGACCGCCAATTGTGGTCTCTATAGGTTAAGGGGATCAAAATCCCATTTTTCGAGTAGTGGAACATTTGCAGCACATGGTGGACTTACACAGAGGAGGGGGTAGCTGATCACACATTAGTTGGCTAGTCTCATCCTCGGAGTGGTTGATGTGCGGAGTCTAAGTTTTCATGTTGTGGTGGATCAGTACACGGATGTTCTCCCTGATGACGTTCCAGGACTACCTCCTCACATAGAGGTAGAAATATACATTTACTTGTACCCCAGGATGACACAGATATCTACTCCAGCATATCAGGTGGCTCTTTCCGTGCTTCGTGATCTGCTGTTACAGCTGGAGGACTTGTTGGGGAAGGGATTTATCCGACCCAGTGTTTCACCCTGGGCATCTACGATTTTGTTTTCCAAGAAGGCGGATGGGAGCTTGCGACTGTGTGTCGACTACCGTCACCTGAATCAGGTGACCGTGAAGAACAAGTACCCACTTTTGAGGATCGACAACCTCTTTGATCAGCTCAAGGGAGTAAGATAGTTCTCAAAGATAGACCTCTGGTCAGGCTATCACCAGCTCAGAGTTCGAGATGAGGATATGCAGAAGATGACCTTCAGGTATCGGTATGTCCACTATGAGTTCTTGATTATTCCCTTCGCCATAACCAATCCATCAGCAGTGTTCATGAGTCCCATGAACAGGACCTTCTAGCCTTACCTCGATCGCTTTGTCGTAGTCTTCATCGATGACATACTGATCTACTCGACCACTGATGAGGAGAATTCCTACCATTTGCGGTTAGTAATAGACACACTCTGGGAGCACCAGCTTTATGGTAAGCTCTCAAAGTGCCAGTTCGGGATTCTAGAGGTTCACCTTCTAGGACACGTCATCTTAGAGGTTGGATTTGCAGTGGATCCAGCGAAGATGAAGGCATCACTTTCTTGGGAGCCACCCAGGAATGTGATAGAGGTGCGGAGTTTTCTGGGACTGGAAGGGTACTTTCGGAGATTTGTGCCAGACTTCTCCAGAGTTGTAGCACCACTATCAACATTGACGAAGAAGGGGCAACCCTTCATGTGGTCTGATAGATTCAAGTAGAGCTTTCAGAAGCTAAGGCAGAGGTTGACTAGTGCACCCATATTGAGGCTACTGGAGGAGGTCATAGGGTACGTAGTTTACTGCGATGCATCAGGGACCAAAATCGGGTGTGTCCTAATGCAAGAGCAAGCAGTGATCACGTATGGTTCATGACAGTTGAGACATCACGAGCAGAACTATGCTACCCATGGCCTGGAGTTAGCAGCAATGGTCTTCGCGTCGAATATGTGGCGGAACTATCTAATGGGTGACTGTTTTATAGTCTACTCTCAGCACCAGAGGCTCAGGTACATCTTCTCGCAGAAGGACCTGAACCTGAGATAGTGACGATGGATCGAGTTTCTCCAGGACTATGAATTCGAGATAGTCTATACTCCTGGGAAGGGGAACTTTGTAGAAAATTCTCTCAGCAAAAGATCGGTCATTCAACTACTAGGAGAGGTGATAGAGCATCTGGCCACATTGTAGATATCCTTTGTGGATAGAGATGGAGTAGCCTATATGCAGTCTCTCATAGTCACTCATCTACTTCTAAGTGAGTCAGAGAGGCACAACATGGGGAAGTTGACTATGAGACGCGAAGTGCTCAGATATCCTCAAGGCAGGCACCTGATGGATTTTTTTAAGTTGGGGAGCACATCATCATCTTTAGAGGATGTACCATGGTACCAGTTTCCCTATAAGAGGAGGTGTTGAGGGAGTTCCACACATCCCCTCTAGCGGTGCATCCAGGAGTGGCGAAGATGTATCAGGACCTCCGACAACAGCACTGGTGGTCGGGTATGAAGAAGGTGGTAGCAGAGTTTGTCTTGTGATGCCTCACTTGTCAGCAATTGAAGGCGAAGCACCATGTTCCAACAGGCTTGGTTCATCCCTTAGAGGTCCCAGAGTGGAAGTGGTATGAGATTTCAATCGATTTGGTGATGGGACTTCTACATACATCTAGAGGACACGACTCTATTTGGGTGATTATCGACTAACTCACCAAGTCGGCCCACTTCCTACCGATTAGAGAGCATGGATTGGTAGAGAGCTTGGGACGCCTCTACATACAAGAGATCTTATAGCTTCATGGTGTGCCATCGACGATAATCTCCGATCGAGATTCTTGTTTCACTTTCAGACTGTGGAAGGGGTTTCAAGAGGCTTTTGGGATGCAAATTCTCTTGAGCACTGCCTTCCATCCTCAGACGGATGGCGTGACTGAGAAGACCATTAAGACTCTCGAGGACATGCTCTGTGCATGCGTCCTCGACCTTAGTCGCTGCTGGGAGGATCACTTACCCTTGGTAAAGTTTTCTTATATTAACATCTACCACACAACCATCGAGATGGAACCTTACAGGGCACTCTACGGTCAACCTTGTAGATCAACTCTATGCTGGAATAACCCAGGGGAGTCAGCACATGTAGGACCATAGATGGTGTAGGCTATGACGAAGAAGGTGCAGATCATCTAGGAGCAGATGAAGACTGCACAGAGTAGACAAAAGTCCAATGCTGATAAGAGACAGAGACCACTGGATTTCGAGGATGGCGACCACGTCTTCCTATGGGTCTCACCATGATGAGGTCTGCAAAGATTTGAATGAGGAGGCAAGTTGTCTCAACGATTCATTGTACCATTACAGGTCCTCAGTAGATTAGGCGAGGTGGATTACTGCCTGGACCTTCCACCTCAGTTGCACTGGGTGCACGACGTCTTCCACGTATCTCAGTTAAAGAGATACGTGCACGACCCGTCCCACATCATCGAACATGGGGACCTGGACATTGATGATGGGGTGACATTCACAGAGGTTCCGGTGGAGATTGATGATCAACAGGAGCAGGTTCTACATGGATGGTCGATTCCTCTGGTGTGCATTCGCTGAAAGCACGGAAACTTCTAGGAGGGAACATGGGAGCGGGAGGCTCAGATGCGTGCTCAGTACCCCCATTTGTTTCCCTAGTGTGTGTAATAGTTAATGGGGACGTAAATCTCTAAGGTGGGGAGAATGTAAAGACCCAAAAATCTTGTGGAATTTTTTTTCATAAATACATAGTATTTTTACGAGTCTGTAGTTTTTGACGGTGCCTGATTCTGATGCCATGTGTGTCCGAAATCAATTTCTGAAGTTTTGTTCAGGTACGTTCAGTAAATGTACATGTGGAATTTTATATCATTTGATCCGGTTCTTGGAATTGAAATCTTAGTACACTGATGAACTCGCAGCATCGGTACTCGCTTAAGGAGACCTTTACAGTAGTTGCGTTTTGTCGAGAGCGGAATTTAATCATGGCGGTTTTCTAAATAAGTTAAATAAATATATGACTAATATATTTTTATGTAGATAGTGGTTTAATACTCCAAAGGGAAGTTGGAGGTGGGTCCCACCCCCACATAACCTCCCATGGGAGGATATTATGTGGTGGAGACCACACGAGCTCAACCCCCTTAAACCCTCCTTTGAACCCCTTGAGATCCCCATTAATAGGGGAAACTCTTGGACTTCCCCTTAATGGTGCCAACACAATTAATTAATGACATAATTAATTAATTTGAGTGTTTGAATTATTTTGAATTCATTATTCCAAAATTAAAATAAGAGATTATATTCTTTTATTTTAGGTTGGCATAATCGTTGGAGAGTTTGGTTGGAAGAACATCATCCTCTCGACGAAGAACGCTCCTCATCTTCGAAGAACGATGATACCGACTACGATCTTCGACCAAGCCACAAGAGAGGGAGACACCCGCGAGGAACGTCGATGAAACTTCATACTCGTACGTTTCCCAACGTCCACGAATATACATCCTCCCTCTTTGTGTGACTTCGACCACGTACTTCGAATTGAGGTAGGGGGATTTGATTATTTAAAATTATATCCTTGATC
This sequence comes from Viscum album, assembly GCA_963277665.1. Lineage (NCBI taxonomy): Eukaryota > Viridiplantae > Streptophyta > Magnoliopsida > Santalales > Viscaceae > Viscum > Viscum album. The sequence goes on along the minus strand of OY728141.1, from coordinate 434,154,663 downwards.
TTTGATGTTAACTTTGGTTAGACGGTGGCCAATTGTTATTATCTGACATGGAGGGCATGGTCCAAAAAAACATGGCCTGACATCCTTCCGTTTAATTTTATTTGGGTGATGTTGGAGGCAGAACTGAAAGGGTGCAGTGTTGTCGCACCGCGTCGGAGAAGAACCGCAGCGGATGAAGAAGCACGGTGTTGTCGCGCCGCGCGATAGAGCCAAAGGCCGCGGCCCGGTTGGGCCGTGACGGTGGTGGTGCGGCACCATCGTGTCATGTGTAGGGTAACAGGACTATGGCGCCATCGCGCCATGGTGGAGGTGCAGAGGCGGCCTACCAAGTGGACCGTCGTGGATCCGGTCCACACGTAGGAGCCACGGCGCATGAAGGCGCTTCGTGGAGGGATACTGCGGCCCGCATCCACGGGCCGCTCGGCTGGGAGAACTGGCCGACCGTGTTCCAGTTGGGCTAGAGAACCACGTCGCCCGCAGGCGCAGCCTGGGGAGAACCGCAGCCCGTAGCACAGGCCGCGTAAGCTGGGTCGAACCCGCCGGCTACATCCGGCCGAGAAAAGGAAGAGGTGGTGCCGCTTGGAACCACTGGGTGAACCAGACCTACCCGGAGCGCAAGCCAGGTCCACAGGTGGGTCGCGCCCCACCAGGCCAGGCCGACCCCCAGCCGGGTCGGACCCACCAAGTAGGATTGGGCTGACCTGTCAGCCCACTGGGCTTGACGGGTCGTGCCCATCTTCACTTAAATATGAATAACTCCTAGACTGCACGTCCGATTGACGCTCTATATGCGGCACTGAGACCCTCATGAAGATGTGGTCCTTTTAGGATACTCTAAGTGAGTTTCTGACAAATTTGGAAAATAACTGCATTTGGATCCAGCGTAAATCCAATCGGGCCCCTAGAACGGAAATGCCAATAACTCTCAGACCGGGCGTCCGATTGACGCGTTGTCTGTCGCGTTAAGTTCCTTATGATGAGACGGAACTAAGAGATACATCAACTTAGGACTTCATGATAGTTGGTGTATCGACACTTGGCTCGAGGAGCAGACCCTTCTAGAATCGAGTGTGCTGTGTGCGGGAACCCTAGGTCTGGCTGCGATGACTACTGTATCAGAATCCCTCATGGGTTCAATAGGGAGGACTAATGTACCTAAATCCTCCATGGGTTCAACAGAGATTAATACTTTACTAGGATCCTCCATGGGTCCGATAGTTCTGACTTCTGTTCCTGTATCTTGTGTGGGTCCGACAGAATAGTTGGTCCTGTATCCTGTGTGGGTATGATAGCTTAGCTGGTCCTGTATCCTATTTGGGTCTGACAGCTTAGTTGAATCCATGACTACATCTAATCATCTATATCACTCTATGAGAGATATACACCTGTGTGATCTGAGTCTTGTCTTTCAGTCATTATCATCAATGTGATTGAAATTACATCATTTTTGGACTGGGTTGTGTTTGGGCTCGAGAGTTGGAGCCGGACAATGACTGGTAACTTAGGTATATGTATGGTCATATACCTAATTAGGGTTGGTTGATAATTTTTGAATGTAACTTTATACTGTGGTTTATCCTTTGTGTATTCTGGGAGACCTTCGGGGGTCTTGGGGTCTCCTACAGAGTATTTTTATACTCACCCCTACATGGGCTTTGCCTTCACGTTTTAGTGTTCTATGCAGACGACAGACGACATTGATTGAGGCTGTGTGTGACAGATGGGAGACTTCTTAGAGATGGACTAGATGGGACTTACCACATGGATGAGTTGTTTGCGTTCTACACCAACCCTTCAGGTAGGATTCCCAGGTGGATGATCCAGGAGCTGTATTCCATTTTTGCATGCACTTGTACTTGTTGTTCAGTTGGGTTTGTATACTGTCCCACTTACTTTCAGTACACCTTACTTTTCTATTTTAGTACTTGTTGCCTTTAATCCTAGTGTTCAGACTTTGTGTGTGTTATAGGTTAAAATGAAATGCCTTCCCTATTTATTGGGATTCTGCCTTTGGTGCTAGTTTCCAGCCCCTGGCGTATGGAAGGCGGGCTTGGTGTAGTCATAGCACGTGCCCCGAGGATGAGTCATGAAAAATATAGTAAGTATACTATGGTTATTAAATGGAAATTATATTTTGGTATTTGAAATGATAAATTGCATGGGCCTTCACAAGACCATATTAATTACTTATTAATGGAATAACCAAAAATATACAAATTATTGGTGATATGGAATGTTTATGGGCATGGACTTTGAAACAATTCCGGATAAAATTATAATGTTGAATGATTATATACATAGCCTTATTTATAGCATATACTTTAATTGAATTGAATGATAAAGATAATTAAATTTTTTTGGCATGGATATATCTGAGAGCCTATGCCAAATTATTAAATACATGTTCTTACTTTATATTATTATCCTCGATTCTTGGTAATGGAGTCACCTATTTAAATGCGATACATGTTCATTGAATCCTCTATTTAAATGTGATGCATGGGTATGGTGTCTCTTGTGATTTATAACACAGGGTTATGGTGTCACTTATGATTTATTATACTTGGGAATGTCATCCATTATGATTTATGACACTTGTTCATGATATCCCTTCTGATATATGATACTCGGGCATGGAGTCCCTTATGATTTATAATACTCTGTCATGGTGTACCTTATTATTTATGACCCTTGAGCATAGCATCCCTTAAAAATTATGATACTTGGGAATTGATTCCCATCTAATTTATATTACTCGGGAAAAGAATCCCATATGATTTATGATAATTGGGAACCCCTTATGATTCATCATACTCAAGAATGGAATCCTTATTTACTGATGACACTTGGTCATGGTGTCCATTACATTATGGGACTCTTGTGACTATGCATGGATGCTTGAGTTGTGTTTCATGTCCAGAATATTAATATGTATCTATATATATGGAAATAGATGTTATAATATATATTTTCAATATATATATATATACATATATATATACTTACACACACATATATATATATATCGATATGCCATCAGAGATATTTTGACTCAAGTAGAAGCATATATTTCTTGTTCTGTGTCCTTGTGCAACCTGAGACTGACCTGATTATATTTTTTTTCATTACATTATTATTATACCTACACACAATTTTATCTTTTAATCATAGATTTGAAAAAATTAGACACCATTTTTGGTGGAATAATGAGTTTATCTAATAACATGTCTGGGCTCCCGATTGGTACCCAGACAAATCTATTAGTTGTAGGATCAAGGGCATGTATTATGCTTGTGATGTTACTCATATACGTGGGAACTTTGAATCATATTAATGATCTGAAACTCTGGATTGAGTCAAAACATGAGATACTAAGAAAGAATTTCTTCGGGACTTTTTTTATTTATTTGTGCATTCTTATGTATTAACTATTTTAATTTTACTTCTTGGTATATTATATCATGTTTGTGCATAATTATTCATTAATTTATTATTGGTCGTTAGTTATTATTATTATCTTTTCTACTCAATTATTTATATTTTTCATCTATTGATTATCTCTTATACAACATTACTACTCTAATTGTGAGGGTAGAGTCTTCCCACCATTCCACTTGTATACCCACAATACAAGTCAAAAGCCCCCAGTATAGGGGGTGGCATGATTAAGGCCATGTGAATAACTAGCTTAGGGAACCATTTTAGTGGCTAATGGGTTAGGAATTTAGATGTGATATCTTAGCATTATTTTTCTAATGTCTTCCTATTTTGTATTGGTAGATAAGATAATTGGAATGTGTTATATCTTGGTAAATAGTCATGTCTGGGAGTGATCAGACCATGCACAGGGAAGTGTCCAAGTGACCAGGGATGTGAATATTGTTCAAGTTGTTCTTTGTTATAATTTATTATTATTTCACCTTGAGTGATTGAAACATGTTCTAAAGATTACTGATTTATGAGGGTTTAGGTATTTTACCTTTATCATGTTATGGAAACATAATATTGTTGCAGTCATCATTATAGACACGTAGAGATTCATATTCCATGAATATTCCATGCCATGTATGTTTCATTTCTTGACTAACTGATATATGTTAGATGTGCCTTGAATAATTTAGGAACATGAATAATTGTATACCATGTTTAAGTGATTATTTATCATTTTTTCCTATATACCATTCTTCTGTGGTTTCATAGTTATAAGTATGTATTATTCACTACTTTGTGATAACATGAATTATTATGATTATAATATATGATTGACTATAAAGTGTCTAAATTAGTAAAAGTTTTTTTTTACCATATATCTTGTTGGGGGTACCTTAACTAACTAGTCATGACATGTTTGATCCACGGAACACTGGTTTAATGGGGTGAAAAATTAGTGATTGAGATAAAATGGGGGGAAATTCTTTAATTTATAAATGTATGAATAGTTTTAAATTGGAATCTATGACCCTTATAATCAAACCATCTTAAATAGACATTTTATATTCTAAAATTAAAGAAAAAAACATGGTTACAATTATATGAATGCCAATTGTAACATATAAAGGATACTAAATTTATAATTTAAGAATTGTAATGCATCTGACTAAACCATGGTATATACAAAATTGAAATCCTTACAGGAAATGGTTGTCATTATGAAGGTAGTACCTATATAACTTGATCATGACAAACCATGTGACTATATTTTCTAAATATATAGTTGGAATCATGTAGGATTGTTGGGGCATGTTTCTTATGAGATAAAACCACATATAGTGAAATTAATCATGAATAAAATAATGATAACCCAGTATGTCACAGTTTTTTTAATTCTATAGTGCCTAAAACCCTGAGAGTATAAACATACATAATAGGTATGGTTATTTAAAGTGTATAAATCAACTTATATAGTTAAATGTATACATATCTGATGGAACCTTATAAAACATATTACAATTAAATAATAAGATATTTTTTATCTATTTTTTATTTATGGTATGATGAGACATTTTTTAATTAAAATACCATTTGCAACCAAAATTGTGTTTACCTCTATAGATTAGAATTAACTTTTTTACTTAACTAATCTGGATATGGGAAACTCTATGAATGAATAAATGGTGTAATGAAATTGTGTGATAATTTCTTTTCATGTTTCTTGATGTCAGTTATTTAAAGTGCCAGGTATATTTACCTTTATATCTCACATGTGATTTTAATATTTATTGGCCACTTTAATGTTACAAATAAAATTGAATCAATGAAAATGGTTAAAATGGAACCTTAAAGTGGTGTTCTTGTCTTCAAACCTCATGGAATAGTAGTTTAACTGTTATCTTGAGTGTTTCCATGAATAGTAATGGGGACATTACCCAGGGTTCCTTTTGGAATTTCCATTATATTGATATAGAGGTTAGTTCGTTAATCTTAGTGACCTTTTTAGCAAGACCTATTTGTGTGATTGATACTTTATATTTTTTTACAGGGCTATCTAGGTAGATGTTGTACCCTTATAATGTAAAATAATTTCTAAATTCTTATAAAGAGTTTCAAACATAAAGTTTCATTTTTCCTCTATAGGTATCCACGTTTTTAAAATCACACCTAGTTTGGATGGGTGTTTATATATAGATATGACCCTTGTTAAGGGTAAAATCATCCGGTAATGCTTGGATTTAGTAAGATATACATTCTTAGGGCATGGTCAATCGCTTATTAGGTCATGTGACCCTTCTTATTCTTTATTGATATATAAATATGGAGTTATTTAGATGTATTAATAGTTATAAGGGATAAAATAACTCTATGATAAATATTTTTTAAATTCCACTGGATATTAGGCTGCATAGGGCCACTATTCTTATAGATAATATTAAATGAGGTGTCTTTGTGATGGTGAAAATATCTACGTAGTATGTGTCGATACATGCAGAACTCTTTGAGTTGTCAAAATGGTGTAGTGAATCATATGGTTTTATATAAAATCATTAAATCCTTGACATTTCATTCCATTCTCTAGAGCCATATCTGGGGTAGAGTGAACTAAGAATTAGAGGAAACTTAGTTGGCTTGGTAAATAGGATAATGTATGTAAAAGGATCATGTTTTATAACACGACTGGTCATTTTGGTATGGATTTTACGCCTATTGTTAGTGAAGTGAATTAATATTCCTCAAAATGAGCATCATCTGTGTGTATAAATATGAATACGATCTATAATTCTTTTATGATGTTGGTTTCCCTCTCTTTTCATTTTTTCACGTGGTTAAATAATGTTAGCCATGTACAAGACCACTATACTATGATCTATGAAGCATGTGTTGTGGGATGATTCCTCATTACTAGTACATAATGACTATAAAACTCTAAAGGTATGGGAGATCAAGTCAAACATGTTTAAATTTCTCTTCTAGGTAAAGTTAGTATAACCAAAAAGGCTGTTGGGACATAGTCAAGATAGCTTTTGGAAACTCATGAGGCTAGTAAGTTCAAGTATTTAGTTATTCAACCAATTATCATGATAAAACATGGTTATGGGTTTTATTGATTCTATATTATAGATTTAGGATGGGGTCATGTGATAAACCTAGAGAATTTTACTCTTGTTATACATGCCATTGCTTGCATGGTAGAATAACAACAAAATATTTGGGTGTTTATGCAACGTTTGAAGACATTTTTAGTTGGGTTAGACATCGCTGGTTATGATTAAATTATCCTAGGATACCATAGGTGGTAAAATCCTCATGGTTGGTTAATAATGATGAGTAAGTTTGGAATAACTGAGCTCTTTAATAGGATTCAGATAGTGGGGGTTCTATTTTCTCCTCAATAGTAGTTGGATACTATTGGTTTATTAGAACCCAGGACGACTACATCATTGTGGATATGACAAGACTATATCAGATATTATTGGTAATGATTTATAACCTCTTATTTTACACTCATATTATTTAATATCCTTCCCATTATCTTTATATCATCCATAGTAATCTAAGAGATCTTCGGTTATACGCCGAGAAAAAGAAATAAATTAAATTCCTTGATGGTTCCATAAATAGACTCTATGGGAGTTGATATATTGGACTAGAGTTGTTTATAAAGGTTTGGTTTGTGATGAGTGATGTTGGTATTCCCATGAAAAAATTACTTGGAAATAATCATGGACCCCAGTCAACTTTCTGACTCAATCAAAAGGTGATATACAACTTTTATGCTCCATCAGTGTTCTGATAAGTAGAAGTTTCATCTTGGTAGTGATGTATCATTATTGAATGTGGGAATACGGAATACCTTGGATGATCTCCTTAAAATATAGTAATTGAATTCATTTTTAACTCAAATATGTACTTGTATTTGAATGATATGATTAAAGTTTGATAATCCATGGTGCTAGATTGGGTATATTTCTATGTCTGTGTTGTGGTACAAAAACTTATTTAAACATTTTGGATGGAGGTGTAACTAAAATTAAGATACAGGATTTAGTGATATTTCTTGAGAGGAACTTAGTATGCCATAGATTAATGGTTTTATAAATAGATTTTGATTGTTTCAGGAGCTGAAACCGAGTGTTTCAGAGAAAATTAACTGATATTGGATCTACTAGCTTTTTCTTGTCTCGTTGAATGTGGTCAATGAGGAACTACTTCAATAACATCATTAGCATGATATGAGTGCATTAAAAATTTAGACCAAGTATTACTATTTAAATTCATTCATGACCATGAAAAGTTTGGTCAATTGGGAATTGGAGGTTCAATCAATTAAGAATCACGATAGGAGGGTCATTAGAATGTTAAGAGCTTGGTTTTTGGGTAATTCTGATAGTTGGTAGAAACATGTCTTTAAATTTTACATTAAATTTTAAATCCTATGGTGGGAAGAAACATAGTATGGTTGATTAAATATACAATTATGTGGTCATTTCTTTGGTTATATGGTCTTGGGAAAGCACAATCCTAGTGTTCAGTTTCAAATATGAGCATTGGATAAGGTTTTAATGGATTATGTTCGGTACTCTTGGACGATATTATTAGAGATTAATTTAGTATTTAAAAGACAATATTATGATTTCAATGGAAATTAATCAACTCAATTATCTTAGTTGACCATTCATATTTTTCCATGTCTTATCGAGGATGATAAGTTCTATGGTGAGGAGGTGGTAACGTTCAGTGCATTTAACCAAATGGAATTTCCAAATAAATTTGAAATTATAATTTTTTGGATGGGAAAAATATTGAAATGAGAATAAAAATAGACTTATATAAGTATTATTCTCTAAAATTATTTTATTTGGATATATTTTAAGGCCTAAGTGTTGTCTTGGGTGTTCTATGGGGTTTTGGTAGCACTCAGCTTCAAAGTCTCAGTTTTGGGAATGCATAAAGGGGTTGTCACACCCAGTTTCTCACGTCTTCATTTTGATCTAGTTCATTGGAAATATTGATCTTTTTCATGGGTTTTGGGTGATATTAATTTTTAATTTTTAACATACATTTGTTTCTATTCATCCTAACATGGGTTCCCCCATAGTGTTTTTCGGATTTTTGGAGAAAATGGTGGTAACTTTAAGATTTCTGCCAACCATAAGCCCATATCCATATTTAAAAACAATTTTTTTTCTATTATAAATCCTTTTTTACTAAATTTTTTTCATGAATTACACTTAAAAATAGGACTCTACTGACATATTAAAACAATTATATTCTTTTGGACCACTTAAAAATCCATAAGCATGACATATTTGGGTTATTTATTCTGGTATTGGGAATGCCCAAGGGCCCATTTCCAATTTTAAAACAATAATTTTTTTATTTTATATGCACTTAATTTTTTTATAATTTTCTATTATTACACCTCCCACTTGAGGCCAAGAACCATATTCTCACCCCCCCCCCCCGATGATCATTTTATCTCTTTGGAGCTCATCTTAGTCACATATTAGGGAAATCTTCTCGATGGTTCTCAAATCGTCCAAATTTTACCATGGTTTTTTGTCTCATTCATAAATCATTCAATTAGTTCTATATTTCCACAAATATTATTCCTATATTTCTTTCATACATTAGGGGAATCTCAAAGGAGTTTCATGAAATTCCCTTTCCTATATGGGTGCAGATTATGGGAAAATGAATAGTTTTCTAGTTTCCATGGTGAGATTTCTTCTCCATTCTCCTCCCTCTTCATCCTCCTTCCATTATTTCATTTTTATTTCTTATTGCATTGTCATAACCAACCTATTGTTATTTTTTGTAATTATTTATATGGGTTTTATATTTATTTAGGGATTCCCTTCATAGTTTTAGGGTTCATAAACCTGTAGCGGGTGATTTCGGTAGTACATTTCCACTCCTCCAAGGATTTGTGGTAGGTTTCCCGTTGCACTTGACCATTTTATTTAATATACATTTATTTAATTGTGTTTTTATATTCCTCATACTCTAAAAATTGTAATTTATGATTTTTATAATATTTTTGGTGTTCCATGTAGAGGTTAAGACCTTGTTTTGGGTAAATTGGTGTAGTTTTATTAATGTTCGGCACACCTCGTGTTTGTTCAAATGATTTATTATCTTAAACAAATTTTTTTGTATTTTGAACATGGTTAAGTGTATTGAATAAATTTATGGAATTACATTGTTGTTTTATTAATTTTCTAGTGCTTAAAATGGTTTGCTTGTAAAAAATGACTGCCATGTGTTCGGTAAGTTTCTCAATTGGATTTTATGCATTGAGTTTTTTTTTAAATGATTGGATTGGATTTATAATCATATTTTAAGAGGGGAAAGAAAATTTTTTGGGTTCATTATATGGATTTAAAGTAGTTTTTGATTTTTATAATGTAGTTGTATTAGTTTTAAGGTATTTTGACATGTGGTATTAATGGAAGCCCCGTTTGGAACTTCCATAAAAGGGTTGTGTAATGGATAAGAAATATGAATATTTTCAATGTAGTTACCAATGTTTTGAATCATAAAATGGTGTATTCTCACATACATATTAAATTTGGTATTTTTTCTTTGAAAAAATTTTGTTCTGTAAAAATACTGAAATGACCGTTTTCCCTATCCTAAAATTGAAGAGTGGGTGTTTTACATGTATATACCATGTTGCATCAATTGGGATTGTTTTACGATCCTTGAAATGATTTAAGTATATTTTTTTTAAGACATAAAAATATGTTTGGTTATAGTTTTGTTGTGTATTTATCCTTAAAAGGGTGTTTTTGAATGAGTTTTATGTTAAAATCCTCACTACGCACTTTGAAAATGTTTTATGAAAATATTAAGTGGTTTATTAATTCGTGACAGAAATGTGAAGAATGTCTATGGGATGTTTGTGTGTTTATGGTTTGGGAATTAAATTTTCTTGTGGAACGTTTATTTGATAATATTTGTAACATTATTGAGAAATAAATGGAATCCTAAGTATCTTGGTGGGCAGACATGTACTAGTATGCTTGTGATCCCATGGGGGTTGGCCCTTGTTTGACATAGCAAGTTTGATAATGACAAAATTAACTAAACTATAACAATGATGTTGTTTGAGGACCACTATGTTATTGGTATTCTCCCTACTAGTGGATCTTGTGCATGAGAATAGATATTTATTATGGTTACCTACACCAAGATACGAGGTACCTGGGGCTCACAACTAACTAGTGCCTAGGGGTGTTCCAGTGACTTGTACCCATTCTCAATTTTGTACTCACCACCAGCATATGGTGTGTTTAGTTGGTAAATTGAAAAGGGTGTTTTATTTATTTAAAATATTAAATTATTTAATGAAGAACTATTGAAAACTATTTTCAATTTTTATGTATCATTTCATTGAAAATTGTTACTAGCATTCTTGTTTATAAAACATGCAAGTTTTTGTATGGTCAATTTTTTTATAGCATGGGACCTCGTTTGGAAAATTACCTTTATATATTCTGTTTAAAATTTGAAATTGATGTTTCTTTTATTTTAATGGAATTTCATTGGGAATTGAATATTGGGATAACCTACTATGTTTTAATACTCATGACTATAGTATTTTTCTATTTTTAGCCATTGTGAAGGATTCAGTATGAGTTCAATCACCTTGGACGACATGTGATCATTATGTTGGAGAGTAACCAGCATGGTCCCATGGAGTTAGTTGGTTATTAGGTTTTGTCATTTGAGTTGGTGTTTTAGTTTTAATTTTAGTTTATTGTATGAATAATGATCAGTTCAATTTTTATGTTAATGTATTTTTGGGAGGTCCATTTCTTTTTGTTGTTTATTAGATTGTTTATATTTGGTATAAATCATTCCCTTGTGTAATCTATTGATTCATTAATTCCCTTTTTATTTTTTTAATTCTATTCTCCCCTGTAATATTTGGTTTTCATGACTTCTCTTTGGATTGGATGATTGTTGGATTCATTGGAAGAAGGCCCAACAAGCAGGTTCTTGGCTTGGTTGTGAAGGTGGGGGCTTGTTCTTTCCATTGATTCTTAGGTAGTGGTTGTGAGTTGGTGTTCTTTTCGATAAAGGATTAACTTACATTGATGTTGGATGATATTTACTTGTCTTGAGAGGCTGGATATTATTGATAGGGAATCCTTAGGTGTTGATCTTTTAGGTGGAAATTGTTATGGCTTTCTAGGGAAAAAGGCTTTAAAGGTGGGGAGAATTGTCAAACCCAGTTTTTCATGTCTTGGTTTGGCTCCAGTTCATTGGAAATCCTGATCCATTTCATGAGTTTTCAGTGAGATTAATTATTAATTTTGAACTTTCATATATGTCTAATCATCCTACCATGGGTGACCAATATCTTTTTTGGGAGTTTTGGAGAAAAGGGTGTTTACTTCATGATTTGGACCAACTAAGAGCCCATATACAGATTTAAAAACAAAGTTTTTTTCTTTTATAAATACTTTATTTTTAAACATTGTTCACTCACTCGACTTCCCACATATCCTCCACTAACATTTTCAAACTACCATATCTTTTTGGACCCCTTCTAAATTCATAATCATGGTGAATTTGGGTTATTTATTTAGGTATTGGGCCATCCCGAGGGCCCATTTCAAGCTTTAGAAATATAATTTGTTTCTTCTATATATTATAAATTTTTTCTATCATTTTTGGTGATTATACCTCCCACTCAATCCGCAGAACTGTAGGCATACCCCAATGTTCCATTTTATCTCTTTGGAGCCCGTCATAGTCACGAATTTGGAATCATCTTCCCAATGGTTCTCACGTCGTCAAGATATACCGATGGTTTTTTTGTCTCATTCACAAATCATTCTATTTATTCTATTTTTTAGAAAATATTCTTCCCCTAGTTCCTCCAAAATATAGAAGCCTCTCTATGGATTTACAAGTAATTCCCTTTCATCTATGGGTTCATATCTAAGGGAAGACGAAGAGTTCTCTAGTTTCCAAGGTATGATTTCTTCTCCTTTATCATCCCTCTTCCTCATACATTAATTATTTCATTATTATTTATTCTCTCTAGTTCATGAACATCGTATATTTTGGTTTTGGAATGTATTTTATGGGGGTTATAATCATTTAGGGATGTTCTTAATAGTTTTAGGGTTTATAAACTCGCAGCGGGTGATTTCAATTGTGTGTTTCCATTCTGCCAAGGATTTAAGGTTGGTTTCCCATTGCACTTTACCTTTTTGTTTAAGATAAATTTATTTCATTTTGTTTTAATATTACTCATACTCTAAAAATTTTAATTTAGTATTTGTAAAAAAAATTGTTGAACTAAGTAAAATTTAAAACCTTTTCTTTGGAAAAGTGGTGTTGTTTTGTTAAAATTTTGCACACCGTGTGTTTTTTCAAATGATTTCTTATCTTCCACACATGTTTTAAGGAATTTTGAACATGGTTCGGTAGTTTGAAAAAATTTATCTCATTACATTGATTTTTTATTCCTCTTCTAGTGCTTAAACTGAATTGTTTTGTAAAAAACTGCATGCCTTGTGTTCGGTAAGTTTCCCAATTGGGTTTTATGTGTTGAGTGTGGTTTAAAATTAATGGTTTGGATTTATATTCATATTGGAAGAGGATAAATGAATTTTTTTATTTTATTATGTAGATTCAAATCTGTTTTTGGTTTTTATAAAGAATCTGTATTGGTTTTAACTTATTTTGACATGTGTTGCTAATGGAAGGCCCGTTTGGAACATTTATAAAAAGGGTTGTGTAATGGATAATAAATCAGAATACATTCAAGGTGGTAACCAATGTTTTGAATCTTAAAATTTTCAGTTCTCATATCTTCATTAAATGTGGGATTTTTGGATTTGAAAAATGTCGGTTTGGTAAAAATGTTTACAGGCCCGTTTGGCCTATCCAAAAAATGAAGAATGAGTGTTTAACATGTATATACAATGTTGTGTCAATTGGAATTTTTTTTATGGTCAATGAAATGATTTTATTAAATGTTTTTCGGGCTGAAAATATGGTTGGGTATGGTTTTTTTGTGCATTTTTTCTAAAAAGTATTTTTTTGACTGTGTTTCATGTTTAAAGCCTCATTACACTCTTTGAAATCGTTTTATGATAATTTTAACTAGTTTATTGACTCGTGAAAGAAATGTGAAGAATGTTTGTGGGATGTTTGTGTGTTTATGGTATGGGCATTGAAGTTTCAAGTGGAATGTGTATTTGATAATATGTGTAACTTGATTGAGGACTAAAGGGAATCTCGGAATCTTGGTGGGTGGACGTGTACTTGTATGCTAATGATTTGTGGGGTTTGGCCCGTATTCCACATAGCGAGTTTGACAATGACAACACTAAATAAATGATGATGATGATGTTATTTATGGAACACTATGTTATGGGTATTCTCCCAACTAGTGGTTCATGTGCACAATAATGGATATTTATTATGGTTATCTTCACTGACATATGAGGTACTAGGGGCTCACAACTAGCTAATACCTTTAGGAGTTCCCATCACTTGTGCTCATTAGATATTTTGTACTCACCATAGACATATTGTGTGTGTGGTTGGTAAATTAATTATCGTGAGTTATTTATTTAAATTTGTACATTATTTGAAGTATCCCTCTTGAAAACTATTTTTATTTAGAAGTTACACCTCTTTGAATTTTTTTACTAGAATTTTTGTTTATAAAATATTTAATTTTTTGTACAATAATTTTTTTATAGCATGGGAACTAATTTGGAAAACATACCTTTATATCTTGTATTTAAAAGGTGAAATTTAGGTTTATTTTATTTTAAATGAAGTTCATTGGAAATATAATATCAGGCTAAACTATAGAGTTCTAATACTCATGCCTATAGTCTTCTTCTGTTTTTAACCCTACTGTAGGTTTCAACTAGAGTTATATTTCCATGTGTGACATGTGATCATTGTGTTAGAGAGTGACCAGTGAGGTAACATAGAGTTAGTTGGTTTTCAGGTTTTTTTGGTTGAGATTTTTGTTTATTTTTACTTTCGTTTTATTGAACAAATAATGTTCAATTCAATTTTTAGGTAAATGTATTTTGTGTTATCTATTTCTTTCTTCTGTTTGTTTGATTTTTTATATTTGGTAAAAATCATTCCCTTGTGTAATATATTGATTCCTTTGTTCTTGTATTCCTCCCAGGGGGATTGGGATTGCCTTTCAGGACTTGTCGCGGGCTGGAATGGGTGATTGGTTCAAGGTTGACTTGTGATGGTTCGTGACAATGGTTGTATGGTTTTCACATTGTTAGTGTAAAATATGAACTCAAGACATGTGGACCATAAGTGAGGGACAATTTCTTAGACTAAATATACTAAGAGTATGTGCATGGTGATGAAATTGGTTCTGTAGAAAATCTTATAGGAGTATACATGAGTTGCACATGGTTAGAGAAATCAGGCACCAAGTTGTGCAAGGGGAGGTGCCACATGGATAGTAGTCCCAAAAAGGATGTGAGTGGTTTTTCTACAAATGAACCTATCAATTCAAGGCCATGTCCCTTCAGACAGTAGGTTTTCGTGTTTGGAAAATGGTTATCCCAAATATGTGGCCTAACTATGTGCCTCATTAATGAGATGATGTTCTCATTATCCCCTACCATCTTTTTTTCTCACTTATTTCTTCTCCTCACTATTACACTATATCTGCCCCATGTTTGGAGATATTCCATGGAATTTACAAGGATTTTATTCCCCTCATCCATCTAGTGTATGAAAAATTGTAGGATATATTGGAAGTGTATCAATTTGTCTTCGTATAACATCCCAGGCTTTCTATACGTATACATTACATCATTTTTTTTGAATATTTATTTCATTACATAAATACTTTCCTAATAACTGTAATAGTTTAGTTCCTTTAGAAACATAGAATCATAAATATTGGTCCATCAATAGCTACATCATCATCCATTATGTTATTAATAACTAGTACCCCTCTTAGACATATCACACACAATACATATCATTTTAGCCATGGGAAAGATAAAAAATATAGGGTGATCCTAGATGCTTAATTGGGATAAATAAGTGAGATAAGTATTCATAATCTAAACATAAGGGTACGAGAACATGATACAGAAATTTATAAACCATACACTACATATCAATGACCATAATCATGATTCATGGAATACATACTGGTAGTTCATAATACACGAGTTAAAAGGAAATCAAAGAACATGATACATGAGAGAATAAGACATGGAATTCATGGCATACACATATGCACAGAAAATAGTTTCCATATTCTTCAAGGATAATTTACTAAACCATAATAGAAATTAAAATTCTTTACTAAATTGGGTTTACTCCCCATTACTACTCTAAATTACTAAACCGGGTTCACTTCGCATTCTAGTCCTATATTATTATCTGAGTTCATTTTATATTCTTATCTTATCTATCTCATGAGATAAAAATAATTTCCCAATGCATTTGAGGGAGATATAGGTCAAAATTTTCACATAATAAAATCATACATATATTTTCCATAAGATCACAAACATTTTTTGCATCAGAACCCATGTGGTGAAATGGGTATCATAAACATTTTATCATATCATTACTCAAAGAAATGATATAGGTTACAAAATAATTTAATCATAGTATAACTCATTAAAATAATCAAGTTTCATAATAGTCTAATCATGGTTTAACCCACGGAATAGAAACAATTTTCACAATAATTCTTCTATCAAAACATAGAACAATGATAAAAAGAATATGAATGCAATTATTGGATTATATCCCTAGTAAGGAATAGGTAACACCAATGGATGTCATATTATATGGTAAATAACATTGAAATATCTTTTGAAACATTTCTTGAGGAAAATATAATTTCTTCTCACAAAATCCAATAAAACATTTTTAAAATATTTTTGTTGAAAAAATTTGAAAAATTATAATGTAATAATTGAATCAATTATTTTCATGATGTAAGAAAATTTCATTCAATTCGTACACATTAATAAGAAGGTTCCTTTCACATTTGTAGTTAAAAACAAACAATCGTTTTTTTTTTGGAAAATGACAAGAAGATTAGTTAAATAAAATTGTAAAAAATTAACACATGGATAAAAATATATTTTAAAATAAATTAGAGTTTAATAAAAAACTAAAAACATTTTGTTTGAAAACATAGATTCAGAAGAAAATTCATTTCTGATCGAGGAGAGAAAAAAAGTGGGATTTTCATGAAAACTTTTCATTAATTATATTAAGTACCAATGATTTAGAAAATGGAGCCATTACATGAATATATCATTAATAAATATTGGTTAAGAAATTTAATGACAATTCATGAGATATGTATCATTATATTTAATCAATGGAAGCATAGTCATAAACAATCTGAAAAAATGATGAGATTATAGAAACAAACTCATAAAACTTTGGTAACATTGAATCATAATCACAATTACATTATATTAAGAATACAATATCTTAAAAATAATGATATTAATGATATAACATGTCAACATAGAGAATATAAACATCATAAACTCATTTTTTCTTAATCCCTGTGATTAATTTTAGCTATCATCACTAATAATTTTGGTCAAAAATTAAGGTGAAATTATTATACATTATAAATATTTATTATTAAAAATACAGAATCATGTTTTTCAAATTCTAATGATATAATTTTCAAAAAATAATTTGAAATTAATCACATAAACGTGATGAGAAAGAGAGTTTTTTAAAAAAAGATTAAAATTTAAAAAGTTTTTATATTAAATTTAAAACTAAAATTGAGTCCAATGACCAATATTTAATTAATATATGTATAATTGAAATAAGTAAACTTTTCAAAAATAAACTATAAATTAACATTACAATTAAATTAAATGAAAATTAGTTTTGAGTTAAAATTTACTATTTTTACTATTCATAAAAAAATAAACCATCTTGAAAAATCACAAAAAAATCACCCAATATAATTTTGAAACTATGAATTAAAAAATAAAGTTCATTTCACCAAATGAATTTTTTAAAGGTGTCAAAATTTAATTTTATGATTGTTCATAAAAAGATGTAATAGTAAGTTTATTCAGAAAACAATATTTTCAAATCATATAAAGACTTCACCTAAATTTTTGTATTTCATTATCAATATGGTTTATTTATATTTAATAAATTATTTAAAAATTATTTCTTACTATTCATGTTACTATTTATATGACTAGGTTATAATGGTCAGTTTTAAATAACTATATTAAAAAAATATCATTATTTTGTTAAAACTAGGCAGTGCGTGTAATGCAAGCTAAGCTGATGTTTAATATAGTGCATGCTTATCTTTGTATAACTTGAAACAAAATTAATAAATGTAATTTTATTTATTAAAAAATTGTTCATAAAAACTCATGGTGTTACACTTTGATTCCTTCATCATCATTCCTTCGTTTATTTTCCCTAATAGAATGTTATTTCAATATGAGATCATATTCATTATTTTCAATGAATTTTCCTATTATTCTGATTTTATCTCAATATAGATTGAATAATATATTGATATAGGATTAGTTAATAATATTAATCATTTGGTTGGTGGTATATCTATTTTCACTTAAAAGTCTCATTGTTTTATAAAATAAATTATTGTGTCGTATGGTGGATTTTCTATGCGATTCACCTAGAATGTGAAATAACATATATTAATTATCAAAACCATGACCCAAAACCCTTGTTAGACCTGTTTATATGGTTTGAGGTTGGTGACCTCAACTTGGTCGACCCCTTTGGGTGTGTCTGATTAATTTCCCTTAATTCCCATTTTTTTATTATCCCTAAACCAGGAAGGATTAGTTAATGATAAATGATTAGTTTACATTACAAATAGAATTTTTCTTAGTCCAAGATAATATGTGAAGTATGAATTAGTAAATAACAGTAAATATAATTTTGATATATTTAATTAAAAATGGTATGTCCCTTACCATGGACTTAGTAATTACTTATAAATCAAATGGCCCAAATGGTACGTTTAATTTGTGATATGGAACGTTGATGGGCATGACCTTCATAACAATTCATTATTAAATTATAAAGAGGAATGTTTATATACATGTAATTATTTATTAGTTACACTTGAATTGAATTAAAATATCAAGAAGTGTCATATTTTCTTAGAATGGATATATATCAAGGCCAATGCCTAATTATTAAATTCACATGCCAATTTTATATTATTATCCATTATACTCAGGCATGTCATCCACTATTTAAATGTGATACTTTGAAATGAATTCCCTTGTGATTTAGGATACCCTAGAACTGCATCCCTTAGGATTTGTGATACTTGGGCACAATGACATTGTGATTCATGGTACTATAGAATTTCCCTTATGATATATGACACTCAGGCATGACATCCCTTATTATTTTTTATACTCAGGAATGGTGTCCCTTTTTATTTATGGAACTTGGTCAAGGTATCCCTTATGATTTATGATTCTCAGGCATGACATCCCTTTTGATTATTATAATCAGGTATGAAGTCCCTTGTGATTTATGATACTCGAGCAGGGTATCCCTTATGATTTCTGATACTCAGGAATGGAATCCCTTATGTTTTATGATACATGGGAATTAATTCTCTATTTACTAATGAAACTCATTCATGGGGTCATATATTTCATGAAACTCTTATGACTAGGCATGGATGCCTGAGTTGCACATCACATCTATGCCAGCACTTTGAATCTATATATATTAATATTTATGTTACAAATTTTATAGTGTGTATATATACATTCATATTTTTATACATATATATGGTGAAATGTCATCATAGATATTATCTCTTAGGATGAAACAGGTATTTTTAATCGGGATACCTTGAAGAACTAGATCCCAACATGATTATAATTATTTTTTCACTAATTTAGCATTACACATACACACTAATTGTATTTTTTAATTATATAATGGATATAATTAGACACAATTGGTCATGGCATATCGATTTTATCTCACACCTTGTTCGAACCACCAATTGGCAGCTGAAGTGATCTCCTGGTTGCAAGCATAGGACCATAGATTATTCTTGTGATGTTACTCTTAAACATTGTATTATAGGAGCGTGTGATTGATTCAAAGCTCATGATTCTTATGGCGATAGACATTCGGGAATTTTTTTATTTCATTATATAATCTTATGTATTAATTTTTGTTAGTTATATCCTGGAACATTGTAGACTATAGGAATATGAATAATTTTTGATTGGTGATTTGCGATAGGAGCACCTCACAAATTTTCATTTTTGAGAGGATCCCCTTGGAAATGAAACATAGCTGAGGAACATGTCACAATTTTTTTTCCTGATGGGTCATCGCGAAAATATTTTACCTGTTATATAAATGTTTGTATTTTTTTATGGGATTCTTCACAGATTACAAATAATTATTTATGACAGGTCAAAAATCACGTCAATAATAATTTAAAAATATAAAAAAATAAAAAAAATAAAAAATAATTATATAAATAATATAAAATAAACTAAAATAAATAAAAATAAATAAAAAAGAAATAGAAAACATAATAATAACATAAAAAGTGGAACACATATACATTTAAATATCTTAATTAATTATAATATTAGATAAAATTTGTTCATCAAAATTTTTATCACCATAAATGATTCAAAAATATATATAAATCATTGAGGAGGGTTTGGGTCATTAGGAGGGGGTTATGGAAGGAACTCCATCCCCATAACCTATTCCAAACATTACTTTTACTCTATTATCTACTCACACTACTCCTACTATGATTGATGCTACTCCTGCTACTACTACTATAGAAGAAGCACTTCCTTCTCCCTTCAAAGGGTATTTATAACCTCATAATGACCTCAAAACTCTAATTAATACTCTATCGTAATTGATGAAAACACTCAAAAAGATCCAATTGAACTGGAAATTGACCACACAACAGTACCACAATAACTATCAAGCGTCAATCGAGAACCAATTCTAACAACTTGGCCTTTCATAAAAGGATACTATGTCACCTGTATCCTTGCTACATCATCAAATATTAATGCATTGATGGCCTAATTTTCAGTATCATCTTGAATCTCATCATTTTTGTGAGAAGTTGTGGCCACGTATGGCTTCTTTAAATTATATTTTAAATTAATATTGTTAAATTATTATTTGTTTTTAATTACAAAACTCCAAAACAATCACTAACCACAATCTAACATTATCAACCACCATTAATATCTATAGTGATTGATTGGATGTACATACTACTATAAACATTAATCTCCATAATATAGGTATACTCAACAGCATGTATGAATAAAAAAATAGTTACATTCACAGGTATATAAATTATTAAATAAAAGTATGTGCCATATTTCATTGACCAGTACTGAATGTATGACTATCAACTTTATATGTTACCTCCTATGTCTCCTTGTTATTCCAAACTAATGTTGATCTCCTCTAAAAACTATCTATCATCAGTTTTGGCACAATCGCTCACAAACCGTTGTGGATATGTAATCAGGTCGATGACTAATACCAAAATGATCAAAAGTAATGACTCCAATTTTCTTCATGGCTCTCATCCTCATATTTTTAAAAAACCTGAGGACAATGCTCATGTATAGAGGCCTCCAAGATATATTTCCTCCTGTTATCATTGATAGGATACCATAAACCCTGAAAATATTTAATAATATCAAGTTATTAATTAAATAAATTTAAAAATAATAATTATTTATTTACGTACCATAAAATAAGGAAACATGTAGTTCCATGATTTATTAGGAATGTGATCCCACATCACCTATGATCCATAAAATTATTCAAAAAAATAGCAATCCCTTGTCCAAGAGAGACATGGAAAAACTATGGAAAAACGAAAAAATAATAATGAATTTAATACATTAATACATTAATGAAAATTAACTAAATTACACAATTGAACATACCTCAGCACACATGAATCAAAATCAAGATGTTGATGTTGATCAAGAATATTTAATAGAATCAACAATCTCGCTAGAAAACAAACCATCCATAAAAATGATGAACTACCTGCAACCTGAGTATTGGATGATAAAGCTTCAGGCTCATCACCGGGAAGTGTAGCCTTCTAAGGTCTGTGTAACATCCCATCAAAAATATCAACAATCATCTAAAGCAAGAAAATAATGTTTTAAGTAAAAAATTGTAAATGAGTAATATATATATATATATATATGTTAATTTTGACTATAACCAACCTGTAATTGGGTCATTATTTACCTTCCTTATCATCTGAATAAAAAACAGTGTCAATATCATCATTTTCTTCCTTAGTAACATCAATTTACATAAGTTTTTCAACTTCATCATCACTTTTTATTTCAAATTAATTTATCACATCATCAACATAGTCATCACTATTTACCCTTATCTATGGGATGTCATCATCGATATTTGTTTTTCTTTATTGAAAATTTTTATTTGGATATGTATCTTGAAAATTTTCAATTCCTTTCACTTCATATAAACAATATTCACGTTAAATAAAATAATTTTAATGTTATTTAATTTTAATAATTATCCACTAAAAATTTAACTCTCATTAATAGGAAAAATAATTTATATAATGAATTTTATGTAATTGATGAGAAAATAAAAATGGTTCATTCACTGTAATACAGATTTTATATTTAATATTGATGATTCTATAAAGTGTATGAACCACGAAGCCTCTATTTGTATAAAACCAATATAATTTATACAAATCACGTGATTTGGTATTAAATAAAAAAGTTCTATTATTTCATCTAGAAAGACATAAAATTCCACAAAACTTTCTCTATGATGAGATCTTCTAAAGAAAACACAACTATTGATTATTATTTTTATTCACTATATAAACTTGTATGAAATAGAAAACTATTACCCACATATTCATTATTAGATTTAAGAATTTTGGATGGTGTGTTACTCCAAACACAGAATCAGTTTTTCAATTTTATCATCATGTTGTGATACCTAAATTGTAACACCCAAAGCTTCCATGATACGCTTCTCTTTCAATAATGCAATAGCTTTCATTGTACGCAAGATCGAGATTCTAACACACCGTGACCAATCAAAATAGCCGTTATGAATAGTAATACCCACTTTTTGAAATTATATAAATTTTATATTTCAAAATGGACTTCATTTTTGGATTCGTAATATCGAAATTACCCTATGTGGAATTTTTGGTATTTTTCTGAGAGCTTCCAATTTTCGATGAATAGTGATAAATACTTCAAAACAACTTTTTTAATAAAAATAATTTATAGTGATAAATTATATGATTGAGTGGTTTTAAAGTATAATTAGAATATATTTTAACTATTTTATCCAATGGTGGTCATTATAATTAATTTCACTTTGAAATTGGACATAAATAATTATCAATCTTTTGATATATATTGTTTCTTTAAAACACGTTATTTGTTGTGACAGTGGTAATTAATTATTAAATTAATTAATTCAACTTATATGTTTTGAATTTTGTAAAATAGACATCATTTTTTAATTACGAATATCAAATATAGCTTAGGGTTAATTTTTTGGTATTTTTCTGAAAAATTTCAATTTTTGATGAATAGTGAAACCACTAAGTGGTAGTTAAAAAAAATTTCCATTTAAATGAATCTTTACCACTTCTATGAATTGAATTTCAAGAATCCAAAATACATGGTTGTCATTAGTAAGTAAAATGTGATTCAATGGGATGAAAATAATTTTTGGAGAATAGGAACTTTTAAATTTTATTAATGGTGATTAAAGGTAAATAGTGTAATTTAAGGTAAATATAATGTTATAATAATATGAAATTACCTTTACACTTGTCCTACCCTTGTTGAATAAGTCATGGAAAACCAGGAAAATCCATGGGTCAACTTGGGGACCCCATGGATCCACTTGGGTAAGAAAATGACATTAATAACTTTTTATTTAAAGTAAAAATAAGATTGTCACAAACATGTGTTGTTTTAATAAAACAATTATTACATGGGGTTATATAAGTTAACTTTTTGACTATAAACATTAATTGGAAAGAAAAAATAGATTTCCTACATCATTTTAATTTTTTATAATTTTTAGGCATTAAATAAATAAATTTATTTATGACACCATGATGATGCAGCGATTACCTCATTAATGAATAATTTAAATAAAATTAAAAGATAAGGTAAACTATATCCCTTACACTTGTATAAAACCTATTGGATGGGTATATTTCGAACCCTTACTACCTTATCCTAGAAATATATCATTTTGGGACCTTTAAAATTAGAAAAGCATTTCATAATAAAGTAACATTTCATGACTTTCCAAGAGTGTCCCTCCTCTCCTCTTATGGAAGGCCCCCACCTCTACCACCTTATTCACACCTTAAAAGCTATTTATCTCGGCCAAAATCTGCCTAAATACTCTCTCAACTTCCCTATATTACTCCTAGAAGCCTCACTTTGGGCATTAGTCTTCCCAAGGAATCCTTTGGCTCAAATCAAAAAGAGATACCTGATTTTAAGGTAATGTCTTCTCTTATGTTCTTTTGTTTTATTTTTCTTATCCAACCCCTTAAACTCTTTTTATTACTTTATTTTGTAACAACACTAGTATATTAAATATACAATTATGTATTTATGAGAAGTATTTTATTTACACTTACACACACCTTCATCTAATGGGTAAGATCATACTGTTTCTGTGGGTGGTGAATTACTGCCTCACGAAACGATGATTATTCAATATTCTTTTAACACCTATCATGGTGGAAATTAAAATGTCACTATATTTATATATGATATATATTATGTTTTTTTCCTTATTCTTCTGTATTTTTCATTTAGGTCATACATTTATGATTTCCATTATGGGTAAACGTGATAATTTCATTTTAGAAAGTGCGGACTACCGCCCCCTCAAAGTGATTTGAATAGTTAGTGCCATATGTTTTACGTATAAATGATGGAGGTAATGATATTATATATGATATTATACTAGAATGATAATATACCTTTATATCATTATTATTTCATTCCATTAAATATGAAATAGAAATGAAAGTAGCGTCCATGCATAGGTACGACTTACCGTCTCCATGAACAGTGCATTTCATTTCTTGCCTCTTAATGTTATGTAATATTATAAATGCATGTATATAATGGATATATATTATATATATGATATCTACATCATGAATATATTTCTGTATATGATGGATATTTTACAACATTAACAACTTGTAATTATAAGAAGTTTATTTTTGACTCAAGTAACAAAGATCGACAAAATGACTGTTATTAACTTAAATAATTACATAATGTTCATAATATGGTAATAAGTGATATAAAAGGAATAATGAACGTGAAAGAGGTTCTTAATCAAGTAGAAATTAACTCTAGTTTATTATTCAAGAGATTAAGGAACGATCGAGTCAAGTCAGACACGAGGTAAGGGACTTCGTCTCAATCTCCTTTCATTGAGG
Source organism: Viscum album (assembly GCA_963277665.1). Classification (NCBI taxonomy): domain Eukaryota; kingdom Viridiplantae; phylum Streptophyta; class Magnoliopsida; order Santalales; family Viscaceae; genus Viscum; species Viscum album. Next base: position 434,129,690 of record OY728141.1, on the reverse strand, counting down.
CATATTTTGTTTTTTACACAACTTTCTTTTATACCATGTATAAACCCATTTTTCTTTAACGTTTATTCAAAAGGAATTATTTTTTATGAAGCATTTTACTAAACAAAAAAAGGGAATGTTTTTTTTGTCGTACGTATGCGGCGACAACAACTTCTCTGCCGCTGTGACCATTATTTGAGTTTCGGCTTCCTCTACAAGCCATAATTTTTTTAAAATGAAAAATAAATACCATGTTTTACTTTTCTTTTATATTGGTATTGAAAATGGTTTTTTTATATCAATGTGTTGTATTGATACCTTGTGATTTAAATGTGGAAATTTTATGTTTCCTTTATGCATGTCTTATGTGATACGATTATGTTATGGTTTATGATATGTTTAAACCTTTTCATATAAGGAATGCATTGGACTTAATAAGTGATGGGTGGAGCCCGCTATAGCTCCTCGATGCATCGGTAGATCTCATGAGACAAACCAGTGTCTTGGCACGAGGCCTTGACAAAATTTTATTTGTAGTATTGGCACGAGTCCTTGGCTACGTGGTTATGATAGTATGGAATTATGCATTCCATCATTATGAAAGTGGTTATTGATATTTCATGTGATTATTCAACTAGTAGAATATCCATGTGAATAAGGAAATGGCATTAATTCATTTTATTTTTTCCATATTATGTTGAAGATCAAGTTTAAAATGCTTTTGTTTTAGTTATACATTGCTTTAAATGTTTATGTTTATTTATGAAAGTTTCCACTATATTGTTATCCTTACTGATCATCTGAGCTCATCCCTTTAAATGTTTAAATTATTCTAGGATGTGAAGAAGTATTTTATGAATGATCTATATGGATAGTATGGGGGGATATGAAGACATGATGTTGTTGTAGTTTTGTTTTACTTTATGATGTAATGTAAAACTTATGAATGTATCTAGTGTTTCAAGGCTACTAACCAAATCGGTCTTTCGAGACATGATCTTTGTGATCATGCTAATGTTACGTAATAATGCACCAACTCTGGGTAACTGGGTTCGGGGTGTTACAGTTGGTATTAGAGTCAGTTTAGTACTGACCTTGGATTCATGGTTAAGAAAAACTCTGATTAGAGGACATAACTCTAAGATAAACTTTGAGGATTAGTATAGAAGAACTTCCTATAATTTTGGTATTATAGATATTTTGTGAGTTTTTTTAGCAATAAATCCATGTATGCATATGAGTAGGTAGATGCGGCTTTGAAACACATTTACCTAGGTGAAATACCCGAAAACACCGCTTTGAGCTAGGCTCGAATGGGAACTGGTGCACGACAACGGGCCTTACTACACTCTTGGTTATGACACTCCACAAGGATATGCTTAGGATAATTCAAGATTTCTTTACAAACCATTATAAAGGGTTTATGAGTATATAATTCCTCAAAAAAACATTTTTTTGGATTATATCCATAAATAGTTCAATTTATATTTATTGTTTTACATGTATGGAATTATGTATTTCGATTCATAAACTAATCTAGTTTATGACATTGTTTAGAAATGTAGCCTAGTGAAAGGAATGGAAAACGTATCAATGCACGCACTCCATGTAGGTATTTTCCTCCTGCTCAAGATAATTATAATGGAGTTGGTGATACAACTAGTGCTAATCAGCTTATCACCATACTGGGATAACTCACTCAGGTTATAAAAAATAACCGTACTCATATGGAGAACCCTGATCCACAATGTGGAGGATCAATGTTAGACAGCTTCATGAGGCAACAACCACCAACATTAAATCGGAGTACAAATCCCTTAGTATCAGAGCAATGGATAAATTCCCTAGAGAAAATATTTCAGGCTTTGGGGAGTAGTGAAAAGGAAAATGTTATCATGACAGTTTACCACCTCACTGAAGATGATGATCAATGGTGGTCATTGATTCAAATCACAAAGGAAGATGATGAAGTATCAAATATGTAATGGAGGGAGTTCAAAGAGCTTTTATTAGAAAAATAATTTCCTCATGACCATCGAGAAGATATGGAAAGGAAATTTCTTAGTCTGATACAAAAGGAGGATGAGAATGTCACAAAGTATGAGGCCAACATTACAAGGTTAGCGGGGTATACTGCAGATTATATAGGTAACCCAAGAAGTAAGATTGATCATTTCTTTGATAGGTTAAAACCGCTTCTCTATCGAGCATTGGTCGCACAATCCTTCTCGTTATAAGAAGACTTTGTATCATGTTCTATTAAGACAGAAAACGAATTCTCTAAGTCTTATGACAACAAAGTAAAGCAAGAGAAGAAGAGAACGGTGAAACAAGATATAGATAAAGGGAAAAGAGAAAATAAGGATTTTCCATTATGTGATAATTATGGGATGAATCACCCCTGTACTTGCCTACAAGGAATGGGAGATTGTTACAAATGTGGAGAAAAAGGTCACCAGGCTCATGATTATAAGGGAAAGAAAGAGGCTATCAGTGTTGAATGCTACAATTGTAGAGAAATGGGGCATTATGCAAATGAATTCCCTAATCACCAATGAAATTTACCTCAGAAAAGGCCAAGTGAGCAAGGTCATGCTTATGCTATTACTACAGATGAAGTTGAATAATTATTGTATTTGTGTTTTTGGACTCAAGAACTATATTATGGTTATAAGAATAATGTGATATATATAAGGATTGTACTGCAGTACTTGTTGTTTTCATTAAGGTTTTAATATGATGAAGGTAATCATATTTTTAGTATGTGACAATAAGAGAAACATTACTTTGTTTGGGGAATATGATGAATTGATTTTGGAATTTAGAGACCTTTTAGAGAAAGTCTAGATAGAGGTATTTTGGATAACTATAAAGGTTGAAATGGATTAAGATTAACTTTGGATAGTATTTTTTAAGGTTAAAACATTTATGAAGATTATTTTGGTAATATTATAATACTATTGTTTTAAGAAAAGGACAACCTCCAGGTCAGGGGATGACCCGTCGCATCGGACAAAGCTGTAGGAATCGAACCCACAACCATAGTGAAACATGCCTTTATTACCTACCACTATCATACAGGAAGTCCCTGGTTATTAAAAAATAGTTTTCCTAATCTAAATCGTATGTGTTAATATTTGGAACCTTGTATGATTAGGATAAATATAATATTTTTGAGTAATATTATCTTTTTGAGTGAAAGACGGGTTTGTGGTAAAAATTATTGAATAATGAAAAGTCTACATGAAAAGTATGTATATTTCCTTACGTTATTAGTAAATCACCTAAATAAATTCCTCAACTTTATGAAAGGTAACTTGAAACAAAAACGTTGTCAGTTAACTTTTCCTACTGGGGAATCAATGATCGTTTAACCAATCACAAGTTTGTGATTTTCTTGTAGTTAAATTTCTCCTAATCTTGTTTTCTATAACTCTCCATCAGACCTTGATGGTTTGTTTCTCCTCCATATCCATGTTTTCTTAGAATCCTAGTATGGGCTATCTCAGGTGACCTTTGTACTTCTCTTTCTTTCTTTTAATGTGATATTTTTATTAACCCTCTTTCTGATATGGGTTTTCCACAAAGGTATTTTCTACTTTGAACCTTTTATTTTAGAAGAACAATTTCAAATTGTGAGGATGCGATTTATTGAAGGAGAGGATAATGTAACACCCCAAGCTTCCACGATACGCTTCTCTTTCAATAATTCAATAGCTTGCATTGTACGCAAGCTCAAGATTCTAACACACCATGACCAATCAAAATAGATGTTATGAATAGTAATATCCACCTTTGGAAATTATATAAATTTTATATTTCAAAATGGACTTCATTTTTGGATTTGGAATATCGAAATTAGCCTATGTTGAATTTTTGGTATTTTTCTAAGTACTTCCAATTTTCGATGAATAGTGAAAAATACTTAAAAACAACGTTTTCAATCAAATTAATTTATCGTGATAAATCATATGATTGAGTGGTTTAAAAGTATAATTAGAATATATTTTAACCGTTTTATCCAATGGTGGTCATTAGAATTAATTTCACTTTGAAATTGGACATAAACAATCGCCAATATTTTGATATATATTATTTCTTAAAAACACGCTATTTGTTGTGACAGTGGTAATGAATTAATTCAACTTATATTATTTGAATTTTGTAAAATAGACATCATTTTTGAAGTAGGAATATCAAATAAAGCTTAGGGTTAATTTTTGGTATTTTTCTGAAAAACATCAATTTTTGATGAATAGTGAAACCACTAAGGGGTAGTTAAAAAACTAATTTTTTGTTTAGATGAAACTCTACCACTTCTAAGAATTGAATTTCAAAAATCTGACATACATTTTTGTCATTAGTAAGTACAATGTGGTTCAATTGTATGAAAATAATTTTTGGTGAATAGTAACTTTTAAGTTTTATTAATCGCGATTAAAGGTAATTAGTGTAATTTAAGGTAAATATAATGTTATAATAATATTAAATTACCTTTACAATTTTACTACCCTTATTTTATGTGTCATGTCTGACCAAGAAAATCCATTAGTCAACTTGGGGACCCCATGGAGCCACTTGGGAAAGAAAATGATATTAATAACATTTTATTTAAAGTAAAAATAAAATTTTCACAAACATGTGTTGTTTTACTAAAACAATTATTACATAGGGTTATATAAGATAAATTTTCGACTATAAATATTCATTGGAAATCTATAAATACTTCCTACATCATGGTAGTTTTTTTATACTTTTTAGTCATTAAATAAATATATTTATTTCTGACACCATGATGATGCAGCGATTACCTCATTAATGAACAGTTAAAATAAAATGAAAAGATTAGGTAATATCTAAGAATTAAACTTGACTAAAACCTATTAGGTGAGTATATTTAGAACCATTATCACCTTATCCTTGAAATATATCATTTTAGGACCTTTAAAATCCGAAAATCATTTCATAATAAAGTAACATTTCATGACTTTCCAAGAGTGTCCCTCCTCTCCTCTTATAAAAGGCCCCCACCTCTACCACCTTATTCACACCTTCAAAGACATTTAGCTCATAAACACTCTGCCCAAATACTCTCTCAACTTCCCTATCTTACTCCTAGAAGCCTCACATTGGTCAGAAGTCTTCCCAATGAAGCCTTTGTCTCAAATCAAAAAGAGTTACCCGATTTTAAGGTAATGTCTTCTCTTAGGTTATTTTGTTATATTTTGCTTCTCCAACCCCTTAAACTATTTTTATTACTTTATTTTGTAACAAAACCAGTATCTTAAATATACTAGGATGTTTTTATGAAAAGGATTTGATTTACACTTACACACACCTTCTTCTAATGGTTAAAGATCATACTGTTTCTGTGGGTGGCAAATTACTGCCTCACGAAATGATGATTGTTCAATATTCTTTTAACACCTCTCATGGTGGCCATTAAGATGTCACTATATTTATATATGATATATATTCTGTTTATGTTTTCCTTATGCTTCTGTATTTTTCATTTATGTCATACCTTTATGATTTCCATTATGGGTAAACGCGATAATTTCATTTTAGGAAGTGCGGACTACCTCCCCCTCAAAGTGATTTGAATCATTAATGTCATATGTGGGACATATAAAGGATGGAGTTAATGATATTATATATGATATTATACTAGAATGATAATATACCTTTATATCATTATTATTTCATTCCATTAAATATTAAATAGAAATGAAAGTAGCGTTTATGCGTACGCACGGCTTACCGTCTCCATGAACGGTGCATTTCATTTCTTGCCTATAAATGTTATGTAATATTATAAATGCATGTAAATACTAGATATATATTATATATATGATATATAAATCATGAATATAATTCTGGATATAATATATATTTTACCACATTAACAAATTGTAATTATAAGAAGTTTATTTTTGACTCAAGTACCAAAGATCGACAAAACGACCAATATTAACTTAAATAATTACATAAAGTTCATAACATGGTAATAAGGAAAATAAAAGGAATAATGAACTTGAAAAAGGTTATTAATAAAGTAGGAATTAACTCTAGTTTATTATTCAGGAGATTAATGAATGATCGAGTCAAGTCGGACACGAGCTAAGGGACTTCGTCTCAATCTCCTTTCATTGAGGAATATTTTTTTTACACACAAATTTCTTTTATACAGTGTATAAACCCCTTTGACTTTTACGTTTATTCAAAATTAATCTTTTTTATGTGAAGCATTTTACTAAACTACAAAAGGGAATATTTTTCTGTCGTATGTATGCGGCGACAACGACTTCTCCGCCGTCGTGACCATTATTTGAGTTTCGGCTTCCTCTACAAGCCATAACTTTTTTTAAATGAAATATAAATACCAAGTTTTAATTTTCTTTTATTTTGATATTAAAAATGGTTTTATTATATCAATGTGTTGTATTGATATCTTTTGATTGAAATGTGGAAATGTTATGTTTCCTTTATGCATGTTTTATGTGATACGATTATGTTATGGTTTATGATATGTTTAAACCTTTTCATATAAGGAATGCATTGAACTTATTAAGTTATGGGTGGAGCCCGCTATAGCTCCTCGATGCATCAGTAGTTCTCATGAGAAAAACTAGTGACTTGGAATGAGGCCTTGACAAAATCTTATTAGTAGTCTTGGCACGAGGCCTTGGCTACGTGGTTGTGATAGTCTGGAATTATGCATTTCATCATTATAAAAGTTGTTATTGATATTCCATGTGATTATTAGATTAGTAGAATATCCAGGTGAATAAGTAAAATACATTACTGCATTTTATTTTTTCCATATTATGATGATGATCAAGTTTAAAAGGCTTTTGTTTTAGTTATACATTGCCTTAAATGTTTATGTTTATTTATTAAAGTTTCCGCTATATTGTTATCCTTACTGAGCATCTGAGCTCACCCCTTTCAACGTTTTAATTTTTCCAAGATGTGAAGTATTTTTTGAATGACCTTCAGGGATAGTATGGTGGGATATGATGATAATATGTAGTTTTAGTTTTGTTTTAATTTATGATGTAATGTAAAACTTATGAATGTATCTATTGTTTCAATGCTACTAAACTAATCGGTCTTTCAAGACATGATCTTTGTGATCATGCCAACGTTACGTAATAATGAACCGACTCTAGGTAACTGGGATCGGGGCGTTACATAAATATTTGAATAACAATTAGAAATAGAAAAGTAATAAATTTATTTCATATATCAAGTAATAAACAATTTATTTTACCATTCTAAGAAACCTGTATGAAAAATTATATTTCTAACATTATACAATGGATGCAACTGTAATTGGTGGAACCTATTTCTTCATACGATAATAATATAATATAAATATAAAAAATTTATAATTTACTTCTAAAGAAATTAAATAATAGGTAATAGTATCACTCAATAAAAAACCAATCATTTCTTCCTAGATGAGCATTTCATGTATACGGGCCACTTAATTTTCATCATCTCAAATCCATCACTCACGAACCCCACCAAAGTTAAATTCTTACTAATTAAAATATGATAATTGAATTTTCATTGTATAATAAACATTTATCTCAATATTTTCCACTTGATTATGTTTTGAATAATATTCAGGAGGGAAATAATGGGAGCATAATAAAATTTTCTTCTTGTAAATAATCTTTTGTAATTGACCCTTCAATTGATGCCTTTTACCTACCTTTTAAATCAATATCTACAATTATCTCTCATTTCGTTAAATCTATCAAAAATATAATAGACCTCCCCATTTTTTCATATGGAAATTTTAATATCAAATGTTCTATTGAATCAAAGAAAGTTGATGGAAAAAATTCTAGTTTACATTAAATCAGAAAAACATATTCTTGCAGTCAACTATATGAATCGTCTTTTTCCCCCACAAAAATTTCTCAGATAAAATATGATATTTATATTAGTAAGTCCAAAATCAAATAATTCAACAAACCTATAAATCTATTCAGTATAAGTATTTCCATAATAAAATGAAAATCTTGAATTTTTTATCGTATAATATGACTATTTCTAACACATCTAGAAAAATTAGAAAAATAAATATCTGGTAGCCTCAAATCTACAATCCAGTAAAAAATAACCCATGATTTTTTTTTGGAAAGTGTATAAGATAATTTTGGATTCATTAACATCTATGATATTTTATTTTCAAACAACTCAAGTTAAGGTATCTTTCAAATTTTGGAATGGTATAATTGTGCATTTACATTATCATTAGTCTTAATAGGTGTGTCCAAAATTTTATAAAATATATTATCAAAATAGTTCTCCTCAATATCATTGACATCCAATGAGTGACAGAATGATAAATCCGACCAATATGAGATATAAAAAAAATTACTTCATTTAATCCAATTATGATATTTCCCAAATCCATCTATTTTTTTTCTAGTTTATAGTCAGTCCAATGGTAATTAGTAGTAATTAAGAGATAATATATTTCAAATCAATACCTAAGATCATTTCTAGAGGTCCATCTCTTTAAATATTACCTTTTCTAAATTTTTTTTTTCAATTCAGAATGAATGATCATTAAAAAGAAATATGTGATGAAAATATATAAAACAAAGTTTTCTCCCATTGATTGGAAGAAATGATTTACTTTTACTCATAATGTACAAAAATGATTTTAGACCATGTTTACTCTATCTAGTTAATATTTTATGTACTAGGATTTCACTAATTATCCACATTAATGCAACATTCATTAAGAAATTTTGGTTTCACAACAACATCATATGTACTAACACCATTACTCAATAATAAATATTAAACTTAAAAAATTAAATTTAAATAAACATTAATATTCTTTTGTGATGTCCTACAATTAACAATGTTAAAAATATATGTGGATCATTGATCAAAATCCAAGGAGTTGTGTTTTATAGAGTTATAAAAATAGACCAATAATTATATTTACTATCATAAGAACCAAATGGACAAAAAACATTAATAGAAATACCCAATCACACATTATAGGATTCTGAATCAAAATAAGGATATACTTGTTTATATGTATTCCATGAATCGCCATCGTAAGGATGATTTAATCTTTTTTCAGTAAAGATACTGGATTAGTTCCATGAAGTCAATGAAGTTGTGTTTTGGAAAAAACAAATAAAAACAAAAATATTGTTGTAAGGGTGAAATACATCATCTATTTAACATGAACCAAATCAGCCTTCCCCTATTGAGCTTCCTTGTACCATGATCTTCCACATATAGGATTACTATCTATAGAATAATTTTCTCCATAATATAAGATGAAATTATTTGAATATTAATGAATATTTTCATAACTAAGGTCCAAATTATAAAACATCATCTTTCCCTAATAGAAATTGGATGGAAACACATTCCTTTTAGGTAATAGTAATTTAACTAAAGAGTATATATTATCAAAAAAATTATTTTTCATTCCATTATCTGGTTTAATAGCAACAAATGTTTTAATTGTATCAAATTTTTTTATCCTCAAACAAAGATATAAGGTGTGCTCATTAGACATCAAAAACTCATAAAACCAAAATGGTTCTAACTCATGAGTTAAATCATTATCATTTTGTGTTTCTGTTTGTTGAAAATACAAAAAAGTAACCTCGTGTACTAATATTTGAAATCATGATGGATCTGGAACCAAATTATTTTTATCTTATCTGGAACTAAGTTCACCATGTTGATACTAAAAACATAATCCTTCTAAAAACCAAAAAATAAAAAATAAACCCCAATATTTTCAAATTTTTCAAATCTCCCCAAATGAAATTTCTTTTATAGAAACTTAATTGTCCCTTAGGAAATAAATTTTTTTTAAGATGAAAATGATAAAAAAACATCAACACCCTCAATATATATAAGGATTATACTAGAACCGGTTGGATTCCTATAATTATTTATCCAATCATTGTCTTGTAATAAATTCAACTGTCTACGTCCTTATATTATATTTTTATAAAAATTAGAAAATAAAACTAATACTAATGACTAATATGATATAAGGAAGATACTATCAAAAAAATTAAAAAATCAAAAAACATAAAAGTACATTTAAATGTTATCAATATTATATAATTTCCCCTTATTTTTTCTAATTCATTACACTATAGTAATTTTTTCTAATAATTGATATTTTTTGTGATTTAGAAAATTATCATTAGTTTATTTTAATTACTAATAGTTTTTTGAAATTACCATTATGGAAAATATAATTTTAACCATGGGTTCTAATATAAAAATGGTGTGAAAGGGATAAAGGTGACGATTGAGTGAAAAAATTTAGGTTCCCCTATGTTCAGACCATTTTGAGGAGGTTCAGATATGGGTAAACATGCATATTAACCCATTACTATCTCACCTCTTAATGTTATAAATATAGAGGAACTAGAATTCCTTCACTCCTTTATCACTGTCATCCTCTCCCATCCATGCTTCCCTTGTGGGAATAAAAGAACTTATAGTATGGAGTTTATAGCAGAGGGAAATAATTTCAGTACCACTGAGTTCAAACTAGTATGATGAGATACATTCTTGGAAAAAATTGTGAGTAGTGGAATGGAAAAAATATGTGAGAGATAAAAATGAAACCATTAGTGGGTTAAATCTATCATCTTGAGAAAATAATTTGTAACAAATAATCATTTATTTACAATATAATCATCAATAAAACTTTATTTTATCATGAATAGATACTGAACCAAAAAAAGAAAACATCCCACTAAGAATTTAATTGTTATCTCTTACATCTATTTCCTCTTACATCACTCAAAGTTTTACTGACGACTATCTCACCTCCAAACAGTCTGAACATAAGGCCATCATAATTCTTTCACATTGTTATCATCTTCATCCCCTCCTCTACATGCTTCCCTCACACCACTTGGTTGTTCTTATATTACTAATTGTCATTATTTTGGGTTAATTTTGGTAATTTGTGATTATTTGTGGTTATTTGGGGCTATTTGGGGTTAATTATTACCATTTTAATAATAACACCTATTAACTACTATTTACTGCTATTTACCACTATTAACCACAAATTTTTTCTAATTTCAACTAATTACCACCAATTATCACTAATTACCACTAATTTATGTTATAAACCTCTAATTACCACTAATAAAACTAATGACCACTAATAACCACTAATTGATAATAATGTATTCTAATTTCTATTAATTTCAACTAATTTCAACTAATTTATGCTAACTTTCGCTAATTTTTGCTAACTTCGGCCGATTTTCTCTAATTGTAGAAAATTCTATCTTATTTTTTCTAATTATTACTAATTACTAGTATTGTTCACTGATTTCATCTAATTATTACTAATTACGACTAATTTATGTAAAATACAGCTAATTCTAACTAATTGTTATGAAATTATGCAAACTGTAACTAATTAACACTTAGTGTTAGTTATTTCGACTAATTATCACTAATCATTGATAAATACTACAAACTACCACTAATTACCACTAATTACATCTAATTACCACTAGTTTTCACTAATTACTTCTAATTTCTACTAATTAACATATGTGTTAATTATTGATAATTTTTTTTCATTATTGTTAATTACAACTATTTATTTTAACTAATTTCTATTAATTAGCACAAATCATTGTTAAATATTGCTAATAACTTCTAATTACCACTAGACACCACTAATTACCTATAATTTCTGCTAATTATTACTAATTGCCACAATTGTTTTCTAATTAATGCTAATTTTATCTCATTACCACAATTTTCTACTAATTATTACTAATTCAATCTCATTACCACTAATTTCCACTGATTACCGCTAATTTCTATTAATTACCACTAATTTATACTATTTTATACTAATTTATTTTAATTTTCACTAATTACTACTAATTACATGTAATTACTACTAATTTCTTCTAAATTCTACTAATTACTACTATTTTATGCTGATTACTATTATTTTCTACTAATTATCACTAATATCAACTAATTACAACTAATTTATTCTAATTAATTCTAATTTATACTTCTTACTACTAATTTATACCGATTAAAAATAATTTCCATTAATCAAATCTAATTTAATATAATTACATCTTATTTCTACTCATTACCACTAATTTTTACAAATTACAACTAATTTTTTCTCATTATTGCTATTTTTTCTGATTATCAATAAATATTTACACATTAACCCTAATTATTACTAATTGTTTTTAAATTATTTATATTTATAGTTCACTACTAAAAAATATAGTTAATATCTATTAATTACTAATTACGTTGAATTATTACTAATTATTGAAAATTGTTATTACTTATTACTAATATCTATTAATTATTACAAAACACTATTAATTAATAAAATTTATTTATCAGTTAAAATTAGTTACTACTAATTAAAACTACTTTCTACTAATTAAAATTAATTTGTGCTAATTAAAACTACGTACTGTTAATTAAAAATAATTACTGTTACTTAAAACTAATTACTACCAATGAAAAATAATTATTTCTAATTGAGAATACTAATATCTAATATCAAATAAAATAATTCAATCAAAATAAAAAAATATAAGAAATTCTTCTTAATTGATGATTTATAATAGAGGAAGCTAAAAGTATTGCTTCTTGCAAAAATATAAAAAATGAAATAATGAAATTAAAATGTTTGAAAGGGAGGAGAGGAGAGGTAGGGAGAGGAGAAAAAGGAAAGTGAGGGAGAAAATCATCTATGGGAATATATATATATATATATATATATATATATATATATATATTAGATTAGTTACGATGGTGAAACTTGTGACGAACCTACCATCAAAAATATCACACACCAAAAATAATGGTATTGGCAATAAAAAAGTTATTCGTGAGGGAACCCGTCACAAATAGTCTTCAGCAGACATATTATTTAAGGCGGGTTATAAATGTCTGTCTCAAATAACCCTATAGTTGACTTGTATTTTCAATGGGAGAAAATTCCCATCACAAATAACAGTTCATATCATATGGCACGCTTTCATTCCAAAGGTATGTGCAATGGGAAATTTTTTCCATCTCAAATACATGTTTATTTACAAGTACTTGTGACAGGAAAACCATGTCTTTGAAAATAGTATATCTGACCAATCTATTTGAAAAAAGAGATAGGATTGTCATAAATAATTATTTTTCTCATAGTGGTATCATATCTATGAATGGTCATCCATTCATTTATTATTAGTTTTGAGATTTTATTATAATGTTTTATGCTCTGTTTTTTATATTCATTCTCTTGATGACTATATCTTATACCATTGTGCTACTCAAATCATGAGGGTAATGTAATGTCCCAAAATTTTTGAATTTTTTTTAATTATATGGGATTATTAAAATAATTTGAAAATTGAGGGCACGTGATTCCGAAGCTCAGAGTGCTTGGAATGATCCGTCCAAAAATGTTAAGCTTTAAATAGCATGTGTGAATAGTTTTCCTAAAATAGTTTAATAACTATTAAAAAGGTTCCCATGTTAGAAATCTGAGGGAGCCTTAGCATTCAAGATGCCGGTTTTACCCAAGGTACAACTTAAGTTTAGTCGATGCAGGCCTCTAGTGTGAAAGCCCAAAAACTCATAACTGTAAATAAAATAATTAAATTAAATTAAATTATTTTTCAAATTATGATAACTCACAAATGGTGACTCGAATAAAACATATGAGGCCACCACTGAGCTCATGAGGGTATGTTTTCCTTAGGAAAATCCTAACCTTGGCTGGTGCAGGCCAATAGTGGAAGTTAGTTTTTGGTCGTAAATAAAATAATTAAGGAACATTTATTTTATGGTTAAATTATTTAACTCCAAAATGGTAACTCAAATTGGAAATATGAGAGTAACGTTGAGACCATGATTGCATGATTCCCTTAGGCATTGGAAAACCTCAATTGGTACGGGTTGAGGGTGACCGTTAGTAATTTTTTGAACTTTTTTTCGGTACGTTCAGTAAACGTGTGGTCGGGGATTTTTATCTTTTGAACTGGTGCTCAGATTAAAAATCTACGAGAACTGTTGAATCTACAACATTAGGATTCGCTTAAGGTGAGCATAACTTCAACCTGCAAGGGTCGGATGAAATGGTTAATTTTTGGACTTTACGAAAAAATAATAAAATAACTCAATGAGTTATTTTATTTCCATCTTGTAACTATTGTGGTGGTGGTGGGACCGCTGGGATGTCAGACCATTAAATTCCGAGATACACTTGGTTGTGTAACTGCACCATTGGGAGAATTATTAGGTTTATTAATTCAACTTATTAATGAACATCATTAATTATACAGTGCATTGATCCTATCTTTCATCTATTTTAACAACGCTCGGGCATGGTTTGTTGGCACTCAAGAGAGGAACCTATGATGAAGTGTCATGACGTCTTCCACCATCCTAGAATGAGACTTCGATGACTGATGGAGGATTTGATGATGAGCACCATGGATGTGAACCTCCTCCTTCGTCTACAACACCCTCAGACATGGAGACACCTTCCTCATCGGCAAAAACTTCCAATGAGATCAAGGTAGGGGTTTTGTTTTAAGTGTTAAATTGTTCTATCTCCATTGAAGATGTTGAACTCTTCCCATGTAAAAATTCTAACGCAGAGGCCGTGGGAAGAACAAACAAGTCTCATACCCTCTTCCGATCTCAGTGTTCGTTGTGATCTATGTGGGTGACTGAAAGATGTGGTGGTGAGGTGGAACCAAGGTCTGTGCAGCTTAGGCACCATCTTGGGTGGCCCGTAAGCGTAGAAGAGAACAAAATTGGACCACCAGAGCTTCACCTGTGATCCACGGATGCTTCGCCAGCGCGGAGGCACCAGTGAACAAAGAAGGTGGTGGTCGATAACTGCCAGACACAAAGAAATGGTGGCACACGATGGTGCCACGACGGACAAGGGCGATCGACAGACGCCGGTCACGTAGAAGACAATGACATGTTGCGAAGGAGGGATCCGGCTCTGAGCCATGAAAGACAGGGGGGTCAGCCATTTTCAGCTTCATTGAAGTTGGGTGGCGCACCATGGCAGTGCACTGTGGTGGAAGGTTTCAGCTTCAAGACGCGGTGGAGGTGGGACCCGCACCCCATGGGTCCTACGAGTGACCGGTCTAAGAAAACTGGCTAGCAAGAATGGATCCAACTGGCACCACTGCATTGAGACAGAACAACCTTTTTTCCATTCATTAGTGGAGTGGACCCCATGCTTGTCTAGTAGGCCACACCCAGTAGGGTGATCCAGGCCTAGTTTTACAGCTAGCGTGCTGGACCAGGACTAAGCAAACAGGGCTGAGTCTAGCCCTTTTGGACCGGGCCCAGTGGGCTAGTTTTGGTTGGTCCAATAGGGTAAGACCTGAACCAGACCCTTTTTCATCCAGTTGCGCTTAAATAGGCATATATCCTAAACCATACATTTTATTGATGAACTATCAGTTTCAAAAAAACCCTTAGGATGAGGTTGACCTTTTTTGATACTCCACATGTGTTTTGGTGGAAGCTGGAGAATGACCTAGTTATATCCACCCTGATTCCAACTGGGCCCTAGATAATTAAATTACTATAACATACTGATCATAAATCTGGTTGAAATTCCATCTATTATGTTGTAACCTTTATAAAATGTTAGTTTAACGGGTTACTTCTTCGTGGGACTTCGTTCTGGTTGAAATACGACTGATGGTTTTATGGGAAGTTCTTCCTGGAATCTAGCCCACTAAGTGATGGAATCCAGTGGTTGGATGAGATGTGAAGAATGAATAACAATACTGTGTGGATCAGCACTGAGTGAACCAGTGTGGATCAGTAAGGAGTGATCATGTATGGATCAACACTGAGCGATCCAGTTTGGATCAGCACTGAGCGATTCTGTGTGGATTAGCATCGAGGGATCATGTGTCGATAAGCACTGAGCGATCCTATGTGGATCCGCACTAAACTATCCTGTGTGGGTCATCAGTTGAGCCTAATGAAAGAAAAACACGATATATCTTTATGCCTAAGCATATATACTTCTATAATTAAGTTAAACCTGGTGTGAGCGGTCTTTTCCTTTGTGCTTCATGATTGAGATCATGTTTGGTGTCATTTCCATTGTGTAATTCTAAGAGAACATCAAGGGTCTCAGGATCGTTACTGAGTATTTTTATACACATCCCTACACAGGCTTTGGCCGCACATTGTTGTGTCTTGTATAGACAAGGGATAGCTTGATTGAGTCTCTAGGATTTAGGGCTAGATGGTGCTTATTGGTGATTGATAGACGCTGCACGGAGATGACCGGTTGATGTGGATACCCACAATGATTATTTGTACCTACCCTTCAGGTTGGATCCTTGGAAGATGACCTTAGGATCTATTTTCTTTTGTTGTTTCAATACCATTTCAGTTGGGCTTGTATTATGTCCCCTATACTTCAGTACATAGTTTTACATTTTGTGGTGTTTTTTTGTTGTGGCTGTACATTTCTCCTTCCATTGTGTTTTACTTGTGTGTAGTGTGCCCTTTCTATGTGTGTACAGGTTTTGAGGTAATGAATTACCATTTTAGGGAAATGCCTTTCTAGTGCTAGTCACCAACCCCTGGCCTATGGAAGGAAAGCTTCCAGTAGTCACAACACGGGCCCCGGGGGATGGGTTGTGAAAAAGTGGTATCAAAGGGGTTCTGTAACACCCCAGTTAAATAATGAATATGACATTTTTATATTTATCCCTATTTTTGAATAAAATGTTAATATTAATTTAAAGGGAACTCTATGCTTGATGGCTTACCCAATACGCAACAACGAGTTCCTTTGAAATCTTATGTTTCACTATAATAACAAAATAATATTATTTTAAATGGTAGTTAACGCCTAGCCGTTATAATGGAGGAAATGAACTGAACTAACTAAAAATTGATTATATATGTTTTTCAAATATTTTTACTTTTTACAATAAATGTTAGAGGATTAAAAATGTGAATGAATTCAATTTTAAGCGTAAACATTCTAATATTCTTTAGAATGTAGATTAACCGCCTTTTGATGGTGAACCTCTTTTAAATCCACTTTTTGAAAATTTTATTTGTTATATTTGAAAAAATAAAATTCTTCTTTATAATCGGGACATCAAAAGTTACATAGTTAAAATTTTTGTTATTTTTTCGATAAAGTTCATTTTTTTAATGAATAGTGAAAACTGAGGTATTTTAATTCAAAACCTCTTTTTAATCTAATTTATTTATATAATTATATTATCTTTTGAATTTTTTTGAAGTAAAATTAGAATATATTTTTACCATTTAATCCATTAGTGGTCATTGGAATTAGTTTCACTTTGAAATTGGAGTTAAACAAGTGTCAATCTTTTAATAGATATTGTTTCTTAAAAACACGCTATTTGTTTTGACAACGGGAAATAATTATTAAATTAATTAATTCAACTTGTATGTTATGGATTTTTTAAAATAGACATCATTTTTGAGTTCGGAATATCAAATATAGCTTAGGGTGAATTTTTGGTATTTTTCTGAAAAACATCAATTTTTGATGAATAGTGAAACCACTAAGTAGTAGTTAAAGAAACTGATTTTTCGTTTAAATGAAACTTTTCCCCCTCTATGTTTTGAATTTCAAAAATCCGACATACATGATTGTCATTAAGAAGTAAAATTTGGTTTAATGGGATTAAAATAATTTTTTGGTGAATAGTAACTTTTAAGTTTTTAATCGCGATTAGAGGTAATTAGTGTAGTTTAAGGAAAAAATAATGTTTTAATAATATGAAATGACCTAGAAACATGTCCTAACCTAATTTTATGTGTCATCGCCGACCAAGACAGTCCATGGGTCAACTTGGGGACTCCATGGTGCCACCTTGGAAGGAAAATGACATTAATACCTTTTTATTTAATGTTAAAATTAAAATGTCACAAACATGTGTTGTTTTACTAAAACAATTTTTATATGGGGTTATAAAGGTCATATTTTTGACTATAAATATTCGTTGTAAAGCTAAAAAGCTTTCCTAAATTATATTATTTTTTTATAATTTTTAGACATTAAATAAATTAAATTATTTATGACACCATGATGATGCAGTGATTACCACATTATTTAAGGATTTAAATAAAATGGAAAGATAATGTAAAATCTAAGACCTACACATGTCCAAAAACTATTGGAAGAGTGTATTTCGAACCCTTATCACCTTATCCACGAAACACATCAATGTGGGACCTTTAAAATCCTAAAATCATTCTAAAATAAAGTAACATTTCCTTACATTCCAAGAGTGCCCCTCCTCTCCTCTTATTAAAGGCCCGCCACCTCTACCTCCTTACCCACACCTCTCAAGCCTTTGGCTCAGACAAACCAAGCCCATTTTGTCTCTCCACATCTGTCTCTTACTCCTAGAATCCTCACTTTGGGCAGAAGTCTTCCCAATGAAGCTTTTGAGCTCAAATCAAAAAGAGTTACCCGATTTAAAGGTAGTGTCTTCTCTGGTGTTCTTTTGTTTTATTTTGCTTCTCCGACCCCCTAAACTCTTTTTATTATTTTATTTTGTAAAAACTCCAGTATCTTCAATATACTAGGATTTTGTTATAAGATTCATTCTAGATAAACTTACACACACTTAAATCTAATGGTTAAAGAATATACTGTTTCTATGGATAGCGAATTTCTGCCTCACGAAACGATGATTGTTCAAAACTCATATAACACCTTCAAAGGTGGACATTAAGATGTCACTATATTTATATATGATATATAATATGTTTATGTTTTACTTAAGCTTCTGTATTTTTCTTTTTTTTTCATACCTTTATGGTTTCCATTGTGGGTAAACATAATAATTTCATTTTAGGAAGTGCGGACTACCGCCACCTCAAAGTGATTTGATTCGTTAATGCCATATGTGGGATGTATAAAGGATGGATTTAAAGTTATTATATATGATTTATGTTACATATAAATGATGAATATAATTATGTAATTAAAATATACATACCTCTCATTTGGTTTTAATTCCATTAATATGACATAGAAATGAAAGTAGCGTTCATGCGTACGTACGGCTTACCGTCTCCATGAACGGTGCATTTCATTTCTTACCTATATGTGATTATTCAATATTATACATACTTGTATATCCTGGATATATATGATAAATATTATATCCAAATCATGAATATCATTCTGGATATAATGAACCTTTGACCACACGAACAACATGTAATTTTAAGAAGTCCACTTTCGACTTAAGAAGCAAATATCGACAAAACAAACATTATTAACATAAATGATTACATAATGCTTATAACATGGAAATAAGTGATATAAAAGGAATAATTAACTTGTAAAATGTTCTTAAGAAAGTGTAAATTAACTCATGTTTATTATTCAGGACGTTAAAAAACGATCGAGTCAAGTCGGACCAGAGGTAAGGGATCCAACCTCTCTCGTTCTTTTTAAGTAATCTCTTTTATGTCATTTCTTTTAAGCTCTTATTTCTTATGATTGGGATGTTATTTTATATTAATCCTAATTTACTTCTTATGTTAATATGATTAGAGACCCTATTTTTTCTCATAAATTCATTTTGGATGTTTTGAGTGGCGGCGTTAGGCTGCCGAATTTTCGTAAGAGATCCAACCTCTCTATTTCTTTTTAAGTACTCTCTTTTATGTCATTTATTTTAAGCTAATGTTTCATATGTTCGAGGATGTTATTTTATATTCCTCATTCTGTAATTTATATGTTCATATAATGAGAAAAACTATTTTATCTCATCAATACACTTTTTGAATATTTAAGTGTCGTCGTTAGGCTGCCGAGTTTTCGTAAGGGATTTTTCATCTCACTTTTATTCTCGTGACGTTTGTGCTACGTTTGTCACTATTTCCATTGAGTGGTGAATTTACTGCCCATTATTATACACTTTGTGTAGTATAATTTCATTTATGGGTATTGAAATCTTCATTTTATGACCCTTCTTCCATGGGGTGTACGTTTCGAAAGTTACCCAACTCGGTAAGGGGACCTTTCACCCTCCTCTTTTTTAAAAGACTTCTTTTGTTATGTCTTTTAATTCACATACTATTATGTTTTTAAATGTTATTATATATCCTTATTTATGTAAATTTTATGTCCAAGTGATGAGATTCCCTTTATCTCTCTCATCAACCCTTTTTGTAAAATTTTTTGTGACGTCGTTAGGCTGTCGAATTTTACCAAGGGAACTTCTTAACCCAATTTCGATTTCTTTGGGTTAAACATGTAGTTATTGAATATGTAATCCTTTGAATATGTATGAATGACCTTTGATTGTTTTAAACTTAATATCCAATTATATTGGGTGTATTTATATTTTTCACACATAATTATGAGATTGAATTATCCTTAATTTAAGGATACCTTCTTTATAAGCGATTTCATCACATTTTACATTTCTATTGAGACATCATTGTTGTTATGAACCAATTCACTCTTATAGGGTGTATATACTGTCCTTTGGAATATTATATCATGATTCCATTTATTATGATGATATTATAAAGTTCTGATTAAATGTTATTCCTCAATTATTGTATTCAAGTGTCTCTAATTTTGGTAAAAACCCTTTAACCAAAATATCGCTTTAAATGTTTTAATGATTTTTTTTCTTATTAATATCCATATTTTCAAAATGGTTTTCAGGATTTATTTATATGGATATTAATGTTTTAAAATGTTAAAATCTTGAAGGTTTTATGGGATACTTTGATTCAAAAATCTCTTTATTAAATTTTTTAAATGGTTTTGAAAATGGTTTTTTAATGGATTCATTATTTCAATATCCTAAAATGTTATATTGTGATTGAAATGTGGAAATTTTATGTTTAATTTATGCGTGTTTTATGTGATATGTTTATGTTATGGTTCTTGGTCATTGTTGTGAAAACGGGTGGTTCCGTGATAAACTAAGGGAGGGTGAGACCGATATAGCTCTCCAATGTGTTGGGTAACATGAAGGGGTTAAAAGTTCAGGTTTCTCCAAAGAGATTTAGGGAATATACTTTGATGGGTATTCCAAACGTAACCAAGAGGGTTACTCCCTACGTAATAATGTTATGAATGCCTCAAGTTACCTTTATGCCTTATTATTTCTATGTTTTATTCATGATTTGATGAGGTATGTTAAAGTGCTTATGTTTTATGAGTAAAGTATGATTTCATTGATTCTTATGTATACAGGTACTCGTGTTTCCTTTCCATATTTTTATATCCCTTACTGATCTTTTTATGCTCATCCCATGTTTTTGAAATGTTTTACACAGGACTTAAAGATGAATAAGGTCAAGGATGGGATCAAGAAAATACATGCTATCTAAAACATGGAACTAGACATCTTTCTTTTAAGAGTTTTTTTATGGAAACTTAGTAGAAGTTTCTACTTTTTAATCTTTTTAGATGTAATAGTTATGTCCTAATTCTCTAAAACTCTAAACCTGAAAAGATCCGCAATGTGAATTATTCATTTAATTCAATAATAATTAAGGTTTAAGGATGGGGCCTTATAGTTGGTATCAGAGGTCAGTTTACATAACTTTAGAGGTTAGGGTATTCTTTAAGCATAAGTGACATTACCATAATGGATAGTATTTCAAAAAGAGTCAGAGTTTTTAGATAAATTGAATGAGTTAGTATATCTTAGTGTTTATCTTCCTCATTAGTACTTAATGATTTTGTTGATATATGCACACCGACATTTCTGTTTTTAGTAAATGGATGGATCAAGCAGGCACCAAAGTGAAAAAGGGTTTGATGAAAACTGTGGTGGTTCTCTGATTAAAAGACTGGATGAAATGGGGGATTCAATAAGCAATGTCATGGTTGTGCTAAACCAACTATCAAGGATTCATTATCAACCACTTGAACCTTGGTGAGTTCTATAATGCATCATGTACGAGATGACCAACTCGATGTGGAAGTTCAGGTAATAATTATAAAGGTAACCATTAGTGTTTATATGATCCTTAATTTTTAGGTAATTATGGGTTACTCTATGATATGATCGAAAATGAAAGGCATGAGATAAACTTGAGGTTAAAATATGTTTTGATCATTTTTGAATATTTTATCTCATTTTGGTTAATTTTTTAAGAATTATGTAGTTTTCGAAAAAGGACAACACGTAGACCGTGTGACAACCCGTCGCGTCGGAAAAAGTTGTGGGAATCGAACCCACAACCAAAGTGCAACTGGTATTTATCACCTACCACTAGACTACGTGAAGTGCCTGGTTAGTTTGACTAATTATTTTTAGTTAGATGATTTTAGGAATCAATAGTAAGTTTATTTTTTATATCTATAGAAATTATTAACCTATCATCGAGGATATTTGATTAGGTTAATTACTTTTCAATATGGGAATTTAAGAGAAACTGATGTTGTTTGGAGATAAATGTTACGATTTAACTTGGAAGACTATGTGACTAAACCTTTCAAATATTTGGGTTTAAATCTTAGTTTGGTTTACTTTGAATAATTTTATAGACAAATTGTATATCGAATGGTCCTCGTTGAACTTTGGGTTTTGTTGGACAAATTTTGGAGATTAGGAATAGATTTTCTTTTTATAAAGGGTTATCCTTTTCTGAATTATCTGATCTTGTACTAACCTTTTTGGTTTTGGTTTTGGTTAAAGTCTAAAGGAATGGGAAGTATATAGTTCTCTTTTTTAGATTATGTGATTCTCTAGAAGTTGATTATAGTACTCTTAATGTGAACAAGTATTCCTAAATACTCGTCTTTTGGAGAAAATATGAGTTTGTGTAAGAAATCTAGTAGGAGATGAGAGTCTACATGACAAGTAAGTATGTTTCCTTAAGATCGAAAATAAATTCTTCAACGAAAAGTAACATAAAACAAAAATTTTGTTTATTAACCTTTCCTACTGGGGAATCGAATACCGTTTAACCCACCACAAGTTTGTGATTTTCTTATGGTTAACTTTCTCCTAGACATGTTTACTATCACTCTCCATCAGAACATGACCCTTTCTTTTTTTCCTCCATGTCCATATTTTCATACTTGGAATCCTAGTATAGATTAACTCGGGTGACCTTTGTACTTCTCTTTCTTTATTTTAAAGTGATTGTTTTACCTACTCTTGTTCTGATGTGGGACTTTCAAGGATGTTTCTGAGCCCAATTTTAAAATTTTGAGGACGCAATTCCCAAAAGGGGGGAAGGATGTAACACCCCAGGTAAATAAAGAATATGAAATTTTTATATTTATCCCTATTTGTGAATAAAATGTTAATATTAATTTAAAGGTAAATCTATGTTTGATGGCTTACCCAATACGCAACAATGAGTTCCTCTGAAATCTTACGTTGCACTATAATAATAAAATAATATTATTTTAAATAGTAGTTAACGACTAGCCATTGTAATGGAGGGAATGAACAGAACCAACTACAAAATAAATATATATGTTTTTCAAATATTTTTACTTTTTACAATAAATGTTAGAGGATTAAAAATGTGAATGAATTAAATTTTAAGCGTAAACATTCTAATATTCTTTAGAAGGTCGATTAACCGCCTTTTGATGGCGAACCTCTTTTAAATCCAACTTTTTGACAATTTTTTGTGATATATTTGACAAAATAAAATTCTAATTTAGAATCGGGACATCAAAATTTACATTTTGTAAATTTTTGGTATTTTTCCGATAAAGTTCATTTTTTAATGAATAGTGAAAAATATTGGATTTTAATTCAAAACCTCTTTTTAATATAATTTATTTATATGATTGTATTATCTTTAGAATTGTTTTTAATGTAAAATTAGAATATATGTTTACCATTTAATCCAATAGTGGTCATTGGAATTAATTTCACTTTGAAATTAGACTTAAACTAGTGTCAATCTTTTAATAGATATTGTTTCTTAAAAACACGCTATTTGTTTTGACAGTAGGAATTAATTATTAAATTAATTAATGAAACTTATATGTTTTTAATTTTTTAAAATATACATCATTTTTGAGTTCGAAATATCAAATATAGCTTAGGGTGAATTTTTGTTATTTTTCTGAAAAACTTCAATTTTGATGAATAGGGAAACCACTAAGTGGTAGTTAAAGAAACTGATTTTTCGTTTAAATGAAACTTTTCCACCTCTGTGTTTTGAATTTAAAAAATTTGACATACATGGTTGTAATTAAGAAGTAAAATGTGGTTCAATGGGATTAAAATAATTTTTTGGTGAATAGTAACTTGTAAGTTTTTAATCGCGAGTAGAGGTAATTAGTGTAGTTTAAGGTAAAAATAATGTTTTAATAATATTAAATGACCTAGAAACATGTCCTACCCTAATTATATGTTTAATGGCCGACCAATAAAATCCATGGGTTAACTTGGGGACCCCATGGAGCCACTTTGGTAGGAATACGACATTAATACCTTTTTATTTAATGTTAAAATTAAAATGTCACAAACATGTGTTGTTTTTTTAAAAAAAAATTTATATGGGGTTATGCAAGTCATATTTTTTACTATAAATATTAATTGGAAATCTAAAAAGCTTTCCTACAACATAGTATTTTTTTATAATTTTTATACATTAACTAAATTAAATTATTTATTACACCATGATGATGCAGCGGTTACCTCATTATTTAACGATTTAAATAAAATAGAAAGATAATGTAAAATAGAAGGCCTACACATGTCCAAAACCTATTTGATGAGTGTATTTAAAACCCTTATCACCATATCCTCTAAACACATCAATGTGGGACATTTAAAATCCGAAACCCATTCTAAAATAAAGTAACATTTCCTTACTTTCCAAGAGTGCCCCTTCTATCCTCTTATAAAAGGCCCCCAACTCTACCTCTTTACCCACACCTCTCAAGCATTTGGATCGGCCAAACCCTACAAATTTTGTCTCTCCACATCCCTCTCTTACTCCTAGAAGCCTCACTTTGGGTAGATGTCTTCCCAAGTAAGGCTTTTGAGCTCAAATCAAAAAGAGTTACCCGATTTAAAGGTAGTGTCTTCTCTTGTGTTCTTTTGTTTAATTTTTCTTCTCCAACCCCCTAAAATATTTTTATTATTTTCTTTTGTAACAACTCCAGTATCTTTAATATACTAGGATTTTGTTACAATAATCATTCAAGATACACTTACACATACATACATCTAATGGTTAAAGAACATATTGTTTCTGTGGATGATGAATTTCTGCCTCACGAAACGATGATTGTTCAACACTCATATAACACCTTCAAAGGTGTCCATTAAGATGTCAATATATTTATATATGATATATAATATGTTTATGTTTTACTTAATCTTCTTTATTTTTTTGTGGCATACCTTTATGGTTTCCATTATGGGTAAACACGATAATTTCATTTTAGGAAGTGCGGATTACCACCCCCTCAAAGTGATTTGATTCGTTAATGGATGTATAAAGGATGGATTTAAAGTTATTATATATGATGTATGTTACAAATAAATGATGAATATAATTATGTAATTAAAATATACACACCTCTCATTTGGTTTTAATTCCATTAATATGACATAGAAATGAAAGTAGCGTTCATGCGTACGTACGACTTACCGTCTCCATGAACGGTGCATTTCATTTCTTACCTCTATATGATTATGTAATATTATAAATACTTGTATATACTGGATATATATGATATATATTATATCCAAATCATTAATATCATTCTGGATATAATGAACCTTTGACCACACAAACAACATTTAATTGTAAGAAGTCCACTTTCGACTTAAGAACCAAATATCGACAAAACAAACATTGTTAACTTAAATGATTACATAATGCTTATAACATGGAAATAAGTTATATAAAAGTAATAATGAACGTGAAAAAGGTTCTTAAGATAGTTTAAATTATCTCAAGTTTATTATTCAGGACGTTAAATAATGATCGAGTCAAGTCGGACCTGAGGTAAGGGATCCAACCTCTCTCGTTCTTTTTAAGTAATCTCTTTTATGTCATTTCTTTTAAGCTAATATTTCTTATGATTGTGATGTTATTTTATATTACTCATACTGTACTTCTTATGTTTATATGATTAAAGACCCTATTTTGTCTCATCAATCCATTTTGGATGTTTTGAGTGGTGGCGTTAGGCTGCCGAATTTTTGTAAGAGATCCAACCTCTCTCTTTCTTTTTAAGTACTCTTTTTTTGTCATTTATTTTAAGATCATATTTAATATGTTTGGGGATGTTCTTTTATATTCCCCATTCTGTAATTTTTATGTTCATATAATGAGAAACCCTATTTGATCTCATCAATCCATTTTTGGAATATTTAAGTGGCGTCGTTAGGCTGCCGAGTTTTCGTAAGGGATTTTTCATCTCACTTTTATTCTCGTGACGTTTGTGCTACGTTTGCCACTATTTCCTTTGATTGGTGCATGTAATTCCCATTATTATACACTTTGTGAAGTATAATTTCATTTATTGGTATTGACATCTTCATTGTATGACCCTTCTTCCATGGGGTGTACGTTTCGAAAGTTACCTAACTCGGTAAGGGGACCTTTCACCCTCCTCTTTTTTAAAAGACTTATTTTGTTATGTATTTTAATTCACATACTATTATGCTGGGATATGTTCTTCTATATCCTTATTTATGTAAATTTTATGTCCAAGTGATGAGATACCCTTTATCTCTCTCATCAACCCTTTTTGTAAAATTTTATGTGACGCCGTTAGGCTGTCGAATTTTACCAAGGGAAATTCTTAACCCAATTTTTATTTCTTTGGGTTCAACATGTAGTTATTGAATATGTCATCCTTTGAATATGTGTGAATCACCATGGATTGTTTTATAATTAATATCCACTTATATTGGGTGTATTCATATTTGTCACACATAATTATGAGATTGATTTATCCTTAATTTAAGGATTCCTTTTTTATAAGGGATTTCATCACATTTTACATTTCTATTGAGACTTCATTGTTGTTATGAACCAATTAACTCTTATAGGGTGTATATACTGTCCTTTGGAATATTATTTCATGAATCCATTTATTCTCATGATATTATAATGTTATGATTAAATGTTATTCCTCAATTATTGTATTCCAGTGTCTCTAATTTTGGTAAAAATCCCTTTAACCAAAATATCGCTTTAAATGTTATAATGATTTTTTTCTTATTAATATCCATGTTTTAAAAATGGTTTTAAGGATTTATTTTTATGGATATTAATGGTTTAAAATGTTAAAATCTTGAATGTTGTATGGGATACTTTGATTCAAAAATCTCTTTATTAAATGTTTTTAATGGTTTTGAAAATGGTTTTTTTAATGGATTCATTATTTCAATATCCTAAAATGTTATATTGTGATTGAAATGTGGAAATGTTATGTTTCCTTTATGCATGTTTTATGTGATACATTTATGTTATGGTTCTTGGGCATTGTTGTGAAAATGGGTGGTTCCGTGATAAACTAAGGGCGGGTGAGCCCGATATAGCTCTCCAATGCATTGGGTAACGTGAAGGGGTTAAACGTTAAGGTTTCTCCGAAGGGATTTAGGGAATATACTATGATGGGTATTCCAAACATAACTAAGAGGGTTACTCCCTACGTAAGAATGTTATGAATGCCTCAAGTTACCTTTATTCCTTATGATTTCTATGTTTCATTCATGATTTGATGAGTTATGTTAAAGTGATTAAGTTTTATAAGAAAAGTATGATTTCATTGATTCTTATGTATACATGTACTCGTGTTTCCTTTCCATATTTTTATATCCCTTACTGAGATTTTTATGCTCATCCCAAGTTTTTGAAATGTTTTACACAGGACTTAAAGATGAATAGGGTCAAGGATGGGATCAAGGAAAGACATGCTATCTAAAACATGGAACTAGACATGTTTCTTTTAAGAATTTTTTTATGGAAACATAGTATAAGTGTCTACTTTGTAATCTTTTGAGATGTAATAGTTATGTCCTAATTCTCTAAAACTCTAAACCTGAAAAGATCCTCATTGTGAATTATTCATTTAATTCAATGATAAGTACGGTTTAAGGCTAGGGCCTTATAGGTTCTGCTCCAATAGTAGAACTAAGATGCTTTTCCTTCAATTGAGCAATGGTGTTAAGTGTCTTGAGTTTGGATTTCAGTCCATGGAGTCCAGTGTTGGTTTGGTGACCAACATATCCATACACCATGACCCTGAATTCTGTTTTTCGATGTGGTACACTAAAACCCTGATTTTATGCATTTTTGAAAAGTCTTTCTCTTAATATATTTTGATTCATATCACTAGGTATAACTTATTAACTTTGCTTCATCTTGATCCTCTTTCAAGATGCCTCCACACAGACTGCCTGCTAGGATTCTAATACTGGACCATGAGGATTGTTCATAGTGTGATGAGGCTTTTATGTAATGATTGTTTCATGAGATGGTACCTTCGGGTGGTGTCCCAGAAAAACCACTAACTGTTTGTCAGTAGTTAATTCCAGTGCTACTGGTATAGGAAACATATAGTCTTAGTTCCTTACATGAGTTCAGTGGAAGATACTCCTCAGGTTCTGAGGCAAGCCCGATAAAAAACAGCTAAGGACTGGCTTGAGGTGGTTACTGAGCTTCCATCTAGCCAAGGCACTATTAGATCAGATGGTGGTCCAGGTAGTGATCATTCTATGTGGCTCAGTAGGGTGATGGTAGTGTTTAGATAACCACTATCATACATTGTGGTAACTTTTTTTGTGGACGGATCTTAAGAACCATCCTCATAGAATGGGTTCTCTTTCCTTGAAAAGCTATGGGGGTTTGTTTTCCCAAGCGCTTATATAGTTTTGATATGATGAAATGTCATTAATTTAGTATTCATCAAGGTTTATTGACATTTCCAAGTAATCGATGAATACGATATGACCAGTTCTGTAGGGCCCAGACCTTTGAGTTGGATATGTTTAGGGACATCCAAGCAAGAAATATTCCATTGTGCATTCCTACTTATGTTAGGTTTCTAGAGAGAAAATTTGTGGTTGAAAATTATTTTTCTGAGTAGTTGTAGCCAGTGAATGTCAACAGTGGTAAAGAAGGAAATTGACATCAATCTTAGAGACTTAGATGTGTAAAATGTTTATCGAAGAGAAAGTGATAGGGAAATATGAAGCTACATGGAAGCAGACATAGAAGGGGATCTATGATAGAAGTCAGAGATATTGATTCAATAAGGTTTCCTTATGACTTTTCCATTTCTCTATGTTTTGAAAATCATAAACACTTTATCCTAAGGCAAATTATATTTTTCCTAAGGATTATTTTCATAAGGAAAATTTCCATTCTCTAAAGAAATTTTTATCCTTATCTTGGTTTTCTGTGTACATTTCAAGATCTCTCTAAATATAACTCATTTTATTCTTAAGTATAAAAATTAGTTTCACATAAAAAATATCATAATCCAATAAATACATAGATATAGAGTATTATAAAATTCAGACTCTGAATTCTCTGAAATTCAGACACTGAATTCTCTGAAATTCAGTCCCCGAATTCTCTGAATTTGAAACTCTGAATTCTCTAAAATTTAGAATCAAAATTCATGAAAATTAAGACTCGGAAATCCTGAAATACAAACCATGAATTCTCTGAAATTCAGACACCAACTTCTATAAAATTTAGACTCTGAATTCTCTAAAATTCAAAAACTGAATTTTCAGAAATTCCAACCCGGAATTCTTCAGAATTCATACCATGAATTTATTCCAACTCTGAATTCCTCATAATTTAGACTCCTAATTCCTGAAAATTCAGACTCTGAATTCCTCAAAATTCAGAATCTGAATTCCTTAGAATTTGTACTTTTAATTTCTTAGAATTCAAATTCCAAATTCATTGGAATTTAAACTTTGAAATATATAGAATTAAGATTCTGAATTCTCTGTAAAAAATAATCCGAATATACTTGTCTTATTAAATTTGAATGTATATTTGGTTAGAATCCTAATTCTAATTTTACATAAACTTGTAAAAATACATTTTATTAAGTAACTTTATTTTTTCTAACAGTTATTATGAAACGATGTCATACTATCTCTTTATAACTAACCATTGTTTGAGTGAAAAGTGTATAGGTCCCTCCAAGATTCAAGGAAAAATATAACTGTTCGAGGAGGGAGAAGATCATTTGAGAAGTGACTATATATATGTTCTCATTTTAACGAGCTCACAAATGTTCCACATATTGATAAATCTATAGATTTCATGCTACTGAAGAGATTTCTTGAGAGAGAGAATCTCATGAGTCGTTGATACTAAACATATTGTTCAAATTTCTTAGTGCGACTCTGATTGTTGTAGAGTACAATCAAGGGCTTTTGTGGATAGGAAGACAGAGGTGACAACTACCTAAAAAGATCAAGCGCTTTCAAGGATAGCAAGACAGATTCTGATATTCCTATCAAGATATTACCTTGGTGTGGGTAATAAAAGGATTATTGAATGTATAAATCATGAGACCTTTATCCAAGGTTGTTGGATACCCACCTCTTTGGGTTAAAATATTTTCTAATTAGTACTTTTTTCAAGTTTATTTCTGTTGTATTTTGATAAAGGAAGAAAATATAGCCTTATAATAATTTTTTATCAATTCTATATACTCTGATAAGTAATATTATATACAATTTTAGGTAGAATCTTACCCTCGTAAACTTTCATTAAGATTCATTTCTGGAACCATATTCATGGGAACTAGAATTTTTTTTAATAGAACTAAAAGTTTCTCGTCAATTTACCTTGTTTAACGTTGTAAAACATAGTTTTCCTTACTGTTAAAAATAAAGGTTTTTAAACTTATTATTCACCCCCTCCCCCCCCCCCCCCCTATTTCAATAGATCATAAACATCATTATTTTGATCTGAAAATTGGTATCAAATGAGGTCTATGAAATACTTATATTCACATATAAATTTTTCGTTCTCATGTTTCTCTTTATTCTATATTTTCTTTCTTAACATTTTTGCTTACGTTTTTATTAGATTTTATTATCTTTGATTATAAACCTTTTCTATTAAAAATTTTTTGTGGAAAGATATTTTCTTATAGAATGACAGGATTGAATATTGGTTCGATTGACAATAAAAATCCTATTAGACCACCTATTATTGGTGTTAATGATTATGAATATTGGAGAGATGGAATGAAAACATTTTTTATTAATCCTAGAGTAGACAATTTTTTAATTCTTATTGAAGATTAAAAATTTCCTAACAAGGATGTCCAAACCTTCACCAACCAAGAAAAGTTAAATTATCAACTAAATTACATGGTCTACAATATTTTTTTGTGTTATATGACTAGGAATATATATAGTCAATTCTCTTATTGTGAAGCTGCTAACTACATCTGGAAGAAATTGTTAGTTTCACATTTTGGTACATCCAATGTTATAGAGACTAGAAGAGCTATGCTTAGATCATAATATCATGGATTTCTATTTCTCTATGGAGAACCAGTTTGCAAAGTGTAGAAACAATTAATGACTAATTTCAATAGTTTACAATCTATGGGAGGGAAAGGCCTTTATAATGATTCCCTTATAGACAAGATTATTGATAGTATGCCCAATGAGTGGGAATCTAAGACAGAAACTATTTATGAGAATAGGAAGGTATCTCAAAACACTCTTAATGAGATTTTTGGTACTCTTATACAACATGATACAATAAGGAAAAAATTTATTGTTATGAATAAGAAGAATAATGGAAATTGAAGTGTAGCCTTTACTATTACTAAATCCAAAACTCCGAAAAGGGTTACAAGATCAATGTCAAAAAAGGTTATTGTTTTATCTAAATTTAATAAATGTGAACATTATAATAATGAGTTATCTAATATTTCTTGAAGGATGAAAAAGATAGTTGTAAAGAAAGACATTCATTATAGATATAAGTAGATAGAAAGAAAATATAAGAAATACTCAAAATTCACTTGTTATAAATGAAAAAGAGAAGGCCATATAAGGAAAAATTGTATTATTCTTAAGAAAAAATATAGAAAGGAAAATCATTATGAGAGGAATAGAAATATGTACTAAAAGGATAAATCTAAGATAGTTTTGAGAGCTAATGACACGTGGAGTTCCAGTGGTGGGTAATCTTATGATGAATCCTCAGAGTTTGAATCTTATGAATAGAAGAATCTTGGTTTACTAGCCAAACTACCCATTCAAAATCATTGTATAATGGCCAAGGTACACAATTCCGAATCTATTACTAATGTATCTGTAAATTACAATTATACTGATGATAAATACTATGAATATTTAGATTATGAGTCTTCTTCATCAAAAGATAATACATTACCTTCTAATGAAGAAGTGTCTAGGTTTACTAAACTTCTTGAGAATGAAACTCTAAACAAAATAAAAATATTGATAAGGAAAATTCTAGATTATCTATTTTAACTAAATAAGTATCTGATCTTTATAAAGATCTTGATAAAAAAATTGATTTTAATAGTATTTCGAAAAATCATGAGGAATTTAATTTTGAGAAGGATATACATTATAAGGATCTCAAAAATGTAATTTCTAATAAAAATATTTTAGAGGCTTAAACTAATGATAAATATAATGTTTTTGAGGAAAAAAAGATGGTTATTAAACTAAAGTCATAAATATTTTCCTTAAAGAAATTCCTATAAAATTTTACCCTAGATAAGGAAATTTTTGACTAGATATATCACAAATTTTACCATTAAGAAATAGGTCTAGATTTGGTTATACTCATTCTAAACAGGTTTTTAGTAATAGCAATTTTTTTCCCCAAAGTGCTCTATTTTTCAGTTAATGTCAGTGTGGTAGATACTGAGAAAAAAAATTCCTTTAAACAAAACTCAATATTTAGGTTTTCATAAAGATTATTTTTCTATGAAAATGTAGATACCTAAAATTTTTCTTTTCGAAATTTTCAGATCAAAGAAATTTTGAATTATGAAAGTATGTCTCTTTTATTTCTAGGAAAGCAAAGATTGTATCAATAGGAATACACGGTACATGGATAGTGGATATTCTCATCATATGACTGGTGACAAAAATTTCTTTGAAAATATTATTAAGATGAAATTAGGTAAAGTAATGTTGGAGATAATTCTCAGGGAGAAATTTTTGGTATAGGTAACATTTTTCTTCTTGGAAAGACATTATTTTCAAATTTTTTCTTTGTTAAGGTTCTTAAGAAAAAACTCATTAGAATTATTCAATTATGTGATGAAGGTTACCTTGTGAATTTTAGGAATGATAAATTCTTAGTACACAATTTTAAGGAAGATTTTATTCTCTTTCCCACAAGCCTGAGAATGTATACACACTAAATTTAGAAGACCTCTGGATCTAATTTCTACCTTGACTTAGTGAAATGGAAGATAAATATTGGTTATGGAATACAAGTTTAGGATACTATAACTTTATAAACCATTGTAAACAATCAATGAAAATACTATTTAATGGTCTACAGAAGCTTATATTTGATTCTTCAAAAGTCTGTGATCTGGTTAAATTTGGAAAGAAACATAAATCATGTTTTAAATCAATCAATGATGTCTCAACTTATAATTCATTACAATTAGTGCATATGGATCTATTCTTTCAAACAAAATCAGGAAGTATTGGATAAAAATATTATGTATTTGTATTAGTTAATAATTACACTAGATTTACATGGGTCTATTTTCCAACAAATAATTCTGAATCTTTTTCTTATTTAAAATTTTTTATAGCCCATTTTAAAAATAAGAAAAACCTTCCATTGATAACTATTAAGAGTGATCAGGGAGGAGAATTTCATATTTCAAATTTTGAAACTTTTTTTAGTAAAAAAATCATCACTCATAACTTTTCATCTCCAAGAACTCTTCAACAGAATAGTGTAGTTGAATGAAAAAATCATATTCTTCAAGAGATATCTAGAACCATGTTGAGTGAAGATTCTATAGCTAAACACTTTTGGGATAAATCTGTATGTACTTATTATTATACTATAAATCGAGTTTTGATTAGTACTTTTCATAAAAAAAACCCCTTACAAATTATGAAATGGTAAAAAACCCAAACATTCATACTTCAAGGTATTTGGTTGAAAAGTATTCATTTTGAATACTAAATAAATCTATAAAACTTTTCACCCAAATCTTATGAATGAATTTTCCTAGGGCACTCCACAACTTCTAAGGCGTATAATGTAGTTAATAAACATAATTGTACTATTTAAGAAATAGTTCATGTTAAATTTGATGAAACTGATCCTTTTATTTTTAAACAACCCTAACATACATCCTCAGATGTGTTTTCAAAAATTTATTATCAACCATTCCTATAAGACCCTTCTAATAAAGAAAATGTTCAAGAAAATATTTCTAAAGCATTTACCCTAACAGATTTCTTACCATATGTTGATGGACGGGTTTTACAAAACCCAAATCAGTTATTTCTTAACAATCATCCCAGTGATAGTATCATTGGTGCTATAAATAAACTTGTAAGAACTAAATGTTCCTTAATAAATTATGTAGAACATCTAACATTCTTTGCCCAATTAGAACCAAAAATCACTGATAAAGCTTCGAGTGATGATTATTGGATAAAATCTATGTAAGATGAGATAAATTAATCCGAAAGGAACAAAGTTTGGACCTTGGTTGAAAGACCTAAGGAAACTTATGTTATTGGAGTAAAATAGGTCTTCATAAATAAGTGTGAATAAAATGGAATGATTTTAAGAAATAAATCTAGATTAGTTTCTAAAGGCAATAATCCACAGAAAGGAATAGACAATGATGAAATAAATGATCCCTTTGCTAGACATGAACCTATTTGTATTTTACATTCCTTTGAAGTATTATTTAATTTCAAACTTTTTCAAAGGAATGTAAAATGTGCTTTCATTAACGAATATGATCAAGAGGAATTTTTTTTGAACAACCTCCTAGTTCTAAAGACACAAAACATCCTAAAAATGTTTTCAAACTTACCAAAGCATTATATGGACTTAAATAATCCCCTTGATCCAGGTATGATAGACTTACAAGATATTTGTTACAAAACAATTATGTTTTAAAAAAAATTGATCCAACCCTTTTTATAATTAATGATAAGAAAATTGTTTGGATTTTTCAAATTTATGTTGATGACATTATATTTGGTTCAACTAAACTATAATTATCTAATTTGTTTGTGAATATAATTAAATCTGTGTTTAAAGTGAGTATGATGGGTGAGTTAACATTTTTACAAGGTTTTTAAATTTCTCAAAAACTAGAAAGAACATATATATCTCAATATAAGAATATTAAATATCTATTTAAAAAGTATGGATATTAAAACACTAAAAGTATATGTACTCCAATAGATACATTAAATTATCTTGATCTTGATGAAGTTGGGAAACCAGTACATCGAACATTATTTAGAAGTATGATAGGAAGTGTACTATACATAACATCAAGTAATCCAGATTTAAGGTTTTCAGTATGCATTTGTGCAAGATATCAGTTCAATCCTATAGAATCTCATTTAAAAGTAGTAAATATACTTTTTCACTATTTAAAGGGAACTATGGATTTATGACTATTTTATACTTATGGAAATTATTTTGTTTTAAAATGTTTTTCAAATGCTGACTTTGGTGGGTGTAGAATGGATAGGAAAAGTACATCTAGAAAATTTCATTTCATAGTAGATTAATTAATTTCTTGGTCATGGAAAAATAAACACTCAGTAGCACTTTCCACTGCTGAATCTATGTATGTAGCAGTTAGAGGTTGTTGTGCTCAAGTGTTGGGGATGCAACACACACTCATAGACTATGTCTTGAGTTTTAGAAAAACACAAATATTATGTGATAACACTCGTTCCATTGCCCTAAGATAAAACCATGCACATCACTCTCATACAAAACACAAAGATATTTGGAATCACTTAGATCACACACAAAAATGAGATATCATTCTACAATTTAACAAAACACAAGAACAACATGCGGATATTTTCACAAAATATTTACCATCTGATATATTTGAATACATTAAAAAATTGTTAGGAATGATAACCGTAAGGTAATATTCCATATTAACTTTTTTTTGAAACCTATCTCCTTACATTAATCTTCACCTTTTCAAAAGGGGAGAAAATTTTCATGGTGGTTAAAATTTTTCTAAGTTAAAATTTTTCATAGTTTTTATTTTTCATAGTTAAAATTTTTCATAGTAAAATTGTTCATAGTTAAAAATTTTCATAGTTAAATTTCTTCATAGTTAAAATACTTTGTAGTTAAAATTTTTCATGGTTAAATTTTTCGTAGTCAAAAATTTTCCCGACTTAAATTTTTTCTTAATCAAAAACTTTCATTGTCTAAAATTTCTCAATTTAAAAAAAATCATTTATTTAATAAAATTTTCTATAATCTATAGATTTCAAGGATATGTTTCTTCATTACTGATAATTTTCCTAGAAATGTGGATGTTTTGTTTCCTTACATAAATTTTAGTAATCAAACTTTACTTGTAGGTATTTTTCTCTAGCATTAAGAAAATTTTTCAGATTCACTTTCCTTAAATTTGATGTTTTGTCTTAAAAACCATAAAATATCATAATCTTCCCAAATCCTTCTTCAGATTTCATCCCAACCATCAGATCATATCGATTCAGTTTCAACCATTTCATTAATCAGGGAATAATAACTGTTACCTCAACATATATATAAAGACCCGCTAATGGTTTTCCCATATCGATTTTCATGCCTAGTGTCATGAAGCTCTACCTATCTTCTTAACCACCATCCTGTATCACAGTTCTGATCAAATCCAAATGTCTTTGGAAGAATCCCTGTAAAATAAAATGTCGTAAACTATGGAAATTTATAAATGGAAAATTTATAGAGAAAGTTTATTTGATCATAATTTCATTGAAAAGTATGTTTCTCTCATTTCAAATTATATCAAGTTGAATGGCTGGGAAAGCCTGCACGTAGAAAAACTTAAAGGAAAGGATCTGGTTTATCTGGGGTTTCTTATTGAGTTCTATAAATCTGTATGTTTTGTTAATGAAGGTGGAAGAGATAAGTTCTCATTCCAAAGTTATTGAAAAATTTATTATATTTCCTATAGAAAGGCAGCTAGTATCATTGGAATACCATACGAAGGAGAATCCATTTTCTACACCCACAAACTACCTAATTTATAAGGAAGTTTTGATAAATAAAAATCTATAAAGTTCCTCACACTCAAAGGAGTAAAAAATACAAAGATCAACCTTAAATATACTAACATCACAATGTTAGATTTATGGGTTCAGGGATTTATCATTTAAAGAAAAGGATATAGGGACTCCTTATAAAAAGTGAAATATATGTTTTGGATTTTATGGTCAACCTTATAATGGTATACATAGTGGAATATATCTTGAAAATGATTGAAAATATCAAAAATGGAACCATCAAATCGCAGACCACTATATATCCAACAATCCTATCCAAAATCATTGTCTTATGCCAAGAATCATTCAAAATCCCTTATAGTTCAAAGCCCAGATCATTCAAGGTCATGTTACTCAGTGATGATACTTTGAGAAGGATGGAGGTCGGTTTTAGTGATAAATTCAGAGAATTTTATGACTTGTCTGAATGTGATATCGATGCCTTATCCAAAAAGTAGGAAGTTTCTATGACATCAAAAAAAGGTACCAAGAAGAGAGAGTTGAAAGAACCAGAAGTGAAAGAAAAAAATTCCTACAATTTAGGTAACCCAATTAGCACCTCTAAAATCTTAGATGAAAAAGACCTATCTTGATGAATTTGTTGTTAAGTGGAGAGAACATAATAAGAACAATAAATAAGGAAGGCATAATTTTGGATTGGATCCTACTAATTAAAAATACTTGAGGATTAAGGTTGTTGAGTTATATGAGAAAAATGAAAAGAAAAGAAGAAAAAGAAGAAGATTACTGAGGCTAGAATAGTTCATGCTCTTCTCAAAGATTCTGAGAAATCTTTTGAGAATGTTCAGGCACTGCAAACATTTATCAATGAACCAGTACCAGTAGAGAATCTAAGAAAGAAGATGGTCAATCTAGAATCTTATGAAGAGGAAGATGTTGTGTAGGAAGAGTAAGTGTAAGGAGAGGAAGAGTAAGGAAGTGATGATACAGATGATATGATAAGTAAAATTGAATAATATCATGAGAAGGAGAGTCCTGAGAAATTATCAATCTCGACATTCAAATATGAATATTCTAAACTTGTTACCCTAGGAAATGGTGATCAAGGTTAGGAAGAATTAAGCAAACCATCAAATGAATAGATCAGAAACCATGATTTTTTTCAACCAGAGGACCAGGTGGAAGATGCTGAAAAGGAAAAGTTTGAGGAAGATAAGATAGTACAACTATCATATAGTGAACATGAATCACCAGAGGCTACTGAGATCATTCTGAGAGTTGATAAAGGAAAGAATGTGTTAGCTGATACACCTAAGAAGTGTGAGGTGGCTAAGAAAGATGTTGGTGGATCATCTAAAAGAAAGGTTGTTGAGGTAGAGATACAATACATACCAACAAGAGAATATGATTCAGAATCATCTTCTATGGGACATGATTTTGTGGTTCAATCCTGAAAGAAATTGGATGATTGAATTCACTTATGTTTGAGTATTGAATCTATGTTTCAGATGCTTCATAATTAATTTAAGTAGAAATTAGATTCTTTTTACAAGCTTATGGACAAATTCCTCAGGCATGAGGCTGATTTTAAATCCTTCTATATCGGTTATGATGCACACATGAAGTCATTCAAGGAAATCACTATGTGGTCTAAGAAGACAATTGAAGTGCTAAGAATACTTGATGACTTTTAAGATAATATGAAAGAATGATTTTGAGATCAATGATTTCAAGATCAAATACCTTACTTATAGTTTCATTGAGAAGCTCAACCTTTAACAAATATCTCGTAAGCTGGAAGACAAGGATCTGAATGGGAAACATAATTCAGTTGCTTTGAATATAAATTGGGAATGAGATTTCATAATTGAGTTCGAACAAAAGCTTACAAATAAAGAAGAACTTTTTAATACACCTGTATAAATTCTTAAGGCTTAGGAAGATAAGATCAATGTTTTGGAGAAGAAAAATAAAGATCATGATGAACTTCTCAAACATTTTGAAGAGGATCATTAGAAGCATAAAAATATATAGACCATTTTCAAGATGATTATGCCAAAGGAAAAAATATGGATTATTTTTTCCCTTAACTTTGATCTTTTGTTGTATTAACTTTATTATACAGTTTTTTCCAATCATAATGAAAATTTTGGTTTTTCTTCATGTGTTTTGTTATATACTAATAATATTTTTGGAAACATATTTTTTCCATTCTCTTAATTCCTTTTTGAAAATCACAAAGGGGATAAAGGAATGAGAAAAAGAATACCAATTAAAGAAGATAATTCCACAAGAAAGGGGGAGTCTATCTAAGGTGGAGTTTTATCAAAGAATATTTCCTTATGCATGACTTAGAAAAAAATCATTAAGATGTCAAGAATAAGATCCTTAGGGATTTAAAAACCTAAGGGGGAGTTAGTGGTATTCATCATGATTTATAAGTTAATAGAGATAATTTTTTCCTTATGTTCATAAAGTAAAATTCAAAGTCCTTAGAATTTTTTTTTTGATTTTTGTGCTTTCAAAAAAAGGGAGATTGTTGAGTCAATAAGTTTTAATTGTGAATTTTCTATTTTTCTGTGTTTTGAAAATCAAAAAAACATTATCTTAAGGAAAATTATTTTTTTCCTAAGGATTTTTTTCAAAATTAAAAATTTCCCTCCTCTAAGGAAATATTTATCCTTTTCTTTGTGTTCTTTGTTAATTTTCTAATCTATGTAAATCTAACTCATTTTATTCCAAATTATACAAATTGGTTTCTCATATAAAATCATGAAATCTAATAAATACATAGATATATAGTTTTTGGAAATTCAGAATCTGAATTCTCTGAAATTCAGACTCTGAATTCTCTAAATTTCAAACTCTGAATTGTCTGAAATTCAGGCTCTAAATTCATTGAAATTCAAAATTAAAATTCTTTGAAATTAAAACTGAGAATTCCTTGAAATTGTGACACTTAATTCTTTTAAATTCAGACATAGAATTCACTGAAACTTAGACTCCTAATTCTCTAAAATTTAGCCTCCTAATTCTCTGAAATTTTGAGTCCGAATTCTCTCAAATTAGGACTTTGAATTCCTTTGAATTCAGACTCCAACTTCCTCAGAATTCAGACTCTGAATTCCTTATAATTCAGACTCTTAATTCCTCAAAATTCAAATTGAAACTTCATTTGAATTTATACTCTGAAATATATAGAATTCAAGTTCTTAATTCTTTGTAAAACAGAATCCAAATATCCTTGTCTTATAAACACTGAATGTTTATTTGGCTAGACTCAAAATTCTATTTTTCCTTAAACTCTGAAAATTATATTTTATTAGCTAGCGTTATGTTTACTTACCCATGTTATGAAATGATGCCATAAAATTTGTTTCTAACTAACCATTGTTTAGGTGACACATGTATAGGTCTTTCCAAGATTCAAGGAATAATATGACCTTTGGAGGAGGGAGCCGACCATTGGAGAAGTTCCTATAAATAAAAGATCATTTGAACTAGATATCAAATGTTCCACATGTTGATAAATCTAGAGAATTCATGTTGTTGAAAATATTTCTAGAGAGAGATACTCTCATGATTTCTACATACTAAACATCTTGTTCAGATTACTTAGTGCAACTCTGATTGTTGCTGAGTACAATTGAAAGATTCTGGGGATAGGAAGATAGGGTGTTGAATACCTTAAAAGATCAAGAGCTTGTGGGGATAAAAATAAAAAAAATTATTCTTATCTAGGGTTTACCCTAGTGTGGGTAAGACACACATTCATGAAAATATAAATCTATGGTTCCTTAACCATGGTTGTTGTATACCCTACTCTTTGGGTTAAAATATTTTCTAGTTTGTTACTTGTTTTGTTTAAAGTTTATTTATGTTTTATTTTGATAAAGGAAAAAAGTATAACCTTATAATACTTTCTTATCACTTTTATATACTCTGATAAGTAACATTCTATATGCTTTAAGGTAGAATCTTCTCCTTGTAATATTTCCTTATGTTTCCTTTCTGGAACCATATTTTTCGAACCTTGCATGATTGTTTAATAAAACTAAAAGTGTTCTTGTCAATTTACCTTGCTTAACATTGTTAAACATTGTTTTCCTTAAAATTAAAAATGAATTTTTTTTATAATTACAATTCACCCTCCCCACCTCTTATAATTGTGCATCTACATCATTTTTTGATCCTACAGGAGGTGGTGTACATTTCAACATGTTATAACCTTTAACACAATGTGGTCCCACCTAGGCTTAGGGAGATGAAGCATAGGAGAAGGGATTAGCTGCATGCAGTCACGGAGTGTGACCCAAGGGCTCCTTCAATGATTCGAGGTATTTTCTATGTCTAATATTCGCTATCATAATTAATAGACATAGGTTCTAACCATTCATTCTTATCATGAATCTTGTTCAAGACCTTGAGTTCCCAGTTAAACTGTTGGATTGACCCTTATGTCTGGAGATACATATGAGAGC
The DNA here is from genome assembly GCA_963277665.1 of Viscum album. Classification (NCBI taxonomy): domain Eukaryota; kingdom Viridiplantae; phylum Streptophyta; class Magnoliopsida; order Santalales; family Viscaceae; genus Viscum; species Viscum album. The sequence continues at coordinate 434,087,962 of OY728141.1, read as the reverse complement.
AGGCTAAATAATCACACTTGTGATAATGGTCTGATATTACCATTCAAGTGATATTTTCTTTTAGAACCTCTTGGCAGTAGTATTGAGGCCTTATGATGATAGTTTGGGTATGGACTAGTCATCAACAATTCATGCTCAAATTGACTGTTTTAGGAAAAAAGGATGTGTAATATCTACAACATTGGATTGAGGTTTTCCTAGGTTATCAAAAAAGGAAACCCATGTATCATGGGATGAACTCATGAATAAGAGGGTGCAGCTGATCACTCTCGAGTCTACTAGCCTTACTCTCATGGAAATAGTAGTTTTGAGTTTTTAGTTCCCAACAGTAGTGGAAGAGTACAGGAACGTCCTTTATAATTATTTTTTCAAGGTTATCTTCTCGTAGGAGGATGGAATTATGCATTGTATTGTACCCAGGGACGACACTGATCTCTATAAATTCATATCGGATGGCTCCCATAGAGCTCCTGGAGATGAGAGTATAGTTGGAAGACTTGCAGAGGAATGGCTTAGTATGACCCATTGTTTGATTTTTTGTCTAGATTAACGGCACTTTAACTAAGTGGTCATGGAGAATGGGTACCCTCTACCAGAGGGTTGATGGCACAAAAATCAGTTAAAAGGGGTATCCTTTCACGTGCATGGAACGGTGCCCATAGGGTTTTTAACCATTGAGACAATAGTAGTGGTTGGAGTTCCACAAATACTATGACATTGAGATAGTCTATACTCTAGGGAAGGGGGACGTGGTGGCAGATAGGCTTAGCAGGAGGTCTGGTCTGCAGTACCTGAGTGAGGTGATAGAGCATCTAGTGGAGTTTTAGATATCCTTCATGGATCGTGATGGAGTAGCTTACCTATAGTCAATAACAATCACTCCCCCGCTACTTTAGTGGGTTTGGGAGACAAAACTTTGGGACGCGGACTGTGAGACCTGAGGTTCTCAGATATCCTCTAGAGAGGATCTTGAAGTATTTTCTAATGATGGGGAGCATGTCATTCTTTTCGAATCATGCACCATGGTACCAGTGACACTATGAGAAGATTTTGTTGAGAGAGTTCCACAAATATTCTTTGTAATTACATTCGGCTGTGGAAGAGATGTATCAGTACCATCAGCGTTAGTACTAGTGGATTGGGGTGAAGAAAGCAGTGACAGAGTTCATATCAACATGCCTCACTTGTCAGCAGTGAAAGCTGGGTATCAGGTTCCACCACGGTTGACCACATCTTTTTAGCCCCAGAATGATGGTCAGAAAGAGAGAACCATATAGACCTTGGTGGACATGATTCATGCTTGTGTTCTATATTTTTTTCATAGTTTAGAGGATATCCTACCATCAGTGGAGTTTGCATACAAAAACAGTTATCACTCCACCATCGCCATGGAACCGTTTGAGACCTTGTACGGGTGACCATGTAGATCACCTCTATGTTTGATAGACCTAGGAGAGTAAGCACTTATTGGTCTAGATTTGGTATGGGCTACCATTGAGAAGGTACAGATCATCTGGGAGAGGATGAAGATTGCACAGAGCAAGCAGAATTATTATGCTGATAGGAGACGGAGACCCTTAGAGTTCGAGGAGGGAGACAATGTCTTCTTATGGGTCTCACCCTGACAATGATTGTGGAGATTCATCCAGGGCAACAAGCTATCTCGAAGGTTCATCGGACATTTTCAGATTCTCAGTAGAGTTGGAGGGTTGAGTACCTCCTAGGTCTTCCCTCACAGATGCACCAGGTGCATAATGTTTCCCATGTGTCGTAGCTGAGGAGATGCGTTCATAATCCATCGCACATTAACATCTAGGGAGAGTTATACTTTGATAATGGGTAAACTTTTACGGAGTTTCTTGTGGTGATAGAGAATCAACAAGAGCGAGTCCTTTGTGGATGGTCGATCCATCTAGTGAAAGTTTAGTGGCATAAAGGGAGCCTCCAAGAGAGCATATGAGAGCGGGAGGCTCAGATTCATGCTCAGTACCCTCATTTGTTTGATTTTCCGTTGTTTTGGCTTTTGTGGACATAAAACCCTAATGTCGGTAGAATGTAATTTCTCAAAATTTTCGTATAATTTTTTTAATTATATGGTATTATTATGAGACTATAAAAATTGATGTCACATGATTCTAAGGCTCAGAGTGCTTGAAATGATAAGATTTAAATATCACACGTGAGCAGTTTTTCTAAAAAAAGAGGAATAACTATTAAATAGTAGCTTGGGTCAGAAATCTGAGGGCATCTTAGAATTCTAGATGGTGTTTTTACCCTAGGCACGACTTAGTTTTAGTCGGCACAGGCCTCCAGTGTGAAAACAAAAAAATGGAATAACCATAAATAAAATTATTAAATAAAATTATTTAATTTTTCAAATACTTATATCTCATGAACGGTGAATCAAATTAAAAATTAGATACCACCATTGAGCTTGTGAAGGTATATTTCCTTATGTTGATCTTACCCTTGGCTGGTGTGGGCAAATAGAAGAAGTTTTTTTATGTCGTAAATAAAATAATTAAGTTACTCTTATTTTATTGTTAAATTCATTAACTCATAAACGGTAACTAGGACTAAAAATATGAGAGTAACATTGAGCTTGTAATTTAATATTTCCCTTAGTTAGAGCCTATCCTCGATTTGTGTGGGTCTAGGGTGACTTCTAGTAATTTTCTAAACTTTCTTTTAGATACATTCAGTAAACATGTGGGCAACATTTCTTTTTTTTAAATGGTGCTCAAATTAAAAATATGAGGACACCGTTGAATCCACATGGCTAGGATTAGATTAATGGGAGAATAACTTTTACTACCAAGGGTGTAACACCCCAATCTTCCACAGTACATTTGTCATTGAATAATACAATAGCTTGTGTTGTATGCGACATTGAGTTCTAACACGCCTCGACCAATCAAACTAGCTGTTATGAATAGTAATACCAACTTTTTGAAATTTTATAAATTTTATTTTTCAAAATGGACTTCATTTTTGGATTTATAATATCAAAAATATCTTAGGGTGAATTTTTGGTATTTTCTAAAAACTTTCATTTTTTGATGAATAGTGAAAACACTATGTTTTTGGTTAAAAACGATATTTAATTGAAATAATTAGTTATTTTATTTAATTTTTTCGATCAAAATAGATAACTAATACCTATATATGTTCATTGTAATTAATCGGTGTCATTTTTTAATAATATTAGATATATAAAATTTTATTGAACTTTTATGGCCTTTTTCCCACCTTCTAAGCACCTTTGAAAATTTGCATAAAACGTAATTTTACAGCTTTTGTGAATTGAATTTCAAAAATCAAAGAGACATAGTTGAAATCAATAATTAAAATGTGGTTTAATAGGATGGAAATATTTTTTGGTGAATAGAAACTTTTGAATTTTATTTACCATGGTTAAATGTAAATATGGTAATTAAAGGTAAAAATAATATTATAATTACTCAAACACATGTCCTAATTCTATTGGATAAGTTCATTTCGACCAAGATAAACCTTATGAATAAAATATGATCCTTTTTTCTACTTGGATTAGATTAGGGCATTTATTATTATTTTATTTAAAGAAGAGATAAAAGTGTTAAATTCAAATTTTAATAACTAAAACATTTTTAATATAGGGGTATACATAAGATAAGTTAGACTATAAATATTCATTAGAAATATAAAACGGTTTCCTACATATTTCTATTTTATTTTTATTTTTAGTCATTGAATAATTAAATTTATTTATGACATTATGATGATGCAGTAATTATCTTATTATGGAAAGATTAAAATAACAGATATTATAAATATTAAAATGATCCTAAATTGAGACATTTTATGCATTCCACAAATTTTCTAGGTTAATATGATATTTTAAAGTTGATTAAATAAATTTTTTATGAAATGATAAAGTTGTTATGATTTTCACAAAAACCAAATACTAAATTGTATCCAAATTGACATAGATGAGTTTTTAAAATAAATACTATATTATTAATTGATATAATATTCATAAAAATATAAGGATCATAAAAAATACTTATATAAGGTTAGATATATCAATAATTAACCACTTGGGGTTTTTTTGGCTTTTTATAGTAATTTTATAATCCATTTATTATAATAATACAAAAAACATGGTAAAGGTTAAACTATTTAACTAAGTGTTAAATCTAAAATATAAGTTTAATATGGTGACCTAAACCTGTCTAAAACCTATTGGTTGATAGTTTTTCGTCCCATACCCACCTTATCCTATAAATAAATAATTTTGGATCCATTATAAACCGAATATGGTTGTATAATAAAATAATATTTCAAGCTTTTCCTAATGTGACCCTCACCTCTCTTATAAAAGGGTACTTTCCCACCTCCAAAGCCATTTGTCTTATCCATCCCCTACTAAAATATCCTCCCAACTACCTTCACTTCAACCTAGAGGCCTTACTTAGATCAGAAATCCATCCAAAGGAGCTCTTTTGATCAAATCAAAAGAAAGCACCCGTAGAATAGAAAATAATTTCATCACCTCTTTCAAAGATCCTTTCTTCTTCTACTTCCTCATTATTTATTGTTTATATACCAAAATAATAATTCCAATCCTTTCTACATACTTTGATGTTATTATAAATTTGTTACAACCACATTCATTATTCTATCAATCCCATGAATGACAAAGTCACCATATGTGCGTACGTATAGATTGACATCTCCACGTTGTGGTGTAGTTTGTTATTCAACACTTAATTATTTGGATGTGTATAATAATAAGTATAATTGATGTAAATAATAAATATATCGTTTAATGATTCTTTATATATGATATAACATCTAATTACATATGATTTAATCATCAATATAATGCTATTTTGTCTCATGCGTATGTTCGGATTACTGTCTCCACGAATGTGATGAGATTCATTCCCCATCATAATCATTCAAGAATAATTTTTATTTTATGATTAAAAATAATGTTTATGAAATTAATATAATTATGTATTTGAATCAAATAAATCCTATCCATAACAAACATGACTTACATAACAAAACATATAATGGAAAATGAATCAGTTAACACCTAAAATAATGATACTTCTGAATTATTATTATCAAAGAAATATTATAAGATCATATATGATATCATATTAATGTATGTGGTCTTGGTATAATTTAATAACAATGATTAAACTATTATACAGAAGGTTAACATACCCTCAATCAAGGAAAAGTACAAGGTAATGGTTAATTCGACAATCTCATCATTATTTGAGGTTGTTTATATGTGGGTATCTTTTAGGACCTCTTAATCATCCACAAATGTGTTTCTTAAAAATTTATTTCAAAACTGTTTTACTATTGCCTAGACTATGGGTTAAATTTATTTATACCCCTATTTTAATTTTTATAAAATTCTTATAAAAGAATCTTTTCATCATTTTCCAAAAAAGGTTCGTTACATCTCTTTCGACAAAATTAAGGAAATAATTTTTTTTATCTTATACGTTGAGTACGGATATTTTCCTCCATTTTAACACCTTTTAAGCTTCTCTTACAATCTTATAAGAATATTTTGAAAATAAATGTTTTCTTTTTTAATTATGTGACTTTTAAATGATTTCAAAATAGAAAAATATATTTTCTTAAATAGTTTTGATTTCATCTATGTCAACATCCTTTGATAGATTTTACACTTGTTTGAAGTTTATTTGTTATGATACAATATTCCATATTGTATTGAATGTTTTCTGATATATTTGGTTCTGGGTGTGTTATTTTTATATTTTTCATGGTTTATGGTTAAATTATTAACATTTATTATGCTTGTTTTATTATGAGTGTTTATGTTATGTTTCAACTTTTTCTTATGAGGAATGTCTTGGGCTTAGTAAGTGGTGGGTGGAGCCCGCTATAGCTCCTCGATGCATCGGTAGGTCTCATGAGACAAACTAGTGTTTTGGCCCAAGGCCTTAACAAAATCTTATTTGTAGGCTAGTTATGAGGTCTTGACTATGTTGTTATGATGTCCAAAATTATGCATTCCATCATTACGAAATTGTCTATTGATATTAAATTTGATTATTCGACTAGTAGAATATCCATGTGAATAAGTAAATGGAATTATTTGATTTATCATTGCTATATTATGATGAATTTTAAGTTGAAAAGTCTTGTGTTTTAGTCTTATACATTTTCATAAATGTTTATCCTTATCTATGAAAATTTCTGCAATATTCTTATCCTTACTGAGCACCAGATCTCACCCCTTTCTATGTTTTATTTTTCCCAGGATTCAAAGAAGTATATTATGACTGACCTATAGGGAAAATTTAAGGGATATGAATGTGTTAAAATGAGACACAATGTTCTTGTTTTTCATTTCATTATATAATGTAAAATTTTTGTTTGTATCTGGTACTTCCATGGCTACTAAACTAGTCAGTGTTTCGAGATTAGATCTCATGTGATCATGCCAATGTTATGTAATAATGTACTGACTATTGGTAACTAGGGTCGAAGTGTTACAAAGGGTTAAACGAAAAAGTTGATTTTTGGATGTTATAAAAAATAATAAAATAACCCAATGAGTTATTTTATTTCTTTCTTGTAACTGTTGAGAAGCGGTGGTGGGATTTCTTGGTTGTCAGACCATTAAATGGCAAGTTCCACTTGGTTGTGTAACCACACTATTGGGAGAATTAATAGGTTCATTAATTCAACTTATTAATGAACTTCATTAATTGTCTGGTGGGTTGATCCTATATTTCATCTATTTAAATGAGGACCGGGAATGTGTTTTTGGCACTTCAGAGAGGAATCTCTGAAAAACTGTTGTGGCATCTTCCACCAACCTAGAACTAGGTTTCCATGACCGATGGAGGATTTGATGAAAAGATAAAAATGATTTGAACCTTCTCCTTCATCCACAACACCCTTAATCATAGACACTCCTTCTTCATCTGTAGCGACTTCCAATGAGCTCAATTTTAGGGTTTTGTTTTATGATTAAAGTAGTTCCATTTCATTTGATAATGTTGAACCCTTATAATGTTATAATGCTAACACAGAGGGCACGGGAAGAACAAAAAAGTCTCGAACCCTCTACTTATATCAGTGTTGGTTGCTCTCTACATGGGTGGGAAAAATATGTAGCTTCAAGGTGGAACTGAGGGCCACACAGCATAGGTACCATCCTAAGTGGACTGTAGATGTAAAAGGGAGAAAAACAGGATCACCAGAGAATCACTAGTGGCCTGCAGAATCTTTGTCAGCGTGGAGGCATTAGCGTCCTAGAGAAGTGGTAGCTGGTAACCGCCGACCGCGAAGAGGAGGCAGCACCCGAAGGCACCGCAGTGCACAAGGGTGGTCGGCCGATGCTAGCCACATTGAAGATGGAGGCGTGCCACTATAGTGCGCTGTGGAGGAGGACTGTTTCTCAGAGGTGTGGTGGAAAAAGGGGGGAGGATGGACAACACCATACATGTTTACAATAGTCATTGTGCCATGGCAGCACGCTACAGAGGAAGTTCATGCCTTCGAGCCACGGAAGAGCATGGACTCACGCCCTATGGGTCATGCGACTGACTAGTCTGAATGGACTGGCTAGATAGAGTGCCACCAATAGGCTCCACTGTATTCAGAGTGAACAGACATCCATCTGGTTTGGGAGGGGAGTAGACGCTGAGCCCAGCTAGTTGGCCAGGAGGTTCCATGGTCCACCATGGCGCACCCAGCCAGGTGATTCGGGTCGAACCCCCAGCCCAGCGGGCCGAACAAGGGCCACCCAAATTGGCACAATCCAAGCCCCTTTGAACCGGGCCCAATGGTCCGGGTCGGTCCAACCAGGTCAGACGAGTCTTGGACCCTTTTTCTACCAGTTATGCTTAAATAGGCGTATCTCCTAAATTGGGCATCTGTTTGAAGAACTGTCTACAATACCATAACCCTTAGGATGAGGGGTACCTTTTGTTATACTCCACTTGAGTTTTGAAGGATGTTGGAGAATAGCCTAGTTTGATCGACCCCGAATCAAATCAGGCCCTCAGCAGTAAAATGTATATAACTTATAGACCAGGTGTCTGGTTGACGCGTTGTCTGTTGCATTAGAACCCTTATGACATGGTAGTTCGTCAGGTAACTTCTTTGTGGGACTTAGTACTGGTTGAAATACGAATGATGGATTGAGGATCATTTCCTCCCATAATCAAGCGTGCTAAGTGCAGGAATGTAGTGGTTGGATGAGACGTGAAGAATGAATAGTGATCCTGTGTGGATCAGTACCAAGAGATCTTGTGTAGATCAGCACCGAGATATCCTATGTGATTCATCACTAAGAAATCCTTTGTGGATCAGCATTGAGGGATCCTATGTGGATCAGCACTGAGTGATCCTATGTGGATCAGCAGCAGAGCCTCATGAAAGAATAAGATGATATAGCTTTATGATTAAACATCTGCACATCTTTAATTAAGGTAAACCTGGTGTGATCTATCTTTTTCTTTGTGCTTTGTGATTGAGATCATGTTGTGTTGACTTTCCTTTCTAGAATTCTGGGAGATCATTGAGGGTCTCGAGGATCATACTAGGAATGGTTATACTCACCCCTGTATAGGCTTCGCCCACACCTTATTGTGTCTTGTGAAAATGACAGACAGTTTGTCTGTGTCTCAAGGAGTCTGGGCTAGACGGTGCACGAAGTTGATTGATAGATGATTCACAGGGGTGACCGGTTAATGTGAAGAGCCATAGTGACGAGTTGTACCTACCATTCAGGTAGGATCCTTTGCAGAAAACATCAGGAGATATTTTTCTTTTTTTTCGATTACTATTTTAGTTGGGCTTGTATTCTGGCCTCTTTACTTTTGTACTTACTTTTACACTCTTTGGTGTTTTTTTTGTGTTTGTACATTTCTCCTTCCATTCTGTTTTACATGTGTGTAGTGTTCCCTGTCTATGTGTGTACAGGTTTTGAGGTAATGACTTCCCATTTTAGGGAAATTCCTTTCGGTGCTAGTCACCAACCCCTGTCCTATGGAAGGTAGGATTGGGGTAGTCACAGCATGGGCCCTATGGGATGGGTTATGATAGGTATAGACTCCCCAACATACCTCTATTAGATCCTCTTTTCTAATCAATAACCTTTGGCTTATGGGGAGGCACACTTGAGGTCATGTGACTGATTGGCAAGGGGAACTGTTTCAGTGGTTACCGGGTTGGAACATTACACCTATTAGCAATTAAAATAAAATATCATCAATCTAAGTTAACATACATAATCATTGGAACAAAATCAAAAAATATTTAGTCATAAAAAACCAATCACATTAAATCACCTAATTAATTTTACAATAACATGTGCAGGTGGATATATGTTAAGCTCTTATGTTTCCAAAATTTCAATAGAATTTTCCCACTACCCATCCTTATACCATTGAAAATTACACCCCAAAATCATTAAATAAAGTAATAAAATACAATCCCACACGACCAGGTGCTTGTTTTGCAGGTCAGGAACCCATGAATAGCGTCGAAACCAAGTTCTAGCTCTAATTATACATGTCACAACACGCCTTCACCAAGATGAGGGAAGGGACAATGGATTTCCATACCCGTCCTTCCTCATGTTGAAGGAGAGATAATGTCCCCAGAAACCCACCTTCAATTGGTCCCATAGTGGCAACTTGAACCAAGGGTATAAAATCACACACAAAATGGACGGCATTACCGTTTTTATTTAGTAGGATCAGGAGATAAGATAGTACTATCAAACAACACCAAAACTTGAGGTAAAAGTAAATCCAAAAAAAACCATTCCCATATGCATGTTCCAAAAGTAAGTCAAAGTCCTCCTAGAAACCTAAAAGTTGTTTTATATACGTACGGTGAGTATACAGGTATACTTAGTAGGGAAAACAAAAATCTCTCGTGCGCAAGTGGGGAGGAATTCTAATACCTTATGAGAAAAAAAGATAACCAAGCACCTGGTAAAGAAACTATCCACCCAAACCTCACCAAGGCACACTCCCTAAATAACGCAAGTCTAGTAAAGTAATAGTAATAGCACATTGATGTTTGGGTAGCCTGCACCACTTTTCTACTCATTATTGAAGACATCATACGCATCATACCTCCCCCTCCATTCTCACTGTAGTCCCACTTCTATACCCCGCACGCACACACATGGGCTACCACAACCACACATCCCTCCCACAAACACCATGGCCACAACATCCACACAAAACCACACCCACAAGCACATAGTCCCAAACAACTACTGCTATGCCCAAAGACACCTAGGTCGTATCCCAGACACACTTGGGAAACTACCTTCCCACACTGACCTAGACCAACCACCACAATGTACCCTTCTCGATGATGCTTGGGCTAAAATAGTCCTCAGGCCATCACAGCCTGCCCGAAGATTCTTGGGATTCTTAGAGAAGGGGGTAGAAAAGGAGAAAATAACAATCCACTCATAAGAGTGTTGGGAAAAAAACCACCCCCCATGAAACGGGGGTGTTCAGCATAAAGTGCTCAACTTGGGTGGGGTAAGAATAGGAAACATAAGAACTAAATAATACATATAGTTAAACAATCACTCATCGCAACCTAAGAGTTCCAAGACGAGCCCACACACAAACACCATTGTTACTATTCACTCATAAGAAGCGCCACAACCACAACCATGCCATAACTCATTCCCAAAAAACAATTACCCTTTGAACCCACTCTTGTTTTCATATTCAAGTGATTCCATTTAGATGGTTCTTCACTACCAGGAAACTAACAGGCATAACTACAAGCTAAGGAAGGAAAAACAATCAAGAAGAAATTTAAGCATTCGCACCCTGTTCTCCTGTAATTTCACAACCACCAAAGTGATTAGTGAGGTCCCTCACAGTACTGGAACCAAACCATTCCCCAACATACAGTTCCACAATGATTTAGACACACAAACCAATAATTTCACACTAATAGAGGATCCCATCCACGTCACCCCCCAAGCATCAAGTTAAACAAGAAAACCTCACTAGAATAGAGCAAGGGAGCTTTCAGATTTAAAAAAACCATTAATTTAGTATCATTTTTTCGTTGGGTTAATAGGGGTGACCACGTAAGGATTCTTATTCATTGTGAATCCATTTAATCAACCGAGTTTACATGATTACCCAATTTCCATGATACTACCATTTAATCACATGATCATCTAGAAAACAGAGGTTCATTAGTGCACAATAAAAGACCCCCAACAGCAATGATTTTGACTGGACATAATCCCATTCAATTCAAAATATATAGGAAAAGTTAAAATATTACAACAGAATTACCAAACACACCCTTTCATTATTTAAATCCATCTATTATCTTCATTACGGTTTGGTTTAATCCATCTCTATAAGAAACATTATCATACCCACCATGCATGATACACATTTAAGGGAGACGATGGAAAAAAAACCCAACATGGATGATCAACGATCCAAGTTTTTCTCCTAGCACCAATAACTGGGGATGCGCAAATTACAGGGGAAGAACATGGTGGACTCCAAGAAAGAGTAGGAAAGGCACTAGCACAGGCGCACCACTAGCCTTGGTAAATGGGACACCAAACACACCAAGGAAAGGAGGAAACTAGCCAAAAAGAACAAGGAAATAATTCTAGTGCGATAAAATAGGCAAGATCCCAGAGTTAGGAAATATGAAAAAATATTTGGCTGATTGAAAGGCGGATCATGGTTTCACCCTACGGATTGAAGGTTACACATGATGGTATTAATTATTATTTAATAATCCACATAAGAGGGGAGGCCGTAATAGCTGTTCGTTAAAGGATTTCATTTAAAGAGAGGAAAATGGGTATTTTGAGGGTCTACCCACTCATAGGGGATTTAAAACATTCTTTATGGCAGTAAAAACGGCCTTAAACCACTTTAAAAAGATTAAAAGATATAAAAGTGGAATTACGGGAATACTGGGCGAGATAAAACCTGAAAAGCCCCTCTGACATGCCGATCAGCATCACACTGATGGGTGACACCACGTTGACATCTCACCACCGATACACCGCCCTTGAAATCCAGAATTACTAGGTCCAGGGTGTCCCAATCTTCAGAAATTGGCAATGTAATAGACCTGGAGGTCCAGGCCATTACAATACACTCTACCGTATCACCCAAAAAATAAGACACCAAAAAAGAACATTGATGATTCCATTTTATAAAATCCCACCTTTATATAACCATGCCTCCAATTAAAAAACTCACATGGCCTAAAATTCACCCCTTAGTCACCAGAGGATAGAGATTAGAACTGTGGATCCAATGATATCACTTGAGGATCAATTTACCATATAATGGTCTATCATACTAATTAAAATAAAAATTTGCATCTAAACAATAGGTAACGACATAAGAAAAAAATAATATCATTAAGCTCAAATTAATATCCCTACATACCAACTAATTTCATATAATTAAAAAAACACAAAAGTCTACATCAGAATCTAGAATATAGATTTAACAACAGAAATATACCATAAAAGGATATTTGAACATCTTGAACCATATAGAGATGAATTCCTACAATCAAAGCCCCAAAGTGTCTCCAAATACCAAAAACTCACTATAGATGGATTTTCCATTCCTCGAAATATCATTCATGTGATCTATATGGACATGAAGTGTGTATGTGTAGCATGTGAGAATAAAATCCCCTATAGAAACCATATCAACACCTTTTATCTCAAGGAGTTAGTATGTACATATATTCAATAGTGTAATATTAAATAATTTAATATATATAATTGTATCATGTAATAATAAGTTCTTTCAATTCATATCAAAAATATATATCAAACTTAATTCATCCATATAACATCATGTAACCCTATTATCTCAGATGTTCAATTGGGAAAGAGTCCCAAACATATATGAGCCCCCCAAGGCCAAGTAATCTCATATGATCATGTATATCTAAACCCTTGGTCCAACCATTCCATATCATGGAAACTAAAATATCCTAACTCTTATGGAAAACCATTCTAAATTAAAGCATACCCATCCCTACCCACCATAGGTTTCCGACAAGTGACCATATTCATGAATCATTCACAACATTGGTCAGTAATTGAAAAACAACATATGTAGCACTTCGACCTCATAACTTCATAAAATATTTTTCAAATATATTTTCTCTTTAACATTTCTTTCCCTTGAGAAAAAATATAAATAATCAAGGTTTCAAATTTTGATTTTGAGTATTTAAGAAAAAAATCAGTGGTAAAACACACATCAAGAACCCCTATTTGGGTTTCCTTATATCATATTTTCTTCTGATATACTTTGACAATAATTTTAGAGTTATTTATATATTAACCTCATTCAATTTAAATATAATACTTTTACAAATACCTTAAATAACATTCCAAACACATATATTAACCATCCCGTAATAAGACTAATTTCCAAGGTAATTTAAGATTATTTATCCCATTTAATACCACATTTCAGTAGTGAAAGTTCACAATTAAAATATCACTGTCACCCAATAAACACAAATAGTAATTTATAATACACCAAAATTCATAAAAATCATAATTTCATAACTTGAATTAATTAAGTATAATTTATAAATAAATACATCAATTATACCATTTCATCATCATTCACAGACCATGTTTAACTGTATTAAATCAATGCAATGTAATCCACAATATATTTACATCCAAAATATGTTTTTTTCTCACTAAGTAATATTTTATAGCATGGATAACCTCAATTTAATTCCTTATTCGTCTTTTTAACTCTCAATTTCTCATTAACATTCATTTATAATCTCAATTCTTAATGATAAAACAAATTTCCAAGTAAAGAAACATATTAAAAGGTATAAATAATAAAATAATCCTATATAATGCATACAAACACATATTATAATCCATTCAAGAGAAATACGTGACATACCTAAATGAATATGAACAATTCAAATGATGTTAATACCCTTAGAAAGTCCAATAACATAAGGATTAAATGATCCAATAAACTATAAGCCTAAAAATGTGGAATATAATAACACCAAAATTAAGACCTCATCACCTTCGCACAAAAGGATATGATTCATGGAAAAAAAATTATATGAATAAAATACATAAAATAGATAACAGATAAATGTTTGAACTAAACAATAATAGATCCTTAAAGCCTATAGTTGAAGTGGGTATTTTAGCCCATTTAATATTCTTCAAATTGAACAAAAAAATAACCCTATAATAAACAAATTTTTAGTTAAGGTTCAAATATCATGGCCCTGAAATGATGAATTAAACCCTTACTAAAAAATATTCTTTAAATATCCCTAGTTATATAGCCAAAATATAAATTCCAAATGATGGATCACCAGAAACCCAATACAGGTCTACCTTCCTCCTAGTGGTTAAACCAATGGACTTGCTCCATGGCCTACCCCAAAGAGTACATATTACCCCATCACTAGGTAACTAGTGGACTCTGTTTGGAAAATCCAACATGGCCAACCTTTTGTTACTCTTATTTTTTCCACAATTAAACCAAAACTCTCAAAAAATATCAAAATTGAATTATAATAATACTTAAAACTCTAAATTAAATAATGGATTTACTATAATTATGGGGTTTATTGCCATCAATTCAACCTTTCCCAAAGGAATAAAATGGTTCAAAAAAAATTTAGTGTGAATATATTAAGGGTTTTCTATAAAATATCACAATAATTATATCCTATCATGATGTAGATAAACCATAAAATGAAGTATTAGTTTAATTTTCCTACAATGATTTGAGGTGTTACTAAATTTATATCATGGTTTTCCACCTATCTACAGGTGAGACTGAGAATGAAGATCATGTAGGTTTGATTAAATCCCTTGTTGTTATATAATAGATGTGTGATGGTATCTTGATTGAATTTTTAACTATAATTACATTATTTGTGAAAAGTGGTGAATCTTTTTGGGAGATTGTGGAATAGATGACCAGAATGGATCATATCCATCCAATTCAGGAGAAGATATTGTTGGAGATAGTGGGATACATATACATAGAATATATTGTGTGGTTTCATTATTGGTTATGAACATATAACATATCTATATGATATGTATGACATAAGGATACATTGGTTCCAATGTATCATTAAACCTGATCCCAAGTCTACTTTATACCCAATGTAGACTAGTTTCATGTAGTGAAACCCAGGGGTGAATACTTCTAACACCTTAATTCTATGTATTTTTCTTCTATTTAATTTTTTATTACTGGATTAAACACAATATGAATATCCATTTAATGAGTTCAGTGGATCAAAAATGGTTTTAATTCATTCATGGGTGGAATTTTATGAAACTCAATATGGAGACTGGAACTATAGTCAACCAAACACATTAAGGTATTATATATAAGGGAATAGGTTCCCTTATTTATTGTGTGTACTTTATCATTAGTCTAATGAATTTATTTTTAAAATATTTTTTATTCATTAAATTATGATCATAATTCCTGTAAAGGTGATATCACCCCATTAATGTATGGTAATCCTCACTATATAATCATGGATCATTTGGCTGGTGGATCTTTAATGGTGGTAAGGAACTTTTTTTATTCCTCATATGATCATCATCAAATAATAATTCATTAAAAAATAAGATTAAATCTACTTCACTATCACTATTGGTATAATTTTTTTATGTTTATCATTTTTCGTGCCCATTTGATTCTTTCAGAATATAACAAATTGTTTTTTAGATTTCTTATTAATTCCTATAATCAAAGGGTGATAGTTTAATATTCATTATTGGTATCATATCCTTATTTCTCATTAGAATAATTTGAATGTTTCATTATTTTTGAAAAACAAATGTCATATTCATCAATAATAATTTCGTATACCGTTTTGAGATAACTTCATGATTGATAATCCTATGCCATCATAGGTATTATATTAAGCTTTCAAAGTGATCGTAAGGGTTAATTTCAACAAATTTATTTTATAATATTGTCTACATTACATACCATGGAATAAATGAGCATTATTTCTATCTTTTTGGAGATAAGTTTATTTTCATCATGGTTTCAAGATAGGATTTTATAAAAAATGTGTCTTATTGATGGAATGAAAACACTAAAATTATGAGATGTAGATGAATCAAATTATTGATGTGTGAGATTATCTTATTGTGCACATAGGGTTGAATAGTGCCCCATCAAACACATCTCACATAAAAGATTTCTTCTGGAGGGATATTTTTTAATACCATAGATGCATTTTAGGACCGTTGAATAATTCTCTTGTGTGCACCCAATTTCATAGCCACAACCTCCATGCCCTCTGCGTGGTGGAACTCCCACTTGCACCACTCCATGATCATATGTTTGAACAAACACCACACTCACAAAATTAACCACTCACTATCATCCTACCCTAGAGCTTGGATACTATCCTTGAGATGTTTTTCTACTCATTTAGACTAGCTAAGGGTTAGCCCTTATTTTTGTAGAAATAAATTTAAAAAATAATAAAGGGTGAAATGATTTTTTATACCTATAATTTGTATAAAATAATAAATTATGAGTATTAGGAATTATAAAATGTTATTTTTTATTCCTAGATTAAAATATGAAAAAATCATATATATAATCCTTAATAAATAAAATATATATTTATTTAAAAATATCTATAGTTTATAAATTTATTATTAAGGAATGTTTTGGATTAATAAAATTTACAACACCATGTCAAATATTAAAACTTCATATTTATTTTTCATATTAAATAAAGTATTTACTATATTGTTTATTACATTATATTATTCATGTTTGTAATTTTTTTTATAGAATTTGACTAATGTGTATGATTTAGTTACTTGATAAAATACTTCTAAGAGATAGAGCCTTGAATTACATTAAAGGTGTAACTCTGAGAGTTTTATTTTTAATATACCTTGAATTTGGCCTATTTTTATAGAAATTATCTTCAGAATAGTTTATAAATATATTTTGTACATATTACAAGGTAAAGGTATCATGAATTGAATTGTGTCTTGAGTAAATTCTCCCCAAAGAGAGGGACTTGGGTTTGGACAACTAATTAACATGTAGGATTTTTTATTATTCCTAAAAGGAATGATATTGACTATTAGTAGTAATAGTATTACTCATATATAGTTTTTCAATATAATATATCTATATGAATTTACATTAAAAAATAATTTACCATATAAAAGTGATGCATTCATATTTATAGAAAAATACTTGGCTTCTCTTTTGGGAGAATAACACAAACTTGTGGGTTGTGTATATAATTAAAATTTTGTCTAAACACATTGATTTAGTAAATGGGATAGGAATTAAAAAACTAAATCATTAGAGGAATTCATACATAAATGAATAAAACACAATAAGATAAAGATAATATTTATGAATTTAAAATAAATAAGATGTATATTATGTTGGTGAGACCTTTAAAATGAAAAAATCATTAAATAATATGTTTGAGATTCCTTTCAAAGAAAAACTTTTCAATACAATGATCATAAAAAAAGGTAGGTCATGATAAATTTAATTTCCCCTATATTATATTTTGTTAAAAAATAATGTAAAAATTTTACCCTAATGGTTCGGTACACTTTTTTGGAATTGTATTCAAGTTACACTAGCAGGTAGATCCTAATGACTTGGATAATGAACGAATAAAGTCAAATAAATCAATGTAATTGATGTGGATAAATAATTTTTCCCACATATATATCTTGGAATCATTTTAGATGTGATTAAAAATTAATTTTCAACCATATATATTCATCGATTATTTAAAACCTCAAATGACTGTAAGTCATGATGAAATATGAATCTCAGTGTAAAAAATATTTAAAACATTTAAGATCATCATTTTAGTGGGAGTATTTTCATTAAAAATCCTTGATGAAAATATATATTACATGATACTCACCCATATACATGTCATTATTATAAGTTATGGGTTACTTAATAATAATCTTAATGAGGTTCCTTTAAGGTATGACCTATAAAATAGTAAAAGATTGATATATAGGGATTATAATTGTTCTTAAAGAGAATCATTCTGGTCATATAATTGTGAATGTTATGGAGATCAATTCTACTAACTTTGACACATGGTAATTAAATACTAGGAGTGTATCATATATTTTTAGTAATAAATGAATACTCAAAAAATGGTGGGAATTGATGAAGGGTGTAATAAATGTTCATTTCAATAGTGAAAAAAGAGTTATCACATTATAAGTTAATACTTATGATCTGATTTGAAAAAATAGATTAATCCCAGAATTAGATAATAGTAATAATGTTCTCTCCATATATTAGAATTTTATTCAAGAATCTTGTTTGGACAGCAATGGATTCTCATTAATATTATGAATTTTTTTCTATATATATTAATGTTATATATAATTGTATTAGGAATATAGTAAGTGGTTTATACATTCTAGATATATATATTCCTATTTAAAAAATTTCGAATAAGATGGCGAAGGTTCATTATAATCCCACCAACCATTATCATTTTCACCTTGGTTATATAAATTAGAAATGAATCAGAAGAATCCATAAATATAAATGATTGGAGGCATTTGATTATGGATTTTTTGAATATTATGAATCTTTTTTATTTGTAAAAATGAATAAAACCCATTTTAAGATAAAATTTGAAATTTCTAGTAGACTAGGAGATCTCATAAATTTTTATGTATGTGGATGAATGAGTTCTTGAGAAAGCTGTTGTTTTAGGTACATTGTTACATTTACTAAAGACTTTATTCGTTATAGATGTTTATTTTTTATGAGACACCACTATGAAACTTTTAAAGAGATTAATGTATTTTAAAATTAAGTACATAATCCACAAGGAAACATATTAATAGTCATTGATCAGATGATGGTGGTGAATACATTACCCTATGATTTTATTGAAAATCTTGGGATTTTTGGAATTATTTCACAACTAAATCCTCTAAGAACACCACAATTGAATAGTGAATATAAGAGAATAAATCCTACCTTATTATAATTGGATTGATCAATAATGAGTTATTGTGACATTTTATTTCATTTTTGGGTTATGATCTTGAATCTACTATATTTATATGAAATAATTTTACATCTAATGTAGTTATAATGTCATGATATCATATGTGGACTTGTAAATTCCATATAATGTATTTTATTAATATTCAGGATTCAAATAATTCATATGAAAATTGAATTTTGATATTATTGACTCTAAATATGAAAAATTCCTATTTTCTAGTTATCCTAAATTATCCATGATATATTATTTATAAAATTATACTAAACATAATTTTTTGTGGCCCAACATAGTGTATGTCTTAATAAAGAACATAAATTTTAAGTATTCAATGTGATGAATGATTCTCTTGTAGAATTTCAAGACTAGAAAACAATAAATAATTCTAAGGTGGATATTGAGTTGGTTGCACATATATTTTTGGGAAAGAAAACAAACACAAAATACATAGGAACTATAAAGGCATGGATGTATTCATTAAGATCTAATGATATATATATTTCTTGTATTAAATTATTTTGAGGAAATTTTCATAAGATATGAAACTAAAAATTACTGTGATAATCTAAAGTGTTTGTATTTCTTTAAAGGGTTAAAATCCATGGAATCTAAAATGGACTTTGTGTACAATAACCAAGCTTAGAACTCGGTGGAGACACCAGAAGTGGTGAAAACATAGGCTAAAAGTGGATATTTTGTATGAAAATATAGATAGAATGTAGAGTTTCCTCTTATAAATAATTTCAGGTGGAAAAAATTTATAAAAAAATTCAAGGTTTAGACTATGAGGATATCATTACACAAGTTACAATGATAATGTCCGTCTGGATTTTTCATGCCAGAGAAATTCATTGTGATTATGAGATATATCAAATGGATATCAAAAAAAAATTCATTAATGTGAATTTATTCAAGTATTTATATATATATGATACATAAAAAATATTTTGAAGTTCCAAATGAGGCTGCTAAGTTATATAAGCCATAATAGACCATTTATGGATTAAAGAAGCCATCTTAGAGTTGGTATACCATGTTTGATGATGAAATCATTTTCAGGATGTATATATATGATTTTTGTGTATATAAAACAATTACTGGGGATATAGTTGTATTAATTATATGTTGCATAGATGAAAAACTACTTATCAAAAATTTCATCCTAACACTTATCTTTATAAATATGTGGTTGGGATAATTCTTCTTTATGAAATATGTGGGTGAATTAACCAAAATACTTGGTATAAATATCAATACTGATAGATATAAAATTCTACTTAAATTTGTATTGACGCTTACATAAGTAAAGGGAGAAAATGTTTTCGTAGGTAGAACTCTAAAAATGAACTTCATAGATATTATATGGAATGAATAATTGGAAGATTTATTATACTTTTAAGAAAAATGCATTGATCGATATAATTACCTATGAATTCTCCATTGGATCTATCATGTATTCCTTTTTTCCACTCTACATGATGCCGCCTATGATATAGGAATAACTAGTAGTTACCAATATAATATAGTTAATATTAATTGTATTTCATTGAAATCCATTCTTGATTACTTTAGAATGACTAATTATATTTTCTGGATCATTGCAGGTGAGTATGAGCTCTAACAAAAAGTTTACAAGGATACCAGTTTCCAATCTAATAAAGATAACATGAAATATCAATTTGGATCAATGATTTTTATGAATGGCATAACTATAAATTGGAAAATTTCTAAACAAGAAACTATAGAAGACACAACAACAAAAATGATGAGTACATCACTTCATCATATGTTACAAAGGAATTAATTTTGGAATATAATTTCATTGCTGAACATGAAGTGGTTCCAATAATTAAGGGACATTTATTGTGGAAGTTATGGAGTCCTTTCAAATTATCATGACCCTAGGTCTCACCAAACTACAAAATTCATCCTTAAAATTAAGATATAATATGGGGGATTGTAGAGAGGGGTGATTTAAATAATGGTAGAAAGGATACATATGATAATGTAGTGTATCAATCGAAAAAAATATTATCACAGTAGAATAATGAGGGTCATATATAAGATTTTTATATATGATTTTTAAGTGATGAGGTGATGTTTATATAATATATCATGTTATTTTATTAAAGTAACCCTCCGTATATAATTCATTCATGTGTCCTCCAATTTACGTATAATGAATGGTCGAATGAATAAATATTCCCAAAGTACAATATTAAGTTTTCCTTAACCAATAATATTCCTGGAGTATTACAAGTTCTGATGATAATTTAATATTTGAATGAATAGAATCTTGTACCCATTGGAAATGGTTTTATATGAGATTTTAATAATAGATTCCTGAAGTAATTAGTAGTGATTTGTTATTTGGAATGATCTACCAAAGTATATCTCATGTAATTTTATATAGTAATTTATATACTTATGGTTGTATTCTTATAATCAATCCTTCTTACCTGATGTTGGTGAGATACCTATCATTCAAACCTCCATGCATTCATACCTTCATTATGAAATTCATCTTGACTTAGATAATCAGGGGTGGTTTGGTATGTTGTTGATCTTATCATAGATTAGTTCACACCCAATTTTGGATAGGTTAACTTATATGATGAGTAAAATAATTTGTTCCATGATTTAATTATAATAAAAAAATTCATGACCATTATTATATGAGTTACAAGTGATGTTTCTACAATTCAGAAGAGGGACTTATGATGTACTCATATGGTAGAGGAATGAAATTTGATGCATTCATCCACTTGGTTAGTCTTTTTTAAAGAATATAGAAAATACAAGATTTAAAATACTAGATTAATGTTATTATGTGTCTAATGGTAACTCAATTTAAAGGAAAAAATATTATATATGCTTATGTATGATTTATATAACACCTATTGTTGTGGGAATTTTTTAATAGAGATATGAGCATCTTTGATAAAGATAAAACCATGCACCTTAGTATCTTTCATAGCACTAATGTTTTTTCAAAGTCCATTATTTTATTACATAAATAAAATCTTGTTTTCAAAAAAATTATATGATAATATGGACCAAAGTGTCACACAGTTACTCCTTTGGATAAGGATTGATTTTTTGGATAATGTTTTTATTCAAAAATAAATATATCCTCATGAAAGATCATCCAAAAGTGGTTTGAATGGATTCATAAAGAGTACTGAAGTTATAAAATAATTACTCTGGGATTTTAGTAAAAGTACAATATTTTTTAATATTATATTATAACATATAAATATGATTCATATGACTGAGGGTTATGTTGGTTCCAATGTATCCATAAGACAGAGCTCAATACTACGTTTCACCCAACATAGCATGGCTTAATGTAGTAAATCTAATAGGTTAATGCATATACCACCTCAAATATAAGTAATTTCCTTCTATTTAATATATTATAAATGGATTAAAAATAACATGAATATCCATTGGATGAGTTTAATGGATCCAACTCTATAGTAATTCATTCATGTGTGGAATTTTATGACACATGATAAAGAGAAATGATCTATATCCAATCAAACATGTCAAATATAGACATATAAAGGAATAGGTTTTCTCATTATTCAGGTTTTATTGATCATTAGTATCATTAAAAACTTATTATATCACTTTTCTTCTCAAAACATCATTTACGATTCTATAAAAGGTGATATTTGTGATGTCAGATACCTAGTTCACTAATAAATAACATATCTCATTTGGTCACAAATCCTCGAGAAAGATGTCTCAAATTCCATAGGCAATAGACTAGTAGAAAGGGTCCACGGTGGTATAGTGGGGAGACTATACATTCATAATTATAATGGCACAGTGGTGAGATAATTAATTAATATAGAAACCATAATTAAGACAAATATAATAGTGGAACTAAATTATTTAGGAAAAAATAATACATAATGAAAAAATTGAACCATATAAAAAATTATGTGTATGTAACAAATCTATAAAAATATCTACATACAAAAATAAATGTATAAAAAATTAAAAAAATACCAAAAATTATGTCCAAAAACATCATGATTCAAGCCACGGTATCGTGATCTCAAGCTTCAATGCTTTAATAAATCAATCTCCCAAGACTAGGAGCTTACCCTTGTACCTACCTGCATCCATAATGTATGTTCAGGTACCAAATAGTAGTCTAAAATTCAGTTTATATATACTTATTATGCCACCACCAAAGGTGAATAAAATTATCCAACCATTGAATATAATATGAGTAGGGTGTATATATAGTAATGGTAATGGAGTAATGTAAACTACAAAGGGTCAACCAAGGCTCCTGAAGGACTCCACAATGACACTACCTACTTCGGCTCGTACTAGGAAACCTATGAATAGATGTCACCATAAATATGTAAATATATATATGTTAAATTTTTTATATATATTCACAATATATGTAATGACATTTATATTTATATATATAGATAAGTAGTGCTAGCCTAGACCCAAGGAATAACTCATGCATCCATGTCTCGTCACTATAGTCATATAAAGTATTAAGGGATTCCATGATAACATATAACACGTTATAAGGTTCAACATGGAAACTTTTATTAGGTATATGGGATGTTATACTAGAGTTTAACAATTTTATGGGTTTCTATACTCACATATCATATCTGCAAGGACATCATGCCTGGGTATCATAGGTATATATAATGTCATGCCTGGTCATCATAAAAAATAAGCAATCAGATAGGATTTATTATGATCTAATAGATGGTTTATAATTCATTATTATTCTAGAAAAACACTGGTGTATCCATTGTTTATTTAAAATAATGTGACATAGTCATACCACTCACTTTCTATTTAATTTATTTTAGTCATTTCATATATATTTCAATCCAAACTCACTTAGAAGGTGGTTTTCTCACAAAATAATTTATAATATCATGTTTAAAACCCATATTTATATCTAATGGGGTATAATTAGTATATGGGAACCTTTTCTAACCATAAAAATGAACTAAAAGGTTACTTCTATGAATTTTAACAAATTTAATTAAGAGAAAAGTTTATTTTTTTTTGTAGTGCATGGAAAATACGGTGTGCGGCATCATGACACATAATATAAAGTAAAAATACCTTAGGGATAATTACTAGACCACATTACTTATGGTGATAGAGGAACAGTCTTCCCATATCGGCTTGTGGGTTGTTCTGAATTGGAAGAAAATAGAAGAACAAACAAATGACCTGAAAATAGGGTATATTAGCTCACACAAATATATCAAAGAAGTTAATGAGATAAACCATGAAAAGTATTTATTGGATCGAAGATCATACCTATAGGAATACAATGAGATGAAAGTCAGTATTATCAAACACCAAATTATAGAGATACATTAATTCATGTGTTCAATCAAAAGTAAATCTCTTATGGAGGGTTAGGTGTTGTTCATAAAAGAAGAGGGAAAATAAGGTAGAGAAATTTAAAATTAAGGAGGTGGAAATAATAAATTCACCCTTATTTAATTGATTCATATGTTTTTCCATATGTTAGGCCAAACCATGAAGAAACCATTAAAAATCACAATCACAAGACACCCCTCACACAGGTTAGGTGCACTATTAGACTAACCATGCCCAACTCATGTGAAAAACCTCTCTATTGAGGTTTACATTTTTTTCAATTCATTCCATCTGGGTATGCATAATTAAAAAAACCATCTGGATCTAAAGTATTCACTAGAAAACCCCTCATGTTTTAATCAAACAAAGTGGACTGATTGTCCTGGTTTAAAATAACCATGTAACCCACCCGTTTCCTCTAAAACTCAAGGATCATGGATCTGAACTAGACATAGACACCATCGAAACCTCTATAACATCATAAGTTAATCATATTAAGTCAAATATAAGGATTTGAAACTCCAATTAAGGTTTATTTATATTATGAAAAGTCTATTATCTTACATAATTCCCCTTTAAAGTAACTTATCCTCATATTTCCCATCCAAGATTAGTAAAACATCATTTGAGAATAACTCCTGTCGCTATGAATGTACATTGGACCTCTCTCAAAATTCTCATATTATATATGGATGGGCTTCCATGGCACCCATACTAGAGGAATATACCTTCCTTTGAGATATTTCATCATATAATCAGTGATATGAATAGGATACTCCTCAAAGGTATAACAAGCCTCTAATTCAACATCCACAAAATCCAAAGTATGAGAAGGGTCGATATGATATCAGAAAAGATATGATATATGGATGAAATCATGCATATATTGGTGCATCTAATGAAAATATATCTAATAAGATATTGGCCCAAATCACTCTAATATCTAGAATGGTCGGACATATTTACAAGATAGATTTCCCTATCATTGAATCCATATATTCCCAAGTATAGGGGGATGATGCTATAAAATATGATCCCCTACTTGAACTCTAATGTTCTGTAATGTTAGTTGGAATATTAATTATATCTAGATTGAATTCTAACCATATACATTCTAATAAGTTTCACCTGATCCAAATCCTACTTAACAAGATGAGGTCTTAGTAGCACTGCCTCTCCTACCTCTTACTAGCACAGCAGTGAATGGTGTGGAATACTATATAGAGCCTCATTTGGAACCATCTGTATAGTACTCTAAAAGAATTAATTTTTGGAAAACTCAACATGATGTAGGGGTTTCCCCCAAGTACCTATGAAATTAAAAATACATACATAGATTATGTACTATAGAACCAGTATCATCAGTTCAATTGAGACATCAATATGTGGGTGAAAGGTTGTGCTCGAAAACACCCTCGTATCATGAGCCTTCTATAACCCCTTCCAAAACAATTGATGTAAAAATTGAATCCCAATCTGAATGATAGTATAAGGGACCCGATGTATAATATCATATACATGAAGTCTCCAAATATTATCTATTGAGAAACTCTCCCTTCTATAAATAAAGTGGGAAACCTTATCCAACCAATCCATGACTACCAAAACTGCATCACTACCTCAAGGAGACATCAGATAAATGGTAAAATTCAAAGCAACATCATCCTATTTCCATTATGGGACTAGTAATGAATGTAGAAAGCTATCAGGATTTTGTTACTCTAACTTAACCTACTAAAATATTTAACATATTATGATAAAACACATGATCTAACATTTCATCCTAGGACACCAATACTGGTGGCACATGTCCCAGTACACTTTAGATATCCCTAGGAGTACTTACCACTATGAAGTATGGTATTCTCACATCAATTTCTCTCATATGTTTGTAGGACCCCATACACAACCATGAATAAGTATGATATCATATCCATTGATAACCCAACCCAATGGTGGATCCCCACCTAAAACATTCACCCTTATGACTAATCCCTAGAGATAAAATAAATTCCTCCTCTTCACTCTATCCATAAGTGATGAGGTTACCACTAAGTCAATATGGAAACACCATTCATTAGTCTCCTAAACCTATAGATACATCTCATAATGAATATCTATAAACTCCCATTCAACACTAGATTCTTGAAAATCTTCTGTTTGAGTCATCTGACATAGAGCATCAGCAAATGCGTTTCCCATTCAAAACATATAGTCACAATTAAATTCAAAGAACAATAGTTATTTTACACACCTTTTTGTTTAAGGTTCAAGTCATGATACGTAAAAATATATCTGATGATTTCCTGGTTTTTAAACCCCACAAAACACACTCCAAGAAAATAGTGTAACGACCCAAAGTATTTCAATGGGAAATTATTTTCTTATATTTATGTCATAAAAACACAAAATAATGAACTACTAGGTGATAAGTGACCTTTAAACATAATTTTTTCACCCCTATGTTTGGAATTTTAAAAATCCAACATACACAGTTGTGTTCAAAATGGTTTTTGGAGTGTAATGAAACAAAAATAATTTTTGGTGAATAGTAACCTACCCTTATGAATAGTAACCTACCCTTATGAATAGTAATATGACCATTATGAATAGTAAATAAGAGTAACATTACCTATGAATAATAAAATAAAATTTACACATCATGGAAAGTGACAATTTGGCCTTAGGAAACGTTTTTGGTATTTTATAAGTCATAAATAATAAATTATAATTATTTAATTAATTTAAAATAATATTTATTCCCCCGAAATGTATTAATAAATTATTGAATAAAATTCTAATAGTTTTAGATAATTCTATAAGACCCTACGTAATTTTTGAAAGAACTACAAAATAAGTTTTAATTTTAAAAACTCTTTTTTTATGTAAATTATGATTTTAATTAAATATTAAATTAATAATATTTATAAAATTATTTTTGAAAAATGGACTTTATTTTTGGATTCTACACGTTGAAAAATCGTTGGGTTAAATTTTTGGGATTTTTCTGAGAAACGTGAATTTTTTGTGAATAGTAGAATACGTTAATTTACCATATAAATACATTTTAATTAAAACCCACTATTCCTGACATCACAAGTGATGTAAGCACCCAAATCCCTAACTCACATGTCTTATTTACTATTCTTAGTCATCCAAGACTCACTATTACTTGTATTAGGTGAAATTAATAAACTAATTAATTTTATATTAAGGAAACCCCTCTCTCCTCCACTATAAAAGTCACCCTTCACTCCCTCTTTTACTCACACCTCTCAAGCTCCAAGACTTCTCTAAACTCTACCCAAACACATTCCCTAGCTCATCCCCCATGTCCAAAAGCTTCTGGTTGCATCAAAAGTCCAAGCCTAGCTTCCTTAAAGAGGATCTCAAGAGGAGGATTCTAAAGGTAATTTCTCTCTCTCTCTTCTCCTTTAATTTCCTTTCAAGTTCAAGTTCCTTTATTGATCTCTCCCTGCCTATCTTCATCCAAATTGTTCTTTAAATCCAGTATTATATATATAATGTAATATTATGATTCTAATGTTATATTATATCACCCCACACTCTTTCCCTCTTCCATTTATTTTATTAAAGAGAACGTTGATCATGAGGTGTTAAATTTATCACCTTCAAAAACGACATGTCTCTTCTTCCATTTCTACCTTCAATCTAGTAATGATACCATTTTATGTTTGAACAAGAATATTTTATATGTATTATGTTCTATTTTACGTTCTTTAAATAACCTATGGTCTTATTAACAAGTTAAATGTTAAAACAAGATCGTTGTGATCCAAAAACCACCCAAATTAACCCAAATAACCATCATTAAATTTTTATCTAATTGTTCATCCACTTGGATCTAATATAATTCGCTATAAAATTATTAAAGCTACTATAATATCATTAATAAAATGTAGTATCAGTTCTGGATTTTTACCCATGATCTACCCAAACATCAATTTAAGAATACAAGTGGACCGCTTAAGAAAACCATAAAAACGAACATTCCCGAACAATGTTTTTAAACTCTATAAGTCATCCAAAGGAACATAATATGAAATAATGAAACCATAATGAACTCTATTAATTTATAAAAGGTTATGGAATTTCTAATTAATGAATATACTGTCATTATATAGGACATTAAAGAGAAGGAGGCATTCGGGTACAAGGTAAGGGGAAATCTCAAACCCATTTTTCTTCCTTCGGGTTCTCCCTCTTTCACTCACTTATTGATATGGTTACTCCTAAAAGATCATTTGTTAATCATTTCTTTTACTTTTCTGGGATATACATTTTTTTCACTGGTTTTTATGTCCATCAAAATGTTTTCCAAAAGAACTCTCCTTTCAAGATCTCACCTTTTACCTCTCATTCAATGTTGATGGTTCTTGTATCATGTATGTTGTTCCCTTTTCTTTTGGGAACCCAAAGCTTATGAATGTGTTATTATGTGGAGAAACCCATTCCATTTCATGTGTTATTTATGTACATGTTTGATATGTTTTCTATGTTGAAAGCATGATAATAATAATGTTATGATGAGACTGGTGCGCCCGGAATTATATAGCGCAATATGAATGTATAAATGTAACAGGTGCGCCCGAAATTATACAGCGCTCCAATGCATTGGGAAAAGTGATGAATCTCATGAGTAAATGTGAAATGATGTGTGAACATGATGCTAGCTTTTTTCACAAGTATGTGTGGTAGTTAACCACTAAGACATGATGTTTCATTTTTTTATGCATTGCCACATTTCAAGTCTTTTATTTATGCTCCTCTCATGTTCATGATCTTTTGCCTATGTTATGATTATGCTCACCCCATGATGTATTATTCTTAACTATCCTCTTACTGGGATTTTATCTCACCCCTTTTTATGTATATCCTCAGGTGGCTATGTAACGCCCCGACCCCAGTTTCCCAGAGTCGGTGCATTACTTCGTAACATTGGCATGATCACAAGAAAGATCAAACTCGAAAGACCGATTGGTTTAGTAGCCTTGGAAACACTAGATATAATCATAAAGTTTTACATTACATTTCAAATTGAAAAACTACTACAACAACAAAGTCTTCATATCCACACTATTAACCCCTCATAATATCCCTGCAAGTCATTCATAAATTACTTCTTCACTACCTGGGAAAAATAAAACATAGAAAAGGGGTGAGCTCAAATGCCCAGTAAGGATAACAATATAGCGGAAACTTTCATAAATAAGAATAAACATTTAAGGCAATGCATTACTAAAACAAAAGCCTTTTAAATTTGAACTTCAACATGGTATGGCAAAAGTAAAATGAAATAATGCCATTTACTTATTCACATGGATATTCTACTAATCGAATAATCACATGCAAAAATCAATAACCACTTTCATAATGTTGGAATGCATAATGCCAGACTATCATAACCACATAGCCAAGGCCTCGTGCCAAGACTACAAATAAGATTTTGTCAAGGCCTTGTGCCAAGACACTAGTTTGTCTCATGAGACCTACCGATGCATCGAGGAGCTATAGCGGGCTCCACCCGTCACTTATTAAGTCCAATGCATTCCCATATGAAAAGGTTTAAACATAACATAAACATTCGTATTAAAACTAGCATACGAAATGTCAATACTTTCACAATAAACTATGAATGGTATAAAAATAGCACATCCACAGTCAAACATATCACAAAACCTTCAATACAATATAGAAGTTTTGTATCATAATAAATCAACTTCAAATAATCTTAAAATCCATCAAAGGATGTTGACATAGATGAAATCAAAATTCTTTTTAAAGAAATATCTCCTTTTATTTTGAAATCATTTAAGATCCATATAAAATAAAACATTTTCTTTGAAAATATTCTTATAAGCTTGTAAGGAAAGCTATGAAGATTTTATAACGGCGTAAAATAACCGCACCCGCCGTATAAGTTAAAAAAAACATTCTTACCTCAATTCTGTCGAAAAGGTTAAAAAGGACCTTGTTTTGAAAACGACGGAAAGATTCCTTTATAAACCTCTTATAAAAAGTCAAACAAGGGTATAAATGACTTTAACCCATATTCTTGTAAATAGTAAAAATGTTTTGAAATACATTTTGAAGAAACATGGATGTGGATGATAAAGAGATCCCAGTAGATTATTACATATAAACAACCTCGGATAATGAAGAGATTGTGAAATAACCCTTACCTTGTACTTTTCCTTGGTTGTGGTAGGTTAACCTCCTGTATAATGGTGAAATAATTGTTATTAAATTATACAAGAATCATATACATTAATATGATATCATATATGATCTTTTAATATTGATTTGATAATAATATCTTAGTATTATCGTTGTTTCGGGTGTTAACTTACTTGTTTTCTTTCATATGTTTTGTTACATAAGACATGTTTGTAAAGGATAGGTTGTATATTATTCATATCCAGAATGATATCAAGTCCTTAAACATCATTTTTAAATCATAAAATGATAATTACGCTTTAATGGTTACGATGGAGAATGAATCTCATCGCGTTCGTGGAGACGGTAGTCCGTACGTACGCACGAGCGACAATATCATTCTTTTGATATTAAAATAATATATAAGTGGATGGTATATCATATATACAGAATCATTAACATGTTATATTTATTATTTACATGAGTTACACATCATTATTATACCCATCCAAATAATATTATATTGAATAACAATTACACCACGACGTGGAGACGGTAAGCCGTACGTACGCACGTATGGTGACATGTTATTCAAAGGGTGGATAGAATACTGAATATGATTGTACCATATTTATAATAACATCACAGTATATGTGAGATACTGGAGTTATTATTTCAGAATGGTAAGAACAAAGGAAGAAGAAGTGGAAGAAGAAATGAACTTAGAAAAGGGTGGTGAAATCATTACCTCTTCTTCGGGTTCTTCCTTTTGATTTGATCAAAAGGGCTCCTTAGGTTGGCTTTCTGATCAAACTAAGGCCTCTAGGTTGTAGTGAGGGATGTTGGGAGAGTATTTGGGTAGAGTTTGGCCGAACCAAAAGGCTTTGAAGGTGTGAAGAAATGAGAAGGAGGAGTGCCCTTTTATAAGAGGGGTGAGAGGCACCTTTGGAAAAGTTAGAAATATTAATTTATAATAAATTCATATTCGGTTTCTAAAGGCTCCAAAGTTGACTATTCAAAGGATTAGGTGGGGATAGGTCGAAAACAACTCATCCAATAGAATTTAGACAGGTTTGGGTACTTATATTAACCTTATCTTTAAGTATTAACTCTAAGTTAATTAGTTTCACCTTTACAATGTCTCTTTGTATTTTTATATACTATGGTTAATAAACTTACTATATACATCCAAGCGACCCCCAAGTGGTCCATTAATGTGGAACCTATCATAATATAAGTCTCTTGGCCGAACCTTAGATTTTTAGTAATTTAATATCAATTAATAATATAATATTTGTTTTAAGAACTCTTTTATGTCAATTTTGACACTATTCAATAGTTGATTTTTGTGAAACTCCTAACAGATTGATTACTTCGAACAAAGTCAATTAAATCAATCCTAATATATCATATTATCATAGAAAATTAGTTTAATTCATTAAAAGTTTCATATTATAATTATTTGGGTATTTATAAGATCAATTATGTTTATTTTTCACTATTTTAGTACTTACTGCATCATCATTGTGTCATAAATAAAATAAATTATATAATGTCTAAAAATTATAAATAAAATATCATTATGTAGGAAATCTTTTTAGATTTCTAATGAATATTTATAATCGAAAATCCAACATGTATAACCCTATGTAAAAATTGTTCTTCTAAACGATGTAAGCTTATGCCATTTTTATTTTTATTTTAACTTTATTAATATAAAGTGTCCCTACCACATACAAGTGGCTCCAAGGGGTCCCCAAATTGACCAAAGGATGCCCATGGTCGGGTATGTGTCCACCAATAAGGTTAGGACACGTTTTAGGGTAATTTGTTATTATTATAATATTATTTTTTTAACCCTTATTTACCGGATTTACCCTTTAACCATGGTAAATAAAATATTTACCACAGTAACTATTCAAAATGTCTAAAAATAAAAGTTACCTATTTACACAATTTGAACATACTGATTCCAAATATGGAATCCATTTTCCTAAATTCAAAACACAGAAGTGGCAGAAATTAATTTAAAATTAATTCCCGCTGTCAAAACAAAAAGCGTGTTTTTAAGAGATAATAACTATCAAAAGATTGACACTTGTTTATGTTCGGTTTAATTGTAAACTTATGTCCAATGATAAACATTAAATTGAATGGTAAAAATATATTCTAAATATACTTTAAAACCACTCAAATTCATAATTTATCACTATTAATTATTTTGATTAAAAAAGTTGTTTTTAATTAAAATTTAGAAATTTTCACTATTCATCAAAATATGAAAGTTATCCGAAATGTACCAAAATTTCACCCTAGGCTAATTTTGATATTCCGAATCCAAAAATGAAGTCCATTTTGAAATATAGAATATATATGATTTCAAAAAGTAGGTATTACTATTCACAACGGCTAGTTTAATTAGTTGTGGTGTGTGTTAGAACTCGAGGTTGCGTACAACACACGCTATCGCATTATTCGAAGGGAAACGTACCGTAGAAGCTTGGGGTGTTACATTCTCCCCTCCTTCAAATAATTGCGTCCTCGCAATTTCTAGGGTATTACTGCATAAAAAGACTCGGGTGGTTCTTCATCATAAGTTCCTCGGGTTCCCACGTTGCCTCCTCCATTTTATGATTTCTCCACAAAACTTTTACCAGACGCGTCGTCCGGTTTCTCAGTACTTGTTCTCTTGTATCAAGAATCCTGACGGGCTCTTCGCAATAAGACAGATCGGGTTCTAGTTCTAATTCCTCATAGGTGAGTACATGCGTTGGGTCAGGCATGTATTTTCTCAACAGAGATACGTGGAACACATCGTGAACTTTGGAGAGACTTGGCGGCATTGCCAATCGGTAAGCTACAGCCCCAATTCGTTCTAGAATTTCGAAAGGTCCGATGTACCTGGGACTCAATTTACCTTTCTTACCAAAACGTATGACTCCCTTCCACGGAGATACCTTTAGGAAAACATGATCACCGACTTGAAATTCCAAATCCTTCCTTCGATTATCGGCATAGCTCTTCTGCCTACTTTGAGCTGCTTTGATGTGATTTTGGATTACCTTCACCTTTTCCACCGTTTCCTCCACCAGTTCTGGGCCTACAAGTTTTCTTTCACCAACGTCATCCCAACAGGTTGGTGTACGACATCTCTTTCCGTATAACGCTTCATATGGAGCCATTTGTATACTCGAATGGAAGCTATTGTTATAGGAAAATTCTACCAGAGGTAAATATTGATCCCACATACCCTGAAAATCAAGTGAGCAAGATCTCAACATGTCTTCTAAGGTCTGAATAGTCCGTTCTGATTGTCCGTCTGTCTGAGGGTGGTAAGCAGTGCTCAAATGAAGTTCAGTATCCAGGGATTTCTGAAGACTTTTCCAAAATCTTGAAGTAAAACGGGGATCACGATCAGAAACAATCGATAGGGGTACTCCATGAAGTCTCACAACTTCATTAATGTATAGTCTTGCTAGACGTTCCAGGGGTAGATCTTCTCTTATAGCAAGAAAATGTGCTGACTTGGTAAGACGATCAACAATAACCCATATTGCATCGTTCCTTCTAGGAGTCTTTGGTAGCCCCATGACAAAGTCCATTGTAATATTGTCCCATTTCCACTCCGGTATGGGAAGAGGTTGCATGACTCCTCCAGGCTGTTGCCTTCCAGCTTTGACTTGTTGACAAATCATACATCTTGACACAAAATCAGCAATCTCCCTCTTCATGTTGTCCCACCAAAAATGTTCCTTCAAATCTCTATACATTTTGGTGCTCCCAGGGTGTATAGAGAAATTGGAACTATGAGCGTCATCCAGCAATTCCCTTTTTAGATCAGGTATATTGGGAACACAAAGTCTCTTTCCAAATTTCAAAGTTCCATCTTCATACACAAAGTCTCTCAATCTCCCATCATTCACAGCTTTAATCTTCTTCTGAAATTCTTCATCATCGGTCTGAGAACTCTTAATCCTTTCTAGTAAAGATGGTTTGGCAACCATTTGAAAAAGCATTGATGTTTCACCTTCCCTGGTTATTCCCATGTCCATCTTCACTAGATCCATGAAAATTGGATCCCTTTCAATTCTCATCATGTTCAAAACTCCATGGTCTTTTCTGCTCAAAGCATCTGCCACCTTGTTTGCCTTCCCCGGGTGGTAGTGTATCGTACAATCATAATCCTTGAGTAATTCAAGCCATCTCCTTTGCCTCATGTTGAGTTCTTTTTGTGAGAAAATATACTTCAAACTCTTGTGATCAGTATAAATCTCACATTTTTCACCATAGAGGTAGTGCCTCCATATCTTCAAAGCAAAGATCACAGCTGCTAACTCAAGATCATGAGTAGGATAGTTTTGTTCATGAATTTTCAACTGTCGTGATGCATAGGCAATAACTCTATCATTCTGCATAAGGACACAGCCAAGTCCTTTCTTTGATGCATCACTATAAATAACGAACCCATCATTCCCCGATGGTAGAGTCAATATTGGAGCATTGACTAATCTTCTCTTCAGTTCTTCGAAACATTCTTCACACTCTTTTGTCCAAACAAATTTAACCCCTTTACGTGTGAGCTTCGTTAATGGGTTTGCCAATCGGGCAAAATTCTGGACGAAACGTCGATAATAACCTGCCAAACCAATAAAACTACGTACCTCAGTTATACTCGTAGGTGCTGGCCATTCTTGGATTGCCTTGGTCTTAGAAGGATCAACAGAGATTCCATCTTTAGAGACAATATGTCCAAGAAAAGAAATCTCCTGAAGCCAGAATTCACACTTGCTAAACTTTCCATATAATTCATGCCTCCTCAGAGTCTTCAAGATAATGCGCAAGTGATTTTCATGATCTTCATAGGTTTTGGAGTATACCAATATATCATCAATAAATACTACCACAAATTCATCGAGATACTCCTTGAAAACTCTATTCATTAGATCCATGAATACAGAGGGTGCATTAGTCAATCCAAATGGCATTACAGTAAACTCGTAATGCCCGTACCTGGTTCGAAATGTTGTCTTCGGAATGTCTTCCTTCTTTACACACAACTGATGGTATCCAGATCGAAGGTCAATCTTTGAAAAGTATTGAGCTCCATGAAGTTGGTCAAATAAATCATCAATACGAGGTAGGGGATACTTGTTATTTATCGTTATAGCATTGATCTCCCTGTAGTCGATACATAACCTCATAGATCCATCTTTCTTTTTAACAAAAAGAACAGGGGCTCCCCATGGAGAAACACTAGGGCGAATAAATCTCTTATTACTCAATTCCTCTAGTTGTTTCTTTAGTTCGACTAACTCTACAGTGGCCATTCTATAAGGGGTCTTCGATATAGGCCTTGATCCAGGAATCAAATCAATAGAAAACTCAACTTCTCGTTCTGGAGGATGTCCAGGTAAATCTTCCGGAAATACATCTACAAATTCTTTCACAACAGGTACATCCTCTATTTGAACATTCCTTTCCTCACCGACTGTTATTTCATTCTCTTCCTCCCCAATAATTGAATTAAGTTGAGCTACTGGGGGTGGGTCTAAATAAGAATTAGGTGGTGACGATTCTGCTGTAAAAATAAGGTGTTCCTTATCATTATCATCAAGAATCGTAACCTCTTTCTTCTTACAATAAATCTTCGCATCATAGTCCGAAAGCCAGTCCATACCGAGGATTATATCAAACTCAATCATAGGTATGACGATGAAATCAGCAGATAAAGAAAATTTATGTGCTCTAATGGGGACTGATTCACAAAACTTTGTTGCAACGATACTTCCCTTAGGAGTTTTAACTGACAACTCCCTTATTAAATCAAATTGGAAATATCTAATTTTCTTAGCAAACTGGGAAGATATGAAACAATGCGATGATCCAGAATCAAATAATGCATTTGCTAAACTTGAGGAAACCATTAAATTACCTGCCACCACGTCTTTCGGAGCTTCTACCTCAGCAGTAGTGATAGCATAAGCCTGGCCTTGATCCCTTGGCCTTTTCTGAGGTAAGTTCTCCTGACGCTTAGGACATGCATTTGCATAATGCCCCATCTCCCTGCAATTGTAGCACTGAACGTTGGTAGCTTCCTTCTTCCCCTTGCAATCATGAGCTTGGTGGCCTTTTTCACCACACTTGTAACAGACTCCCATTCCCTTCAAGCAAGTACCAGGATGTTTCTTCCCGCATTTACCACAAGATGGATATTCAACCTTTCCCTTCTTCCCCTTATTTCCATTCCCCGATTGATCAGCAGGTCTCTTCTTCTCTTGCTTTGCTTTAAAGTCATAAGACTTAGAGAATTCCTTTTCGGTCTTTATAGCACATGAGACAATGTCTTCGTACGATGAAAAGGATTGTGAGACTAATGCTCGACGGAGAAATGGTTTTAACCCATCAAAGAAACGATCAATCTTACTTCTTGGGTTGCGAATATAATCTCCAGCATACCTCGCTAACCTTGTAAAGTTAGCCTCATACTTTGTGACATTCTCATCCTCCTTTTGTCTCAGACTCAGAAATTGTCTTTCCATATCCGCTCGATGGTCGCGAGGGAAGTATTTTTCTAAAAACAGATCTTTGAACTCCCTCCATTCCATGTTTGATACTTCATCATCTTCCTTCATGTTTTGAATCAATGACCACCATTGATCAGCATCTCCAGTGAGGTGGTAAACTGCCATGGTAACTTTTTCCCTTTCACTACTCCCCAAAGCCTGAAATATTTTCTCTAGGGAAAATATCCATTGCTCAGCTACTAAGGGATTTGTACTTCCATTGAACGTTGGTGGTTGTTGCCTCATGAATCGATCTAACATTGATCCTCCACGCTGCGGATCAGGGTGCTCCATACGGGTAAGGTTATTATTCATAACCTGAGTAAGTTGTCCCAGTACGGTGATTAGCTGATCAGCACCAGTTGCATCACCAGCCCCACTATAATTATCTTGAGTAGGAGGGCAATCCCTACATGGAGTGCGCGCATTGATACGGTTTCCATTTCTTCCACTAGGCGCCATTTCTAAACAATGGCATAAACTAGATCAGTTTATGAATCAAAATACATAATCCCATACTTATAAAACACTTAACATAAATTGATCTATTTATGGATATAATCCATAATCATAATAATGTTTTCTTTGAGGAAGTATATACTCATAAACCCTTCATAATGATTTGTAAATATAGTGAGAGTTATCCTAAGCATATCCCCCGGGAGTGTCGTAACCAAGAGTGCAGCAAGGCCCGTTGTCGTGCACCAGTTCCCGTTCGAGTCTAGCTCAAAGCGGTGTTTTCGGGTTTCACCCCTAGGTACATCTGTGCCAGAGCCGCCTCTACCTGCTCGTATCCAGACAGGGATGTATTGCTTGGAAAACTCACAAAATCTCTACAATACCAAAATTCTAGGAAGTTCTTCTATACTAATCCTCAAAGTTCATCTTAGGTCTACGTGCTCTAATCAGAGTTTATCTAAATCTAGCTTCCAAGGTTTGTACTAAACCTCCTCTGATACCAACTGTAACGCCCCGACCCCAGTTGCCCAGAGTCGGTGCATTACTTCGTAACATTGGCATGATCACAAGAAAGATCAAACTCGAAAGACCGATTGGTTTAGTAGCCTTGGAAACACTAGATATAATCATAAAGTTTTACATTACATTTCAAATTGAAAAACTACTACAACAACAAAGTCTTCATATCCACACTATTAACCCCTCATAATATCCCTGCAAGTCATTCATAAATTACTTCTTCACTACCTGGGAAAAATAAAACATAGAAAAGGGGTGAGCTCAAATTCCCAGTAAGGATAACAATATAGCGGAAACTTTCATAAATAAGAATAAACATTTAAGGCAATGCATTACTAAAACAAAAGCCTTTTAAATTTGAACTTCAACATGGTATGGCAAAAGTAAAATGAAATAATGCCATTTACTTATTCACATGGATATTCTACTAATCGAATAATCACATGCAAAAATCAATAACCACTTTCATAATGTTGGAATGCATAATGCCAGACTATCATAACCACATAGCCAAGGCCTCGTGCCAAGACTACAAATAAGATTTTGTCAAGGCCTTGTGCCAAGACACTAGTTTGTCTCATGAGACCTACTGATGCATCGAGGAGCTATAGCGGGCTCCACCCGTCACTTATTAAGTCCAATGCATTCCCATATGAAAAGGTTTAAACATAACATAAACATTCGTATTAAAACTAGCATACGAAATGTCAATACTTTCACAATAAACTATGAATGGTATAAAAATAGCACATCCACAGTCAAACATATCACAAAACCTTCAATACAATATAGAAGTTTTGTATCATAATAAATCAACTTCAAATAATCTTAAAATCCATCAAAGGATGTTGACATAGATGAAATCAAAATTCTTTTTAAAGAAATATCTCCTTTTATTTTGAAATCATTTAAGATCCATATAAAATAAAACATTTTCTTTGAAAATATTCTTATAAGCTTGTAAGGAAAGCTTTGAAGATTTTATAACGGCGTAAAATAACCGCACCCGCCGTATAAGTTAAAAAAAACATTCTTACCTCAATTCTGTCGAAAAGGTTAAAAAGGACCTTGTTTTGAAAACGACGGAAAGATTCCTTTATAAACCTCTTATAAAAAGTCAAACAAGGGTATAAATGACTTTAACCCATATTCTTGTAAATAGTAAAAATGTTTTGAAATACATTTTGAAGAAACATGGATGTGGATGATAAAGAGATCCCAGTAGATTATTACATATAAACAACCTCGGATAATGAAGAGATTGTGAAATAACCCTTACCTTGTACTTTTCCTTGGTTGTGGTAGGTTAACCTCCTGTATAATGGTGAAATAATTGTTATTAAATTATACAAGAATCATATACATTAATATGATATCATATATGATCTTTTAATATTGATTTGATAATAATATCTTAGTATTATCGTTGTTTCGGGTGTTAACTTACTTGTTTTCTTTCATATGTTTTGTTACGTAAGACATGTTTGTAAAGGATAGGTTGTATATTATTCATATCCAGAATGATATCAAGTCCTTAAACATCATTTTTAAATCATAAAATGATAATTACGCTTTAATGGTTACGATGGAGAATGAATCTCATCGCGTTCGTGGAGACGGTAGTCCGTACGTACGCACGAGCGACAATATCATTCTTTTGATATTAAAATAATATATAAGTGGATGGTATATCATATATACAGAATCATTAACATGTTATATTTATTATTTACATGAGTTACACATCATTATTATACCCATCCAAATAATATTATATTGAATAACAATTACACCACGACGTGGAGACGGTAAGCCGTACGTACGCACGTATGGTGACATGTTATTCAAAGGGTGGATAGAATACTGAATATGATTGTACCATATTTATAATAACATCACAGTATATGTGAGATACTGGAGTTATTATTTCAGAATGGTAAGAACAAAGGAAGAAGAAGTGGAAGAAGAAATGAACTTAGAAAAGGGTGGTGAAATCATTACCTCTTCTTCGGGTTCTTCATTTTGATTTGATCAAAAGGGCTCCTTAGGTTGGCTTTCTGATCAAACTAAGGCCTCTAGGTTGTAGTGAGGGATGTTGGGAGAGTATTTGGGTAGAGTTTGGCCGAACCAAAAGGCTTTGAAGGTGTGAAGAAATGAGAAGGAGGAGTGCCCTTTTATAAGAGGGGTGAGAGGCACCTTTGGAAAAGTTAGAAATATTAATTTATAATAAATTCATATTCGGTTTCTAAAGGCTCCAAAGTTGACTATTCAAAGGATTAGGTGGGGATAGGTCGAAAACAACTCATCCAATAGAATTTAGACAGGTTTGGGTACTTATATTAACCTTATCTTTAAGTATTAACTCTAAGTTAATTAGTTTCACCTTTACAATGTCTCTTTGTATTTTTATATACTATGGTTAATAAACTTACTATATACATCCAAGCGACCCCCAAGTGGTCCATTAATGAGGAACCTATCATAATATAAGTCTCTTGGCCGAACCTTAGATTTTTAGTAATTTAATATCAATTAATAATATAATATTTGTTTTAAGAACTCTTTTATGTCAATTTTGACACTATTCAATAGTTGATTTTTGTGAAACTCCTAACAGATTGATTACTTCGAACAAAGTCAATTAAATCAATCCTAATATATCATATTATCATAGAAAATTAGTTTAATTCATTAAAAGTTTCATATTATAATTATTTGGGTATTTATAAGATCAATTATTTTTATTTTTCACTATTTTAGTACTTACTGCATCATCATTGTGTCATAAATAAAATAAATTATATAATGTCTAAAAATTATAAATAAAATATCATTATGTAGGAAATCTTTTTAGATTTCTAATGAATATTTATAATCGAAAATCCAACATGTATAACCCTATGTAAAAATTGTTCTTCTAAACGATGTAAGCTTATGCCATTTTTATTTTTATTTTAACTTTATTAATATAAAGTGTCCCTACCACATACAAGTGGCTCCAAGGGGTCCCCAAATTGACCAAAGGATGCCCATGGTCGGGTATGTGTCCACCAATAAGGTTAGGACACGTTTTAGGGTAATTTGTTATTATTATAATATTATTTTTTTAACCCTTATTTACCGGATTTACCCTTTAACCATGGTAAATAAAATATTTACCACAGTAACTATTCAAAATGTCTAAAAATAAAAGTTACCTATTTACACAATTTGAACATCCTGATTCCAAATATGGAATCCATTTTCCTAAATTCAAAACACAGAAGTGGCAGAAATTAATTTAAAATTAATTCCCGCTGTCAAAACAAAAAGCGTGTTTTTAAGAGATAATAACTATCAAAAGATTGACACTTGTTTATGTTCGGTTTAATTGTAAACTTATGTCCAATGATAAACATTAAATTGAATGGTAAAAATATATTCTAAATATACTTTAAAACCACTCAAATTCATAATTTATCACTATTAATTATTTTGATTAAAAAAGTTGTTTTTAATTAAAATTTAGAAATTTTCACTATTCATCAAAATATGAAAGTTATCCGAAATGTACCAAAATTTCACCCTAGGCTAATTTTGATATTCCGAATCCAAAAATGAAGTCCATTTTGAAATATAGAATATATATGATTTCAAAAAGTAGGTATTACTATTCACAACGGCTAGTTTAATTAGTTGTGGTGTGTGTTAGAACTCGAGGTTGCGTACAACACACGCTATCGCATTATTCGAAGGGAAACGTACCGTAGAAGCTTGGGGTGTTACAGGCTACATGTACTTAGGAGAGGACAAGTGCTACTAAGAATCTATCGAAGAAGAAATTAAAAGAATGTTTATGCTTGATGTTGTACTTGTTATATGTAGTCCTAATTTTCCCAAGACACTAAACCTCTGGATCCTCCATGTGTAATACTATTATGTTGTTTATCTTTGAAATGATGTAATGTTAATGTAAGAAAAGGCTGGGTCGCTATAGTTGGTATCAGAGGAAAGGTTTAGTTAATTTGGGAATTAGGATTAGTAAACCCCAGAGAAAACCTCTAGCATGAGAATAAGTGAAAATATGTACACAAGAATATTTACCTAGGGATCTCATATGTTATGTTTTTGGTTTAATTGTTTAAATGAATAAGTTATTCATGACTTGTTTACTTATGTTTTGTTCTAACCTTTTCTATTTTAGAAAATGGTGGGAAAAAGGAGAAATCAGGGCCACAACTCTTGCGAGGGCCAATGCAACGATTTCCCGAACGACATCCCCAATGATTTTGGAGGTGGAGTTCAAAAAATCATGGCTATGCTTACCCAATTATCTCGGGTTATGAATAATAACCATAATAATGGGGAACTTCCTCCTTCACCAAAGAGGGATAAACTAGCTATCGAATTTTTTATGCGGCAATGACCACCGACGTTTTGTGGATCTTCTGATCCACTAGTTGCGGAACAGTGGGTCAACTCCATGGAGAAGATATTCTCTGTTCTTCACTGTTCCGAGAAGGAGAAGGTGACTCTAGATGTTTATCATCTAGATGGAGAATCCTATCAATGGTGGGCTTTGATTAAGAACACCAAGCCATGGGAGGAAATTGAAGAGATGGAATGGTAAGAATTTAAGATAATGTTTCTTAATAAGTACTTCCCAAGAACTCTTCACACGAAGATGGAGAGAGAATTAATAGAGCTCAAGAAAAAAGAAGGAGAATCTGTCACAACCTGTGAAGAAAAATTCACAAGGCTCGCAAGGTATGCTTCAGGTTTTGTTATCAACAATGATAGCAAAATTGATAGATTCTTTAGTGGATTAAAACCGCATCTTCGAAATGCTCTTGCAATTCGAGACTTTGGGAGTTATGAATAAGTTGTTCGGTGTGCTCTCAAAGTGGATATGGAGTTTAGAGAATATTCCGATAGATATGGTGATAATAAAAGAAAGATGGAGTTTCAAGCTGGTGGATCTAGTGATAAAGATGGGAAGAAAACACAACGACCCACATGCCAAAAATGTGGGAAGTTACACCATGGGAACTGCCTCAAAGGTACGGCGAAATGCTTTAAGTGTGGGAAGGAAGGTCACCAAGCTCACGAGTGTCGAAAAGACATGAAAAGGAAGGATAATGTAGCCGATGAAAGGAGAGAACCACTCATGGTTCAATGCTACAACTGTAGGGAGCTAGGGCACTATTCAAACCAGTGCACTATACCTCGTGCTCTCGAGGGTAATCAGTGCCAACAAACACCAAAGCCAAATGAACACGGGAAGTCTTATTCCATCACTACTGTGGAGGTGGAACATGATAATGAAGTCATACAAGGTACACTTCCTACTCACTCAAGAATGGAAAAAGTCCTATTTGATTCTGGTTCTACGCATTCCTTTATAGTTTGCTAGAACTATTGAATCGAATCCCCGATACATTGAAGTGGAGATATCTATAAAAGCACCAAGTGGTGAAATCATTACAACCCAAGTGTTTGACTCTTCTCCTGTTGATGTATGTGGGAAGATTCTTCCAGAAAATCTATTAATACTTCCCTTGGTGGAATTTGACGCTATAATGGGAATGGATTGGCTCTCGTTATATAGAGCACATACCAACTGTCGAGAAAAGGAAATATATTTTCATATTCCGAACCATCCCATGCTCCTATAAAAATGCAAGGAAGATCATGAATATCCTTTGAAAAATCCTTCAATGGTGTGGGTGTTGATTCCCTATGAAGAAGCATACCTCGACCAAATGTTTGAGTCAAAGGAAAGTTCCAACCTTGAGAAAATTCCCATCTTAAGGGAATACGGTGATGTATTTCCCGAAGAGTTACCCGGAATTCCCCCAGATCGTGAGGTAGAGTTCTCAATTGAACTCATACCCGAAGCTACTCCTATCTCGAAGTGCCCCTATAGGATGGATCCTATCAAACTAGAGGAGTTAAAGAAGCAGCTGTAAGAGCATCGGTACAAAGGGTTCATATTCCCTAGTGTGTCACCTTGGGGTGTTCCAGTGCTCTTTGGGAAGAAGAAGGATGGTACCATGCAGCTGTATATCGATTATCGGGAACTCAACAAGATCACCATAAAGAACAAGAATACTCTACCAAGGATTGATGACTTGTTCAATCAGTTAAGAGGAGCTCAATACTTCTCAAAGGTGGATATTTGTTCTGGATATCATCAAGTAATGGTGAAGAAGGAAGATATTCATAAGACTACCTTCCATACAAGGTATGGGCACTATGAGTTTTTGGTGATGCCCTTCGGACTTATTAATGCCACTGCAATCTTCATAGATTTGATGAATAGAGTCTTTAGAAATTACCTCAA
Organism: Viscum album; assembly: GCA_963277665.1. NCBI lineage: Eukaryota > Viridiplantae > Streptophyta > Magnoliopsida > Santalales > Viscaceae > Viscum > Viscum album. Next base: position 434,043,439 of record OY728141.1, on the reverse strand, counting down.
AAAATTTATGGTATTTTTTATCGATGATATTCTCATATACTCCAAGAGCAAGGAGGAAAATGAAGAACATCTAAGACTTGTATTGGTGACATTGAGAAAGGAGAAGTTGCACGCCAAGTTCAGCCAGTGTGACTTTTGGATGAATCAAGTCACGTTCTTGGGACATGTGATCACAAGTGAGGAAATTTCTTAGGACCCTTTAAAGACAAAGGAAATTGAATAATGGCCCAGGCCCTATAGTGTCACAGAAATCCATAGTTTTCTTTGATTAGCTGGGTACTATCGACGTTTTTTGAGAAACTTTTCAGGATTGTCAAGCCCGCTAACTAAGTTAACAAGGAAAGGGGTAAAGTATGTATGGACGGAAGAATATGAGGGAAGCTTCAAGGAGCTAAAGAGAAGGCTGATCACTGTACCTATACTCACACTACCGAAAAGTGGAGAAATTTTTGTGATATACAGTGATGCTTCAAAGAAAGGCTTGGGTTGTGTACTCATGCAAAATGATAATGTGATAGTCTATGCCTCATGACCGTTGAAGATACATGAGTAGAACTACCCGACGCATGATCTAGAGATGGCAGCCGTGATTTTTGCCTTGAAAATCTGGCAGCACTACCTTTATAGAGAGAAGTGTGACATATACACCAACCACAAGAGCCTAAAGTATATATTCACATAAAAGGAGCTCAACATGCGTCAAAGGACATGGTTAGAACTAATCAAGGATTACGATTTCTCTATTCACTATCATCCTGGAAAGCCGAACAAGGTAGCTGATGCTCTAAGTAGAAAAGAACCTGCTACTCTATCCATGGTGAGGATTGAGAAAGACCATATCTTCTTGGATATGCAAAGTATGGATTTGAGAATCGTAAGGGTAGGGGATACATCCTAACTTTCCCAAATGATTGCGTAACCATCCATCCAAGAGAAGATTAAGGAAGCACAAAGGGATGATGTGGAGATACAAAAGAGGGTGAATGCAGTAAAAGAAGGGAAGCTGCAAGAGTTCCATATCGACGATGATGGTGTGATTCATTTTGGAACATGTCTTTGTGTGCCTTCATCACCTGGGATAAACAAGGAGCTATTGGATAATGCACATAGCTCAACTTTATCTATCCATCCTGGAAGTACCAAGATGTATCATGATCTCCAGAAGCACTTCTGGTGGGATAACATGAAGAAAGAGATTGCGGAATATATATCAAGGTGCTTGGTATGTCAGAAAGTTAAAGCTGAGCAGAAAAAGTCCAAAGGTATGATGCAGCCATTGCATATACCCATGTGGAAATGGGAAAATGTTATTAGGTACTTTTTCACGGGTCTCCCAAAAACATCAAGAGGAAATAATGCAATATGGGTTGTGGTTGATCGACTCACCAAGACTGCCCATTTTATCGCTATTCGGGAAGACCTCTCACTTGAACATCTTGCAAAGATATATGTGAAGGAAGTAGTGAGATTGCACGGTGTTCCACTCTCGATTATCTCGGACCGTGATCCAAGGTTCATATCTAAATTCTGGAGGAGCCTTCAACATGATTTGAGTACCGAATTAAATTTCAGCACGGCCTATCACCCCCAAACCGATAACCAGTCTGAAAGGACTATTCAGACGCTCGAAGATATGTTAAGAGCATGCTCTCTAGAATTCAAAGGTGTATGGGATCAGCACCTTCCATTGGTTGAGTTCTAATACAACAATAGCTTCCACTCGAGTATTCATATGGCTCTATATGAAGCTCTTTATGGGAAGCGATGTAGAACTCCAACCTGTTGGGATGAAGTTGGAGAAGGAAAGCTACTTTGACCCGATCTTGTGTAGGAGATGACCGAGAAAGTTCAAGTCATCCAGAAACACGTCAAAGATGCTCAAAGTCGGCAAAAGAGATATGCTGACAATCATTGAAGGGACTTGGAGTTCGACGTTGGAGATAAAGTCTTCCTTCGAATATCTCCATGGAAGAGAGTCATGATATTTGGGAATAAAGGGAATCTAATACCAAGGTACATTGGCCCCTTTAAGATCCTTGATCGTATAGGATCCGTGGCCTATCGTCTGGAACTTCCACCGAATATGGCTCAAGTTCATGATGTGTTTCATGTATCACTACTGAGGAAGTACATACCAGTCCCCTCACATGTACTAAACTCAGAGGTGGTACAGCTGGAAGATGATCTCTCCTATGAGGAGCAGCCGGTAAAAATTTTGGACCGAAGTGATAAGGTTCTACACAACAAGACGACCCGCCTTGTCAAAGTGTTTTGTAGGAACCATAAGTTTGAGGAAGCAACTTTGGAACCAGAAGAGGCAATGAAGGAGAAGTACCCTCACCTGTTTTTGTAAAGTGAAATTTTGGGGGTGAAATTTCTTAAGGGGGGAAGAATGTAACGACCCAATGTACTTCAATGGAAAATTCCCTTCTTATATTTATGTCATAAAAACACAAAATAATTAACTACTAAGTGATAAGTGACCTTTAAACATAATTTTGTCACCCCTATGTTTGAAATTTTAAAAATCCAGCATACACAGTTGTGTTCAAAATGGTTTTTGGAGTCTAATGAAACAAAAATAAGTTTTTGTGAATAGTAACCTACCCTTATGAATAGTAACCTACCCTTATGAATAGTAATATGACCCTTATGAATAGTACATAAGAGTAACATTACCTATGAATAATAAAATAAAATTTAGACATCTTAGAAAGTGACAATTTGACCTTAGTAAATGTTTTTGGTATTTTATAAGTCATAAATAATTAATTATAATTATTTTATTAATTTAAAAGAATATTTATTCCCCTTAAATGTATTAATAAATTATTGAATCAATGTCTAATAGTTTTAGATAATTTTATAAGACCCTACGTAATTTTTGAAAGAACTACAAAATAAGTTTTAATTTTAAAAACTGTTTTTTTAAGTAAATTATGATTTTAATTAAATATTAAATTAATAATATTTATAAAATTATTTTTGAAAAAATATAATTTATTTTTTGATTCTACACGTCGAAAAATGGTTGGGGTAAAATTTTGGGATTTTTCTGAGAAACATGAATTTTTTTTTGAATAGTAGAATACATTAATTTACCATATGAATACATTTTAATTAAAACCCACTATTCCTGACATCACAAGTGATGTAAGCACCCAAATCCTGAACACACATGTCTTGTTTACTATTCTTAGTCATCCAAGACTCACTATTCCTTGTCTTAGGTGAAATTAATAAACTAATCAGTTTTATATTAAGGAAACCCCTCTCCCCTCCACTATAAAAGCCACCCTTCACTCCCTCTTTTCGTCACACCTCTCAAGATCTAATCCTTCTATAAAATCTTCCCAAAAACCTTCCTTACCTCATCCCCCACGTCCAAAAGCTTCTTGTCTCATAAAAAGACCAAGCCTAGCTTTCTTAAAGAGGATCTCAAGAGGAGGATTCTAAAGGTAATTTCTCTCTCTCTTCTCCTTTAATTTCCTTTCAAGTTCAAGTTCCTTTATTGATCTCTCCCTACCTATCTTCATCCAAATTGTTCTGTAAATCCATTATTATATATATACTGTAATATTATGATTCTAATAATATATTATATCACCCCACACCCTTTCCCTCTTCCATTTATTTTATTAAAGAGAACGTTGTTAATGAGGTGTTAAATTTATCACCTTCAAAAACGACATGTTCTCTTCTTCCATTTCTACCTTCAATCTGGTAATGAAACCATTTTATGGTAGAACCAGAATATTTTATATGTATTATGTTCTATTTTATGTTCTGTAAATAACCTATGTCCTTATTAATTAGTTAAATTTTAAAACAAGATCGTTGTGATCCAAAAACCGCCCAAATTAACCCAAATAACCATCATTAAATTTTTATCTAATGATTCTTCCACTTGGATCTAATATAATTCACTATAAAATTATTAAAGCTACTATATTATCATTAATAACATGTAGTATCAGGTCTGGATGTTTACCGATGATCTACCCAAACGTCAATTTAAGAATACAAGTGGACCGCTTAAGAAAACCATAAAAACGAACATCCCCGAACAATGTTTTTAAATTCTATAAGTAATCCAAAGGAACATAATATGAAATAATGAAACCAAAATGAACCCTATTAATGTGTAAAAGGTTCTGGAATCTCTAATTAATGAATATAATGTCATTATACAGGACATTAAAGAGAAGGAGGCATTCGAGTACAAGGTAAGGGGAAATCTCAAACCCAATTTTCTTCCTTTGGGTTCTCCCTCTTTCACTCCCTTCTTGATATGGTTACTCCTCAAAGATAATTTTTTCATCATTTCCTTTAATTTTCTAGGATATACATTTTTGTCACTGGTTTTTATGTCCATCAAAATGTTTTCCCAAAGAACTCTTCTTTCAAGATCTCACCTTTTACCTCTCATTCAAGGTTGATGGTTCTTGTATCATGTATGTTGTTCCCTTTTCTTTTGGAAACCCAAAGATTATGAATGTGTTATTCTGTGATGAAACTCATTCCATTGCATTGGTTATTTATGTACATGTTTGATATGTTTTCTATGTGTCAAGCATGATAATGATAATGTTATGATGAGACCGGTGCGCCCGAAATTATATAGCACAATATGAATGTTTAAATGTGACGGGTGTGCCCGGAATTATACAGCGCACCAATGCATTGGGTAAAGTGATGAATCTCATGAGTAAATGTGAAATGACGTGTGAACATGATGCTATCTTTGTTCACAAGTATGTTTGGTAGTTAACCACTAAGACATGATGTTTCATTTTTTTATGCATTGCCACATTTCAAGTCTTTTATTTATGCTCCTCTCATGTTCATGATATTTTGCCTATGTTATGATTATGCTCACCCCATGATGAATTATTCTTAACTATCCTCTTACTGGGATTTTATCTCACCCCTTTTGATGTATATCCTCAGGTGGCTACATGTACTAAGGATAGGACAAGTGCTACTAAGAAGCTATAGAAGAAGAAATTAAAATAATTTTTATGCTGGATGTTGTACTTGTTATGTGTAGTCCTAGTTTTCCCAATACACTAAACCTCTGGATCCTCCATGTGTAATACTATTATGATGTTTATCATTGAAATGATTTAATAGTAATGTAAGAAAATTTCTGGTCGCTATAGTTGGTATCAGAGGAAAGTTTTAGTTAATTTGGGAATTAGGATTAGTAAACCCTAGAGAAAACCTCTAGCATGAGAATAAGTGCAAATATGTACACAAGAATATTTACCTAGGGATCCCATATGTTATGTTTTTTGTATAATTGTTTAAATGAATAAGTTATTCATGACTTGTTTACTTATTTTTTGTTCTAACCTTTTCTATTTTAGAAAATGGTGGGAACCAGGAGAAATCAGTCCAACAACTCTTGCGAGGGGCAATGCAACGATTTCCCGAACGACATCCCCAATGATTTTGGAGGTGGAGGTCAAAACTTCATGGAGATGCTTAACCAATTATCTCAGGTTATGAATAATAACCATAATAATGGGGAACTTCCTTCTTCACCAAAGAGGGTGCAACTACCTATCGAATGTTTTTTGCAGCAATGACCACCGACGTTTTGTGGATCTTCCGATCCACTAGTTGCGGAATAGTGGGTCAACTCCCTGGAGAAGATATTTTCTGTTCTTCACTGTTCCAAGATGGAGAATGTGACTCTAGCTATTTATCATCTAGATGGAGAAGCCGATCAATGGTGGGCTTTGATTAAGAACACCAAGCCAAGGGAGGAAATTGAAGAGATGGAATGGGAAGACTTTAAGATAATGTTTCTGAATAAGTACTTCCCAAGAACTCTTCGCACGAAGATGGAGAGAGAATTCATAGAGCTCAAGAAGAAAAAAGGAGTATCTTTTACAACCTATGAAGCAAATTTCACAAGGCTCGCAAGGTATGCTTCAGGTTTTGTTATCAACAATGATATCAAAATTGATAGATTCTTTAGTGATTAAAACCACATCTTCGAAAGGCTCTTGAAATTCGAGACTTTGAGAGTTATGAAGAATTTGTTCGATGTGCTCTCAAAGTGGATATGGAGTTTAGAGAATGGTCCCATGGCTATGGTGATAAGAAAAGAAATATGGAGTTTCATGCTGGTAGATCTAGTGATAAATATGGGAAGAAAACACAATGACCCACATGCAAAAAATGTGGGAAGTTACACCATAGGAACTACCTGAAAGGTAATGCGAAATGCTCTAAGTGTGCGAAGGAAGGTCACCAAGCTCACGAGTGTCGAAAAGACATGAAAAGGAAGGATAATGTAGCTGATGAAAGGAGAGAACCACTCGTGGTTCAATGCTACAACTGTAGGGAGCTAGGGAACTATTCAAACCAGTGCACTAAACCTCGAGCTCTCGAGGGTAATCAGCGCCAACAACCACCAAAGCCAAAGGAACAAGGGAAGGATTATGCCATCGCTACTGTGGAGGTGGAACATGATAATGAAGTCATACAAGGTAAACTTCCTATTCACTCAATAATGGAAAAAGTCTTATTTGATTCTGGTTATATGCATTCCTTTATAGTTTTCTAGAACTGTAAAATCAAAGCCCCGAAACCTTGAAGTAGAGATATCTGTAAAAACACCAAGTGGTGCAATCATTGCAACCCAAGTGTTTGACTCTTCTCCTGTTGACGTATGTGGGAAGATTCTTCCGGCAAATCTCGTAATACTTCCATTGGGGGAATTCGACACTATAATGGTAATGGATTGGCTCTCGTTATATAGAGCACATATCAACTATCAAAAAAAGGAAATATATTTTCATATTCTAAACCATCCCATGCTCCTCCACAAATGCAAGGAAGATCATGAATATCCTTTGAAAAATCCTTCAATGGTGTGGGTGTTGATTCCCTATGAAGAAGCATACCTCACCCAAATGTTTGAGTCAAAGGAAAGTTCCAGCCTTGAAGAAATGCCCATCATAAGGGAATACGACAATGTATTTCCTGAAGCGTTACCCAGAATTCCCCCGGATCGTGAGGTGGAGTTCTTAATTGAACTCATACCTGGAGCTAATCCTATCTCGAGGTGCCCCTATAGGATGGCTCCTATCGAACTGGAGGAGTTAAAGAAGTAGCTGCAAGAGCATCTGGACAAAGGGTTCATATGCCCTAGTGCATCACCTTGGGGTGCGCTAGTGCTCTTTGTGAAGAAGAAGGATGGTACCATGTTGTTGTGTATCGATTATCGGGAACTCAACAAGATCACCATAAAGAAAAAGTATCCTCCCCCAGGATTGATGACTTGTTCAATCAGTTAAGAGGATCTCAATACTTTTCATAGTTGGATATTCTTTCTGGATATCATCAAGTAAAGGTGAAGAAGGAAGATATTCAGAAGACTGCCATCTGTACAAGGTATGGGCACTATGAGTTTTTGGTGATGCCCTTCGGACTTACGAATGCCCCTGCAATCTTCATGGATTTGATGAATAGAGTCTTTAGACATTACCTCGACAAATTTATGGTAGTTTTTATCGATGATATTCTCATCTACTCCAAGAGCAAGGAGGAACATGAAGAACATCTAAGACTTGTGTTGGCGACATTGAGAAAGGAGAAGTTGTACGCCAAGTTCAGCCAGTGTGACTTTTGGATGAATCAAGTCACGTTCTTGGGACATGTGATCACAAGTGAGGGAATTTCTATGGACCCTTCAAAGACAAAGGCGATTGAAGAATGGCCCAGGCCCTCTAGTGTCATAGAAATCCGTAGCTTTCTTGGATTAGTTGGGCAATATCGAAGTTTAGTGAGAAACTTCTCACAATTGTCAAGCCCGCTAACTAAGTTAACAAGGAAAGGGGTAAAGTATGTATGGATGGAAGAATGTGAGGGAAGCTTCAAAGAGCTAAAGAGAAGGATGATCACTGCATCTGTACTCACACTACCGAAAAGTGGAGAAAGTTTTGTGATATAAAGTGATGCTTAAAATAAAGTCTTGGGTTGTGTACTCATGAAAAATGATAATGTGATAGCCTACACCTCACGACAGTTGAAGATCCATGAGCAGAACTACCCGATGCATGATCTAGAGCTGGCAGCCATGATTTTTGCCTTGAAAATCTGGCGGCACTACCTTTATGGAGAGAAGTGTGACATATACACCGACCAAAAGAGCCTAAAGTATATATTCACAGAAAAGGAGCTCAACATGCGTCAAAGGAGATTGTCAGAACTAATCAAGGATTACGACATCTCTATTCACTATCATCCTAGAAAGGCGAACAAGGTAGCCGATGCTCTAAGTAGAAAAGAACCTGCTACTCTATCCATGTTGAGGATTGAGAAAGACCCTATCTTCTTGGATATGCAAAGGATGGATTTGGGAATCGTAAGGGCAGGGGATACATCCTAACTTGCCCAAATGATTGCACAACCATCCATCCAAGAGAAGATTAAGGAAGCACAAAGGGATGATGTGGAGATACAAAAGAGGGTGAATGCAGTAAAGGAAGGGAAGCTGCAAGAGTTCCATATCGAGGATGACGGTGTGATTCATTTTGTAACACGGCTTTGTGTGCCTTCATCACCCGGGATGAACAAGGAGCTATTGGATAATGCACATAGCTCAACTTTCTCTATCCATCCTTGAAGTACCAAGATGTATCATGATCTCTGAGAGCACTTCTGGTGGGATAACATGAAGAAAGATATTGCGGAATATATATCAAGGTTCTTGGTATGTCATCAAGTTAAAGATGAGCAGGAAAAGTCCAAAGGTATGATGCACCCATTTCCTATACCCATATGGAAATGGGAAAATGTTACTATGGACTTTGTCACGGGTCTCTCGAAAAAGTCAAGAGGAAATAATGCGATATGGGTTGTGGTTGATCGAATCACCAAGATTGCCCATTTTATCGCTATTCGGGAATACCTCTCACTTGAACAGCTTGCGAGGATATATGTGAAGGAAGTAGTGAGATTGCACGGTGTTCCACTCTCGATTGTCTCTGACCGTGATCCAAGGTTCACATCTAAATTCTGGAGGATCCTTCAACATGATTTGAGTACCGAATTAAATTTCAGCACGACCTATCACCCCAAACCGATGGCCAGTCTGAAAGGACTATTCAGACGCTGGAAGATATGGTAAGATCATGCTCTCTAGAATTCAAAGGTGGATGGGATCAGTACCTTCCATTGGTTGAGTTCTCATACAACAATAGCTTCCACTCGAGTATTCAAATGGCTCCGTATGAAGCTCTTTATGGGAAGCGATGTGGAACTCCAACCTATTGGGATGAATTTGGAGAAAAAAAGCTACTTGGACCCAATCTTGTGCAGGAGATGACCGAGAAGGTTCAAGTCATCCAGAAACACATCAAAGCTGCTCAAATTCGGAAAAAGAGATATGCTGACAATCGTTGAAGGGACTCGGAGTTCAACGTTGGAGATAAATTCTTCCTTCGAATATCTACATGGAAGAGAGTCATGATATTTGGGAAGAAAGGTAAGTTAATCCCAAGGTACATTGGCCCCTTTGATATCCTTGATCGTATTGGAGCCGTGGCCTATCGTCTGGCACTTCCATCGAATATGGCTAAAGTTCATGATGTGTTTCATGTATCACTACTGAGGAAGTACATACCAGACCCCTCACATGTACTAAACTCAGAGGTGGTACAGCTAGAAGATGATCTCTCCTATGAGGAGCAGCCGATAAAAATTTTGGACCAAAGTGATAAGGTTCCACACAACAAGACGACCCGCCTTGTCAAAGTGTTGTGGAGGAACCATAAGTTTGAGGAAGCAACTTCGGAACCAGAAGAGGTAATGAAGGAGAATTACCCTCACCTGTTTGTGTAAAGTGAAATTTCGGGGGCGAAATTTCTTAAGGGGGAAGAATGTAACGACCCAAATTATTTCAATGGAAAATTCCCTTCTTATATTTATGTCATAAAAACACAAAATAATGAACTACTAAGTGATAAGTGACCTTTAAACATAATTTTTTCACCCCTATGTTTGGAATTTTAAAAATCCAACTTACACAGTTGTGTTCAAAATGGTTTTTGGAGTCTAATGAAAAAAAATAAGTTTTGGTGAATAGTAACCTACCCTTATGAATAGTAACCTACCCTTATGAATATTAATATGACCCTTATGAATTGTAAATAAGAGTAACATTACCTATTAATAATAAAATAAAATTTAGACATCTTAGAAAGTGACATTTTGACCTTAGTAAACGTTTTTGGTATTTTATAATTCATAAATAATTAATTATAATTAATTAATTAATTTAAAAGAATATTTATTCCCCATAAATGTATTAATAAATTATTGAATCAATGTCTAATAGTTTTAGATAATTTTATAAGACCCTACATAATTTTTGAAAGAACTACAAAATAAGTTTTAATTTTAAAAACTGTTTTTTATGTAAATTATGATTTTAATTAAATATTAAATTAATAATATTTAGAAAATTATTTTTGAAAAATGGACTTCATTTTTGGATTCTAGACGTTGAAAAATGGTTGGGGTAAAATTTTGGGATTTTTTTGAGAAACATAATTTTTTTGTGAATAGTAGAATACATTAATTTACCATATAAATACATTTTAATTAAAACCCACTATTCCTGGAATGACAAGTGATGTAAGCACCCAAATCCCGAACTCACATGTCTTATTTACTATTCCTAGTCATAAAAGACTCTCTATTCCTTGTCTTAGGTGAAATTAATAAACTAATCAAATTTATATTAAGGAAACCCCTCTCCCCTCCACTATAAAAGCCACCCTTCACTCCCTCTTTTCCTCACACCTCTTAAGCTCCAAGACTTCTCTAAACTCTGCCCAAACACCTTCCCTAGCTCATCCCCCACGTCCAAAATCTTTTGGTCTCATCAAAAGACCAATTATAGCTTCCTTAAATAGGATCTCAAGCGGAGGATTCTAAAGGTAATTTCTCTCTCTCTTCTCCTTTAATTTCCTTTCATGTTCAAGTTCCTTTATTGATCTCTACCTACTTATCTTCATCCAAATTGTTCTGTAAATCCATTATTATATATATAATTTAATATTATGATTCTAATGTTATATTATATCACCCCACACCCTTTCCCTCTTCCATTTATTTTATTAAAGAGAACGTTGTTCATGAGGTGTTAAATTTATCACCTTCAAAAATGACATGTTCTCTTCTTCCATTTCTACCTTCAATCTGGTCATGAAACCATTTTATGGTTGAACCAGAATATTTTATATGTATTATGTTATATTTTAAGTTCTGTAAATATCCTATGGCCTTATTAATAAGTTAAACGTTAAAACAAGATCGTTGTGATCCAAAAACCGCCCAAATTAACCCAAATAACCATCATTAAATTTTTATATAATGATTCGTCCAATTAGATCTAATATAATTCACTATAAAATTATTAAAGCTACTATAATATCATTAATAACATGTAGTATCAGTTCTGGATGTTTACCCATGATCTACCCAAACATCAATTTAAGAATACAAGTGGACCGCTTAAGAAAACCATAAAAACGAACATCCACGAACAATGTTTTTAAACTCTATAAGTCATCCAAAGGAACATAATATGAAATAATGAAACCATAATGAACCATATTAATTTATTAAAGGTTATGGAATTTATAATTAATGAATATAATGTCATTATACAGGACATTAAAGAGAAGGAGGCATTCGGGTACAAGGTAAGTGGAAATCTCGAACCCAATTTTCTTCCTTCGGGTTCTCCCTCTTTCACTCCCTTCTTGATATGGTTACTCCTCAAAGATAATTTGTTCATCATTTCCTTTACTTTTCTGGGATATACATGTTTTTCACTAGTTTTTATGTCCATCAAAATGTTTTCCAAAAGAACTCTTCTTTCAAGATCTCACATTTTACCTCTCATTCAAGGTTGATGGTTCTTGTATCATGTATGTTGTTCCCTTTTCTTTTGGGAACCCAAAGCTTATGAATGTGTTATTATGTGATGAAACCCATTCCATTCCATGAGTTATTTATGTACATGTTTGATATGTGTTCTATGTGGCAAGCATGATAATGATAATGTTATGATGAGACGGGTGCGCCTGGAATTATATAGCGCAATATGAATGTTTAAATGTGATGGGTGCGCCCGGAATTATACAGCGCTCCAATGCATTGGTTAAAGTGATGAATCTCATGAGTAAATGTGAAATGATGTGTGAACATGATACTAGATTTGTTCACAAGTATGTGTGGTAGTTAACCACTAAGACATGATGTTTCATTTTTTTATGCATTGCCACATTTCAAGTCTTTTATTTATGCTCCTCTCATGTTCATGATCTTTTGCCTATGTTATTATTATGCTCACCCCATGATGTATTATTCTTAACTATCCTCTTACTGGGCTTTTAGCTCACCCATTTTGACATATATCCTCAGGTGACTACATGTACTAAGGAGAGGACAAGTGCTACTAAGAAGCTATAGAAGAAGAAATTAAAAGAATGTTTATGCTTGATGTTGTACTTGTTATGTGTAGTCCTAGTTTTCCCAAGACACTAAACCTATGTATCCTACATGTGTAATAATATTATGTTGTTTATCTTTGAAATTATGTAATAGTAATGTAATAAAATGTCGGGTCGCTATAAATAGTGCCTTCAACATCATAAGGAATGAACGGTAGTTGCTAACTCAAGGTCATGCATCAGGTAATTTCTCTCGTGATCCTTAGACTGATGAGACCCATACTTAATGACTCTATCCTTCTGTATCATAATTATTCCCAATCCAATTCCTAAATCATCACAAAACACTATATATCCTCTGTCTATCTCAGGAAAAATCGATATAAATGTTTTAACTCTTGTAATTTTATCTCACACACTTCATACCACAATAACTTTACACCCTTTTTAGTAATTATGGTATGAGGTTCTACAAGGTGTGATAATTCCTCTATAAAATTCCTATAATGTCTATATTTCCCCGTGAAACTACGTGTGCCAAACAAGTTCTTGGGACAACACAAAGAAACAATAGTTTTCACCATATCTGGGTCAATTGATACCCCTCTCTCTGAGAAAATGTGACCCAAAAAAAGTGCACTTTTTTGATCTAGAACATTAATTTAGTGATCTTAGTATAAATATTATGTTCTCTTAGTGTATTCAGTAAAATTTCATGTTGTTTTTCATGGCCATTTCAAGTATGTGAATACTCCATGATGTTGTCTACGAATACTACCATAAATGAAACTAAATACAAGTAGAAAACCTAATTCAACAGGGACCTAAAGACTACAGGTATGTTTGTGAGATTGAAAAACATGACAAAATACTCATATAAACTAATCCTTATTCAAACAGTCAATCATGGTAAATATAAAGGTCATACTCATACTTGATGGTATCCCATCATCAAAAAAATCATATAGAAAACAATTTATCTTCAGAGATTGTTGAGTAGGTAATCAATATAAGGTATTGGATACTGTTTCATAACTGTAAAATAGTTTAACTGATGATAATTCATTAAAAATTCAAGGGTACAATCCTCATTCCTTATGAAAAGGATAGGAAAAACTTGTGGTGAAGCATTGGGTTGTGTAAAAACCTTAGCCTCCAAATCATTTATTTTCCTCCTGTGATTCTGCATCTCAATAGTAGCCATCCTGAAAGGAGTAATAGATACTAGTGTTGATCCTGGTACTAGATTGAAACCACCCTCTCAGTAGGTATTGTAGAAAAACTCTTTATGAAATAAATCTTGGCAACAATCTACTACCAGAGGGAAGTCATCTTGATCTATTCATTGATCATCTAGATAAATTCTAGAAATTTAGAGAGCCAGTTTACTCAGTCCAAGATGCTCTAGTCTAACACTACTATCCTATACATCTTATCAATCCCTAATTATATAATTATTTCCCTCTAGTGATATAAACAACACCATTTATTGATATAAATCTATGTAGGAATGGTAATTAACAAACCATTATATCCCATGAATTATGTCAAAACTAGAAATATTGAGGATTAAGTGGTCCCATAGAAAATGATAACAGACTATAGAAAGGGGTAACTCCATACATGGTTTACACTCTCTAAAATTATTCTCAAAGGAGTATTAAGGGTCATCACCTAACCAACGTACTGAATTTCTATTCTGAGAATTTCAACAATTTCTACAAATATGAACGAATGTGAAGTGATAGTTTATAATGAGGAATAAACTAATCTGGAGAATACTATAATACTACATAAGATTGTATATTTCCATAAACACTTATCCTCCCTCAAAGGACTCACTTGATAAGTATGGACAAATCTACAACTCTGATATACAACCTGACTACCCTGAGTAGGTCAGCCCTATTGGTTTTGTATATATGAAGTCTGGCTACCTCAGCCATGACCACCTTTTCTACCAAAACAGCCAGTAGAACTTCAACTACCTGCTTACTGAAGTTCTAATAATCCCTCTCTTGAAGGATTAACTACTATAGATCCTCTCCCACTAGGAATTTATGGGAATATCTTACAAAAATGAGGAATATGACCCAACATGTGCATCCTCGACACATGATGGGGTCTATGGGACATTATCACTTCTTGTTCCTCATATTTCCTCAATTGTGAAAACCCATATAACTATCAGTAAGTGACATATGGTTTCCACTATCTATACACATAGTCTGAAAGTGATGTTTCTAGACACTAGTCAAACCACTTCCCCATCTTGGTTATGAACCACCCTATCCCACACTATCAGCTTCCCTTAGGATCTACTTAGTGATGAGTGCCCAATTTACTATTTCTGACAATGTGTTCAACTAGAATGTATTCACCTAAGATCATATTTTGTATAAAATCCCACCCTTAAAATGTATCACTATCTCCAATGAATCACTAGTAAGATTCAGTGTAAAGTGCTAGAGCTCCATGAATAGAGAAAAATAGTCCATCATCGACATAATACCCTATTATAGATGTATAAATTATATTTTTCAATCCTCTCTAAGAATCTAGGGAATCTAATAGTCATAAAAGACTCTTTAAAATCCTTCCTAGGACATCCCTTGATGATGATCTCCAAGGGTGATAATATCCCACCATTACACGGAAAAATCTCAAAATATGTGCAGTGTGTGCTACACTCTACCCTTAGAAGGTTCCTTAATGCATTAAAATATAGTAATTATTCCCTCCATCTATGACTCTACATCCTAGGGAACTTTATACCCTAAAAACATGTGAATATTATACTATTAAAATTCTCTCCTAAACTCTTCCATAGTAGGGGAAAGTTGTTGGGATCCTTTCATGGTATTTATAATCCATTGAAAACCATATCAAAATAGGGCATCAATTCCCAAGTTTGGTATAATAATAGGTGTTTTTGGTGGTAATACTAGCATATTAGGTCCTACCATCTCTATAGTGTGGTTATCCCTACCTTCCATTTGTTCAAACCAAGGAATTTTGGGGGGCATATCTCTACAATTCCCAACCACACACCTCAAGAAAAAGAATTTGGTAACAGTATAATACATGGGTATAAGATCAGAACATGTGAAAGTACTTTATATATAAAATTCACACAACTCTTCCTTATCCTAATTCCAAGTCTAGTTGAAATGCAGATCATAATAAATGTAATATACACTTCCTACTACCCACTACATAAGTTGGTTTAGGGTTATATTATATCCTATAACTATGTTTTTTTCGGTAAACAAATTTCCAATTGCATGTTATAAAGTAAAACACCATTTATTTTGTAATTTAAATCTCTATTTGATGGTAAAAATTTCACATTAGAGTTTAAATTTATTTAATTTTGTACTAACTTATATTGAAAATATTTTTACAAAAAATGGTTGAATTATATAGATCACCATTTCCAATCTATAATATAGTTACTAAATTGAAAAATAAGTCTGATCCATTTAATCACAACCAAAAACATGTTCCCAAAAATGTGAACAATAGCCCATGACTCAACATGCCATGATTGACTACTTTTGGTGTCAGAATTATGTTACTTCGGAAAATATTGTTAGGGTGATTTAGCAACATTAAGTAAACCATCTTGTTTTTCATTACCCTACAATAAACATTATCATAATTAGATATATAGTAGTCAAGGAACTCATAAAAATTACAAAAAATACAATAAATGAGATGCACCTATACGACATGGAATAATGGACGAAATGTGAATCATTACATCCCCATGATGTTGCATCAGTCCACAATCCTTTGTAATACTAAGCCAATGGTGAAATTGAATCCATAATCATAATAATAATAAACATCACAGATCATGTGCATCACCCAATAGTGAAATCAAATCAACTGTAAAAATCAGAATCCAAAAAAAGAAATTCTCATCTCTTGTAATATGGATTTTCATGATACAAGGGTTAGTTACTCCTACTAAAAGTCTCATAAAAACATTAGAAACTTCTAGTATCTTTTCTGAAATCCGAAAATAATATATCAAAGAGAAGAAACCTCTTATACTACTTTGTGATGTCTCGTACCTAGTTCACTTATAAGAAATCGACCTCAGTTAGTCATAAGATCACTAGAATGCCTCACCATTTTTTAGAGGCTTATGACTAGTAGTGAGGGTCTATGGTGGTACAGTGGCGAGACTATACCCTCATAATCCGATTGTCACAAGGGTGAGATAAATAGTAAATAGTGGAATCATAATTAACAAAAATAGAGAAGCGGAAGTAAATCATCGAGACATTAATAGTACATCAAGCCTAATGTGTAACTATATTAAAAATGATGAGTATGTCATAAAGTTTTACCTAATGAAAGAATATGTATCTACTTTTATAAAAATGAACAAAAAAAAATCAATCCAATATCATATTGATACAAGTATCTATCTCATTCCCCAAGCTTACATGCTACAATCCAATAATAATCTAAGACCTGACTCTTGCCTTTTTCCCTACCTACACCTACAAATTCTGTTCAGGAACTAAATAGCTTCTTGAATAAGGTGTGAGATATACTCAGTAGGTTACCACTAATGGGGTATAAATTTATCCATCCATTTCAAATAATATTTAGTTTTCAAATAATTATAATAAAATAGTAATGTAAACTATAATGCATCATCACTGGCTCTTGAAAGACTACTGGATGACACTACCTGTTTCTTCCCATTCCAGGAAACCTCTAAATATATTTAAACAGGAATATCTATATATATATATATGAATTTATAAATATATACTATATATGTAAGGACATTTTTAGAAATATATATATATAGATCTATGGTGCCAGACAGAACCCATGGAGTAACTCAACAATCCATGTATAGTCACTAAATTCTTGTAAAGTAGTAGGGGCCTGCATGCCCATGTATCACCCATCAAAATGTTCTCCATTCCCAAGAATAATAGGTATATGGTATTCAATTCCTATGTATCACTTGTATATGTGACACCATGTTTGAGCATCATATCAGTTGGGATTCCATGCCCAAGTATCCTAGGTATGTGGGACACTATGCCTAAGTATCATAGGAAATAATCAGATAAATATGCTCTTGTATCAGACAAAACATGTGTATATTTCATTATTCTTTCACTTATCCTATAGAGTGGCCATTTTTTATGTACAATCGTGTTATGTGTTCATACCACTCCCTTTATAGTTAATTTATTATAGTGATTTCAAATATATTCTAGGACAAAACTACTTAGGAGGTTGTTCGGTCCCATGATTATATATAATATTAAGGGTAAATTCCATAACCACGCTGCAAGGGGTGAAACTAGTTGATGGAAACATTTTCTAACCAGAAAAGGGAATCACAAGGTCATTTCAATCAATGATAGAAATTATTTATGAGCAATTTGTATTTTTAGGGAAATGAACTAAAAATACAGCATGGAGGATCACAATGCATAATATAAAGTGAAAATGCATAATGTATAATTACTTTACCACCTACATTATAACATTAACAGAACACTAATCTAGTATCATCCCTTGGGATTTTTTGAATCTGAAAGAAAAATAATTATATAAAAACTAACTAAAAATAGGGAATATTATCTCACACTAAATTGGAAAAGAAGATGGTGAGATAAACTTTACAACGAAGTAAGTGGATTAAGGATCATACAGATATCAGTCCAATGAAATAAATGGTTGTCTGGTCAGAGTCCTGGAGAGAGAGATACATCAATAACCAGGTTGAAACTAAAGGGAATCTCTAATGGGAGAGTGACGTTCTATGCATGGAGGATGAAGAGAGATAAGGGAGAGAAATAAAAATAAAAAAGTCAAAATTTGAAATCTACCCCTCTTTATAGGTTTCATTATATGGTTATAAAGCTAGCCAACCCATGTGATAGCCAATATCCCAAGACATGCCTCGCATGCATTAGGTGAACGGTTAGTCTAACTATGCACAACATACCAAAAATATGACTAAAATGAGGTATATATCATATGAATTTCCATGCGGCCTAGTCTTTATGGTTAGAAAAAAACTGTGTAGGCCACTATTGTGCAATAGAACACCCTGCAAAGATTAAAAAACTATGCAGACTGGGCATCATAGTTTGTACTAAACAGGATGCCCACATTTTTTTCACTAAATATCAAGGCTCTAGACTTCAGAAAATCCAAATACACCCTCAAAACCATCCCAATTACATTATTCAGGCATATTCGGTGAAAAATTAAGAATTTAAACTTGAATTAAGGGTAAATTTCCTCTTATAGAATCTAGATTCTTAAACTAGCACCCCTTTGGTATTTGGTAATCTAAAAGATATGATCGTAATCCATCATTAAGGGGATTACCCATGGAATTAGGGAACTAATATTTTTTTCATCTTGTGATCATCATCAAATGATACTCCATAATGGAAAAATATGTAATATTCTTCACTTTCATTCCAAGTATTCTTTATTTTCTAGTATTTTTCATCTTTCATACATGTTTGATCCTAAAATAATATGTTAGAATCTGTTTTATGTTTTATTTTCTTTCTTATGATCATAAGATGATCCCTTAATACCCATAATTCATGTAGTACTATCAAAAAATATTATCTAAACAAGATTCTCAGTTTATGACATGGTTATAAAAGATTTGTCAAGGTGATTTTTGAATGCAGTTTTTTTAGAATGAGATTCCACCCTCAAAAGGATAGTCAAAACTAGGGGACTATTCAGTTATCCATGGATAGAATATGATCTTTTAGGCTCTGTATTTCATGGGTTTGGGTAATCACCTACCATTAGTGGATTGTTCATAAAATAACAACCACCACTCAAATATTGGAATGGCACCCTTGAAGGAACTATTTTAGAGGCATTTTGGTCACCTCTTTATTGGAATGATATTATAAATTCATATCTTTTTAGGAATAAGATATTTTTATTAATGATAGAGAATTCATAGGGTATCCTGAAGAATTTGAGGATGGATGAAGTCTATCATATGTCTTACATGGATAGAATATGGATACTGTTGGAGTTTTATAAGGAAGAATATGTGTTCTTGAAGGTCTTACCACATATTGGAAGTGGTGTTTTGGGCATTTTAGAAAATTATCCTTGAGGTTTATTGATTCTTTTTAGATCATAGATTGGGTAGGTGATGTCTCTTATCTACAATTGTTACACCCTTAAATGGACTAGGTACATAAAATTTCTGACATGTCATAATTATGGTGTTTTTTGCATAATCCATTATAAATTATTGACTAGATTGAAATGGATATATAGAACATAAAAAACATTATGGATTACCTAGTTTTTAACATAGATTAATAAGAAAGGAATCCTCATGAGTGTTTTATTTTGTTTTTTTCTAAATAGTGCCATTGGAATATCATGGATAACTCATAGGAATGTAAGAACCATATGTGATAATAGTATCATTTCCTCTTTTCATGGGACATATTTTTTATTATAGAAATAATTCAGGGTGTGGAGGATGTAGTGAAAATGATTTTATAATAATGCCTTTTAATATTTGTAATGAAATTTATAAAGGTAGTCACAAAGTAGAATAATTATTATTTGTGTTGCAAGAATTTGAAAAGTAAATAATAAATTAAATATTTTATATTTATGTGTACATTTTTGAAAATTTTATAAATCCAAAACAGAGTCTCCAATAAAAAATTTGACACCATGGTTTTGTGCAGAATGGTAATTTATTAATAGGATATGTGTAACTTTTACTTTTTGGTTTTAGGAATAAATCCATGTATTTTTTTATTTTAAATAAAATAATATTAAATAGACACTAATAACAAATTGTATTCTCTAAAATGATTTTATAATATTATTATGAATATTTCAATCATAAATATTGGATTCCTATAGACATTCTTCATTTATTTATGTTCTTCATGGAAATAGTTATAATAATTTGATATAGGGGATACATTTTCTAGGTTCCACTCGGTTAGTGGACTTGAATGAGGGATGGTTGTGATGTAAACCATCATTCATCTGTCCATTATTATTTAAATGGACATACATAACCCTTTATATGACTCCTTCTGAGTGTTTTTAGACAGATTTTTAATTTTATTAGGATGAAATTGCCATGATTTCTTTGCATTCTTTATCAGGTGGGTGAATCAAAAGAGAGAAGGGTGTAAAGGAACCTGTCATACATATATCTTCCACATTTTTTGGGTAGGTTGTAGAGGTTTTATACCACATTTTCTTGTTCTATTATGGTGAACATTTTTGGAAGAGGATTCAGTGTATCATTTTTATCTGATCTCGTTGTTGCACTATTTGGTGAGTGGGCTATAAATATTTCTCTCATGATTTCATGGATGCTTGTTTTTTAATAGAATTTTGGGACCATTATGACCTTTGTGTATTGTTTCTTTTTGGAATTTTCCATTTATTATAATACATTCCCTCTTCTCCTATTTTTTATTGAGGTTTACTCGTGTATTTTAATAAAGGGGGATTGACCCTCAAAAATGTAAATTGTTTTATTAAACTCATTTCTTATACAATTTTATTTAAAAGTTTAATTGTAAAACATTATAATTTTAATTTTGTAAATTTAATTTCATTTATAAATTCATCATTTCAAAATTATCTTAGGAATAATTTTTTATAATTTGTTTTAAATATGAATTTTTCATGGAATAGTTAAAAATATTGATTATTAAAGAAAATAATTATTTATTTAGGTGAATTAATAAAGTGAAATTATGTATGTAATTAGTTTAATATTATCAGTAGATTTTTATTTAAAATAATCCAATTTTGGTTTTTCAAAAGTATTTCATACTTTAATTTAGTATAAAGGCATTTTATATTTTAAAAGAAAATTTTACAAAAAAAACTATTTATCATTGCATTTTTATTTTTAAACACAAATTAAATTCTAAAAATTATATGTTTTAAATTTTGAAAGACATTTTACACATGAAATCATTGGTTCCAAATTTATTAAATTTGTAACTTCTTATTTTTTTTATAATATGAATAGTAACT
This sequence comes from Viscum album, assembly GCA_963277665.1. Lineage (NCBI taxonomy): Eukaryota > Viridiplantae > Streptophyta > Magnoliopsida > Santalales > Viscaceae > Viscum > Viscum album. The sequence goes on along the minus strand of OY728141.1, from coordinate 434,021,906 downwards.
TTAGTAATTTTTGTATCACGGTAAAGGCTAAATCAGTTAATTTTGGTTAAAAATAAAATGATAATAAATATTATAAGACCCAACAACATGCATAAGTCTTATTTTATTAGTATATATCAACCATAAACATCTATTTTTTAAATTTAGGACTTTTGGGTCCACTTATATGAGATTATTACCTTAATAGTATTTTATTTAAATAAATGTCAAACTTGTCACACACTTATTTTTAATAAGTGTTAAATTTTTAATAGGGTGTAATTGAGAGGATATGTTCATCTATAAATAGTTATTTTAAAAATAAATTATTTAAATTCATCATGGAAATTTATTATTATTTTTAGTGAAAAATAATTACTTTAAATACTTACACAATACTGATACAGAAATAATTAATTAATGGACAATTAAAATAAAAGATATTAAAAATATTAAAATAAATATAATTTGATGTATATATTGTGATAAAAGAGTATTATAGAGGAGAATTATATTTTAAGGATATAAAATATTATTTTTTTAAATTATATATATAATTTTGATATGTTTAAATTTAAAATAATGAATCGTTCTAAAAATTGACATTGTGGATATTTTCAAGTAAATAATATTTTATTAAATTATATAAACATACCAAAAAATATAAATTTGGACAAGTGATTATTAAAATGTTTAAAATATCAATTATGGTGCATTTATGGTCCTTTTTATACTTATAGTAACTATATTGACCCTCAAAGTGTAAAAAACATGTTGTCAGGGTAATTGTTAAAGGGGTTGAAAAGGGGGTTAAAACCAATATATAAGGGTAGAAATATAGTCTAGACTTATCTAAATTATATTTTATAATGTTATTCTGACCCATACTCATCTTATTTTAGAAATTAATAATAATTGAGCCATTTTATATTAAATATTAATTTAAATTAATTTATTATTTTAAGAAATTCTATGAGTTCTCCTCCCCTATCTTAAAAAAGGTAACATCTTCTTATAATTTATTCACCCTTGAAAAATATTATGATTAATAAAATACATTACAAAATACCTTCCAAGAATCCCTCCCCACATTCTACAGACCATGGTTTTGTCAGATTATCAATCTTAGTGGTCTTAAAGAGTTATGAAAGAAAGGTTTCTAAAAAAAGATGTATAATCTTATATGCAAGTTTTAGCTGTTTTTCTTATTATACATCCATAAAACCTTCTTTAACTGTTATAAAACAATAAATATAGTATAATAGATGTACTTATATGTTCTTATTTTATTTTCATAACCTATATCTATATACTCTTTCATCAAATAGATAACAAAACCACCATTCTTTTTCATAGATAAATACAACCTTAGGAACCAGTGTAATTTTTTTTCCACTTAATGAAAAATGATGACATAATTCTTGTTTACATGTATACTACCACCCATATGATGTGATATGATTCATTTTTCAAAACAAAATCGCATGGATTATATAAATAAGTATATTTAATGAATTAAAATGATATTTTATATGAACTAAAAATTCAAAAAAATAAAATTTCCCTAACCTTATTTACATAATTATTGTTGAAAAATGAAAACATTACTCATGCTTATATATATCCTAGCATCTCCAAGATCATAAAAAAGTTTTTTTTTCCTGATAATATTTAATTATTGAATTTATAATTATAATTTATATATGAAAATGATAATTATGACAAGAATATTATTCTGGAGACGATGAAATGGTGGCCTCTTTGACCATAAGTCAACATACTGAAGTCATTTTTTGAATTATAAATGGAATATCATTAGAATATCTGATTTGAACATAATAAAATAAGTAATTTTAAATAAACAGGTAATAGGTGATATAAAATAAATAATTATCTAGAACAATTTTCTTACAAAAGTAAATAATTAAGGTAAAGATGTTATTCTGGAAGTTAAAGAACATACGTGACAAATCAAACTCAAGGTAAGGGAATTTATTATAAAAAATATCATTTAAAGATTCACTAAAATATATATTTTCCTTCCATATCCATATTTTCTAAAAATAATAATAATATTTTTACAGTTTTCTTAAAAAAATTTATTATTTTTTACCATTTTTTTCTTTTAACAAAATAGTTTGAAAGGAATATATTTTCATTTTCCAAATATTTCCCTTTGTAAATTTTCTAAGAAAATATTAAAGTATTGTTTTTCTATCTTATATGGCATAAAAATTTATTCCAACCAACATAATGCTTCAATTATTTTATGTTTACTTTATATGTTTCCATGGTTATTTTTAAGGAAAATGGTTTCTTTAATATGTGCAAAAATAATTTATTTTATCATTTGTTTCTAAAAGAAAATAGTATTTTGATACCCAAATGTGCTTTTATTTGAAATATTTTTTAATAATATTTATGATGAATAGGTAAATGCATAAAAAATTTATTCATGATATGGTACTTGGTCATTTTATGAGAAAGCTTTGATCCTGATAAATGTTATATTTTAACCCCATTACAACACACGGGTGAGCCTGTTATGTCACATATAATGGGTTGAGCCCCATTATTTCTCATAGGTGTGCCCGATATAGCTTATATGAAAGTTTTATCCCCATTATGGATTATGAAAATTATTTTATGTCAATATATATTATGAAAAAGATGATAACTATTATTTCTCTCCAATGCATTGGGTAATGGTTATGTTCATAGGATTAATATAATGGAAGTAATTTTTTTAGTTAATATAATTCCAAGGGTTTTAAATAGTTTTATGAATGTGAAGATTAGATTTTCCAAAAAGTGTTCTTATTTGATTATTTTGGGTTTCAAAAGTGTTATTTAAGCATAAAGTGTGTTTGATTTTCTCATGTGGAAATTGTTTAATTCATTCCCTCAAATAACATTAATTATAAAGGTAAACATTACATGGGTTTTCGTGTTTTTCACTAGACTAAAAGTTTTCTTTCTTTTATATATCGTACTGAGTTTTTTGGGGCTCATCCCATATTTATAAGAAAAATCTGTAGGGTTTATATAATATTTGGGAAAATGATGAGGTCAAGATGAAAATTATTAATATTTATCATTATAATAAATCATGTTTTATTTTTATGAGTTTTTTTTGTTGGGAAAATGGATACTGAGTATAAGTGTCCACTTATAATGTATGGGTTTACAATGTACTATATTTTTCTAATTATCTAAAATTCTAAATTGAAATAATAATCAGTATTTTAATAAAGTGAATCTTCATCAAAGATGCTATAATATGTAATGATTAAGGTCGGGTCCTTATAGTTGGTATTGGAGTAGGGTTTATATAACTTTTTAAAATTGTATTTTTTTTAAGAGTTATGGATATCATTATTAGTTTATAATTTTATCGTTGCTCATAAGTTCAATGCCTTAGATACCCCATTTTAGGCATTATGTTATGAGAATTTATGGTGGATAATTATATTTGTGGGAAACATTTATTTTTTACATTAATTATGGGTTATTAAATTTTGGGATAAAAAATGAAAGGTGTGAGATTACCTTTGATGTAATATATTTCTTTGAAGTTGAATATATTTAAGATATTTTGAGGATTTTATCTCATTATTGGGAATGTTATAAAGATTTGAAAAATAAAATTTTGGAAAAATTAAAATCCACAGTATGGAAGAAAACTCATTGCATCTAGAAAGGTACCACTATTTGAATCCACAACCGAAGGGAGACAGGGGTGCATCGCCTACCAATAGAATAAGTGAAATTTTGGTTTGTATGATGGTCTTTTAATTTATATAAAAGATCCAATGGATAAAAGTTATTTTCATTCTGTAAAACATATATTAAATCATATGGTTAACCGGGGGATTGGAAATTTATTTTGGGATTAAGTGATTCATATTATTTGGTAACAGAAGAACTATAATTTTTTAGAATGCTGAAGGATTAATATAAATAAAATATTATGGGATTTTATTTGGGGATTAAAGGTTTAATTATAATTTTCAAGAATATATGATTTTATTTTGTATTTATATTGATTGTATTTATTTATGAAAATTATTAACATGTATTGGAGATTATTTTATTTGAGAATTTTCATTTTTGGTATAATACATTAATATTGATTGATGTTATTTTTGAAAATAAGTAATAAATTTATCTTGTATGACTACGTGATAAAATCCTTCTGATTTTTTGGATTCAATATTAGTATGGATTATTTTTATGAATTTTAAGGATAGTTGTTAATTGAATTATCTATGTTGATCTTATTTTATTAACGTTGAATTTTTGAAAATAAATTAGTTGTTATTCAATTGAAGGTATATTGAGTTTGGGAATTATCTTATCTTATACTAAAAACATTGGTTTGGGTTAATTTCTAAATATAGTAGGAATGTATTATTATATTTTTATGGATTTTTTGATCTATATAAGTTTATTCTAATGCGTCAAGAAAGAAAAATTCATCTGAAATACTCATTGTTTTGATAAAAAGATAAGTTTGTAGTGGAAATTTATTAAATAATGAAATTCTTATTAAAATGTAAGTATATTTTCTTATGTTTTTATGCTGGTATATAAAGAAATTACACAACTCAAGGAAAATTATTTTGAAACAAAAAATTTATTCATTTAAATTTTTTACCAAGAAATCAATGGCATTTAAACCCATTATAGATTTAGGATTTATTTGTGGTTATCTTTCTCACAAAAATATTTCCTATCACTCTCTATCAGTTCTTCGGTGTAATCTTTTCTACTTTATTTCCATGTTTTACTACATGGAAACCTTGTTATTTTTTATTCTATATAACCAATTTTTTAATTCTATATTTTCAAAAGGAATCTTTATTTATCCATTTTATAATGTGGGACTTCAATAAAGGTATTTGAAAAAGTCAAACCCTTGTTAACGAGCATGAGTTAAAAATTATGCGTTTGTAATTTACAATGGGGGGATAATTTAACCACCCAATTATTGAGAGAATAAATCATTTTAATTTTTAATATTATTCGTAAATTATATAGTTATATTCATTATAAATATATTAATTAATTCCCAAAATAAAAAAATGGTATTAGTAAACTCATTTATTATAATATTTTCATTAAATTTTAATTTTAAAATTATATAATATTAATTTAAAAAATTAATTTAATTCTGTAAAAACTATATATGAATAAATTTTTATAATTCTATGAAAATATTGATTATTAGAGGAATCAAAAGAATACCGATTATTATTAAAAACTATGTTTTGTTTTAATGTATTGATAAAGTAAAATTTTATTTGGAATTAGTTTTAAATTTTAATTTGTTTCTCTTTATTTAAAATAATGCAATCATGTCTTTTAAATATATTGTATAAATAAATGTAGGATAAAAAATTTCTCTTTTAAAAGGGTGTTTTTCAGAAAATTTTTTTTTTCCTTTTTTCAATTTAATTTTAAGTTTAATTTTTCAAATTATGTTTTTTAAATTTTGAAAAAATAGATTCCGTATTTCTAATTATTGGGGAAAATATTTTCAAATTATGCTTTTTTATTCTTGTACAATTTGAATAGCAACATTTTTAATTTTAATTACCATGGTAACGTTTAAATTGTGTGATATAGGTTAAAAATTAAATATTAATAACTATTAAATGACACGTACACATAAGTAAAAATTATTTTATTAGTATATATGAACCATAATCAACCAAGGGTTGAATTTATGGCCTTTTTTGCCACATGGATGAGATTATGAAGTTCGTAGTATTTTATTAAATGAAATGTCAAACATGTCACACTCATATTTTTAATAAGTGTAATATTTCTATTATCATGTTATATAGTGGAAATGTTAGGATATAAATAGACTTTTAAATATAAAGTATCTTCATAATCATGGTAATTTATTTTTAGAATTTATTTTATATATTATCACCTTAAATTCTTACACAATGACGATGCATTAATTAATTAATCGAAGGAAAAATAGAGTAAAATATATTATAAATTTTAAAATAATTAAAATATGTGATACATTATGTTAATAATAAATTTCTTATATGAAAATAAATTTTTGGTTTATAATAAATAAAATAAAAATTTTTATTTTTTATTCATATTATTATAGTCAAAGTACTCAATTGTTCTAAAAATTGACATTATGGATATTTTGTTGTAAATAATATATATTTAAATTATATAAAATTTATAAAAACGTTAACTTTTATAAATTTAATATTATAATATTTATAATATCAACTATTATTTATTTATGAGTATTTTTTATTTATATTAACTATATTGACCCTCAAAATGTACAAATCTATGTTGTCAAGGTAAGAGATAAAGCGGATACAAGGGGTGGTCAAAATCAAAAGATAATGGTAATAATGTAGTAAAAAATTTCCTAATTTTTATTTTATTAGGTTATTTGGACCCATTATAATTATATATTGTAAAATAATATGTTTGGATCCATTTGGTATTTAATATTAGTTCATATTAACACAATATTTTATGTAATTCCATGACTGTCCCTCCCCTCTATTATGAAATGGAACCTTTCTTCTCATTTATTCAAACTTAAAACCATTTTGATTCTGATTATATCAAACAAATTACCTTATAATAATCCCTCACCACATACTAGAGATCATGTTTTATGCATAATACCATTCTTAGAAGTCTTAAGGTGTTCAACAATGGAGGTTTCCCAAAGAAGAGGTATAGTTTTACCACTAGGTTTTATTTCTTCTTCTTCTTCCACGTCCATAAAACTTTTTAAAAATATGTTAAAATAAAAAATCCATTATAATACATATAATTATATGTTATTATGTTATTTTTTGGGCCAATATCTATCTCCTCTACCATCAAATGTGAAACTAAATTATCATTCATGTGTACGGTAGACTACCATCATACAAACTGATGTAATTTGTTTTCTAGAATTACCTAAAAATACTTGTTATAATGATATAATTATTTTTTATATATATTATTAATGAAACATTTATAATTATAAAATTATAATATATAATTTACCTTCTTACTTTTCCTTTCACTAAAAAATGATAATTTCATTTGTGCATACATGTGGACTACCACATCCATGAAGTGATGTGATTTGTTTTTTATAATTACATCACATAGATGAAATATATAAGTATATTTAAAGATATAAAGTTATATTTAATATATTATTATAATTCTTTAAATTTTAAATTTTACTTTTCTTCTTTCCATGATTATTTTTGAAACTAGAAAAGTTACTCTTGCTTTGGTATGGACCACTGTCTCCATGATCATAACGATGTTCATTTTTCATAACAATATTTAATGATTGGATTTAAAATTATTATTGATATATAAAAATGATAATTATTTAATTAATATTTTTATGTATATGATGGGATATTGGCCCTTTTACCATAATTCAACATACATAAATCAATTTGGACTTATGAACCAAATATCATCAAAATATCCAGAGTGAACATAAATAATTAATTAATTGAATATAAAAATGAAATAAGTGATAGAAAAGAAATAATTAAATTGAAAAGGTTATTAATCAAGTAAATAATAAAAATAATTTCATTTTTCGGGAGGAGAAATAATATACGTGATTAATCAGATTCATGGTAATGGACATTCTTTTAAAAATTTATTTTAAAGATTCTCTTAAACCTCTCTTTTTATTACTTGTATATATTTTATAAGATTGTTATAACAACATTTTCACAATTTTACTTTAATTTTATAAATTCATTTTTACACATGTTTACTTTTTTAAAAATGTTTTGATACTTTCTGACTTTTATGAAAAAATATGGAACGAATGTTTTCTTAACTTATACAGCATGGGAGGGTTTTCCCACTATCATGACACATTATATATTTGAAATATATATTATAAGTTTTCACATTTATTTTTAAAGAAAATTGTTTCTTTATTTGGTGTATTTTTTTATTTTAAAAATAATTTCAAAAGGTAAATATTATTTTGATATCTAAAAATTTTATAAATTAAAAGATTTTTTCAAAAGGGTTTTATGCAGAAAAGGTGAAAGGATAAAATATCTTATTTCAGATATGGTACCTAATAAGTATATGAAGAATTGGTGAGCCTTATATAGCTTATATGTTGATTTCATCCCCGTTGTAGCTCACAGGTGAGGCTGTTATATCTTATATAATTTTTTGATCTCCATTATAGCACACGGGTGATGCCGATAAGTCTTATATAAAAGGTCGATCCCCATTATATATCCTGAAAAATATGTGACTCGAATATATCTCATATGAATGTTTCTTTTTATTATATCTCTTCAATTTAATGGGTAATTTTTATGTTCTTTGGAGAAATATATTGGAAATTATCCGTATGACAATTCTAATTTCAAGTGTTTTTAAAGGGTTTTATGAATGTGATGCTTTATATTTCCATAAAAGGGTTTTTATTTATTTTATTTGGGTTTTAAATATTTTCATTTTTTATAGAAGCGAGTGTGTTTGTTTTTTAGGTGTAAATGTATTATTTCATATGATCAAATAACATTAAAGATAAAGGTAAGAATTACATGGGTTTTTATATTGTTTTACAGGATGAACGATTTTTTTTCTTTCATGTCCCATACTGAGATTTTTGTTCTTATACCACATTTTTGAAATGTTTTTCAGAGGTTTTAAGGATTATTAGTAAAACAATGAGGTCTTTATGGAAATTATAAAGATGTATCAAGAAAAGAAACCATGTTTTATTTTTTAAAGTTTTTTTGGGTAGAAAAATGGATAATGAGTAAACGTATTCACTTGTAATGTATTGGTTTACTGTGTAAGTGTTTTTCATAATTCTCTAAAAATATAAATAGAAAAAATAATTATGATTATAATAATTTTAATTATATCCAAAATACAATATTATATGTAATTATTATGACTTGGACCTCGCAGTTATCTAGTATATATATTATGGTAAAGCTCCAAAATGCAGACCTCAATGGAATAGTCCAAAAATGATTTTTATTTCATAGAAAATGGATTGGCTACCCAAAATGAAAACAAAAATGGATTCTTAAACAACGATAATACATGGTATATTAAGAGGGACAAAATGGTATAAACTATCCCCTGGTGTGATATATTTTTGGAGAATTTTAAATAATTAATATTTTTGTTAAAATCCTTAGAAAACTTCAAAAAAATAGGATAACATAACATTATATAATATTAAAAGTTGTTTTGGTAATTTTTATTGTCAAATTCATTTATCTCATGTTAAATAATTTAATTATAACTATTTAATAGTTAATGTATAAAAAATTTTAATGTGATGGGATTATTATGTATGCCTAAATTAATAAGATAAAATTATCTTTATAAAATTAGAATGTTATGATGTGGGTGAGAATATAAGAATTATTTTTCAACTACCTTGGATTCTAGTTGTAATTAAAGTTATTAGCTTAAATTTAAAGGTTTATTGTAGTTTATAAAAATTTTCTGTCAGAGTCATAGTGGAATTTAAATATCTACTGAGTAAATTTTCCTTGGAAATATCTATTTTTAGACAGACTTTTCACTATCCTAGTAGATTATGCAATTTCTGAAAAAGTGGGGGTGGCTTATATGTGGCTACAAGAATAGTCATATATGAATGATTAATTTCATACAATCCTAAATATTTAAATAATGGAGATCATGTTCCATATTTATTAGATTAATTTTGATATGTTTAGATATGATGTGATTCTATTTTTTGGGTATGTAACTTAAACTATGAGTTGAGTATAGTATTACACATTAATATAGTTTTAATATGTTAATCTAGAGGATGCAATAGAGATTCAATAAACTAAATCATTATAATCATTAATATATAAATAATTATATGTATTAAATCATGATTTAATAAATATTTCATGTAATATAATAGTTATAGAGAAAATATTCATATAATGTGGGTTAAATTAGTAAGAATTTAAAAGAAAACCCCCTATAATATAATGTGTGAGATTCCATCTATTGTAAACACATGTCAAGACTATGGTCATCCAACCAGGAATGTCATTCCAAAAATGGATTCTTGTGGATTATTTTATATAAATTATGGTGGATATGGGTGACCCTAATAGGCTTATGTTCTTATATCCAATTTTATTCCTTGGGTTATTATTTTATGGGAAATCTTAAAATGATTAGATACCATAAGAATATAGTTGATTTATTTCATCTGATAGATTTGGATAAAGAGTTTTCCACTAAACTATCCAAGATTCATATGTGATATTATTTTTATGATCGTCTAAAAAATGACTAAGTGATAATTGAAACCCCAAATAGAAATCACTACTTAGTAAAATATGGATCTTAATCCACTAAATGTAATTATGTATGGGGTCATCATTATAGTGGGTGTAATTTAATTTAAATTCCTTGATGAAAAGATATAAAACATGATATTAAACAACAGTTGTGCCTTTGTTATAAATTATGGCTTGTATCATGATTATTATTTTTAGATCTTTTATACGAATGAACTATAAAATAACTCAATATTAGTATCAATGGATGAGAAGTTTTCTCAAAGAGAATCATTTTATGAATACATATTTGGTTGTTACAAAAATTAATTTCTCTAACTTTGACTCACAGTTATTATATGTCATATGTATATCCCACATTTGTAATTATAATACTATATTCATAAATATTATATAATTGAAGATAGGTTAAGGAGTTATTTGTTTTAAAAATGAGGAAGGATTTGTTCCATTAGACTTTGACACGTATTATTTAAACCTTTCAAATGGGATTAGTTCATGAATTAAAAAACTATTTTTGTGTTCTTTACATGAACAAAAAATTTTATTTCGATATCTTGTTTCGATAATATAATATTTTCTTTCATTATTAATAAATATTATGTATATATATCTATATATATGAAATTCTTCATGATATGGGGAAAATAGTAATTGATTGATACATTTTGCATATGAATAATAATATCTATAATTTCAAAAATAAAAATTTCATGGTTTATTATAAACCCAAATACATTTGGAATTATCCCATTAGACATATAAATGAGAAATTAACTCATCTACTCCATAGAGATATATAATTTGAACAATTTTATTATGAATCATTTGACAAATTCACATCTTTTTATTATGTGAAATGAACAAAGAATATTTTTGATGAAAAATTGAAAGGGATAGTGGACTATTAGATCATATACATAGATATGTATATAGACTAGTGAGTTGTCAATAATGTGGTGGGTATAGATAATTTTTAACCTATAATAACAACTTTATTCAGTATGGTTATATGTTTTTAATGAGACCTATGTTTGAAACCTTTTAAAAGTAAAAGGTGTTAAATATGAATTATAAAATCAACTATGAAAAAGTATAAAGATTATCCCATCAAATTAGGTTGTTTAAAACTTAATCCAAGAATTCATAGACCATATAAGAGATTTTAGTATTGTTTCAGAACTCATGCAACATAGAGAAACATAATGGAATGGTGTCATTGATTGGAGAAATCATTCCTTTTCGGATATGGTTTGATTAATGATGAGTTAGTATGATCTTCCTATATCATTTTAGGGTTATTATCTAGTAATTAATTCATTTTTACTCAATTTCATTCCACGTGAAGTATTAATAAAAAACAATAATATATAAATACTTATAAATGTTCAAAAATTGAATTTATGTAGATTTGTGTTTGTGAATTTTTAATATAAAATATGGATTCTCATAAACATTACCCTAAATATGATATATAATTGTATTTTTGTTATCCTAAAGAAAGAAATTGATATTATTTTTATATTACTATTGAGAACAAATTTTTTGTACCTCAAAAATATTTATTTGTTTATTGGAATGATATTAGTAAATTATTTTTTTTAGAGGAAAGTAGAAATTCGATATGTTTAATACCAACAAATAGAAAGTTTTCTTAAAATGAAATTTGATATTGTTCAACAAAGAGTTGTTGAAGGAGTACCAAATAATGTAATATAAGACCTAAAATTCAAAGAGGGATTTATCAAGAGCTCAAGTGATAATGATTTCATGTGAAAATGGTGATGAAATATTGTTCATAGAAGATGAACCTACTACTTACCAAGATTCCATTGAGAGTTTTGACTTTAAGATATGTTTAACATCCATGAAATCTAATATGGACTCCATGTACACCAACCATGTTTAAAACATTGAATATATACCTGAATGGGTGAGGCCATCGGGAGAAAGTGGGGTTTTTTAATGAAAATATACATGGATGGTTGTGTGTCTACCTATAAATACCTCATGGAGGCAAAGAATAATTGACAAATTCATGGTATTGACTATGAAGAAACATTCTCTAAAGTGGTGATGATAAATCTATTTAGATATTACCTATCATTAAAACTCATTATGATTTTGATATATATCGTATGGAAGTAAAAACTCATTTCTTTAATGTGAATTTTTTAAGGAAATGTTCATGATATATTATACTAGATATGAAGTTATAAAATATTCTATCATTTTTTCAATATGAAATGTTCTATTTATCGATTGATGTAAACATATGGGTAATAAGACATTTATTTTGATGATGCTATCAAAGAGTTTCATTTTATAAATAAAGGATTATTTTTGTGTATATAAGAATATTAGTAGGATTGTAATGGTGTTTATGATATTATATGTTGATGACATACTACAAACTAGAAATTATTTTCCTACTTAAAATTCTATAAATATTTTGTTGAGAAAATTATTGTGGATGAAATACATGGGTGAATCAGCCTACATACTACATATGAAGATCTATAGGGATAGATATAAGAGGTTTCATATATTAAGTATATATATATATATATATATATTGGAAATGTTCTAAAGTGGTTTATCATGGAGAATTTAATGAATCTAATTTTCCCATGTATTATTTGAGAATGTTATATTTATTATATTTGGATCTAGACACTGAGAAAATGTCGGGTTTTGAGGCACAGTGGGCCCAAAATTAATTTTTCAAATCTATTAGATATTACACATATGTAGTTTTCTTGAAAAAGTGGAATAAAATTTAAAAAGATGATTGGATTGGAAATATGATGTTCTCATTGATTTTAGAGTGTGGGTTTTACCATAGTCATGACATAATACTTATCAGCATAGATTATTTTAATAAAGGTTAGTCATGAGAAAAATAATAAAAAAATATTAATTTAACTGCTAATTTTATTTTATTGATATGGTGACATGTAATAGTCTATAATTATATTATTATTTAGGGTTCTCAAGGCTGTTTACTTAATCTTAAGACATAAAGGAACAAGAGAGGAGAGCATTATGGAAGATGATTTTGAATTGGATCATGGATTGTCGATTGGTGAACAATAGGATTCAAGGATCACACTAATGAAAATAACGTGGATTCATTCATCATTAGTGATCGATCCATTTCATGGAAGAACATTTGTTTTATGTGTATTTATCCCCATTTAATTATTCTTATGATGAACACATATCAATAAACTAACGAATTGATTCACGGATCGAGCGTATTGCAGGGACGGGTCATATTATCAAGGATTAGAGGGATTTCTATTCGTGATTATGTTATATCTATTTGTTCATCATTGTAATAGAAACAGATCAATTCCAACATGATTATTGGTTGAGGTCCACTCCTCATGTTTGTGTTTTTTGCATTTATTTCCCCACTCTTCATTCATCACTAGAAATCCCTATGTTTTATAGTTCCATGAATATCCATAAATCAAGCATTATGAATCCATTTATTAGAGAATCAAATCGATACCATAGATTTGGGTTAGAAATGGTGATAATTTCAAGCTTAGATGGTGGATTGGGAGACTGTGGCATTATTTTAGTCATGCAGGAAATAAAAGGCAAGATGAAGGTTGTTCCCAAGCACCAGATATTGCTAGAATCTTGCCAATGATAGTGAATCTGGTTTAATCAACCTCAAATCCATTGTTTTCAGTGAGAATCATTTTGAAAATTGGTTGAGTAGAGGTAGAGGAAGAATTCATGTGAAGAACCTATGAATTCTTTTAAATTATGCACTACATGATATGAAACACATAAGCACATGTCGTGTATGGTTCCTTGGCAGTAGTGTCAGGGTTCCTAGTGGATTTAAGTATCAAACATCATGTGACCCCTATCACACAATGTGTGAATCAACTTAGATACTCATCATGTACCGTAAAGGATACATAGCCATCCATACACAAACAAATCTATCCATACAGAGGCATGACTATCCGTACACAGACATGATTAGGAATGCATGGGGTTAGACAAGTTCTACACTCATACATGGACATAGGCAGAGGATGTGTTGCACAAGTAGGACCTATTTCTAAAGAGAAACACCATGTACTCATAGTACACACTGTGTTACCTCTAAAATAAGGATTGGAGCCCCTATCTACTTCATCTTGGATAAATTTCCTTTAGGTATGTTCCCTTAATCCATTCCCTGACGGTTTGGTATAGAGTCTCATCCTATGCCAAGGGTGGTGATCCCATCTATTGAACTTCAGTTTATTGATATAGTTTTTTAGAGTATTTTTCAAAGGCCAAGAGTGAAGTATTTAATCATCATCATCGTTATTTTCCCTAGGTGGGGTTCTTGATATCATCATGTCTAACACTACATAGGCATTAATCCCCTACTAATTAGGTTAATCCTAATTTGGTTGTTTGTATACCCCCTTCCCTTATATGTAATTCTCTTCTATATATCTATATCTTTAGACTTCTATTATTTAACTCTTATTGTAAGGTAAGATGATCATGACATCTCATAGGGACAACATCAGTTCTATATGAATCGTGGAGTTTGTTCTCCCAAATAAGTTTTATATAGAACCATCAAGTAGGAATACTAGGTTTCCAATATGTTTGTAATCTTAATTGATATTGGTTGGGGGTCTACCTGGAGTATATTTGGATGTTCTTATTATATATTTCATTGAAAAATATCTATGATGAAATTATTGTTATTATTTTTTCTATATTCCTAGTTATTTTGGGTTTTCCTATAGGGTGTTGTTATAATAACCCTGTATGGGATTTTCTTTCATGTGTCATATCTTATACAGATGGGAAACCATTTGACAAAGTCTTAGAGGGACCAATACCAGGAATATCTTAGTGAGCTAAAATACTAAGATCTATTGTGGTGGTTATATTGGAAGAAGTCCTCATCCACGCTATAGGTTGGATTTGTTTTATATTTATACATTTCATGGGATTGGAGATGTGTGTGTATATAATTTTACATTAGTAAAAGGCCTCATATGCATGTGATATTCTAAATCATCATCAGTCTCCATCCCCTAGCCTATTGGAGGTAGGCTTTGGGTAGTTATAGCATAAGAACTATTGGGTAGGGTTATGATAGATTGGTATCAGAGGATTCAATTCAACCATAAGACCTAAGTCTATGAGACTATTTTGGTAAAATAGTTTTATATGTTTTAAGTTCAGATATTATGATAGAGACTCTAGTTTTATAATGTAAGTTGATGTATCCATTCACTGAGACTCTAAAAATATTCCTATTAACTTAGTACACATAGTCACTAGTTGTAGGAAAAAAATGGTGCATGCATCATATGTGAATTCTTGGTGGTTTCCATTCCAATATTTCGCCATTTATATAGATATAATTATTGAGTTTAGTACATCACGTATATTTTAGGATGCCTCCAAGATGTTTCCCTGCTAGGATTTAGCAGCAAGATCATAAGGATGATCCCCTCAAGGAAGATTCTTTGATATAGGGACATGTTCAATAGGTGTTACCTCTAGGTTTAGAAATAGTATTTACACCTCCTATCTAGAAGAAAATGGTATAATTATTACTAGAATGTAAGGTATGAAATTTTAGTGTTCTTCATGATTTTTAGTATCATTGACCCCTCAGGTTTAAGGGATAACTAGAGCCACAAGATGTTGAGGATTGGATTGAGGTAGTGACATGAGTCTTCCATATTTTTAGGAAACTAATAGACCAGTTATTGGTCCTAGAATCAATCCTTCTCCATGGATCTAAAATATGGTGGGGGTGTTGAATAACCCAGTCATAAGATGAGGAAACTCTTTCAAGGTATAGTTTGATATTTTTTTTATATAGGATTTTTTTATAGCTATGTTGAGGGATGGTCACATCCATGAGATACAAAAACTTCAATAAGTAAGTATGGTTGTGGATGAGTATTCATCAAGTCTCAAGAACCCCTCTTTGTACATGATGTATATGGTGTGTGATCAGTGCTTTTGGTCTAGGACCTTCGAGTGTGGACTATGTAGAGACATTTTAGCTACTGTGACACCTCTATAAATTCCTACCTATTCTAATCAATTAGGTCATGATTTGGAAATAAATTGTTTCATAGATGAGTAAATGAAAAGAGTTGGCTTTGAAAGTGGTCACATAAGAGTTGAAGATTTGGTGTAGGGAGGTGATGGTACACACAGGAACATGGTTGGCCAAAAAATGTCAATAAGTGATCCCAGGATATAGGGTCTATATTTTAGGACTCATGGGATGGATGTAGTTATACTAGAGAGAGGCATTGTTACTGTTGTGAGGTAAGAGGACATTTCAAGTGATATTTTCAAACCCGATGTACGGATGATATATAGATAGTGGATGGACCACCTAGGAAGAGTCGATGGTAGGAATAGGTAGGTCCTCAAGGAGGTGGACATGGAAGAAGATCTAGGAGAGAATATGGAGGTCATATACGTTATGAAATGTTACCACCACCACCCTAAGGTGGTCCCCACCAAGCTCAGGGATCTAGTGGTCTGGGAAAATGGAAACTAAAGGTAGTCAAGGATTATGACCTGAATGCTCGAGGTATGACATGAGGTACAATATATTTCTTTTCTAGCTTATCTAAAATACTGATAGACACAAGTGTGATTCATTCCTTTTTTACCCTTATTTGGTTCAATTCATGGAGTTTTGGTCAACACTTTGGCTCAACCCTTTCACTTGGAGACTCTTATTAGCGGTAACTCATCGATCACACACTTCTTCTCAAGGTATGAATTGACTCTTTGAGGTGATAGTTTCTTTTGAGATCTATTTATAGAAGAGATGAGACCTTACAAAATAATCTTATGCATAGACTTGTTATCTATATTTGAATCCTAGATAGACTGTTTCAAATGGAGGATATAGCATGTCCGTAATGATGGAATGATGTTTTTCTTTCTGGTTGAAATGAAAAACTAGGAAGAGAATGATGGACTCATGTGTAGGAGGGTGTAGCTGACTACGCACTATCAGGTTATAAATACACTTGGTGTAGTGGATTCTATAATCTTTTAGTTCCCTATAATGGTACTGGAGTATGAGGAATACTTACCAAATTATTTTCCAAGATTACCACACCAAAAAGATATGGACTTCTATATTGATCTATATATCGTAAATGGATTTAATATTTGTGCAAAAATATAGGATGTTTCTCAAAACACTTCATAGTGTGACGGGATAGTTGAAGGTATTGAAGATGAAGGGATATGTCAGACCTGGTGTCCCACCCTGGGAAGCCACATTATTTTTCACCAATAGGGAATACGGGAGCTTGAGGTTGTGTGTGGATTATTAATGCCTAAACTAGGTTATCAGTAAGAAAAATTATCCACCTCCATGGTTTGATGACCTCTTAGATAATTTTTCTAGGGCACGACAGTTATCAAAGACTGGACTCGATTTAAGCTATCATCAGTTGTGAGTACTTCATGAGGATATAATGGAGAGGGATTTTCAATGTTGTTACAGTCACTTTGAGTACTTGGTGATGACGTTCATCATGAAGAACTCCCCATAAGTGTTCATGGGACTCATGAACCGGATCTTTCAACCTTTATTATATCATTTTTTGGTATCCCACACCGATGATATCCTAGTTTTATCAATGTCTGATGAGGAGAACACAGGAAAAATTATGTGACGTCCCACACCATTTCAATGGCTCGGGGAGGAGGTGAGATTCTACTAGGCCTTAGGCTTCATTCCCTAGATTCCAAAGGCTGGAAATAAATGCTGAAGGGTTACAATAAAAGTGGAGGAAGATTTAACCTTTAAGAGTAGAAAAATTAACCAAACACTTGAAATACAACAAACCACCTTGATGCGAGAATTATAATAAATGTTAACTCAGTATTCCTTTTATAAAAATCATAAAAAAACAAGTACCACAACAAAAGACAATCCCACATAAATGTAAACAGAGGAAGACTACAAAGAAAAAAACTCATGACAACATAGAGATTCAATGATTCATAAGATCCATCCTCCAACTACACAAAACAACCCAAGTATCTCAAAGTGGTTCTAAAGATTTGTGATACTTTACCTTTTCCCTTGTCCTAATAGATGACATCAGCAAAAGAACAAATGTTCCAATAAAGGGGTGAGTACAAAACTCAATAGTTTTTTAACCAATGACTTCTCTACTCATGACACTAGGATATAATATTTAACATCATTTATATAAAAACAATTTATATGAAAACAATTTCCAAAATTGTTTATAACTAAATATAAAAAAAATTATATCATCAATTTTCCAGTAAGATATTTTCAAGAAAATAATCAAACAATACTTCAAAACCATTTCAAAAGTTCCCTTTCCCAATACCATTCCACTCCACATATCTATAATACCAAATATCAATGCTTCATTATGATAGATCCATACTCATGAGAGTTCTCTCATCAATATACCATGGCATTACAACATAATTATGTCTCATGTTCAAAGACTGTTTTGGCACTGAGCATATGGTCGTATTTTAACCAAGCCTCATAAATGAAATATTAATACACACAAAAGTATTCCCAAAATCATTTCCCAAACCAACATGCCCAAATAATCTCAATAAAACAACATTTTATAGAAAACTCAATTTCTAAAAAACAATTTAAAAAATCCTTCTAAGGCATATTTTAAAATCAACATTTTAAAATCAAGAAACTAAATAACTTTACACAACAATTCACTATAACATCAAAAATTCACAAAAAACTATAAATCCTCACTAAAAAGGATTTATACCTTGATTTTCAAAAAGTTTTCATAATAAATTTCAGGATACTTGATAAATTTTAAACTAATCTAGTCAATTATAGCAAGAGGAGATTAGAGTGAACCCACTTACCTCATGATTTTTGGTGCAAATGATAAACAGATGGAGAATGTCAATGAAACCGGGTTAAATCAACACAAACTCACCTTAGATGTCTTCCCATAACATAAAAAAGACCAAATATAAAATTATTTGGAATCCAAAACCTCATATCTAATCGTATCAGGCATAGATATAAGAAATTGAGAAGAGGGGAAATGTAGATCTAATAAAAATATCAAGAATGAAGAAGCATAAACACTTACCATGAGGAACCATCTATTAATCACCAATTAAAAGCTTTTTATAAACTATATATCAATGGGAGATTTTTCTTGGACTTTAGGGAAGTAAAATCACTGGTTTGGGATGCATAAAAGGTTAAACTAGTCACCTAAAGGAAAAAACATGTTAGATCCACTTTTTAAGGAGGTGGTTTTTACCCACACATGATTTAGTTGCATGGTTTGACAAATTGTGTGTTAACTGTGCATTATAAACTCCCTTACAGATGACCCTTTTCATTATCTCCTCACATGGTCTCCAAAACAATGCTCTAACCATGTGAAAGCCACTAGCAGAAACTGCCTAAACAATATGGTTTCTCCTAGGCTGTTGATTGGTTTGGACAAATCATTTGTCACCCATGCACCTTCCCTTTTCCCCAAAAAACCAATTAAAGTTATCGAAACTCTTTTAAACATCACCCATATACATTTTATAATTAAAATAAAAACTAAATGGTTACTTACTAGAAATTGGGGGGTTACATTATCCCCATAATTGGTCTTTCTTCCCTTGGAATGTGGAAACCCAGTGATGTCTGTAAAGAGTTTCGGATGTTTCTATTTTATTTCCGTCTCGTGTTCCCAACTCTATTCCTGAACATGACCATGTTTCCAAAAAAACCCATACTAGATTGATGATTTTTCACACAATACTTTCTCATACTTATCCAAAATTCACACTAGGATATGTACCGATGAAGCATCTAAATCTATGTCAACGTGATTCCATCTGATCACATGGTTAAGATCGGGATGATACTTTTTTAGTTGTGATATATGAAACACATTATGCACTTCACTAAACCATGGTGGTAATTCCAAGTAATATTCCACCTACCCAACCCATTGTAGTATCTTGAATGGGAATATATATCTAGGAGATATCTTCCCATGATTTCTATAACATCAATGACCAATCCTTTGAGAAGTCCTTAAGAACAAAGGATCACTCACCATGAATGACAATGGTCATCAACGATGATATGCATATGATTTATGAAAACATTAAGACGTATCCATATATTTCCCGATCAATTGAAACTTATCCATTGTTTCTTGGACAAGGCTAGGATCAAATAGTTATGTATCATCTGTTTCCACCCAATATAGTGGGGAACGATAAGGACTCCCATACAATGATTCAAAAGGGACATATATATAAAGGCATGATAGCTGTTATTATAAGGAAACTCAACAGATGGAACATTATCTTCACATGAGCCAAAAAAATCCATTAAAAATCCAACAACATTTCTTCCATAATTTGTATCATCCTTTCAGATTCCCCATCCATCATAGTATGTAATGTCATACTCATAGTCAACTGAGTCCCATTGTATTTTTGTAAGTATTTCTAGAAATGAAATATGTACCTCAGGTCTCTATTTGATACTATTGAAACTAGTATTCCATGTCTCCTTACCACTTCTTAGATATCGATTTTGGATAGGTCCTCTATCGTATGAGTTACATGAATAGGGATCAAAGGAGCCAACTTGGTAAGATGACCCAATATCACCCATATGGAATCATGTTTTTCAACTATTATCGAGAGGCTGCTAATAATATCCATGGATATCTACTCCCATTTCCCCACTAGGATGTGTAATGACTACAACATACCTATTGGTCAGTGATGATCTTCCTTCACTTGCTGAAAGTTAATCACTTTGAAACAAACTCAACCACCTTCCATTTTATACCATTCCACCTAAACAGTGTTTTCAAATCATTATACATCTTCTACATTCCTAGATGAACATACCATCTTGAATAGTGGTAATCAGGATTTATTTTCTCCTAATAATTAATAGGTACTACAATATGGTTCCTGAACTAGGATAATAAACTCGCATCCAACCTCCAACTCTCAATGGTGTCCCTACCATTAAGTTTTGAACTAATTTTAACACAGTCATCATCATATTCATGTTCATATATCACTATCTGCATCAAATTATAAACCACACAAACTGAAAATAAAATTGTAACTTCACTTAGGCCCTCATATTCCATATGCCTGTTGACTAGGACTGATGTCAATAGCCACTCTTCTAGTTCTTCTTTTTCCATCTGAACATATGACTTTCTGCTTAATGCATCATCAACTTTATTTCCTTCTTCAACTGTGTAAATAAATTAAAAGTAAAACATTTGTAGATAATCTATCCATCTGCTTTTCCATAGATTCTAATTTCATTGTGATAATATATTTTTCAATCTCTTATGATCTATGAACATTGTAAATATCTCAACAAAGAGATAAATATGCCCAGTCTTCAAGGGATGGACGATTGCAGCTAACTCCATATCTTGTGTTGGGTCATTCTTATCATCAAATCTCAACTGACCTGATCCATAAGAAACAACATGGTCTCCTTGAAAAATAATTTATCCCAAACCTAATCCTGAAGTAGTCTAATACACCACATAACCCTATCCTAATTCCAGAAATATCAAGATAGAAGTTTATGTTAGATTAACTTTCAACTCATCAAAAGACTGCTGAAATTCCTCAGTCCATTGGAATGTAATATTATTCTTTTCCAAGTCTATCATAAGTGATGCTATTCATGAAAATTCATGAACAAATAATTGGTAATATACAACAAGACTAAGAATTATTTATATCTCAAAGAATTTATTCAGTAGTTTCCAAGAGATTAGAACATACATCTTCTCTGTATCCACTAAAACGCCTCTTTCATAAATTACATGACCCATAATTTATACCTTTTGTATCCAAAAATAACACTTTGATAATTTGGAATACAAAAGTTTATCTCTTAATATTTTCAACACTGTCGTCAGGTGTTTCTCATGCACATCTCTTATTCTTGAATACACCAATATGTCATCCTCAAATACCACAATAAAATAATTCAGATATATCTAAAATTAATGATTCAATAATTCCATAAAGACTACGGGTGAATTAGTAAGACAAAAAGTCATTACCACATATTCATAATGTTCATATCTACTTCTCAAGTCTATTTTCGGAATATCCTCCTTCTAAACCTACAATTGGCGATATCATTATCGCAATTCAGTTTAAGATAACCCCAAAGATACCCTCAATTGATCAAATAGATCATTAATGTGTGGAAGTGGATATATTTTCTTTATAGTAGCACAGTTAATCTTACGATAGTCTACACACAGCCTTAGATTTCAATATTTTTTCTTCATGAATAATACCAGTGCTACCCACAAAGATTTTTTGGATGAATGAAATCTTTTTTTAGATCTTCCAATATAACAATAAACTCCCTTAGTACTTTTGGTTCCATCATATAAGATAGAAGGTAAATCATACAAGTTCTTGGAAGGATATCAATTGTAAAACCCACTTTCTTGATAGGTGGTAACCCTGAGATGTTCTTAGAAAAAACATCTTGAAATTGATCCATAATTGTGGGATAATTATTAAGATCGATATCTTCCAGTGATTCAAAAGTTAACACCACGAACTGATATGATATTGTTCCCCCTAATAGTGCCAAACAACTTATTGCATCTATCTTTACAACCCACTCTCTTTTAAAGAGATACTTAATGCCACACTTTCTCCTGAAACTAGTTGTTCTGATATAATATTCATTGTGATAGTTGAACATTGTTAACCAATACATACCTACGATTTCAACATAGACATCCATCTCTAACACTGAAAAGTAAAATTTGAACTTATCTCCAACAACAGTTATAAAACATGCTCTACATAGAAAGTCTTGACATTCTCTTTTTCCAAGAAGAGTCAGATGTTATATCATAGAAGGAATCGTTTCATGTTTTAAACATATAAATTAAAAATAAAAAGAAATAATAAAGGAATGTGATGCGCTAGTATCACACAACACTTGGATATGGGTACAATTCAATAGATTCATCTGTCTCATCAAAGATAGTACAACCTGGTCATCTTTAATCATCTGCTCAACTCCATAAAATTGCTTCATTGCTAATCTATACTCCTTATTTCCATGATAATATTTCCCTAGCTGAGGATTCATGGTATCCCTATAATCAAAATGGATAGTTCTATTCTACTTATGATCTTTATTTTGATGTCATATCCCCATCGAAGCCTTTGATTCTTGCAATACGTGAGTAGTATCCCGAGAACCTATCCTCATAGTAATGCAAAAAGAGCACTTACGATTTCCCATTTTGTTGTAATTATGACATGGTATTGGTGGTTCTGTATACTCTCACTTCATGCGGTTAAAGGAACCACATTTTAAACATCTTGTAATTGATGTGGGTCTAGGAGGAAGATCCACCCATCTATCTATTTGATTATAATTTCCACTCCCACCCTAGAAGTAGGTGTCCCTCTTCCGCTCACCCCTAGTATTAGAGTTCCCATTATTTACTATAGCTATTATGACACTTCCTCCTCCCATAGCTCCTAAGATATTCTGTTCAACCACAATAACTCTATTCACCATCTATGTATAGTCTGTAATATAGGGCACAACTATATTTGGGAAAATCTCTTTTCTCATCCCTGATTCAAATATGTGTGCCATCAAGGATGTACTAGAAACAACCTCTGGTGGAAAGCACACTACGTTCATGAACTTATCAACATATACAGTGAAAGAGATATATTCCTACTTCAGGGTGAAGAATTCTATCATCCTTTGAATCTTTAACATGTGAGTACATAATTATTTATTGAAAAATTCCTCAAAATCCTCCCAACTAAGGCCTTGACCTACTCTATCATTAACTAAAAGATCCCAACACTGGAATGCATGATCCTCGAGCATGTATGTTTCCATATTTACTTTTATCTCTGTAGGTGTGCTAATGAAATCAATGATACGATTTATCTTATTATGTCACAATTCATCCTCTTCTAGTTTAGAATCACCCTATAATATGGGTGGATTCTATTTTTGGAACATGGAGTAATGATCCACTTGTCTTGGTGCAGCCCTCTAGTTCCCTATGTCCATAGCTTGAAATTCTTGGAAAATACTTTGAACTAGTTTTTGGTTCACTTGTGCCTTAGGTGCCACCACGTTCTATATAGCTTCTTCTAGATGGTTATGATGATGTCTACCAGGTGCCATTTTCTAAACAAACAACAAACTCTGTATGTATAACTCTCTGACAACTAAAGGCATAGCATTTCAAATTCTACCACATCAAATATCACAACATTTCTTTCCAAAAATAAACACTTTTTCATGTTCAACCTCTTTTAAAAACATTTAAATTGATTTTTAAAATCAACCCATTTTCAGGATACACTAACTATGCTATTTACAAATACCTTCATTTGAAAACAAATGAAATGTTTTTCAAAAAAACAACATAGTATATGAAATCATATATCATTACTCAAAATTAAATTTTCACCCCTAGTGGGAAGTCATTCTATAATTCATGTCACACATGTCTCATTAGCTAAACCTAAGAAATTGAGTTTACAATATCTTATAGGTGTTTATGAAACACTTATGTACCCAACTCCATAGTTACTTGAAGTTAATCATAAAAGGGTTATCTACTTCTTTTTATTCCCTACATTTCATGTCCCAACAATCCAACTCCTTTCTAATATCACCACTAAAGCAATAAACAAGAATTGATTCAACTCCAAGACCAGGAAAACTAAGGACTACTTGTTTCGCAAGGAAAAGTACAATATGATACCATCGATCTCAAATAGGATTTTCAACCAAAAAAAAAATTATACCATTTGTAACATACATCAACTTCTCATTATCTTGAGGAGGATGTCAGATGATACTATGCCTTTGGTGACATCCCCAAGACACCAAAGGCTGGTAATAAATGCCAATGGGTTTTAATACAAGTTGGGGACAATTTATCCTTTAAGAATAAAAAAACTAACCAAACACACCCAAATCCAAAAAACCATGATGATACATGAATTACAATAAAATTAAAATCTACATTTTTTTATCAAAACCATACTAAAAACAAGTACCATAGTTAAATACAATCCAACATCAAGGTAAATAGTAGAATACTACAAAGAAACCAACTCAAGACAACCAAGTGACTCAATCCTACACAAGATCCATGCTCCAACTTCAACAAAAAAACCATGTATCATGAAGTGGTTATAAATATGTGTGATACTTTACCTTTTCCCATGTCCTAGTAGATTAAATATAAAAAATCACCAACATTCCAAAGCAAGGGTGAGTAAAAAACTATGTAGGTTTCCTCCAATGAATTCCCTACTCATTCCACTTAGATAGAAGACATAGAATCATTTATATAAAAACAAATTATATAAAAATAATTTAAAAACTATTTATAAGTAAATGTAAACAAGTCCTATATCAACCATTTTCTAGTAATATATTTTCATTTAAAATTCCTAAATATTCTTTTAAACCATCTAACAAGTTCACTTTTCCAATTTACATTCCATTCCACATATCCACAATACCAATAATGCATGATTTTTTATGAAAGATACATACTCGTGAGTGGTATCTCATTGATATTACAAGTCATCACATGAAAATAACTTCCCATGTTCCATTACACTTTTGGCACTGAGCACAAGGTCATATTTCTACCAATATTAATAAATTGAATATAAATACGTACACAAGTATTCCCAACACCATTGCCCAAACCAACATGCCAAAATCATTTCAATAAAAATACCTTTTATTGAGAACCTATTTTACAAAAAACCATTTCACAAATTCATCCCATCCATATTTTAAAATTTAGATTTTAAAATCAAGAATCAAGATCACCTTACACAACAATTGACCTGAATTTCATAATTTCACCAAAAACCATAAATAATAATTAAAGAGGACTTATACAATGATTTTAAAAACACTTTAATAATAAATTTCATGAAAATTAATTAATTCTAAAATAATCTGATCAGTTATAGAAAGAGGAGTCAAGAGTGAAGCGACCTGCCTCAAGAGTTTTGGTGAGAATGATAAACAGGAAAAGAATAGCAATGAAACCGAGTTAAATCTCCCCAAACCCACCTTATATATCTTACCCTATCATAAAAAAGACAAAATATGAATATGTTCGGAATCCAAAACCTGATATATTTCCACATCAGGTGTATATATATGAAACTTAGAATAGGGGTGACGTAGATCTAATAAAAATATCAAGAACAAAGTAGAACAAACATTTACTGCGAGGAACCTTCTTATCATCACCAATTTAATCCTTTTTATCACCTCTATATCAATGGGAGAACCTTACCAGACCTTTTAAGAAGAAGTATCCTATTTTAGGGTTTATATAAGGGAAAAAAGGCACTTAATGGTAAAATGAGTAAGATTAAATTTTTAAGGTGGTGTTTTTTATCCGCACGTAGTTTAGTCACATGGTTTGACAAACTATGCACTAACCGTGCATTATATACAACCATAAAGATAAACCTTAGCTTGGTATCCCCACAAGGTCTCCAAAAAAATGCTCCATACATGCCAAATCCACTACCTCAAACTACCAATACTACACGGTTTATCCTAGGTTGTTTCATGGTTTTGACAAACCTTGCACCACCCATTCACCTTTCCATTTTCCTCAAAACACAACTAATATTCTCAAAAATATTCTTAACTTCATCCATATGCATTATATAAATAAAATCATAATAAATGTTCACTTGCTTTAAAATGATGGTTCTATACTTGAGTGTAGTTCTTGTTGTACTCTAATATCACTAGATTTATAGGAAGATCTCAAAGTGTTAGTTTAGGATTTATGTGGTCGGCTTTCTAAGAGGTGTTATCTCAGCAGATGGTGTAGCAATTGACTTGACAATGTTTGAGGCAGTGTTATAATTGGGTCCACCCAAGAGCATTATACGGGTGTGAAGCTTCCTTAGCCTGAAGAATACTTTTAGAGATTTTTATTTGACTTCTCAAGGGTATTATCACCCTTCACTACTTTTTCTTGAAAGGGAAAACATTTCATGTGGACAGAGAGGTTTCAATAGGATTTCTAGAATTTGTGGAATATATTTATGAGCACTCCCATCTCGATATTTCTAGAGGAGTGTGTTGAGTACATAGTGTTATGTGATTAAACAATGACCATGATTGATTATTACCTGATACAGATGAAGGAAGTGAATTTCTATCATTCACATCATTGGAGAGAATAACTTACTAACCCATGATCTTGAGATAAAAGTGGTAGTCTTCACACTAAATATTTGGTGACACTACCTTATGGGTAATAGGTTTATAATATATTATAACTAAAATAGTCTCAATTATATCATCTCTCGGTTTTATTGTAACTTAAGATAGTGATAATGGATAGAGTTACTCCAGTAATATGACTTTGAGATTTTCTATACTCCTGGGAAGGATAATGTGGTAGTAGATTCTCTCAGCAAGAGATCTTTTTCACTGCTAATGAGAGAGACATCAGATCAGTTGGCCTCATTATAGTTATCCTTTGTGGATGAGGATAGATCATATTACCACCAGATGATTTTTGTTATACCTCTACTTTTATAGGGAGTTTGGGAGGCACAACTTGAGGATACCAACTGTGGAATTATACATAATCAGATATCCATTAGACATGCTCTTGATGGATTTTAGGAAGGTAGGGATCACATCATCCTTTCGAAAGGATACACAATGGTACAAATTATGCTGAGACAGGTAGTTCACTAGATGTTTCATTCTTAACCCTCTTTTTTACATCCTACTATGGTGAAGATGTAATGGGACCTTCAACAATATTTTTGGTGTTCAGGGATAAAGAGGGGATTTTCAGAGCTTCTCTCTTGAAACATTACTTTTCAGAGACTGATGGATGAGAACTAAGATCCAACAGGTTTATCTCAACCCCTTGAGGTTCCAATATAGAAGTGTTATGAAATATCTATGGGATTCCTGATGTTTTTATCATGTATGTACAATGGAAAAAATTCTATCCGAGTGATCATAGACTAACTCAACAAGTCATACCACTTCATAACAATCTGATATCATAGTTCAGTAGGGATATTGGGATGCTATTATATATAATAGATAGTTCATATCTATGGAGTTTTCTCGATTATCATTTTTGACTATGATTCTCACTTAACATTTTTATTATGGCGAGAATTACACGAAGATATTGGGACTCAGATGAATTTGTGCATGGCGTTTCACCCCTAAACTAGCGTTCATACTAAACAGACCACTTAGGTCCTAGGGGACATGTTGTGGGATTTCATGTTATAATTTTTTCATAGTTGTGGGGATCACCTACCATTGGATGAATATTTTTTAAAAAAATATCAACCATTACACCATATTTATGGAACAATTCTTGTCCTTGTACATGTGACCCTACAGGTCACCATTAGGTTCGACTATCCCAGGAGAGTCGAAAATTATGGGAATGGAGTTGGTGTGATCAATGATAAAAAAGTTTTAGATCATTCAAGAATATATGAGGTCAATATAGAGCCATCAGAGTTCTTATATGGACCTATGATAGAGGACTTTGGAGTTCGAGGAGGGAGACTACATATTCTTGAAGGTCTCACCTCGATGTGGTTAGAAAAAATTTAGTTGGGGTGGAAAGCTATCTATGTGATTCATTATCCATTTATGGATACTTCCTAAATATGGTGAGGTGTTTTTCCACTTATCTCAACAACCATTATTAGACCACGTACACAAATTCTTCTATGTGTCACAGTTGAGGAGGTATGTGTATGACAAATCGCATATTTTCGGCTGGGACTAGTTGGACATCAAGGATGGAGCTACCTTTCTTGAGTACCTAGTAGAGATTAAGGGTCTAATATAGAGGGTCCAACATGGTAGATCCTTTCCTTTGGTGTGTGTATGGTGGAAGCATATAAATCTTTAAAAGATTACCTGGGAGCTGAAGACATATATGCAAGCTCAGTACCCATATCATTTTGTGTACTCTTTTATTTTTCATTTCAGGTCTTAAATCCCTAAGGTGGGGAGAATCTAAAGACTCATTATTTTTCTATGTATTATTTTACAATATTTTAGGAATTATTTTTTGGAGTTAGGAATGGAGACAACATTAGATTATGAGGCCCGTTGAGTTATTAATTAATTTTTGAAATATATTAAATATATTAAATATCATGTGTGAACAGTTTTCTATAAAAAGTGGAATAAATTTAAAAGGGATTCAAGGATAAAAAAATATGAGACCATTTTTGAGTTTATGTCATGAGTTTTACCCAAGTAATGACATAATCCTTATTTTAGTTTGGTGTTTTTATAAATTATAGTTGTGGGTGAATTAATAAACTAAATTAATTGAAATATTTATTTTATTTTTTGTCACATCGACATAGAATCATCTATAAATATATGATTATGAGGAGTTATCAGGGTTTTCAACTTAACCCTAGAGACCTAGAGGAACGTGGTAGGATATCATTATTGTTAGATGATATTGGACCGTTCCATGGATCTTTGATCGGTGTGCAATAGGATTCAAGGATCATGCCGACAACAAAACTGTGGAATCTATCTTCATCCAAAATAAATCCATATTGAGGTAATAAATTTTTTTTATTGGGATTTATCCCCATTTTATTATTCCTATGACTAACATAAATCAGTCAACAAAATAATTCATTCATGGATCAAGCGTATTTCATATACAGGTTAGATTATATGGGATTTTGGGGATTTATAATGTTTACTATGTTATATATTTTAATTCACCGTTATAGAGATAGAAAATTGATGACAAAATGTACATTGTAAGAGCTCAATTCCATATTTTTTGTTTTATCTATTTCCTTAATCATTCTTCAATTATTATAAAAAATTATTTGGCCTATGGTTTGGGGAAAACCTAGAAATCGATCATTTTATACCAGTTTTTTGCCACAACAATTGGATACTATATATTTGGGTTTGGATTGGTGATGATATTAAGATGAAAATATGGATTGTGAGATTATGATTGTATTTTGGGTATATGAAATCTATTATTCATGAATGTGGTGATTCCTAAGCACTAGATACGGTTAAAATCCATAAAATGATAGTGAAGGAGGTTCAGTCAACCTTAGATCCATGATTTGTGATAATAATCATGGAATAAATAGATGTATAATCATATAAGGAGGAATTTTCATAAAGAAACTGTGGGTTCTATGAAAATAATCATTGTATGGTGTGTAACAGATGAATACTTTTTGTATGTGACCGTGTGCATGGTGTTCGGCTTCCATATACTGTTATGTAACACATGGCAAGTGACCCCTATCATGTGGTGTGTGACTTGACATGTATCACGAAGGATACATGACCACCTATACATGAACATGGATAGATATACATAGACATGTCCTACCATACATAGACACTATCAAGACTACATAGAATCAGAAAACCATGTACTCAATTATGGACAAAGGAACACGTCGTTACACACAGGTCGTACCCGGTTCTAAAGGGATGCATCGTGTACTCATTGTTATTTTCATGTACCCTTTTCCTCTTTTTCTTAGACAAGATTCATTATGGTACATTCCATTGATCAATTCCCTAAGGTTTTAGTATAGAGTCGTGACTTATTCATAGGATGGGGGTCCCCTGTGAGGAACATTAGTATTGAATAGTGTTTTTGAAATCCTTTCTTGAGACTCGGAGTGAGATCCACTATCGTCATCATTATTTTCCCTAGGTGTGGTTCTTGGTACCATCATGAACAACACTACATGGGAAATGATCCCATACTTAGTAGGTAAATAAATATTGGGTTGGTTTTATACATCATGACATTAGGTGTGATCCCCATCTATGTATCAATATACTCAAACATCTGGCATGTGCATATTTTGTTGATACCTGATGACAAAGACATCTAGGATGAATGTAATTATTTTTATCTTACTCGTGGAGTTTTTTCCTATAGATGAGTACTATATGGAACCATCAAGCATGAATCCAAACTTAGAAATACATTATTGATCGTAATTGAAATTGTGATTCTAAAATGAGTATATTTGGAGTTTATTATTATACATTCCATTGACATATATCTGTAATGATCATACTATAATTCTTGATTCTATATGCTTAGTGTTTTTTAAGTGTCCTACTAAATATTGTAATACTCACCCCTCCATGTGCTTTGGTTGCACATTTCATGTCTTAGGAAAATGTTCAACCATTTTATGGAGTTGTGGAGGGACCAATACTAGGTGGATCTTTGTGAAAAAGAAATACTAAGTTGTGTTTCAGTGGTTTCATTGATATCAGTCCTCATTCATTTCACTGGTTGGACTTGTTTTAGATTTGAGTATTGTATAGACTTGGAGATGTGTGTGTGTGTGTCTAGGTATATTGGGATAAGTCCTCCCATGTGTGTGATATTCTTACTCATCACTAGTCTATATCCCTTGTCATATTGAAGGAAGAATTGGGGTAGTTTTAACTCAGTCCCCATTGGTTCGGGTCATGATAGAGAACTCCAAGAATGGGTTGTTACCAGTATTTCATGGAATTATGAATATCCAACAGAATTTTAAGAAGATTGATTAATTTATATGAATCCTTATGTATAGACCATAAGATCTATCATTTATTCCATGTTATTTACTCAGTCGTATATTGCATATTATTTTAGATTAAAATTTATATACCAACGTAATCCAAGTGATATTCATTGGATTACATTCAAGAAAATACTTAAGTACATTAGAAGATTAAAGGATATGTTCCAGATATTTAGAGGATAAGATAATCTCAATATATGGTTTTACACTGATTCTAGCTTCCAATCTGATAAATATAATATTATATATCAATATGGATTCATGTTTTTTATAAATAGTGAAGTTATCTATTGAGAGAGTCCAAAGAAGTCACTATAGAAAACTCAATAGCATAATAAAATTTTATCATATCATCAAATTTTGTGAATAAATCTATCTGTTTCAATAATTTATTCACTAAATATGATTTGGTTCCTATAATTGAGGGAGTAATAAAAATTTTCTATGATAAAAATAGATCTATTTCTCCATCTGAGGAACCCCATTCTAACAAAAATTCCAAAAACATCATTTAAATAAACCAACTCATCAAGGGGATCATTAACATGAGTGATGTAAAAATATATTGAGTGTCTGTATATAAAAATGTTATAGATCCTTAGAAAAAATCATTATTGATGAAAAAACATGAGTGGAATATTGAATATCATGGAATTCGATACCTGAGGAATTAGATGTAATGGTTTCTAAATATTTCATGATTTTATAATAAATTAAATCTCTATTTAAAATTAATTCATGTGTGTTAAAAATATATTACATGAGTAGTGGATGATAATATCTCCACAATGTATAATGAATCCCAATTCCCTAAGGTTAGTCAGATACCTATAATACGATCATTTATACATTGATATATTTATTATGAAATCCTTGAGGTAAAGATTACAAGGGATTTCTAAAAATATTTTTAATCATGTTATTAGTTGGATCTTAACTAAGATGGTATTTTTTCACTTGTATGCCATTAAAAGACATATGGTCCCTTGATTTAATTAGACTGAGTAAATTCATTACCATCCTTATTGGAGTGACATGTGATTTACTCTAACACCTGTATGAAAAAATTGTGATGCGTTCATTCAAACTAGAATGCTTATTTTAGAGAATTGTGAACATATGAATTGGATTATACTAGGTTAACTTGTACTAAGTCTAGTGTTCATTTTTTTTCATGGAAAATATGATTATATATTTATGTATATAACGTATATATATATACATCTAGTGGTGGACATATTCATATAGAGTTATGAGTGTGTTTTATCAAGATCATGCTAAATCCCAATGTTTCTTGAATATGGATAAAAATTTTCATGAGGAAACACTTTGATTACATTTATGAATTAAATAATCTATATATTTTATTCAATGCTACTGAGGCCTCTAGTTTTACAAATATTGTTTGGGACTAAAAAATCATTTGGTATAATTTTTTTCCAAATTTTTAGATATATGGTCATGATCATATAAAAAATATTTTGGATGTATTTATAGAAAGTTTTAAGGTTTTTAAATGGGTTCTATAAGGATTTATAGAATGTGGGAGATTATTAAAAAATATAAACTAAAGTATAGACCATTTAAATATGAGAAAACATTGGATTAAATTATACTCTATAAGTATGGATTATTATTTTAGCTTCTCATTCAATAATTTTATCTTAGTGGTATATTATATATGGAATATATGTTATAACACAATAAAAATGAGAATTATTATTCCCCATGAATCCCAAAGAAAACTGATTATTTAATGATTTAAGATGGAATTAACAAATTTTCTAGTTTGACATCAAGAGGCATTTCAAAATGGTATTCTACAAGATGTAGTGTACATTGAATGGATAAATTGTTTCCATATATATAAATATGATAAAAATGTTTGTTAGTTGAGAAAGTCTATATATGGATTAAATTAGACACAAAGAAAATGATATTCAAGACCTAATCGGTATTTTAAGTAGCTCGGTTTCAAATATAGTTGTGTTGATTATGATCTCTATGTAAATAAAGAGAGTAATCAAAGGATTATGGTGTTTTTTTATATTGATGACATAATGATTGGAGGATGAGATAAATTAGTGTATAAAGTTTTTAAATAATTCATGAAAATTGAGTTCAATATGTCAATGATTAGAGAACTGAATTTTTACTTGGTTTATAATTGACATAAAGAGAGAATAGAACCATTATTTCTAAATACATATATGTTAAAGTGGTTCTAAAAATATTTTGAATGGATAATTTCAAGGATATGATTAATTATGATGATATCTATATGAAACATTCATGATATAATGAATGAATAGATGTTAATTTTATATAATGCTCAAAAATCATTGGAAGACTATTGTACTTATTAGGGACATGACTCGATATTATTTTTTCTAAATGAAAAGTGGTGTGGTGTCAAACTAATCCTAAAGAAACAAACATACTTCCAGAAAAAATAATACCTCAGTATTTGAAGGGCATGGTGGATTTAGATTTATGATAGAATGATAAATCATGGAAAGATTTATTAGTTTATATATATATAGATTAGTATGGTTTAGTAGACAGTAGAAGATAAAATTCAGGTGGTGTGTTCTATCTTAGAGGATTGTGTATTTCACAGATAAAAAAGTAACAATTTTGAATTCTTTTGAACATTGTAGAAGATGAGTATATTTTGTATACTCAAGATTATACATAGTTATTAGGGATAAAGTGTCATTTTATCAAGTAGAAGTGGATAATGGTCTTGTGAATATGGATTATATCATGAAAAACTATATTGTTTATATGTTATAATTAAGGACATAACCAAAAATCATTTTAATGTCATTGATTAGATCTTGTAGTTTAATGGAGTCCTCATGCATTAATAAGTGGTTAAGTAGAACACCCACTCTGAATACTTTGAGATGGTTTTCTATTATATTAATATGTGTTATTTCCTATGTTAAATTCCAAAAATGAATGAACTTTGGGTTCATTGAAAAATGGGGATACAATTTATTGATCAAGAACAGTGTAAAATTTGATAGGGATGGTAGCTCAGAAAGGGGGATTCTTAATTCTGATAATGATAAAGTAGTTATTTTAATAAAGATAAACCATGAGAGAATCTTTTTTATGATAGAATTATTCATTATTGGGATAAAAATTGGTGTATTATCATCTTTCACATGTTCGGTTGCAATTTGTATTGAGAAAGGGGCATTAAGTGGTATCGATAATTATGTAATCCATTTTTGAGCATTGAATTATACTATTTTTTCTTATGTCAATTATGGATTATGTGGTTTTTGAGTGTGTGTTGAGTAAA
This sequence comes from Viscum album, assembly GCA_963277665.1. Lineage (NCBI taxonomy): Eukaryota > Viridiplantae > Streptophyta > Magnoliopsida > Santalales > Viscaceae > Viscum > Viscum album. Next base: position 433,986,569 of record OY728141.1, on the reverse strand, counting down.
TATTTGATCACAATATAGAATCTCAAGAATACAGTTTTGGGAGAATATTGATGATCACAACGAGTTATCAATACATTGGAAACATAATCTTCAAATTTGTATGAAAATGTGTATGTTTTTTAAAAAGCACAATGGGTGAGATTATTGGGAAAAAATTTCACAATGTGAATTTGAAGTGTTTTGGGGGGGATTATGTTTGTTGACATGGTTGGTTCTGGATTTAATGCACAATTTTTAACTAGGTATATTGAAAAATCTTCATGAAAGTGGTATGGAAAAACTATATGTTATTAATAATGTTTCATGTGTAATGTGGACATATTTCCCTATGTTTTCCAAATTCATAGGGTCCATATTTTTTAAGAAGTAAAAAAGGTATTTTTAGAAAAGGAAGGATTTTAAAATAAATAAAATAGTTGAAAAAATGGGGGAAAGTGTTTTTCAAATTTCTAAATAAGTGAATATTTGAGAATTTCACATCAAAATACTGAAAAGACTAGTGTTTCATGAATTTTCTAAAACCGTAAGAAATTTAAATTTGGGTGGTACCGAGACAGTTACATAATACCATGAAATACAGATGTAGTTGCGTGATGGGGGTGAGTTACACAATAAATTTATTATCAAATCATTGAAGTTTAGCACAAAATGAATGTTGAATGAACTATATATGGTGTTCAAGGAAGTTTCATGAAGGTTTGGCCACATCTATAAATAGACGGTTACCCCCCCCCCCCTCATTCGAGTAGCTCTACCTATAGAGAATTAAAAGTACCTGAATCACTTAAGAGTTTAGAGAAAATATTTTATGTATATAGAAATGATTCAAATGTTAGTTTCATGTAGAAAATTACATTTTTCTATACAACCAAGTGAGTTCAATCAAAAAAAAGTTTTCTAAAAGTTTGGTATTCAATGATGAACATAATAGTTATGTAAAATTTAATTTTTCATGAGAAAACATAAATTTAGTCTTAAATTTGGTAGAGTTTTGTACAAGTCATGTAATGGTTGTGAAAAATACAAACATATGTGAATATATAAGTATTTGATCATTGTTTATTTGGTAAAGAGTTATTCATCAGGAAAATAAAATTAGAACTTCATGATTCGCACAATTTGGTGTGAACTATATTTATTCAAGTGATCAATGGATGAATATAACGATGGAGAAGTTATCACACTTCAGTTGAGAGAGTAGTTAAATTTCAAATTGTGAATGGTAATGAACCAGGAGGGATAGTGAGTATTCTCCAAACATTATAATAGAAGTCCAATTTTGTGGATTTGGTATATCATCACATTTTCTTTGTATATTCCTTGGATTTATCCTAATGAGGGTGACCTAGTTAAAATTATTATTTCCTATTGATGTCTTAATTTTGATTTATTTCTTTATAAGAAGGATGGAGAAGAGAGTTTTATTTAATAATGAAAAAATATCTATAAGTGACATTTATTAGAAAATATCATGCTCAAATTAACCAACCATTAGGCTATTTAACCAAGTTATTAAAACATGAGAACCTAAAGAATTTGGTTATTTCATAATTAAATAAATATTACATGCTTATATACAAAAAGCTACATTCGTTTGTATTGTAAAATTTATAGGGACTTCAAATTTTTGGTCCCAGAGAAGGGGTGAGCAGAGTTTCCCCTGAGTGTATTCTTTTACATGGTTTTGTGGATATAAAGGGTTTTCCTTAGGAGGTATGTTTATGCATAGAGACATTAGACACCCTTCTTATGTGTCCTTGACACTTTGATGCCCAAACATAACACATTGTTTATAGTTTCCATTATGGTAGGGGACCAGTGTTAGATGACTAGGCTAGGGTAGCTCGATGGTGATTTGGAGATTACTATGAGGAGAGGCACATGGATGGAATCAGATAATACTTTTATTTTTTAACTTTCTTTCATAAGTGGTCATCCTAAACAATTAATGGTGAAGATGTACGATTATATGCTTCAACATGGTAAATTTGTTATAGTACGGATAAGTATATATGTTTTTTATATTTTGATTATTATAATTATTGTTTCTTTCAAGTCATTTTATCTACTTTTTACTTAGATATTATGGTATATTCATCCCACGGTAACAAACTAGACCCTCACTACTAGTTTTATTCCTCTATCATAACAGAAGGTGGGCCTGAGGTCACATAAAACCACTAATCTGATATTATAGAGTAATCTAGGTTAAGAACATTACATTATAAAGAGTTATTATCATTAAATGGGAACATTCATTTGAAATGATTTTTGTATATAAATAGGGGTCCAATTACTTATTTTTATGGGATTGGTGATTACTCTAGAATAGTCAACATTTCACCAGACAATTGATTCTCTATTTTCCTTAGAGTAATTTCTAGTGCATAGTTTAAAAATGTGGTCATGAAGAACCATTTGGTAGTTTCAGTGGTTGTTGTATACCCTGATAAGTAATAAAAATTTGGTTTTTTATAAAGGAATTCAATAAAACACATTAATAATGGATATTGAAATTCTGGAAATTCAGGTATATATAGATTACTTTTTAATATTTCATTTTTTCATTTTATCTTAGTGGGATCTGGTGTATGGAATCTAGGGTATCTTAAACTGAAAATGGGAATTATTATTTCCCTGGAATCCCATCAAATTGATGAATTAATTATATAATATGAAATTAAGTAATTGTTATATTTTATCTTTTGAAATAATGTTCTTTATGTTCATGAAGTGTGGTGGTATGTAAATAATTATTTAATTACTAATTATTATTTAGAATTGTGAAATATTATTCAACAAATTATAATTATTTTTTTATAATTTTCTATTTTATTAATCATCTCTGAGTGACAACGTATGATGAACCTTGATAAAAAATGATGAAATGACAAACCCATATGTTATTATTTCTTATGTATTCCTTTATACTTATTATCAACATGAACAGAACTGTTGTTCGGTCGGTCAAACATTAAACTGACCAACAACCTCTAATTGTCTCATTATAATCCTCACGCTTCAAATAAACTTTGGTTATGAATCAATACAATAGAGAACAAAGGGTTTCTTCATGTATGTACATTCTATATGGTTCAAAATAGTGTCTTTTAAAGGAGTTATAAGCATAGATTCAATGAATGGGGATAGTGATGACATATAAGAGTGAAAAAAATTGTTGTAAATCCCTCCACCCTATTACTATGCTTTAGATAAAACCCTCAAAAAAATTCTCCTTTTCACCATCATAAGTTCCGCATAGAAATATTAACAAAAGATGATGTGTAGAAAAAATTGATCATTTAGAAAAGCCCTATTGACTATGTGTACTAAAAGTAATAAATCATTTCACCCAACTAACTACACCAAGTCAGCCTTGTTGATCATATATAAATACCAATAGAAAATAAAAAAATTAAAAATTACATAATAATTTAACATGCTTCAGAGTATGAGTCCTACAAGCATAGGACAAACAATGTTATTATTTTTTCCATTATATTTTGAAGTATAATATATTAAAAAAAATAGCATTATATGAAATTAATAAATATAATATTTGACTAGTCTCCATGATATCTTCTTGATTGTTTCTTCATTCAGCATAATTTCCATCATGGTTGAAGAAACTTATATATTATGAGTCATTCGGTGTAATGGTTGATCCTGCTCCCCTGAATTCCTTAGAACTGAAGTATGGCCACCTCAATTAGAGTACCAACCTATTAAGACACAACATAAATAAATTTAATACCTCTAATTATCAATATTAATTATAGAAATATATGTTAATTTCTAATGGTCCCCACCCCCATAGAGATCCCACTATCATTGTATACACTATCTGCCACTCTATATTCTGGTCACTTGAATCTAGTGAATGAAATTATGATTAATGAAAATCTAGTGAAAAAAATGGGTTTCACCTCCTAACAATATACCAATAGAAATTTTTTCCTAGTAATATTCATAAACTCCCTCGTACTTTATAAAAACAAACATCCTTCCTTCGTAGCCTATAGTGCTTCTCTATTTTCAACTTCTTGTCAACCAAGCCCCCCTATGGAATAATTTTGTCTTATACTTTCTAGAATTGTTACATTATGGAACATATCCCTTGTATTTATGTTTCCTTATATATTATATACACCCAACTCTTTATCCTCCATCAAGTTCTATATAAAATATTATTTTAGGTCCACAAAATTTTTCATTACATGAAAAAAATCAGATATCAAGACAAGTGTATCAGACTATAATTATCACAAAATAGAACACTATCATCTTTAATTATTTCAATATCCTTTATAAAATTCATCATCTACTACATTTATTTTCCGTATTCCATTATAGAAACATATATTTATTCCATTATATTTAAAGTAATAATCTTATGTAGTTGTGACTTCCAAGTGATTGATGTTAATCCATAGGTGAACATATAACATTATGTGAACATAAAAGTGTTTAAATTTCTTGAAAAGTTAGCATCAAAAATCTTTTTCATTGTTCTTCCTATACAGAAAAAAAATCTATAATTTTTTTTCCTTTTATATAAAATATGACACTATTGGAACCGTGGTTGTTCTATGTAGGAATTGGAGTTTGGTTTGTGTTTTTTGTCAATCCTCAATGGAAGCCCAGAATGTGTTCTAGAAAAGTGATCATATGGTTCAAGCAGACAACAGTATTGAAGGAGGCACTGTTTCCCAGTGTTTGCCAAATTTTTGGGCATCAAAATTGGAAAATGAAGACACAGGCTGTTGGAAAAACTCAAAGAGGAAGCGAGGTGACGAATATCAGGAGGCGTGCACGAAAAATCAAGGGAAATGCGAAAAACAGTGGGTTTTCATGAAAAATAGCAGGTTTGCAAGAAAAACAGCGGGTTTGCATGAAAAACAATGTGGTGCGTGAAATAGAGGATCGAGGGTTTTCGCGCAAATAGTGTTTCGGAATCAGAACGTCGAAAAATGGAAAAGGCATGAGATGCATGGAAAATCTATAGATGTGTGCAAAAAATGATACCGTTGTGAAATATTACACACTAGATGACATGTTTTATGTGCCACATGAGTTTTTGCATGCGGGGGTCTCAGAAACCTATAAATAAGAGGTGACCCACTCATTCTATACGGTTGAAGTCTTAGAGAAGGTTTGAGGTCAGATGTGCGTAAAAGGATCGTGTAAAGAGGCTTGTGCGAAATAGACTGGTTTGCGGAAATTTTATGGACTGCGTGAAAAATTCTGGGTTGCACAAAAAAGGGTGTTGTGGAGAAAAATATTTTTTCGCATGAAAAAGGAAATTTTTCATGCAATAGTAAGGACTTGCGCGCAAAGGGTAGGTGTTGGGCACAATTGTTAGTGAAACTTGTTTATGAATTTTTGATTATCCGGATCAGTGGTTCAGTGTGTTCAAGATCATCAATTCAGGACTTCGATGCAATCGTAGTCTCGTGCTAAGTAGAGACAAAGACATTGAAGCGAATCAGTGAAGATACCAATTACGTATAAAAACTCTTTGTGACTACACTAAGGGCAGTGAGCCAGGGGGATTCAACGGGAGTGACCTGAGAGATGTTGTGAGCTATCCCTGAACATTTTGTCAAGGCAGTGAGCCTAGGACAGAGTGACTATACTCGAACCTATGTAATCCACAACTAGTGAAGTTTAGTGGAATTTTGTATGACCGACAACATGTCGGAGTATGCTCCTTGGACGTAGCCCTTAGTGGTCAACCAAGATAAAAGTGTTGTGTCGTCTCTCTGAATGTGAATTATTTCTTTCTATTCATATCCCCCATACAGGTTTAACAAGTACCTACCAACATGGGAATAAGATCCATCACTTTAAAAGAAAAAGTTGACACCCTAATTTACCCCTCCCCTCTCAGGGTGTCCCGGGGTCCTACAAGTGGTATCAGAGGCAGTTTTCTGGTGTTTAATCTATCCTTTGTCATCATGGAGAATGCAGTCAATGTCAGGGGAGTCCCTCTCTTCGATTGAAGTAATTTCCAGATCTGGAAGAATAGAATGAGATCTTATATAAGATCCCTTAGAATGGAAGTTTTGTTTTCCACTGTGTAGGGTATTAATGTTTCTGATCCAACAGGGCTAGCTATGACTGATACAGATAGGAAAATTCTTGATGTAGATGTTAAAGCACGGAATTCTCTCATTGCACCACTTTCTAATCAGATTTATCTAAAAGTGATGAGTTTCACCTCATCAAAGTCCATGTGGGATAAACTGGAAAATATTTATGAAGGTGATAGCAAAGTGAAGGAGGAGAAACTACAAGTGCTACACAATAGGTTCAATGATCTGAAAATGAATCCTGATGAGAACGAAGACTCCTTCTTCAATAGAATTACTTAAGTGGTTAGAGCAATTCGGGACCTAGGAGAAGAAATCAGAGACATTTATATTGTGAAGAAAATAATGATAAGACTACCACCCTTGTACAATGAAAAGGTGTCATCCATTGAGGAAAGAGATCTTTCCAAACTTTCGTTGGATGATCTGTTGAGCAGATCAGTGGCATATGAAATGAGAGTCAAACCCGAAGATGCTACTACAAGAGTAAGCAAGGAAATAGTGTTCAAATCCATGGAGAAACTGAAAATATCAAAATATAGTAGTGGTGAAGATGATGAAGAAAAAGAAATTCTCTCTCTCACTGCTAAGAAGTTCCAGAAGAGGAAAGGTAAATTCAAAGGGAAGTTACCTCTAGCTTGTTTTCGTTGTTGTAAAGTTGGGAACATTGTTTCTCAGTGCATAAGAAAGATTGATGATGATGATAGTGATGCTGAAAATATTGGGAAGCCTCAGAAAATGTTTTTCAAGAAAGGATATTTAAAATCTAGAAAGAAAGTTCTGAAGAAGAGTTTTTTCTGTTAATAGGAATAAGATGATAATGAATTCTATGATGATGAAGAACCAGAATTTAAAACTGGGAAACATGCTTCCATGATGGACACTGTTGAAAAATCAGAAGATAATGGTGGAGAAAATCAGTTAAAAACTAGTATAGATCCCGAGTTGCAACTTAAGGATGTTGTTAGCAAGCTTAAGATTAAATGTAAGAGTTTCAATAAGTGGAAATCAATGGTAGAATAATAAACTAAATATGTTGATCAACTTGAATCTTAATTTTAATGACTGGAAGAATTTTTGAAAGTACAGTCTAAAATTATTGAAAGCAATGATGATGTAGTGGATCTGAAGCTTAGAATTGAAGAGCAGGAAAAGGTCATCAATGACCTCACCTCCAGACTAGAAGAAAAATCCAAGACTGTTGAGGGTATTTAGGAGGAAGTTGTTACTCATAGAAGTAAACTTGAAACTAAATAAATTTCAAAAGAATCATGGAAGAGAATACCGTTTGGAAGACTCTCAGATGCAGAATTACTAGAAAGATCCAAGAGTGGTTTAGATGGGGTAGGGAAAAGCTTGAGTGATCAAAGACCTGTTTTCATGGGAGAGAGTGGAATTGGATGTGAAGTTGAGACATCAACTGGTGGAAGTAAAGAGAGCCAAAAGAAAGACAAGATGAAAGTTGGACATGTTGAAATGTTTCCTGAAGTAATGAAAAAGAAACCCTCAATCCAAACTAAAAGGAGAACTGAAAATTACCCTCAAACATTTAGAAATGACATGTGCTCCAACTATTCTCCCAAGGAAGATTTTATGAGGAGAAATTCAAGTGAGAAGACATTTCCTCTCATGAAGTGTCGGTTCTGTGGCTATCCGAGCCATACCATGTCATATTGCAAATAGGCAAGGAGCTATATGAATGGGGAAGATCTGGGACATCAACAACAGAGACTGACTTTATATCCTATATCTTATATAAGAAATAGTTTCTATGGATATTGTTTTAATTGCTATAACTTTGGTCATAAGGCTGTTTACTGCGGGCAGAGAAGGGAAATGGACACCTCATACCAAAATTCAATATAGGTCAGATCTCATCGACAAAATATTGTTTCTCTTTCAAATAGGTTTTCTCCTCTCGAAGAAGACTTAAACTATGAAGAACCAATGTACACAGATGAGATAATTGAAAGGCCATCAGTGCTCTATACTCATTCCAATGTCTCATGGAAAGAAAGGAAGAAAATTGAGAAATCCAACCTTGTAGAGGTGGCCCTCAAAGCTAAAAAAAGAAATAAAACATGGATTCTGGATAGTGGTTGTTCATCCCATATGATAGATAATTCTGGCATGTTGACAGATATCAAAAGGAAAGTTGATGTAACAGTTCGATTTGTTAATAATGGAGCTCTTAAAATCAAAGGCAGTGTAAGTACTGAATTAGCTAATGGAGAGCTAAAGAATACTGAAGTCCTTTACATAGATGGCCTATGTCAAAATCTAATCAGCGTGAGTCAACTATGTGATTTGAGACTTATTGTTACTTTTAATTAGAAAGGTTTCACTATCAAGGGAAAGACAGGAAATTCACTTATGAAATGATGCAGAACAGAAGGTAACCTATATTAGTTTGATAGTAAAGAAAATTTTTGGTGCATGACTGCTGAAGGAGAAAAAAAATTTGGCATAGGAGACCGGGTCACATCAATCAACAAGACATGGAGAAAATATAAAAAATAAGGATTGTCATTGACATTCCTAACCTGAAGTGTGAGCATGAAAAATCTGGTGATGCTTACATTCATGGAAAGATGGTCCGCAGTTCATATCGGCCAAACAAGAAAAGGGAATCTCATCTTCTTGACCTAATTCATACAGATGTATGCGGCCCAATAAATTTTTCTGAAACTTATGGAGAAAGGTACATTGTTCTTTTCATTGATGATTACAATAGAATGGCATGTGTTATGGTCATTCATATGAAACGACAAGTGCTTGACTGCATGAATACATATCGAGGAATCGACGAGAATTATACTGGACGAACAATCAATGTTTTTCAATCTGATAATGGAGGGTAATACACACCCATTGTGTTTTAGAATTACCATGAAAAACATGGAATACTGCATGAGGTAGCTACTGTGAGAACTCCATAGCAAAGTGGAGTTGTTGAGCACCAGAATCGACAGGTCAACAACGTGGTCAGGACTATACTGATTGAGACTGGTATCTCTCTACATTACTGGAAGGAAGTTTTTAAAGCTGCATTGCACATTCAGAATCGAACAGGGCTTTATATGGGAGAAATGAAGGCACCATATGAATTGTGGCATGGAAGGAATCCTTCATTGAAATAATTTCATGTTTTCAGAAGCAAATGATTCATTCAGAATAAAGAAGAAAATCAAGGAAAGTTTGGTGACAATGATGATCAAGGAATTTTTCTAGGATATCCAATGAATAAAAAATCCTACAAGTGTTTTAACAAGAGATTACGAAGGATTGTGGTAAGCAGTGATGTTAAGACAATTGAAGAGAAAAACAAAAATGCTTCAAGAACATCATATGCTGATGTGATAGAATGTGAGGAAGAAAGTGAAAGTGGAGAAAATACGAATACAGAAACAGAGGAAGCTCTACAAAACACTCAGCAGACACATCAAGATGTTAACTCAGAAGAAGAATTTGAAGCAGAAACCGTGGGTGGAGAGAATGAAACTGAACCACATAGAAGAAATCGTAGATCTGAGATTGATCCATCTAACATAATTGGGGATAGTAGTGCACCCACTCAAATAAAGAGGATGAGGAATAACATGCAATCTGTATTTTTGTCAGTTGTAGAGACATCCTCATTTTAATAAGCTGCAAAGGATGAATCTTGGGTGAAAGCCATGAATGAAGAGCTAGATCAGATTGACCAGAATCAGACATGGGATCTTTTAGAGAGACCATAAGGTCACAATGTGATTGGTAAAAAATGGATCTTCAAGAACTATTTCGATGAGCATGGAAATATTATTAGAAGCAATGATCGATTGGTATGTAAATGATATTCCCATATTGAAGGTGTTGAAGTTGAAGAAACCTTTCCTCTAGTGGCTATACTAGAGTCAATCAGGATATTCATTGTTATGGCTCTCCAAATAGGATATAAATTATATCAAATGTATGTCAAGACAACATTCTTAAATGGTGTACACGATGAAGAAGTCTACATTGAGCAACCAGTTGGTTTTCTTCTTGGTACTGATGAAACAAAAGTCTGTAAACTAAAGAAAGCACTTTATAGCCTGAAACATGCACCACAGGTGTGGTACTCCCGACTGGATTCTTATCTCAGGAATCTGGAATTCAAAATATGAGGAGTATATCACAATATATATGTGAAGAATTCAGCAAAAGATCAGTTCATGGTTCTATTTTACGTTGATGACATTATATTTGGTGGAAGCAGATAGAAATCAGTGGATGAATTTGCTAATAACATGAAATCAGAGTATGAAATGTCTATGATTGGGGAGCTCACATATTTCTTAGGACTGAAGGTGATTCAAAAGAAGGATTATACTTTCATTTCTCAAGAAAAGTATGCAAGAGATCTACTAAAGAAGTTTAAAATACAAGACTCCAAAATAATGTCAACTCCGATTGAAGTTGTTACCAAACATGGAAAGCATGAAGATGGGACATCTATAGATCCCACAATGTACATGAGAATCATTAGGAGCCTACTGTACCTGATAGCGACAAGGCCATATATTGTCTTTGCGACATGTCTAGCAGCCCACTTTCAGAGTAATCCAAAAGAGGAACATGTGGTGATAGTAAAAAGAATCACGAGGTACATTCAATGGACTCATAAATTTGGGTTATACTTTGTTGCATGTAGGGACAATGAATTATAAGTGTTTTATGATGCTGAATGGTCTAGTGATGTGGTGGACAGAAATTCTACAAGTGGTGGAGCATTCTATATTGGGAATAAATGTGTTGGCTGGTTGAGCGAGAAACAATAAAGTACTTCTCTTAATACTGTTGAAGCTGAGTATATCTCTGCCACAAAGGCATGCACTCAAATTCTATGGATGAGGCAACAACTAACATATATTGGTGATGAGGTAAAGCAATAAATGGTGATTTACTGTGATAACAAGAGTGCAATTGATCTTATGAAGAATCCAGTTCAGCATTCTCGTACAAAACATATTGAAATCAGGTATCTGTTTATCAAAGAGAAAGTTGAGCAAGGAATGATTAGAATGGATCGTATTGTAACTAATGATCAAGTAGCTGATATCTTGACCAAGCCATAGTCAGCAACTGTGTTTGAGAAGCATCAGTTGAACCTTGGTGTTCAGCCACCTCCTAATGTATAAGGAGGTTACAAATACCCCTCTCCCTAGTTATGTTAACTGTTTTTAATCTGTTTTTGGATGTGATGCAGGTTTGTTGGAGAGATACTTTCCAAGGGGAGTGCGTCTTGAGCTAAACAATGAACAATTACTGGTCTTTGGCTTTATTTTCAATGGGGGAGAAAGGAATAAATTCCAGATTGTCAGTGGACATGTAATTCTTCTATGACACGATGAGAATTCAATGTTGGTGATAGGATGAGAAGGAATTCATTGGAAATGTAATGCTTCTGTGTCACTGTAATAAAATTTCTTGGGCGTCATTGAGATTTCCAAAAAAGGGAACCCAATTCAAGATTTTTCTCTTATTTTCCACACCGAGAATTTCTCATGTATACTTAAAGTGTTGGCTGAGTTGATCCTTTCATTTTTGGTTTGCATATTGATGATGATCTATTGAATTTATTTGGTGATTTACAACAAACCCAAAGGGGGATATTGTTGGAACCAGGGTTGTTCTATGCAAGAATTGAAGTTTGGTTTGTGTTTTTTGTCAATCCTTATTGGAAGTTCAGAATGTGTGCCAACAAAGTGATCATACGGTTCAAGAAGACAATAGTATTGAAGGTGGAGCTGTTTCCCAGTGTTTTCCAAATTTTTGGGCCTCAAAATCATAAAATGAAGAGACAGGTTGTTCGAAAAATGCAAAGAGGAAGTGGTGTGATGAATATCGGGAGGCGTGTGTGAAAAATCAAGGGCTGTGCAAAAAAACAGTGGGTTTTCCCAAAAAACAGTGTGTTTGCACAAAAAAACAGCACGTTTGTGCGAAAAACAGCGTTGTGCGTGAAATAGAGGATCGAGGGTTTTTTGTGCGAATAGTGTTTCAGAATCAGAATGTTGAAAAATGGAAAAGGCATGGGCTGTGAAAAAAATATGGAGTTGTGCGCGAAAAATGATACTATCATGAAATATTACATGCCAGATGAGATATTTTACGCGCTACATGGGGTTTTTCATTCAAGGGTCTCAGACGCCTATAAATAAGAGGTGAACCCCCTCATTTTGTACAGTTGAAGACTTGGAGAAGGTTCGAGGTTTGATGCGCGTAAAAGGATCACGTAAAGGGGCTTGCACGAAATAGTTTGGTTTGCGCAAAATTTTCTGGGTTGCGTGAAAAATTCAGGGTTGCATGAATAAGGGTGTTGTTGTGTGAAATATTTTTTTCTCATGAAAAAGGAAATTTTGTGCACAATAGTAAGGACTTGCGTGAAAAGGGTAGGTGTTGTGCGCAATTGTCAGTGATACTTGTTTACGCGTTTTTTATTATCTGGATCAGTGGTTTAGGGTGTTCAAGAGCATCAATTCAGTACTTCGATGCAAGCATAGTCTTGTGCTGAGTAGAGACAAAGACTTCAATGCAAATCTATTGAAGAGACCTTAACGTCTATAAACTGACATTGACTACACCAAGGGCAGTGAGCCTGGGGGAGTCAACAGGAGTGACCCGAGTGACGTTGTGAGTTATCCCTGAACCTTTTTTAAAGGCAGTGAGCTGGGGACAGAGTGACTATGCCCGAACCTTTGTAATCCATAGCTATTAAAGTTTAGTATAATTTTGTACGACTGACAACTTGTCGGCGTATGCTCCTTGGATGTAACCCTTAGTGGTGAACCAAGTAAAAAGTGTTGTGTCGTCTCTCTGCATGTGAATGGTTTCTTTCTGTTCATATCCCCCATATAGGTTTAACAAGTTCCTACCAATGTGGGAACATGATCCATCACTTTAAATGAAAATTTTGACACCCTGATTCACCCCACCCCTCTCAGGGTGTCCCTGGGTCCTACAGATACACATAGTATCATCTTAGTGTTCCAATCTAAAATACAACAAGAATCATCATAGAACTCCTCCTTGAAATTCAATGTCTATCCATGTAAAAATCAATATATAAATCATCTTTTCTACCACTAATGTAGACAAAACTTTCTCAATGTATCAAAACTCTTCTTATGTTAGTGGTGAATGTGTCGTAGAAAATTTAATGTGTCTGGAAAGAGGGTTTAATACTGGATTACATCTAATCTTCACAAATATTTTGATGATCTTATAGATTCATTAATTTTTAGATAAAACCAAGGTTCGAGTTTTCATATCCATCTTAATTCTTATCCCTAAAATTCTATTGGCATGCTTGAGATCCTTCATATCAAATCTTCTAGATACCTTAAACCTAATTTTCAAAATCATTGAAACCTCTAGAACTCCCAAAAATATATAATCCATATACAATATTAGTGCGATGAATTTTTAACCATTACAATAAAAATGGAAATTTTTATAGTAACCCACATCTTTCGTACATTATTTTTGACATATTTCATTTATAATATATTACATTGATAACATAGGTATGGTCTTTTGAGGTTAAGTATCTTGGAAACTCAGTAAACAATACATAAAGTTCATGTATCAAAAAAAATATACTTTATTTAATCCTCATTGAATAATACTTTATATATCCATACTTGGTCTTCTATTACCATATGATTTCATGGGGACATGAGTCAATATGAAAGGGTGATCAAAAATCCTAGTAAGGGGTTAAATATTGAAAAAAGAAGTAATTTGCCATGGATAATTAATGTGTAGTATAAACATATCATGATCGTAAATACATGATTCCTAGCATCAAAATGTGGATACATTATAAATAATGAGGGATTCAAAATCATATCATTAATGTTTATCAATATAGTGTTTTAAAAAATATTACTAAGGATGTTAACTAATGTATCATAAAACATTTACATTGCACAGAGTGAAAGTATCATAAACTTGTCATCTCTAGAGATAAATTATTTTCCAAATTCAATATAGAGTAATCAAGGTTCACCCTTTATATGTCCAAATTTATATGGGCCACATATATCATATAACGTAACAGCAGTTTTATTTATTTGAACATGCTGGTATGGAATATGGGTTTCATACATGGAAATAACTTATTAGTTAAGTATATATATATCCATGAATTAAAGTATGGTTGGGTATTCAAAAAATAGGGTTTTGGAATGGAAAACAAAATAATTATATTTTCATCATAATTGGTATAAATAACATATTATGGAATGAGAATAATGAAAGAGAAAGATAATCCTAATTTAATAGGGAATCATTTGGATAGTAAAGTAATGATTATGTATAGATAGAAACATAATCAATTGAAAAATAAATAGCCTTATTTCAAAGTAATTACTTGAATAAAAAAAGGCAGGAAGAGAATCTTGTACTTGAAAAGTTGATTCTTAAAGTTGGATAAGGTCTCCTTGGATACTTAGAAACTCCTTGCAGAAACTCTAGAGAGGTTAAATGAGTGACCAACATGCTCAAGGAATTTTTTGTGTATAGTAATAGAGTAATGTTTAGGTATTTATATAAAATGAGTAATCTATGTTTATTAATTTCAAAAAAAAGGCCTTGGACATCTAGATTATAAATATTGTATAACCATTGGACTTCCCATGGTTTTATCCCATTATTTTTGAAATATGGGGACCAGTTTTTAGTGTTTTTTTCTTTAAGAACTAATATCCTTAAAATATTATTATTATTGGATATAGAAGTGATTATGGTTTATAAAGAATTATTTTTAAAACATGTAAATAAACTATAGGTTTTTGAAGATTCCTTAGAGTTTTTTAAAATTAATTTCATTACATTAAAATAAATTTTATTTATCTAAAATCTCATTTTTTGGTTTATCACGTCATTATATAACTTATTACATCATTTTTAAGTCATTATAGTTCCATAATACATACTACCTTTTCATTTTTATCCAAAAAAATACTATCTAAAAAAATTATTGAAAAATTAATTTTATCCAATTTTGATATGTATATTTCAAAAATGATATCTTATTTACCAAACTAGGTTCCTAAATTTGAGAAATTTAATTTTTAATTAAGGAAAAAGTAATTACAAAATTCTAGTTTTTTTACCAGTTCTTCTTTTTATCCCGTAAAAATATACTTGGTTCTTCATAAAATTATATTATCATTTATTTCTTAGTGAATATTGTTTTATAACACACTTTTATGAAAATAAATTTTACTTAAAAACTTTTTATTTATTATAAAAAATTATCATAATAAAAAATTTATATTTTAAAAAAATGTTATTATTCTTTAAAGATGATAAAATTTTATTTTCACATATTGATAACTTTTATTTTGTTTTATTATGATAGAAATTACAAGTATTTTTTTTCATTAGATATCTAAAAATAACAATTTTCATCGTTGGTTAATTTCATGAAAACATATTTAAAGAAATATTCTATAAGATGAAAAAAAAATTATAAAATAATTTAAACTTTATTAATACCTATCCCCAAGATAAATAAACTCTATTATTTAAGAATAATACCTAATGGTAAGGTGTGCGATTGTTGTACTCTCATGGGGTGGTTGGGCCAACATCGATTTTTTGGTGATTTCTTCTAACTTGAACCTCCCCTCTAGAAGATTCCACTAGAGCCTCACTTATTGAATATCTTATTAGGAATCTTAAATTATGAACCCAAAGTGTTATAAATCTTTCCCAACATTTAATAAATGTGAATCATATGGAATAATCCAATAGTTGTACTTCTCACTCTCTTGGGAGTTTTAATGTTCACAAGTACAATTTAGTGATCTAACATTTCATTTCAGTTTATTTTACTTATTATATTTGTAAATTGACTACGAAATTAATTTATGAAAATGTTATATTAAAGAAGGGTGTAGAGGAAAAAATCCATAGGCCTCGCTAGGTATCATAATTGACTAGGTGGAAGAACACCATCAACTAGCTGGTGTGGTTACATGTAGCACCCGGCTACTACCCTGGCCGACCGACTACTCATGGGAACCCTAACAGCTCACCAATGGAAATTTGATAGACTATGAGATATCTATATATCCCAAAATCTAGCAGGTGTATCCTATAGGATTGTGAGTGAGAATTTTCCCAAATGAAAAACTTGTTGTGTAAAGTGTACCCTTGTAGATAATTTTTCTTTCCAACAACTCTATTTTCCCCAAAATTCCTTATGAATCATCCTATGAACTATTTTAGATATAAATACACCTATTATAATGATTAAAAGATTTTTATTACCTTGTATACTTCTTTTGAGATATATTGTTCTTCATTTTTATGATGATTATTCTCTCTTACTTTTTTCTCTCTTTCTCCCATATTTTATTATTCAATTATTACTGAGATATTTTAGAGTGGAATATAAAGGGTTTTTTAAAATAAAAACTCTTCTTATTTATTATTTTTGGTCTCTCAATGCCACTAAAGGTGAGGGATCTTAGGTTCCCACTACTATCAATGTGAGGAATTGTGGGTTTCAGGATTTCTCCACTTAAAAGAAAGTGTTGTATTAGGTTTCATTACTAGACAATTTAAAATTGAGTATCTTCATTATTTTTGGGCACCATGGATACTAAAAAATCAAAGGGATTAATAAATAACTCTAAATACTCTTTATCGTAGGATAGGTATGGACTCATCTTGATATTTATCCAAATTACATTATAAATTTGTTTCCCTTACCTTTTTAATTTCCACTACACTTACTCTTTTAATTCATATATAATGTGCATACTCATTAATTTTAATAGTATCATTTTATTTAGTTATATTTTTTAAATTCATTTCACTCCCCCATCCAATAATACCACATGAACCGATAATTTTTATCCAAACCATCCTTTTTTTCAATACCATCTTCAATTTCGACCAACGATCATAAAGGATGATCACAGCCTCAATTACCCAGGCTGCTCTTGAAAGAAATTCATGGGTTAATGCCCTTTATTTTATTGAAAATACTATGGTAATAGGAAAATTAACATGTATATTTTTTTTATAATTATATAATAAATCATTTTAAAAATAATTATCCATGGTTATACTCTCACTAAAGATAGAAAGGGAAAATGCACATCAAATAATATAGGAGACATTGAGCTTCATGGAAGATCCATGAATGATATTTATTTTGGGAGATACCACAATGAATTTAACAACATTTTCATTTGAAAACTATATAATAAATTTTAAAATTACTTGAATCCACTCATGATAGAACTAATAAAGTCAAATACACTATATTTGAGAGTTATCTTCATAACTATGAATGTTTTTTAAATAATCATAATGAGTCTATAAATAAAAATTTTAATCATTTTACTAACATTTACAAAGGAATAAAAACTTATATTGTTTATAATTATATATAAATTCCCATAAATAAAATACTTTGGGTTTTTTCATGTTCATGGTCACCCAAGGTAACAATGATTCAACAAGTAAATGACATCATGAACATAAAAGTAGAAGAACTCATTGGTTCACTCATGACCTAAGAGAGTATAATGAATAAGAAGTAAAAAAAATGAATCAAATAAGGTCAAGTAAATGAATAATGTATCCTGTAAGGGAATTTATGATGATTTTCCAATGTGATTCTGAAATTACACCCAATGCCAAAAAGTTGTAAAATTCATGAAAAAGCTGAAATAATTACACAATGCTAGAAAGGATAATCAGAAAAGCCAAATAGAGGTAAATTTATTTGGATATTAGAATAATATACACATAAAAATTGAGGGAACTAACATGAAAATATTATTAAGTACAATAAGGAAAGCAAGAGAGCCTCCATGGTTTCTACATATAGTTAAATTGATGATTCCCTCTCCTCAAACAACTAATGTGAGAATAGTGACAAACTTATCATGGCCAAAATCATGGAGCAATATCTCAAGACAAATCCAAAGTAGATAAATAATACATGGAAAGTATGTTTTTGAGATACATGTGTGATGACTACTCTTAGTTCGACTGTATTGAAAATATTAATGGAGGGCAGGTAACATTTTTTAATAACTCAAGGAGTAATATGACAAGAATATGTGCCATTGGGTTTTGAAATTATACAATTATTAATTAAATTTTATCAATTAATGTTTTCAAACTAAATTTTCTAGTTATTATCAATTATATGACAGTAGTTTAAAAGTTTCTTTTAAAAATGATGATTACCATGTTTTTTATTCTAAAAAAAATTATTTTTACCCTTTTTATTTCAAAATATTTTTGTTATTAATTAAAAATATATTAATAGATAACATCTTAAATGTTTAAGTGGATAATATAGTCATCCATGTCTATGATATAGATTCATTGGACATTGTATCACACACACTGGTCAAACTAAACTGAAATCAATTATTACGACATTTACCTGAATTTCATTTCAAAAATGAAATTGTGTGTGAACCATACCAACTAAGTAAGAAACACCAATATTTATCCAAATCTTAAGAAGAAGTTTCCACATATAAGGTCCTTCATCTTGTAAACATTGATTTATTTGGACCGACAAAAGTTCCATGTATATGAGGTAGATCTTACACTTTTTAAATTTTGGATGATTATATAAGACTTACTTGGGTATATTTCTTGTAATATAAAAATTTATCTTGAAAATATTTATAAAATATACCAAGAAGGTAAAAAATGAAGTAGGTTATCAGATCATATCAATTTTTTGTTAATACAGTAGATTTTTATAATAAATTTTTTGAAGATATTTGTACTTTACAAAGATATCATCATTCATTTTTCACTCTAATAACTCCATAACAAATAGGCTTGTTGAAGTTTTAAATAAAAAACTAAAACCAATTTCAATAACTCTCTTCAATTATTTCAAACTACATATATATTTTTATTCCAAGTCACTCAACACCACTCATTATAACTTGAACTATGTTCTCAAAATAACCATATTTAATAAGACTTCATATGATCTTTGGAAAGGAAAAGTTATGAAATTGGGGTATTTTAAGGTGTCTGTATGTAAATACAATATTATTAAAACCAATGACAACTTTGTAAAATTTTCCCCCAAATCCAATGATGGAATTCTTATTGGGTACTATATATTATTTAAAGAATACATGGTCTTTAATAAAAGGAAAAAGGCCATAGATATATCAGTTTACAGAAAATTTGATAATAATTTACCTAAAACTCATCCTCAAATTGATGAAAATAAGAAATCCCAAGAAAACATGAACTAGAATAATCCAATTACATATACAGAAATTGGATTTTATAAATAACCACCACAAAACCCATTACTCAAATAATGGGTAAAATGTAATGAACATCCCTTAGATAATGTTATCATTTATTTCCAAGATGGTGCTCATACTAGAAGGTTAGTTTTAAATGAGTTTGAACGTAATGAAATTTTTTCAAATGTAGAACCCTAAAGTATTATTGATTTCATTAATGATTAAAATTGGGTACTTATAATTCAATAATATTTTAACAAATTCATAGAGAATATTGTTTTGATTCTTGATAAATGACCTGATTATCATCTCATCATTAGTACCAAATGGGGTTTTAGGAATAAGTTTAAAGAGAATGGTAATATATCTCATAAAAAACAAAGAATTAAATCCAAATGATATAATCAAGAAGAAGGTATACATTATGCTGAGACTATTTCCCTTATTGTATGGCTAGAATATATTATAATATTATTATAATTCCCCGGCTACATAAATTTAATGTTTTTTCAAATGAATTTTAAAAGTCATTTCTTATATGGACTTATTTATAAAATGGTATTTATAGAACAACTTACCTATTTTGAATATTAAAAATTAAAAATAATGTTTTTAAGTTTAATATGGATATTTATGTTTTAAATAAATCCACCACACCCCCCATGTATTGTTGTGAAATTTTAAGAATGATTATTTTAGAAAAAAAATTAAAAATTTAAAAAAAATGATTTAATTTTATTTATAAATAATTTTACAAATAATTTATTAATTGATCAAATTTTTTCTGAATATAATATTTTTATTAATATAAAAAAAATATTTTAAATTAATTTTCAAATTAAAAGTGAAATCAATTTGAACTATTTTTCTTGGAAAATTAAAAATTTTCCATATTTTTCAAATATCTAAAAATATGGATGGTATTATTTAAAGAGAGTGAAAATACACAATTAAACATTTAATACATATTTTCATGGATAATGTTGTATAAATAATTAAAACTATGAGTATTTAATGTCATATAAAGTTGGATGAGACTGGTAAAAAAATTACAACATGTTTTATTGAGGTATGATTGGGATCTTTATTTACCTTACCGCAACTTGGGTGGGCATCATGTTTAGTGTTTTTATTTATGAAAATTTTCAATACAATCATATGAAATCACATTTAAAATATCATAAAATAAATTTATAATAATTAGAGGGTTCTAGAAATATTTGTTTATTTTATCCAAAACATAATTCTTTTTAACATCCATGATTTTATGAAATTGATTTTGGAGGATGTCAATTATATAGGAAAGGTACAATGTAACTCATCACCTAATTAGAATATCTCTAGTATCATGGAGTAGTGATAAGTAAAATTAAAATTATACCTTGATGTTAGAATATGAATATATACTCATAGGGATTTTCTAAACCCAAGTTATTTTTACGAAAATAACACCTTTAGATTATATTCATACATTCGATCATATTCCTATTAAGTGTGATAACACATGATCCATTAGTATATCTTGTAATATGATTAAAAAATAATGAAAAAATAGCATTCACATTAGGAACAACTCATAAATAAATCAAATTAAAAATGGGAGACACAATTCTAGAATTCATATGTACAACTATTCAATTATTCAACACCTTTAGACAACCCCTCGCTCTAGATCATTTTGATTTTTTTAAGGGTGGTTAGAAGTGGACCATTTTTTAAATTATGTTTTAATCTTGGTAAATCTTGAGTTTGATCTTTTCTTTTTGATATTTATATATTAAACTCATTTATTTATTTATATCACTATCTTATGTATTTTTTTCAAACATTTATTTTTTATTCGTTTCATAAATATATATAGATCATTTTTTTAATGTATGTTTTTAAGATGAATTTTCTCCCTCCTTGGAAGTGCAAAATGAAGGGGATCCAAACTTATATTAATTTTTAAAATTTTATAGAGGGAGACACAATTTTAACTAATATTTATATTTTTAAAACACCAAATTCATATCATTTTATAATAATTGGCTCATTCGTTGTGAAATTTTTGAATCTATTCCAAAAGGATAAAATGTTTTATGATATAAATGTTTTTAGTTTTAGAAATTTTTCATTATAGAAATCATAATTTTAAATATATAATTTCTAATTATTTTTATCACTATTGAAGAACAATAATTATAGTCTATAAAATATTAATTTAGATTATATATTATTCATAGATATCTTTTTATTATGAATTCATTATTAATTTATTTTATAGCCTTATTTATATATTTTTGATAATTAGAAATGGGGAGAAGGTTTTATTTTCAAAGGTATATTCTTTTTTTTAATGGTTTCAAATTATTTTTTGTTTAATTTTTTTAATGATTATGCTATCAAAGGAATTTGTAACTTATTAATGTTCTTAGATTGTTTTTAAGTTTAATTTTTTAAAAATTATTCCATCAAAACTAAATTAATCTTATTAAAGGTTTTAAATCCTTTTTAAACTTAAAAAATTTTAAACTCAATTTTTTTATGTGCATTTTTAATCAATGTGAAGTATTTTAAAATATCATTTGAATTTCATAATGAAATATTGAAATTCATTAATCATATTTATATTATATCTTTTTGAAATAGTCATCCTCACATTCTAATCTTTTTCTTGTTTATTTTTAGAAATTTTAATCATACAAAAATTGGGATATTGTTATACCTCTAACCCTCTTATAAGTTTTAATGATCACAAATATAATTTGGTTATATTACCATTCCATTTGATTGTATTTAAATTTGTATGTTTTTAAATTAACCAATGAATTAGTATAGTTGAATGATGGGTTCAATAACTGCTTATAGTTCTATTGGAAAGGCCTTTATTGGGTAGTAGTACTAACCAGCCAATGGAAGACCCATCTGCTAGATGGTAGGGCTTCTAGTAAAACTTGGAAATTAATTAGGGTGACCAGATGGCTGATTTAAGGCCATTATCTCACTATTATAACCTCACAATCCTTGGTGAGGCCCAGGTAGCCTAAAATATAGTAAGTGTATGCTAGTGGCTAACCAGTATGACTTTTATATAAATAAAAACTTGTTTTTTCTAGTGTTCTATGTCAGCTTTCTATTATTTCAATGGAATTATTTAACATCCAAGTCCCCAAGAATCATCCTAATACATCTAGAAGCTATTAATACACCTCTTATAACAATTGTATTCCATTAGTTTCTTTCTAGACATCTCTTGATCCAAACTTTTCTTCATTTTTTTGATTCTTTCTCTATACTACTTTTGCTTCTCTTTTTCTCATTATTTCTTATCAAATTATTGTTGGAATATATTATATTGGTTTTCAAAGGGTTTTTGAAAAGATAATATCTTCTTTATTTGTATTTCTTTGTGATCACTACCACTAAATGTGATGGATCTTGGGTGTACACTACTAGTAAAGTGAGGGAGTGGGGTTTTTTCTTTCACCACTAAAAATTACTTTTTTCATTAGGTTTATTGATTAATCCATTGAAAATAAAGTTATTTATTTCATTTAAGGTATCTTGGATACTGGTAATGCTAATGGAGTTATACAACACTCTCATGAATCTTGAGAAGAATATGTACGAACTCATCTTGATATTTAGTCAAAATCCTTTATTAAATTGTTTTTATTTTACATTTTATTTTATATTTCACTTACTCTTTTAATTCATATATATTGAAGTTATGCTTTAATTATAATTATATAACATTATTTGGATTTATTTTCTAAAATTATATCCACCCATTCACTCCTTCTTTTATCCTATATGGGCAAATAACTACCTGCTGAGGCCAAAATTCTCCCTTGTATATTAATTATGTCTCATCATTATAAATTATATACAATAATTATAATGGTAACAATTTTACCAATAGTCATAGTGATCAACAGTCACTATTACCCATGGTCTTAATATCTAAATATAATAATACTCCCAAAGGTTATAATGCACAGTGAACATGATTCTCGATAGTCATAAAGACCAGCAGTCATTACTCCTAAAGGTCAAATCCTAATGGTCTCATTTACTAATACACTCTATATATACTAAATCATTCTCATACCTCATTATTTACTACATCATTTACAAAGTTTCTACACTTACATTGATAATTTCTATCATATTATTAATGATTATTTTTCTTTATATAGTTTTTATGAAATTTTTGTTCTTAATGGGTTAATTTGAGCCTATGGAGTTTACAATATTATGTGCATTAGTATTTAGTGTTTATCTCTTTTGTTATTAATAGTTAATATATTCAATAATACTTCATAATTTCTAATGAAATGTAATAGTATTTCTATATAATTTTATTATAAAACATAATAAAATAACCATTAGATCTTCTATTAATGAAATAAAGAATCCTCAGGCAATTAAATTCATCCCCCTAAAAAATTTCCTCAAAATTAGTGTTTATTTAAAAAATAATTGTGGATGTTTTTTTATTTGTTTTTCAGGATCTTGGGTCACTTATTCAAACTTTTTATTTATTCACAATTATTTTACGAGTCTAGTTACTTTCTTTCCCAATAGTAGTACCCTTTTTCAAGAATATAGATTGTTCTTCTATATATGATTGTTCAGGTTCTAATTCCACAACATTTATGCCATGTATATGTGTTGTGTCTGATATATAATTTCTTAATAGTTTCCTAGGGAAGAAATCAGGGGCCTTGGAGAAATTTGGAGATTTTTTTATCCAATATGATGCAACTCCAACATAATCCAGAATCTCAAATGGTGTAATGTTCCCTATAATATGTTTCCCCTTCTATCCAAATATATTGAACCCTTTTTAATGATATATTAAGAAATATATGATCCCCAATATGAAATTCTAATTCCTTCATTAAATTTTATAAATCACTATTTTTTCAAATATCAGAGGCAAAGAAATATTTTTGGGATTACGTGTATCTTCATTATTGTGACATTCACAGTGTCTAGTCCCAACAGTTTTCTTTCTCCAACTCATCCTAGTATGCTAGAGTTATACACCTTTTACTATAGAATTCTTTCTAAGTAACTATTTCAATATTCAATTGTAAAATATTGTTAGTTTACACCATAACAAGTCGAATATGTTGGTTCTACATCCCATGAAAATCAAGTGATCTACCCTTTTAACATGTCTTCCAATATTTAAATCATCCTCTTAGTATGGACATCTATTTTAGGATGATAGGGTAGTCTTATATTGACTTTTATATTCATAACTTTATTTATGATGCTTTGAAACAATTTACAATGTTACTTTTTGAGGTCTCACCACTTCTTGAATATATAGTCAAGAAAGGTTTTCAAGGGAGAAAAACTATAAGATAGATTTAAAATGGTTCAACACTATTAACATATCAATGATTACTCACATTGAATTTTTTCCCTTGGAAGTCTTACTTTGTCCATCAAAAAAGTCAATAGTGATGTTTTCCCACTACCTTATATGTATGGGTAGTGATTTAAAAACTCCATTGAGAAGTTTTCATTCAACATTCACATGATAACATGCCAAAATCATGTAATATAATCAATAATATCCCTTTTCATACCATCACA
This sequence comes from Viscum album, assembly GCA_963277665.1. Lineage (NCBI taxonomy): Eukaryota > Viridiplantae > Streptophyta > Magnoliopsida > Santalales > Viscaceae > Viscum > Viscum album. The sequence continues at coordinate 433,961,605 of OY728141.1, read as the reverse complement.
CTAATAATTATCTTTTATATCTATATATATCATGGTTATTTTTTTATTGTATATAAAATTCATAGATATGAGATTTATCCATAATCTATATCTTTAATTATGAAATAGATGGGATATATAGATTTATAACAAACCTCAGTACTCCCCCTTGATTAAAAATAAACTTAAGAACATTCACATTTTCATAACCTCTTCCTTATTTAATAATTCAATATCATCTCATTGTGATTTCTTTATTTTCACCCATAATGATGGTTAAAAAATAATTTGGGATAAGATATATAATTCCCCTTATCTTATGAATTCCATGTATATCTTTATGAATTAATTTATCAATGGTCCTCCTTCAATCCTTATCATTTTAAGGACTTTATGGGAATTCTTAATTAATACATCAGTGACTTTGTTTTCCTTTCCTGGGTGATAATGAAAAGAAAAATTATATTCTTTAAGAATATCCATCCATAACCTTTGTCTCATGTTTATTTATTTTTGTGAGAATATTTACTTTATAATTTGAGGGTCTGAGTATATATCACAAATCTAACCATAAAGATAATTTCACCATATCTTTAATGTAAAAAATAACTATAGCTAACTCCGAATCAAGGGTAGGATAAATTTTTTCAGGATGATTGCACTATCAAAATTAATAGACAATTACATTTTAATTTTTCAGGAGTACACATACAATTCCTTTTAATTATTTATCATAATAAATTAAAAATCCTTCCCCATTAGATGGTAAATTTATTATAAGATCACTAACATACCTCTTCATCAGTTCTTTTAAACTTTATACATGGTCCCTTATATGGATAAAATTAACTCTCTTTGGAGTTAACATGGTTATTGGATAAGAAAACTGTAACAATTTTCACATTAATATTATATAAATCCATACTAGACCAAGGAAATTATGAATTTTATTCACTATTTAAGGATGACATCACTCCTCAACAACCTTTCTATATGATATATCAACTAATGTTTCTTCATTAGTCACAAAGTGTCCCAAAAATTCTACTTATTATAAAAAGGAACCACATTTACTAAATTTACCAAATAATATACTCTTCGTATAGTGTTTTTAAAATGAACCACAGATGATCCTCATGTTCCTCATTAAATTTAGAATATATCAAAATATCATCACTAAAGACCACCATAAATTAATAAAGGTGGTACTTAAATACTGCATTCATCAGATTCATTAATATATTAGGATAATTACTTAAAACAAAGGGCATAATACTAAACTCATAGTTGTTATATCTTTTTTGAAAAGTTTTCTTGTAAATATCCTCATTCTTCTCCCTTGACTTATGATACCCTAATTTAAGATCAATTATTAATAAAAATTAAACCCCATAGAGCTAGTCAAATAAATCATGATCAATAAAAGTGAATATTTTTCTTTAATTTAATCACACAATCTTCTCTATAATCAATTCATATCCTGATTTATCCATCTTCATTCTTTATAAATATAATAGGTTATACCTAATAAGATACACTAGGTCAAATAAACACTTTCTTTAAATGATTTTAGAGTTTCTTCTTTATTTATTATAACTCCGCATATGTTTTCTAAATGGGTTCTTCAATGTTGAATTATATCTAGATCTTAGTTAAATTTAGAATTATACATCTCTTTCTGGGGGGAAATTTAGATAATTATTTAGAAAATACTTCAATGTATTCTCTAACAAGGGGTATATTTATTATAGTTGTACTTTAACTTTATACCCCATGTTTACAAATCATTTCTATAAATAAGGTAATAGGGTATGGATCTTTATAAAATTCATACTTGGAAATAAATCTTCTGAAAAGAAATATATATTATCCCATAAAAACAACCTATATTCCCTTACCTCTATAGTTTATCTTATCATTATACTTGGACATTCAATACGTCCAAAGTATTATTTCAAATTTCAGTATTGTAATGCCCACAAGGTTGATTGGAATATTTTACACACCAAATTTAATATGTGGATATATATATATATATATTTGGTCATTGAATATTTCCTTTATTGAATTTAACAAACAACTCTTCCACTAATAGTTTAGAATTTAATTTCATGATTTATGAAAACATGAATGATATAAAAGAATTTATTGAATAAGAATAAAACAATGTAATTCTTATCTTTGAGTTTATGACGATTGTACCTAATTCTACATCATTCATGGAATCAATATCATCCATCATAATTGAAAAATCATTACCTTACTCCCTTATAAACATCTAGGTTTGATAGATGTTTCCACCATTATTTTTTAATTTTATAAATTGGTTATGGAAATTCCCATGATCCCCACACTTGATGAATTGTACTTCATGTTTTTCATGTACTATATTTCCATTTTCATTTTAATTATGAGGGGGATTCTATATGACTCTATGATAATTTTGAGTTATATTTAAAAAAATCAACTGTATAAAACTTTTTAATTTAATTTAGACAATTCTCCAAGTGCTTATTCCCACAGTTGTTGTACATGGGTAGTTATTGTTTCTTACATTTTATTTCATGGGAAAATTTCTTCCCAAAATTTGGATCCATATTTCTATTCTTATCATTCAGTATAAAAGAAAATTTTTCTTCTATAAACTCTATTTTAACATTAAGAGAACACCATACTATCTCTTTGTAACTCCCAAAGTATGTAGTTTGCAATGTTTGTTGTATACGAGGTCATACTTCACTAAATAGCTAATCAATGCTTATTTTATAATCAATGAAAAATCATGAGGTGTATTACAAAATCCATTTAAATTTCATTTCATTGCTTTCCACTAATTTTTATATTTTTTTCTTTAGCTTACCCAATTTCCATTCCATATTATTTTTTAAACTATAAGGAAATTATTTATTTAAAAATTATTTTTTCAAGCCTTTCCACTCTTGTATTTAACTTAAAACATAGGCTATGTGTTCTTGAAAAATGTATACACTTTATTGACGTCTCACTTTAAGTGATATACTTCCAATGTATCTCTTTTATGAATTGAAAAATGGAGTGTAGAAAATATATTTTCGATAGTGTTCATTAATTTTTCAATAATCAAAAAATTAGGGGTTCCTCTAAAACAAATTATTTATTAATACATAAAGACTACAAGTTATTCCATCCTTAGTGAAGTTGGATGATACACATAGTTAATGATATTTTTTATAACGTTAGATAATTGATTCAGAATCATCATGAAGTTTTCAACTCTATATTCCCTCATATTGGGAATCTAATAATTTCATTTACTTCCTTTATTTACCTTAGTCTAGCTATTTTCCTCTATTTTCCTAAAAATAGAAAAAATAAATGCGAGAATTTCTATTATTATCAATATCATGATAATAATTCTAAATGAAGGTATAATCCTAAAATTTTATAATGGAACACTTCTATAATGATATTATTTAATCTTATCTAACATTAAAATATATAGTTACTTTATCTATATATCCTTTATAATGGTTTTAAAAAAATATGTGATCAACCAAATAATGTCTATTGGGAGTCTAAAAATATGTGTACAGTTAGGACCATAAGTATTGCACCAAGTGAAGGTTAATTTAATACCCAACCAAAATTTTTTTGGGTTATAATCACTAGGTTCATATAGGTTATATTCAATATCCACTTATATATATATATATATGGATTTCATTTCTAGGAAACCACACACTCAAAATTTTACAAAAATTTAATAGTTGTTTCTATATTAAGACTTATCAATTTCTTTTAAAAAAATCTAGTCATAATTTTTAAAAATAACTAAATAATTCATTAATACAGAATATAACAGCCCATATTTTCTAAATATGATAATTAACATATTTACTTAACAAAATATTACATGTATAACTTCCATGAGATCCTTTTTGGTTTTGTGTCTTGAAAACTAGGTACATAATACATGAAGCATATAGATTAAGAAAATATATATATTATTTAATAATCATGGAAGACTACTTTATAAATATATCCTATTTTACCTCATGATATAAAATTCCATCAGGAAATACATCAATAGAATAGAATTAGCATTAATCAAAATAACGGGATAAATAAATAAAACCCAAATTAAGTGTCCAAGGGTAATTCATGAGGCGTAAGAATAGATCATGATAAAAAATACAAGAGGAGTAACATTGAAATGTGGCTACTGTAACACCCTGAGATTTTATGTAAATATTCTTATAATTTCATTGATGTCTTGTGTTGTACGGAACACCAAAATTATCTTGTGATATATGAAAATCATATCGGACAATTCAATAATAATGGGAATGATATCAATGCTCATGTGTACATACGGATTACCGTCTCCACAACGCAATGAGATTCATTCTCCATGTTAACCATTCAAGAATGATTATAAAGTATATATAATAAAAAATAATGATATATATGACATAATAATGGTACTGGATTTATGTATATATATATATATTCCATATACTTACTTCCATTCAATTCAATAAGGAAAGGAAAACTGCATTCATGCGTACGTACAGCCTACTGTCTCCATGAACGGTGTGTTTCATTTCATTTATCTATATTATATATATATATATATAATAAATATAAATCATATATAAATAATATTTTACATTATGGAAGTAATTAAATAATGATATAAGTAATAATAATATCAAGAAAAAGAAGTCCAAATACGTACGATAAATGAAACGAATATTACCCAAAACATTGCTTTAACATGGAATTGACAAATGAACGGGTAATATAAAGACCTAAGTGAATCATATATGATTTCATAAGAATGAATATGATTATAGAATAATTCAATGACATTATTTAAATCATTATACAGGAGGTTTAGATATGTACAAATCATATCGTACCTAAGGTAAGGGAAAATTTTGAAAATATAATTTTTATCCGAGATTGCTTATACATAAGTACTTACTGGGGTTATTTTTATCATCCATGTCCATGTTTTCTAAAAAAAATCATAAAATGTATACTATTCTTCCATGTATTGTTAAAGTCATTTTTACCCTTTTTTGACATTTTACCACTTTGTATGGAAGGAATCTTTCCTTTGGTTACCATATAAAGTACATTTTGACTTTTCTAGCAAAAGTATGAAAAGAATGTTTTTTTAAATTATACGGCGTGAACGGATTTTTACGGTTTCATAAAATCTTTTTTTCATAAAACTTCCTATACAATATTCCATGATTATTTTCAACAAAATCGTTTTCTTTTAAAATTGAATGGCATTTTGTGAAAAGAAAATGATTTTGAAGAATAAAGGATATTTTTCTCAAGAATTCATTTCAAGTGTTTTTTCAAAACTATTTTCCATCTAAGGTGAAATTATTTTGTATGATTATGTTTCAAGTATAATTTCTCTATTATTTAAATGGTTTGATTTCTTATGATGAAATGATATCCATTTGTTTTATATGGATTACGTTATGATGGGGTGATGTTTATGAAACCAATTTTATTCTTTGGGTTATGATGAATGATTTATGTTTATTTTGTGGCAAAAGTAAGAATGATTTCATTATGAGATTGGTGGGACCTATATCTCCCTCCAATTCATTGGGTAAAGATTTATATCTCATGAGATAAACATGGCTGGAATGGAAAGTGAATCAGGTTCAGTAATACAGGGCTGGAACGGCAAGTAAACCCAGTTCAATAATGGACTTTTTCCACTATGATGGTCTTGGAAGCAGTGCCTTGGAAACTATAGAAATAATATCTTGTTTTTAATGGATGACACAATTACATGTTTTATTCCAATGACATTTTAACATGATTGATGTTCCACTATGATTTATGCCTTACATACTGCCAATATTTATTTCACAACTCAAGATTTTGATATTTAATCTTTATTTTCAAGTTTTTTTAAGTTCAAATCTATATTTTTTGTTTTATTTTATCCATGCATACCCTTACTAAGCATTTGATATCACCCTTTTTTTTCTTTTCCCCAGTATATAAATAATGGTTTTAGGTAAGAAATCAAAAAGGGAAGATCTTTATGGGAGATGTTGAACATATTTCCCCATGATTAGAAGATTATGTTCTGAGTTTCCAAAGACACTAAAATATTACGGTCCTTGGATGTCTATTTTTGTTATGAATTTAGTATTCCACAAAATTAATTTAGTGTCCATGTTCGTCAAGCTTTGGGTCTCTACAGTTGTATCAGGGGAAAGTTTTAGTTATACTTGGGAAACTAAGGTGTGAAAACTTTAGTGAGATCCCTAGAGATAATTCTAATGTATGTCTAGGGATATCCCTAATAATAAGTACATGTATAGGTTATATTCCTAGAATTATGGTAAAGATCTTATAAATAAACCTAAGATGTTATATATTGATGGTACTCCCCCTTTATTATGTTTTTTTTCTAGCATGATTTTTGTCTCTCACACTGTTCTTTTTGGGTTTTAGACAATGGCTGGAACCCGAAGAAACCGTGTTGATCAATGTAATGGAAAATGATATTATTTTCCTCCCAAACAACCAAATGTGATGGGAGATGGAGTGAAATATCTTATTTCTATACTTACACAAGCTATGAATCATTCTGGACTTCCAAATGAGCAGAGAAAGGAACAATATTCTATTGAGTCCTTCATGAGGCAACGTCCACCATCTTTCAGTGGGTCTTCTGATCTACTTGTTACTGAATAATGGATCAGTACCATTGAAAATATATTTTCCAAAATTCGTTGTACAAAACATGAAAAGTCCATTTTGGTTTTTTACTGATTAGAAGGTGAAGCAGACTAGTGGTGGACTCTAATTAAGATTACAAGGCCCCAAGATGAAATTGAATCCATGGAATGGGATGAGATCAAGAACTTGTTTTTCAGTAAGTACATCCTTCATATTCTTCGAAAAAATATGGAAAATGAGTTCCTTGAGCTTAAGAACAAGGATGATGAATCTGTTGGTATATAAGAAGAAAATTTTACAAGGCTTTCATGGTATGCATCTCACTTTGTCATCCAACCTGAAAGTAAATTTGATCGATTCTTCGGTGGCTTAAAACCAAGTCTTCAAAGAGAATTATCTATAAGAGACTGCAGTACCAATAAATAAATTGTGTGTTGTGCTATCAAGGTAGAACTGGAATTTGGTGTTCCATATCCATCTCATGGTATTGACAAGAAATAAAAGATGGAGTTCAAGGAAAAATCTAAAAACAATGGTGAAAAGAAGGTGAAAGTTTCTTTATTCTCAAAGTGTGGAAAGAAGAATGGTAGAGATTGTCTTAAAGGGACTATAAAATATTTTAAGTGTGGAAAAGAAGGTCATCGAGCAGCTGAGTGTTGAAGTATTGGAAAAATGGTAGCTAATGATGTGAATAAAGAAAAGACTGCAGAGAACACACCACCAACACTTCAATGCTACAAGTGCAAGGAAATGGGGCATTATTCTATCCAATACCCTAATCCAAGGGTTAATGATGATCAAAATCAACAAACTCTTAAGGAAAAGGACAAATGTAAGTCACATGAGATCACTATTGGTGATGTTGAGTATGAAAACGATGTGGTGGAATGATTATGTGTTTATGTAACGGGATCCCAAAATAATTTTGTGGAATCTCATTTATATTATTGTGGAATATTGGAATAACTATGTATTGGTTTATTGTGGTTTTCAATAATTATAAGGTAACAATAACCATGAAAAGTGATTGAAATATTTTTATAAAGAAGATGATATGCACATAATGAAGGGATAAGGAGAAAATAATATATATTATAGTATTCATGAGCTCATGACTGATATAAGGACAAAGTGGTATCATGGTTTGAGTATATCAAAATTTTGTGATTTTGGTATGTGGTAAGAGTTAACTTTTGACAGAATTCATGTTTTCACTAAGGTTCTATGGTAGTTCATGTTTCAAGAGAATACATGATTAAGGTATTCACATGTTTGCAATGCGATCAACAAGATATATCTTGTGATATATGGGGGATAAATGATGGTATTCACGTGCTTGTTGTGTGACCTTTCAAGTAATCATTTTCTTTATGCTATGATATTAGACAGATGTATTTTGGATAAGCCTAAAGATTGGAATTGATTTTTTTGGACATCAAATAGTATTGTTGAAGTCTAGAAATTTTTTTCGATATTATTTCTGGAATTTTATAATAGTATAGTTTTAGAAAAAGAACAACCTGCAGGATGAGCGACAACCCATCGCGTCGGACAAGGTTGTGGGAATCAAACCCAAAACCGAAGTGTGACAGGCCTTTATCGCCTATCACTTACCTATAGGAAGTCCCTGATTTGTAGAAATTAGTTTTATTAAGTAGTATGATAGTTTAAGTATAAGTCCAATTTTGGAATCATATACGATTAACCTCACCGTAGATGGACTAATGTATATTTGATAACATTTACTAACCTATTGTTTGAGATAGATATAATGACCTATCATTCTATCACATGATCTTCTTACATTTCACAAATGAAAAATTCAACTTCATTTCTTTAAGATATGAAGTGGAAATTGTTCATGGAATGACCAACAGTGAGATTGTACCAAAATCAAGTAAGTATTTCTTCTAATTCAAAATTTTCAACTGTAGGGAAATGATATTGAAAACCAAAAATGTTTTTCTAGTACCCTCATATCTAATTAATCATCTAGTACCTTAGATCATGACAACGTTATGGAATTATGATTGTTGGATATTTAATTTCCATGTTCTCTACCACTCTTCATCCAAACATGATGGTTAGATTTATCTTCCATATTCATATTTTCACCTATATTCTCTTATGTGGAAACCCAATGATGAGTTACTTTGGGTATCCATTATGTTTCTAATGTTCCTTTTAAAAATGATGATTTATTATTCCTTTTTACGATGTGGGTTTCTATGAAAGAAACTTTCATGTAGTAAACCATTTATAACCCCAACGAATTTTGAGGGCGAAATTCATTTTAAGGGGCATAGAATGAAACACACTGAGATTTTATGAAAAATATTCTTTTAATTTCATTTATGTCTTCTGTGTTGTATGCCACACCAAAATTATCTTGTCCTATACACAACACTGTATTAGCTTGTATTATATGCTATTCTTGGCTTGTGTTGAACGCAAGAGAAACCTTCCTCAATAGCGTGTGTTGTACGTAATACTGAGTTATAATATTATTATGAACTAACCATTATGAATATTAGTAACTACATTTTGAATTTTATGACATTATAATTCAGCTTACACATTTTCTAGAACATAGTATGAGAACAAAATAAATGTTTGGGGTAAAATATATATTTTTCAAAAAAATGCAGTTTTACCACCTTTTGAAGGCGTACCCACTTTAAATCTAGTTTTTGACATGTTTATAAGTTCAATTTGAAAATATAAAATTCTTGTTTGGAATCAAGATATAAAAATTTACATTGGATAAATTTTTGAAATTTTTCTGATAAGTTTCTTATTTTGATGAATATTAAAAATACGCTAAATTTTAATTAAAAACAACTTTTTTCATCGAGATAGTTTATATGGTTAAATTATAATATTTAATGGTTTTAAAGTATAAATATAATATATTTTTACCATTTAATCTAATTCATGTCATTGCCAATAATTTTATAATGAATTCATAGGTAAAACATTTCAATCTTTGAAAATGTTTTAACTTTTAAAACTGGTTTTCTTAACAATGGGATTAGTTTTAAATTAATTACTAAAACTTCTGTGTTTTGAATTTTGAAACAAGGATTCCATATTTGGATTCAGTGGGTCTAAATTATTTTAATAGGTTACTTTTATTTTTTTGACATTATGAATAGTAACTACAGTAATTTTTATTTACTACAGTTAAAGGTAAATCAGGTAATTAAGGGTAAAAATAAGATTATAAAATTACCCTAACACCTGAAAAATAAATCTATTAGATGAATAAAATTAGACCCATATCACCTAAGGGTAAAAATAGATTCGTTTCATGGACTACTGACCATGAAAATGATATAATTATAATTAAAACCAAAGAAAGTGACAACATGTCACTCTCTTATATCTTATAAGTTTAATAATTTTGATTTAGTGATAAACTTCATAAAACTTAGAACATGTATAGTCTACATGAATATAATAAAATTATATAAATCATGTGAATTTATTTAGAATTTTTTGGGATTAAATAATTATCATTAATGATGACACAATAGTGATGTTGAAATTATTTTATTGATTAAAATATCAAATAAATGGTTTTAAAAATATTAAAATAAATATTATATGAACTATTTAATGTGATCCACGAATTTTCTAGGTGAATATTATATATTATGAATCTATTAAATATTTTTCTTCGAAGATATCCATTGTGTTGATTTTATTTAAATTTAAATAAATGAATAGTGTCAAAATTGACACTATTGTTATTTTATAAAAATAACATATTATAAAATTGATTAAAAATCACAAAATTATTTAAAAATTATAAATTAATATTGATATGGTCTAAAAGTTCATAACTTATCCAATTATTGACAATTCAAAATACATAAGTACTTATTTATAACAATTTAAAATTTAGAATATTATTACCACAAATAAAATTAAATAGATTAAATAAGGATAAATCAATTTTATAAGGTTTAAAATAAATTCACAACATGTATAAATTTTATTGGTTGATGATATTACAACCTTATATAATATCGTCTACGAATGGAGTCGTTTTTGGAGGTTTTTATGTGTGGTTGGAATTTATTATTAATTAATATTTCTTATGTTTCCAAAGGTGCCCCTCTCCTCCCTTATAAAAGGGAACCTCCTCCCTCTCCTCTTCACACAAATGTGATCCTTCAAGCTCGTCCAACCCCTTCCCATTTCACTTCTCGACTTCTGTAGAAACCTACTAGAGGTCCTGGTCTTCTTCAAAGTCCAACTTTAGTACCCTAAGAGGAGGTTAAGAGGAGGCGTGTCGAAGAATTGGTAATCTCTTCTACCGATTCTTTCTAGTTTCTTTTTCTTAAACTTCCTCTTCATTAGTTGCTTCATTATTAACTAATAACATAATTATTAATAACATAATTATATGTTATTATAAATATGAAACAACTCCATTTAACCTTTTATCCATCCTACAGAAAATGAAATCACCGCGCGTGCTTACGTACGGAATATCGTCTCCACGCCGTGGTGTAATCTGTTTTTCCACCACCACCTTACTTGGATGGATACAATGGTGTGAAGAATAACTATATATGTTATTATAACATCATACTAATTCTGATATATTATATCATCCACTACAATTTCATTCAATAATAATGGTAATGATATCATCGCTCGTGCGTACATACGGTTAACCGTCTCCGCGACGCGATGATATTCATTCTCCATGTTAACCAATCAAGAATGATTATAAAGTATATATAATGAACAATAATGATATATATGACATAATAATGATACTGGATTTATATATATATATATATATATATATATCTGTGTGTGTGTGTGTGTGTGTTTCATCTACTTACTTCCATTCAAGTCAATAAGGAAAGGAAAACAGTGTTCATGCGTACATACAGCCTACCGTCTCCATGAACGGTGCGTTTCATTTCATTTATCTATCTATTATATATATATATATACTGAATATAAATGATATATAAATGATATATAAATTATATTTTACATTATATAATTAAGTAAATCATGATATAATTAATAATAATATCAATAACAACAAGTCCAAAAACGTACGATAAATGAAACAAATATTACCTAAAACATTGCTTTAACATGGAATTAACAAATGAACGTGTAATATAAAGACCTAATTGAATCATATATGATATCATAATAATGAGTATGATTCTAGAATAAGTCAATGACATTATCTAAATCATTATACAGGTGGTTTGGATACGTACAAAGCATATCGGACCTAAGGTAAGGGATAATTTTGCAAATCTCATTTTTATCCGAGATTGCTTATACGTAAGTATTTACTAGGGTTATGTTTATCATCCATGTACATGTTTTCTAAAAATGTTTTCATAACATGTTTACTATTCTTCCAAGTATTTTTAAAGTCATTTCTACCCATTTTTTGACTTTTTACTACATTGTATGGAAGGAATCTTTCCTTTGGTTACCATATAAGGCACATTTTGACTTTTCCGGAAAAAGTACAAGAAGAATTTTTTTTAACTTATACGGCATGAATGGATTTATACGGTTTCATAATGCCTTATTTTCATGAATCTTCCTCTACAATATTTCAATATTATTTTCAAAAAAATCCTTTTCTTTTAAAATTGAATGGTATTTTGTGAAAAGAAAATGATTTTGAAGAAGAAAGGATATTTTCCTCAAGAGTTCATTTCAAGTGTTTTGTCAAAACTATTTTCCATATAAGATTAAATTATTTTCTATGATTATGTTTCAAGTATAATGTCTCTTTTATTTACAAGTTTTGATTTCTTATGCTGAAATGATATCCATTTTTTTATATGGATAACGTTATGATGGGATGATGTTTATAAAAACCATTTTATTCTTTGGGTTATGATGAATGATTTATGTTTATTTTCTATCACAAGTAATAATGATTTCATTATGAGATTTGTGGGACATATATATCCCTCCAATGCATTGGGTAAAGATTTATATCACATGAGATAGACATGGCTGGAACAACAAGTGAATCCAGTTCAGTAAAACAGGACTGGAATGGTAAGTAAACCCAGTTCAGTAATGGACGTTGCCCACTCTGATGGTCTTGGCAGCAATGTCTTGGCTACTATGGAAATCATATCATATATTTAATGGATTCCACAATTACATGTTTTAGTCTCATGCAATTTTATCATGATTTATGTTCAACTATGATCTATTCCTTACGTACTGCCAAGATTTATTTCACATCTCAAGATTTTGATATTTAAACTTTATGTTCATGTTTTTTTCATGTTCAAATGTATATGGTTTGTTTTATTTTCTCCATGCATACCCTTACTGAGAATTTGAGCTCACCCTTTTTATGTTTTCTTTTCCCCATGATATAAGGAAAGGTTTCAGTTAAGAAAACAAAAAGGGAAGATCTTTATGGGAGATGATGAAGATATTTTACCGTGATTAAAAGATTATGTTCCAAGTTTCCAAAGACACTAAACTATCACGGTCCTTGGGGGTCTATTTTTCTTATGTATTAAGTATTCTAGAAAACTAATTTAATTTCCATGTACGTCAATCTTTGGGTCTCTATAGCTACCATATAAAAATGATTCATTCATAAGAATATTAAAAAGGTTGATCACTAAGGTGTAAAAAAACATATTAACATGGTTGTTCACTAAGGAATCATAAAATATTACTAATGAATGCTTGGATGGTATCATAAGTATACCATCACTAAAGATTAATTATTTACCCAAATCATTGGAGTTTTATTAGGGAAAACCATTAATATATCTAAATTTATATTTACTATATAGATAATATATAAAAAAATATTTTTCCATCATATTAACTCTTATTTAGGGAATTTGGGTTTCAAATATGGAATTCCCCAATCAATGAATCATATAAAATAATGGTAGTACCTTATTAATAGTAAATCATTTTTAAAGTAAAGATTTGATTATGAATACATGGAAACAAAATAAATAGAAATTAAAACCCTTTATAAAAATAAAATACTTAAGTAAAACGATAGGGGAAGAGAATACCTTAATTGAAAAGAGGATTCCTAAAGCTTAATAAGGGATCCTTATAACCCTAGAAACACATTGGATAGACTCTAGAGAGTGAAAGATAAAATAACTTCATGATCAATAGGATTGAAGTAGTGATTATTACGGCACCCTAGACCCGTACTCCCAGATACAGTACTAAAAACAATATACATTACACAAAATATTTGATATACATCATTAACTATAATATCGTTCATACATAATGTAACATTTTTAAATCTAAGTAACTTTTTAGGTTCAATGTTTTATAGAGGTAGGAAAAAAATTTAACCAGTAGAACTTATGTTCTTTGTATCATATGAAAATTTTTCTACTATATAAACAACTAACTAATACATAATAATCCTTTACACTAAATCCATTTTTTATTTTAAAAATACCACTTTATAGTTATGTGTTAACCTCACATTCCACCTGATTCAAACCAAACCACCAAAATAAAAAATTCCAAACCAAAACATAAATCATATACATATAGATGGGATAAGTAATACATGAGGCAATATAAGTGATTCAAGTGGTAAATGGTGTCAACAATGTTCACCACCATAGCTAGGACACCATCTCATTCTTTTGAATGATCCAAAAAGATAAACTAGAACCACCTATAATGAAACCATGAAAAAAATAACAAGAGGATAAAATGGGAATAAAAAATGAATGAAAACCATCACCAGACCACCAATCTCACCCTTTGGAGGAACCACCATTCTAACAAAAACTTTTATAACAGATCTTTCTCAAATGATAAACCACAACCATTGCTACTAAAAATCATTCCCAAAACAACCAACTTTAGACATAAAATAAACTCCACTGCAAACCTCCACCAAATATAACCACACATCATACATCCAGAACACCGTCGAATGTTAACTCACACATACCAAATCCATTGTATCAACCCAAAATGGGGTATAGTGTGGAAAATATGGAACAACTGTATGGAGAATAACCAAATAGTCCTTGACAGAAGCCATGATTATTGGAAAATAAATGATGAATTAAGAATAGTGAATCTATAATAAAATTAGAAATCTCAAAACAATAAAGAAAGAAGACAATATCAGATCTAGAGTTTAGGGACTATATCTATAGTGGAATAGGCATTGGGGATACTATATCCACACAAAGGAAGGATTGGAAACCTAGGTGAATCTGGTGTTCCATTATATTGATTTTTCCCTACAAACAAAATTGATTTGACCATTCACTCAACAACATCGATCAGTGACCAAATAGAGAACACACATTTCGTCCTTTAATGACAATGTAGTGTGAATATCGGTACCTCAGGATGATGAATTCCCATCAAGATTTTGAAGCAAGACCCATCCGGGTGATTCTGTGAAGAACTCTTGGCTGAGAATAAAAATCCTTGAACATCTCCAAAAAATTCTCCACACAAGATACTCTTCTTGACACATCTTATGAATTAATTTTCTTCATGACCTTGATAAATAGAAACATAAGAAAAGGTGACCTCAAATACTTATTAATAATTAACATAATTTATAACAATAAACAATCATAAGTGATCATAATATGATAAAATGTGAATAATCAAGATACTTAAGAAAATCATGCCCATAAAAATATAGATTATAAAACATTCCATATGACATTTCATAACATAATACATTAATCAATATAGTGTGAATACATGAGTCAATAAACATTATCCATTATATCATAACATCAGGTTCCTTATAAATGGGTCTAAAACATTGTTATAGATAATATTTCTTTTATGATAAATTCCATGTGATAAAAAGATAATAATGTATGAAATCATTCAAATATAGAATATGAATTAGTATAGAGAACAATATTTTCATGATCCACACCATATGTTCCCACTATTATAATTACTAAATCATACTCTTCAATACTTTTATAAGATGATATTAATTGTTAACTAATGTATTGGATTGGGATATAGGACCCCACTTGTAATTCATCCATACATATGTGTTCCATAAAAAATCAATCATATCATAAAGAACTCATGGAAGGGTAAGGGATTTAATTCAGCACATCATAAGGAACCCATATAGAAAATGGGTTCCATTCATCATATCATAAATAACCCTTGAAAATAAAATGGTTTTCATATTTTTTTTAATGGATTCAAATAAGAAAATGTTGCATAATTCTATCAATAATCATAACAAGATATATCTAAGAAAAATAAATGCTCATCTAAATATATTCAAAAACATTTTAGGTTAATACCCATCAATAAATATATGTGGTTTTTAAATAATATAGATAATGGTTATGCAGTTAAGTAAATAATTTCCCAATTTAATTTATATATAGAATCTAGTTGAACACACTTCAATCACGGGTAGAAAATATTGAGTATTTACAATTAAAAGGCATTTAATGAAAATTTTCATCTGTTCATGGTGGATAGTTAGAAAAGAAAAAGTAATTTATGGGTCATATCTTTGATTAAAAAAACATTACATAATCCATCTATAGAAATAATATGGGTGATTTCATTTTATAAATATCATTGATCAAACAAATGGTATATCAATAGATGATAACATATATGTAAACACATTTTATGATTTTTATAAAAAACACTGTGGAAATAAAAAATGTCCCAGATATTTTGAAAGTGTTTAAAAATTAATATTTTATAAAACTAAGAAAATAAAAATTTCTTTTAAAAACATTATCTTATTGGGGAAGATTTTCATAGAAAATGATAAAGGCGGTAGAAATATGTATTTATGCATAAAATGTTAAAAATATATTTTTTAATGTTATGATGAATATGATCTATTCAGAATATGGTAAAATTCAATTTAAAACATTTATAGTAGGTAAAGTATTATAAAATGACATTAAACAATTATTTTAGAATAAATAATTATATTATTTAAAGAATCCAATGTATGTGGACATTGAAAAATTGAGCTTCCCTTCCAGAAAGAAATGGTGGG
Source organism: Viscum album (assembly GCA_963277665.1). Taxonomy (NCBI): domain Eukaryota; kingdom Viridiplantae; phylum Streptophyta; class Magnoliopsida; order Santalales; family Viscaceae; genus Viscum; species Viscum album. The sequence continues at coordinate 433,944,885 of OY728141.1, read as the reverse complement.
GTCAGTTTTCATAAAATATATAAATAATGAGTCTAGGGGGGATGAAATAGTGATAATTCAACTAAAATAATAAGAATAAAAAATTTAGAATAAAAATATAGTGAATTTGGATAGAAAATTATAAAAATTCTTTAGATGGGTTATCTTTCAAATTATATCTCTATTTGAAAAAAAAATATTAGTGATGAAACCCTCATGGTTTGTGTAACTTAATAATCAAATTAGATTAAGAGATATATCATGAAATAAAACATAAAATATCATGAAATAAATATGGTTGTTAATATGGTATATAAAATAAATAATGGTCTCCAATATGAAAAATGTCTCATGAAATTAAATTTGAGATAAAGATCCCCTTACAACTTTAGAAACATTCGAGTTGAAACACCTTAAAGGATGTGATTTAAAATGAAACAAAAAATACCTGAAATAGTGAGAATATAATTTTAAAAAATATTAAATGTGAAGTATATATTCCATTCAAAATAAAACATGGTGTATATTAATAAATATGTCTCAAGGGGTAAAAACTTGAGACATGAAACACTTACCTTGTTTCCCCTCATCGTCAAATGCAATCTAAGATCCTATATAAAAAACATAAATATTTTCATATTAGATATAAAAACCTAATTAATAGAAATTATCTTTTATAAACATGATTTATAAGTATTCTGTATATGTTTATTAGTTATTTATTTTTTATTTTTTATATCAGGTGTCAATAATATTAATTATTTTGAACTAATTTTGTAATAGTGTTTGTGTTATTAATTATTCTCTAAACTTTCATCATTATTATATCATACAATTTATTTGAACTTATTTTTTAAAAATATTTATATTTTCATAATTTCATTCTACTATATTTTTTGTTGTGATCTTTAAATAGGAAATCTAAGATATGAATTTTGCTATTATTTTTAATAAACAGACATTGGTGTTTAAGTTAATGAGTTTAATACTTACTTTAAAAATATAGAAAAAAATCATTATTTACTTATTTATATCTTATATTATTAGTAATTAAGTTTTCATAGTCACCCATGATATTATTTTATATAATTGTTCAAATAGGTGGTTAGTCCAACACAAACTTGAACGTACCATAATTAATAGGTGATTATGATTATGAAAGTGGTTTAATTTGAATTAATATCATTATTATAGAATAATAATGATATTACTTAAATAAATTTTAGTTTTTGAATCATAATTGAAGAGTTTTTTGTAAAGAATAAAAAAATAGATGAAAAATGAGGTACATTACTTTATTGAGGTGGTAGTCCACACAATACGCAGTTAAAGTTATCAATTATTGAAGAATGGTAGGGAAAGAATGTGGATTATAATTTTAATATTAAGAATAATCATCATATATTTTCACTTTTATTTCTCAATTTCACTTTTATAATCATTGAAGAGAGGCAATGTTGAAAAACATAAGTCATCACTTCATAGAGTTGATAGTCCACTCAACGCACAAATGACAGTTTCATTTTTCATAATGTAAAAGGGGAATTGTGGTTAACAGTTATTAACTAATCATAATAAAATTTAGTATAAAATCAATATTTATTCCATTATATAGAAATAACAAAATTATTTTTTGGAAATTAAGAATGAAAATAAATGAAGGAAAGAAGTACTCTCATTGAGGATGTCGGTTTCCCTAGGAAGATTACATTGAAATTAAGGTCTTAGGATAATATAATGAGATATTAGGTGAAATTAAAATGTATATAATTATATAATAAGTGAAAAGGTTATATTTTAAATAGAAAACATACTTTTTAGGGAGGTATTAAAGGAGTGGTGAGAGGAAGCTTTTATAAATGGTGAGAATGAGTTTTTTGTAAATATTTCAAATTAATATAAAGAGAGAACATATTCCACATGTCAATAAGACTACAAAAAAGGATAATAATGTATAGGGTGATGAGATAATGTCTATAATTTAAGAGAAATTAAATTATTAATATTTTTCAATCCATTTCCCTATAAATTTATTACTTTCACCATTCTAGATTTTTACCACAGTAATAGTTTTTCAACTAAATAATTTATCCTTTGTACGTAAAAAATAAAATGGAAATTATTAAATATTTATAAAATAACAATTAAAAATATTAAATCTATTTTATAAAATAAAATTTGTGCATGTATTAAAAATTAATTTTTACATTAGCTTATGTAATGCGTAAAAATCTATTTTTTGAAAAAATGTGTGTTTAAGATTTAAATTTATATATTGGATAAAATTATAAATTTATTTTTATTTAATCTTATAATATGTTTTATTATAAAATAAAAAAAAATTGTGTGGATTTTTAATCAATTCAAAACTTAATTTTACAAAAAAAATATTTAATTAAATGGAGAGTCAAAAAACCAATTCATTTTATTAAAAATATTACTTTGGTTAATAAAAGATTAATCATAGGTTTTATAAATTTATAATTTTATTTTTATATATATATTTTTAATCCTTGAATATATATTTTACCATGACATTTTTTCCATTTTTATGTGATACTTAATGATATAATAATAAACACTATGATTTTAATAAAAACAGTATTTTCAACTATTCAACTAAAAATCCATTATCGTAGAAATATTTCAAAAAATCACAGTAAGGTAATATTGAATTTATAAATTATAAAATTCATTTCATTTCATCAAAAAAAAATTTAAATTAATAAATTTTCCTGTTAAACATAAAATATAAAAAACCCCTATTTTCATAGAAAAATATACTTTCTTTTTTCATGAAAATTCAAAATGTTAAATATGTAAAATATATGTGATAAATAACTTATTACATTTATAATTTCATTTTTATATCATCATACATAATAGTTATAGATCCCCATAATATAAACACATAAAACCTAAGTATAAAGAAAGCTCTGATAGCAGTCGAGGGTGGTGATTCTGCTAGCATAGATCTCATGTCAATTTCCCAAAGATTGATTTTATCTCACATATAGTTTCATCCATAAAATAATTTTTTTAGTTTGTCTTATCCTTGGTATAGAGAAGACCCTATTTAAGCTACCTCCTTCCCAACCACGGATAAATTATCTTCATAATAGATAATTTTTCTAGTAAATGTCATTTATTTCTTTTATTGAATTCATTATTTGGTGACTTCCTTCTACACCCACAGATTTAACAGTTACATTATAATGTTCTAATATTATTTTAACAATTCAGAATTTCTTTTGGTTCAGAATTACATATATAACACGAAATTAAAATAATATTTAAGTAAAATATAGTGCTAAATTTTGTCTCTTTACTCCCTCCACCCCTATAACTAAATTATATGCTCACAATTTTAATTATTAATCACTCATGAAATTATGTGACTGTACACTTTACATATTTTTCATTCAAGATATAAATTCTAATATGAAATATAACATACACAATTTGTCTTGATTAAGTTACATATATTTCCTAAGACAATATTAATCCTTCATTCAACAATATAATAAAGTATGTGCATACCCTAGTCACACATTCTCTAAAATATATCATTCCCAAAACATTCAAAATCTCTAAAACATTAAACTGAAGAGAGACCTTATATTATTTTAGAATTGAACACTATCTTTAACCCTAAAATATTATTAATCTCAAGGTTGTAATATCACACAATAAAAAATTTTCCCAAAATGCAAAAAATGCGATGAATTTATCTTAAAATGTCACAAACCAATTATAGATCCCAAGGTTACCAGTGCATTCTAATTTATTTTCTAAATCATTCAAACCATTTATTATATTAATATGAATAAAATGTTAAACCTAAGAGTTATTTTTCCCTCAATAATATGTTCTTTAAATATTTATCCCCCAAAATTATATATATAACCTTATTATAAAATCAATTTTCAAGATTATAAATAATATTTAATACACATTTCCAAACAATTAAAGAAAAAATATTGAAAAATAATAACTATATGCTTCACATAATCCTCATAAAATTATAAATATACTGAAATATTATTATAAAATATCAGTCACTAATGGAAATAACTAATATTTAATTTCTATTTATATATCATCCTCACTACCTTAAGTAAGACTAGGAAACTCGCTTTTTTAATAATAAAAAACATATAATAATATTATCAACCATTAAAGTATGATTAATTATTCAGTTATAAGATATTGTGGTTTCTAGGTATATAATTTTCTCAACATTATCATTTTGATACTATTTAAAACAAGAACTAAATCTAAAATGGTTTAGAAAATAACCAAAAAATGAATAAGAAAACATCAATATAAATATTTATTCCCCTATTACACTTTAATTTTTAACATGTGATATTTTAGGTACAATCTATGACTCTCTTTGTATAGAACATGGTTATCCTTGTTTATTTTTATATTATGTTATCTTACTTCAATAGTTAACGTAATATTCAAATCTTTCATAATATTTTGTGAAGATAAGGTGATTAACACAAGAATGTACCCTATAAGGTTCAAAATAGGGTGTAGTTTGGCCTCTTTTTCAATCACCATTAGATGATCTAGTTAATAACCAATATGATCTTTTTCGGGTTATTACCCATTGGTACATATGTACCAATACTAAATCCACTTTTATTATCCAAATAGGGATGTAATTTCTAGGAGAACCACACTATCACTACTTTAACAAAATATGGGGATATTATAATATACATATAATTATCTGTTATACTTATCCTAGGATTCTAACTGACTTTATCTTGTCATAATCCCTAAAATATTTAATATTACCTCAACTGACCAAAATTTTTATCTATACCTTATAAATTTCAATAAAAATTAAATTATAAATTCTTAATGACCTTAATAACTCTTAATTTATTTTGAAATTATCATATTCTAACATATAAAGTTATCCATATCATATTTTGATATGAATAGAGGCTCCATGGATCTGTGCTTATAGATATTTTTCTAAATAAAACATAATTTCCACACTATATTTGATACACATATTTAATTTCAAGATCTTTCACACGTAATGTAAGATTAAAAATATAATGAAATGTTTTTATTTTAGACTATTAGAGAGTTATGATCAAATATTTGACTCATAAAAGGCATGTTATTTATGGAAAATGTAACTTTTTTCTATTATATTAGAACCTAACTGATCTATAATGAGTCCTGAAAACCACTATTAAATACTACACATAATATATTCTTCTAAATACATATTATGTATTACTTTTATTCATCACCTAGGGAAATGGAAAATGGAAAAGGGTGAGATCAAATGATCAGTTAGGGTAAAAATAATCTATATCAATCAATGATCATAAGTGAGAATAATATGAGAACATGGTTTTAATGAAGATTATTTAGAAAATAATTCCTAGTAAAACATAGATCATAAAATATGTTGTAAGGCATGGCATAATATAAGACATGAATGAAAATAATGTGGAAACATGATTCAATAAACATGATCAATGAGACAGTAAAATTAGTATAATTGTAAATATGATGATGAAATTCGTATAAAAAACATTAATTTAATGATACATTCAATGAAATGAAAAGTTATTAATGAAAAATATCTTTCAAATATAGAACAAAAAATATTATAAGGAACATTACTTTCATGAGCCACAACATCAATGCCCATTATTATAAGAAACTAATGTGTACATGCAAATAATGTTTTCATGAGACATAAATTTTTTTCAAATGCATTTGACTATGATATAAGAACCGAATTTTCATCCATATATACTTAAATTTTCCCTAATAAATAAATCATATCATACATAACCCATGGAATTAAAATGAATTCCATTCATCACATCATAAAGATCCCATGAAAAAATAGGTTTTATATCCTTTTCAAATGGAATTTGAAATCGAAATTTATTGTAATTAATAAAACATTCGTGACATGATAAACCCAATGAAAAATAAATAGATATCCAAAGATATTCAATAACTTTATAGGTAAATAACCTTTAATCAAGATAATAAATCATAAGGTATTCATATAATTTGGATAAATTTTATATGGATTAGTCAATAATTTCCCCAATCAAATGATATATTGAATCTAGGTTAGAATCCTTTAATACCAGGAGGAAATAATGATTGTTAATAAATCAAATTCATTGGAATAATTTTTTTCTATTAATAGTGGATATTTATGTAAGAAAATGTAGTGATATATCATATATTTGATAGAAAATAACATTACATATGTCATCTTGAAAAAGGTGGATGGTATCATTTAAAAAATATCTTTGGCCAAAAATATGTTATATGAAAGCACAATAAATTAGATAAAATTATTTTTTTAATTATCAGAGAAAAATAACTTTGGAAATAAGAAAAAACATTTATCTTTGGTAATAATTTTAAAAAATAAATTTACAAAAATAGGATAAATTTAATTTTTTCAAGAAATTTTGAAAAATTTAGGGAAAGATTAATATAAATTGAAAAAGGAATTGAAAATACATGTTTACAAATGAAACATTAAAAATATATGACTTTAAAATTTTGATGAAATAAACCATACAGAAAACGTTAAAAACTTCTATAAATATTTTAAAGCAACTCAAGTTGTTTAAAATGACCTTTATTAATTATTAAGGCCTAGATAAATACATTCGAAAAAGAGTCCAATGAATATGTAAATAGAAAAATGGAAGCTCTCAGCTAAAAATAAAATGTTGAGTATGTTTCCTTAAACTAGATAAATAATTCTCCAAGAAGGGAAATAAAATCTGAAAAAAATGTAAAATTATAATAACAATCAGAAGAGAATAAAATGATTACAGTTTTTGAGAGAAAAGTCTATAAATTCAATAAAAAATTATATTTCTAAATAAATATCAATTTGAAAATGATAATAGTGACCAAACCCTCATGGTACGGGTAATATAATTATCAAAGGATCTTGATAGTAAAATCATGAAATAGACATTAAAATCTATTGAAATGGATTATATTTCATACTTGATAGCAATATGGAAATGACTAGACTATATAAAATAAATAATTATGTACAATATCAACTTATCTATTGAAATTAAATTTGATAATAAGATTTAAAAAACTAAAAGTTTGTCATATATTTCACTTTATATAAATTTTATTTCTTTAATTACTTATTTTACACACAACACCAAGGATAAATAGACCATAATATAGTATTGAAATATTATTATTTAATGTATGAGTTATCATATATCTGTTGGATTGGAGGGTATGAATTGGAAAAGATAAATTATAAAATAAAATTATATATGTTTATATTTAATTAATTATTTTTCAATTGGTTATAAATTTAAATTTAAATAATTTGATGGTAAAAATATATGTTTTTTAAAAAATTATTTGTAGGTTAAAAAATATGTTTTTATATTAATAAATTAAATTGATCACCATTAATGAATTGTTATAATAAAATGTGTAATTCATATATTCAAAAAATTATTTTAACATTAATCTAATTGTTTTTACATGATAATTTATGAAGGTAAATTCATTTTTATGTTTAGAAATTGATATTTCTAAAAAAATAATGATTACTGCACACTTATTTTGAAATGAATTTCTTCTTCTTTTGGAAATTAAATAGTGTAAAATGGATTAAATATTTTAACTTATAATAATTATCATTATGATATAATGGTAACTTAATTTTGGGTGATTATTAATAACCATTGAGGTTTAAATACATTATTATGGTAAAGGTTAAAATGTGGTTAATGAGGGTTTAAACTAAAGAGATGAGGGTTAAAATAACCTAAAATCTTGTTTAAAACCAATTTTATAGTTATATTTTAACCCTTTATCATCTACTATTATATAATGAGTCATTTTTTGAGCCATTTGGCATGACTAAGAGAATAATATAATTCAATCCATGGAATAATTCTAAGTGTCACATCACCCTCACTTATTAAATAAAACCACCTCTCCTCTATTATCCACACATCAAGAGCCTCTAATATCAGCCAATACTTACACAAATCCTTTATTAATGTCCCTACTGATGTCTTACAGGTCCAATTTAGATCAAAATTATAAGGAAATGATCCTTTTTAACCCATAATTTCACTTCTAAAAAAGTCTTCACTCTATTGTATTTTTATGATCTTTTGTGGTTTAGTGTTTTATATAATTATGTCATAAATATTACATAAAAACACATAGAATAAATTTTGTACACCTTCCATTAGTATCCAGTTTTTTCTACAATATAAAACTTTGAAAGATGTGTTTTTCATGAAAAATATTTATGATTTTCAACCTAAATTTTTCATTATTACTATTCATCACTAAAACATGTGAAAAGATTGTGATGGACACAAAAAATCCCACTAAATTATTTTAAAACCCCAATTATTCAACTTTAAAACTATGAGATCAAAAAAAGGATTTTTCCTTTAATATAATAAAGTTTTAACTCAAATAATCATTTAATTGAACATGAAATCATATTTACAATAAAAAAATTTTCATAAAAAACATTATAGAAAAAATTAATGTAAAAATAATAATCTTTAGGGTTTCTTATAAAAAATGAGAACCCTTGAAAATAAATGTCCTAAAAGAAAAAAAATTTACCCTAAAATGGAATAATCCTTCTTTTAAAAATATTATTAGCTTACCTTTTCAAATCCAAAAATTTTTACAGAAATTAATAATCAAGCATATAACTGTCATATAGAAACGTTGGGGAATTATCATTATAGAACCCTTAAAATAAACTCAAAAATTTAAAAAACCATTCAGATCAAATTCCAACACAATTATATGAAGAATATAAAAATTTCCCAATGCATTGGAGAGCTATATCGGGCTCACCCATATTCATGATATATATCAATATCACCCATAAACATGAACTATATTGGGATCACTTATCATCTTAAACAATTTAAAAGGACCATATCACGGATAATTGTTTTTAATATTTCTCTTTTTTATCATAAATCCCTTTAAAAACTCTCTTCAATCCATATGAAAATCACTTTTCGATATTGAAATACCTTTTCATTTTAAAAACAAATTTTTAAAACTAAAATACCCATAAAAATGTATGATTTTCGTTTATTTCAAGAAAACATGGAATCATATACATGAATTAAAAAATCTAATAATGGTTGTGATGGTGGGAATTTTTTCTGATTCCATGTATGATAAAATTTAAAATTTATTTTTTTCTTTTATAATGAATGTTAAAAAGTTTAATATAAAATACATAAAAAGATTCCTTTTCAAAAAAATTGAAATAAATTTAATAGAGACATAAAATTTAATTAATAATTCATTTATTTTCAAACAAATACATCCATAAAATAATTTTAAGAATATTTACAATGAAGAAAAATATTATAAAAAATATTTAAAAAAGTTAAAATGGGGTTTTAAGTTACAATCCTTATAGAATGATAAATATTTCATTATTATCATAAATATTTATTGAATACATAATTATAAAAAACCATTGGATGTGGTGAGGGAAAACGAAATACATCTATTTGTGAGATAGTGGTCTATCATACACACAAATGATGTTTTATTTCCTATTTGATGGAATGAAATAAGAATATAGGATATGAAATTAACATAAGGACATATCATTATAATTAATATACTGATGTCATTATTTTATATTGGTTTAATAATATTTGAATAAGGTATAATAAAAAATAAAATTAAAGCTTTTGATTGATAATTTTAACTCTCATTTAGACAACACCTTTAGGTTTATACCTAATGCCTTCATATAATGGGTTTTTATAAAAAAAAGTAATATATGAAGTGGTTAGGGATTTAAAGAATCTATTTTGGTATATAGATTCATGAGGAAATAGGCTTTTCAAATGTGAATTAAAGTGGATAGGAGGATCAATTTTATAAAAGAGAGGGGCCCTCTTGGAATTACATAAAGTATTAAATTAATTTAAATTAATTTTCTTGAAAAAATGGGTAAATGGATATATTTAGAAAATATGATTATTGTGGGTCTAAATACTCTATAAAAAATTTTGGACAATTTTTAGTGACGGTTTTACCCTTATCACTTTGTTTTGCCCCTCATAAACCCTTTTGAAAATTACAATGATATTAATATTTTTTAATCTATAAGAGTTAAGAAAGTTAAGATAAAAGAAAAATTCACCCATAAATGGAAAATGGATGTAATTTTCAATAGTATCTAATTAAATTTATTTAATATAATATTTTTAGTAATTTAAAATCAATTAATAAAATATTATTTATTCATTATTGATATTTTTTGAAATATTCTCTAAAATTGAGTTTCAAAACAACATGATAGAAAAGTAATTCGAATATAATCTAATAACACAATAATAATATGTGATTTTGATTAGTAAAGTTTTTGGGACACTATAACTCACCCAAAAAATATTAATTTTAGATTTTTTTTAAATTCTATACTTGATTTTTCTACTACATAAACAAGCATAATTTTGGTTTTGTGTAAGAATTTAAGGTAATTATTTCATAAATAAAAATTATAAATAAATTACAGGAATAAAAAATAATATATCTTCTAAATAACTATTTCTAACTAAATATAAATTATTTTTATCCCTATCATAAAATTTTATTGATATTAAAATCAAGGGAGTGAAATTTTATCTTTATATATACCTAAAATAACATATAAATCATTTTAAAATAAAAATGTAATAAAATTTAAATAAATTAGAATCATATATTAGTATGGTCAATCCCCACTCATCAAATAGATTAAAGGTATGTTTTAGGGTCATTTTTAGTCTTTATTATATTAATTTTACCTTATTTACCTGATTTACCCTTACATAGGTGAAAATCAAATACTGCTTTAATTATTCATAATGATCAAAAATAAAAGGGAACTACATACCAAATTTGGACCTCATAATTCCATATATTTAATATATTTTCTAAGAAACAATTTCTTTAAGTGGAAGAAATTAATTTAAGATTAACATGAAAATTGAAACAAAAAATAGTTTTTAGAATAATACATACTTATGCTAAAAATTAAACTTAAATCAAAATAAGATATAATGATTATTTTTATGTAATTAATTATATTATTTAATATTAAATGACACATTGGTTATTTTAACATTAATTGGTATATTTAAATTATTTTAATCAATGAAAATAAATTAATGTTTAACAAAAATATGTATTTTTCACTCTTTAAAAATGTCCTTCCACTTATACTTTCAAAGTCATTATTTGGGTGTAATTTTGAATAATCCTGGGGAATTATACAGTTTTAACCTCTAGAGTGGCACAATCAATGATTTTATTCACTGTTGGTTTCATGGAGTTGGGAACAATAAGCACGAGAAGAAAGCTAGGGTGGTCCTTCTAGAAGTGGGTTATTGGAGCATTTAGAGCCTTAGGAATAAGGCTCTATATGAGGGAACCATCATTTTCTAGATGGATCAAATAGAATGATCTTATAGTGTAGATGTGGAACTTGGGATCCCAATAAATTATTGGGATAGTAATCCTTCTCTTAGAACTCATTTTATTTGCAGACTATCCCCCCCCCCCTCAATTCACAATATTAATATGCAAGACAGCTGGATTGAATAGACTCCTCTTAATAAGGGAAAGAAACATAACACTAAGGTATGTTGCTTAAATTTACTCATGTAGGGAGGTCATCTAGGATTTGATAGCATGGGTTCAGTTGTCTCTACATTCTTTTTTTTCTACAGCCATTGAGACTCCCTAATAGTGGATGCTAGTGCAATGCTCAATGGTATTCATCTATTCCTGGATAGGGACCTGTGGCTAGATTCAGTGGATATAGACTCTTTGATCATTCATAACCCTCTTCATTTATTTTCCTACACTCCATGGATCATCAATTAAATCCAATGTAGGGTTAAAAATCTTTTGATTAACAAGGTGAAGGTATTTCACACTTGCATGAACGTTATAAGGTTACATATTTTCTTTCTTCTTTTTTTCCTCAATGTGATCATTTAATTTCTTTATTTAGCTTGTAATACCTTTCTTATGAGTTTGTAGTCATTGTTAGAGATAATTCCCTTGGTTTTCATTAATTTCTTTTTTCCAGATAGTGTTTATTTCTCATGTGTAATGTCATGTTACTTGTTTACAAGTACCCATTGACCCTTATTTCGATCATGCTTTGGTTGGGGCTTGACATAGGTTATTTTGTGTGAACGTTTGAAAAAATTTGAAAGTTACTAGTTTATGCATGATTGGCACACGCTTTCCCAAACCGTTCACCCATCTAGTGAAAACTATAAAACCCTAGGCATTTGTGTTTTACTAATATGGAACATGAGTTAAAAAACAATTTCCCCAACTAGTAGAAACCATGAACCCCAATATAGGGGGCATGTTTAGGGAACAAGGTTTTCTAACTATGCAGCCCTACCCAGCTAACCATGCTTGAAGTATAATTTTATACTATTTTTTAAAAAAACATCAACCCCAATTTTATCTTTTTCTCAACACCCACTTAGCCTAGATTATATTCCTAATATTTTGATACTCTTAAAAAGTTTTTTCTTACTCCTATAAAATCTTTTATAGGAGTATCCAATCTTTATATATCTTGTTAAATCTTTTTTGGGTGAGTGAATCTCTTATCAAGCGTCATATACAGCTCTCACATTCTATCCTCCTTATATTGTTTTAAATAGTTTTTTATTGATTTAAACTCAATTTAATTCAACCTTTAATCAATATTTGATTTCATGATCTATGTTTCCATCGTTCTTTGATATTAAATCCCATAGCAGGTGATGATTTGTGATTCTTTGGTTAAAGGTATATAGTTCTAATGGAAATTGGCCGAAAAATTAATACCTTGATTTGATTGATATTTTGAAAAGGATTGAAATTAATATAAAAAACACAATTCATTTTTATTTTAAATTTCAATTTTATAGGGTATGGAATTTGGGAAAAATTCTTAATTCCAATGGAATTAGAATTTTGGGAAATATTTCAAAATTGTTGGAATTTATGAATTGATTTGAGAATTGTTTTTAAGAAAAATGGATTAATATGTATTGATAAAAATTTATGTTGGGTTTTTTAATTAAAAGGAATGTAATGATGAAAAATACCTTGTCGTGGATTTGAAATTGAATAGTCATACTGAAAATGAAAATTAGGAAATTGATTATTTTCCCATTATTGATTGATTGATTGATTGAGCACACACGATCCTAAGACATTTTTGGACTATCTAGGATAAGGTCGCAAGCATGAGTATTCCCTAGAAATGGATTTATGGTGAAAACTCTAAAAACCTAGTTATGCATATCTTATCCATGATGGTATACTAATGAGTCCTATTCGGTCTAAGGATGTAGGATCTGTGTACATATTTTTTCATGATCACTGATATGAGATTTGCGAGGATAATATAACTATACACTATCACACCACAGGGTAGATAACCATGGTGTATGTTGTGATTATTTTATATATATATATATATATATTCCATTGATTATAAAACAATTTTCTTCATACTAGTAGATTTATATAAATAGTTTTACATAAAATGTTTATTTAATACATTTTTGAAATATTTTCCATCATTTTTATATTATCGGATTTTTTATTTTAAATATGAAATTTTATTTCCCTTACCTTTTTTTGAATATAAATCTTGATTGGGTTTATTATTATGGTATTTTTTATGAAACACTTAGTGAGAATGTAGCTTTCGGGTGCAGCAGAAACATGAAATGGGTCATGCCCAAATTTTATTTTTTCCATGATTGATGATCAATCTAAGATTTATAAAAAAAATGTTGTGACCTATAGAATTTAATCAAAGAATATAAATAAGGGATAAAACGCCTGAAGAAAAAGAGAGGATCATCACATATTATTTATAATCAATTTAATTTATTAATGAATTACCTTGATGAAATTCATTCTTTTTTAATGGATCTGACAAAAGATATATGTTGTTCCATTGTTTAATTGTAGGAATAAAATTATATTCCCTCTAACATTTATCGACACATGTTCCAAAAATATAAAAACAACACACTTGGAATCTATGAGTGCTAGCACTGAAGATCCCAGCGCTTGTGTCTTCCCCCTTTGATCACCTCAATAACCACATCCAATACATTCTCCTAGATCTATCTTAACATTATAATGGCAAGTGTAGAAAGATCGCTCTCCATTATTGGGTGAATTCTTAGAGAAGGGATCCCTCTAGGTCTTGAGAGGATTATCCAAATCTGTTGTGCACAACCAATCAAATGAATTGTGTTATCAAGAAAATAATATAATTGGTTTTATATATTTCTAGGGTTAAAATAAAATAATTTCAAAAGTTCCCTTTATTATTAATTTAATCCCTATGAAACCCCATGTCAAATAATAATAATAATATTTTCATTTCTCGATATGCACTTAACTTGTGAATTAAATTTAATATTATTTAATCAAATAATATTCAATATTTATTATTTCTCACTAAACCATTTAAAATCAGTTTTTCATTCCTTTATAATATTTATCAGTCCATAAATAATGAATATTTATTTATTAAATAAATATAACTATATTATATTCCACTAAATTATAATTATTATATTCACAAAATAAGAAATAAATATTTATTAAATATTCCACTCACATTATATTCTCTCAAATAACCTGTGATGGAATATATTTGATCAATAAGAACATAAATAATTATTAAACCAAATTTGGGAATAATATTTATTCAACTTGTTAAATAATAAATAATATCATATTATTTAACAAAGATTGTGGATACACTTAGTGTGCGCCCCTCTAGGCCTCTTTCTCAGTGGAATTTGGTGAGGTATCCTAAAGTACAAGGTTAGCATCTTCTAAAAAGCCAAGGCACCCATAGATAAAGAAGTTAATAACATGATGGCATGATACCTCATAAGAATGTGTACTATGTAATATAATCTAGTTATCCTGATATCTCAAATCAAACAAGTTTCATGATAGTTCCATCAACATATGTGCTCGATGTTACTTTTGTTGAATTCCCAGAAATTGAACATGCATATAGAACACCATGGCCATAGATTTATTTAGGCTATATTATTTATATCAATTCCCTTTAGATATTAACTTCTATTAAAGAATAGAAGGGATAAATCCATTATTTCTTTATTCATTAATACAATATTAATCGTGACACACCCAATGTATCTTACCTCATCGTGAACACCTTCCATCACATTTTTCATCAATACATCAATGTACTTGACTCATAATACTCATTAATAATAATAATCATAATTTATATAAACCAATATACACTTTTACAGATAGGAACATCTAATGAAACCTATAAATTTACATTTTATACTGGATTGTCTCATTCTAATAATATCCTACTATATATTACCAAGGGTGTACACTATGATAAGGTGCCTCAAAGTCCAATGATTCTCCACCCCTGATAGCCTATGTCATTTGTGTCTATAAAATGATACCATCTAGCTCTAGAAAATATATTTAATAATATTTTCATGGAACATTCGGGTTTTCGTCATAGTGGGGAACTACAATGACCTTTTAGTGTGACAGCTACTCTTGGGACATTATCACATACTATGTTATTCAGAATAAGAATCAAGATATGATAAAAGGATCTTTAATATTAAAAACAATGAATACATGTTATCTTAAAGTATAAAAAATTTGGTTCTAGGGAACCAACTCTAACAAACTCTCACTTTCACTAGAGCAAACTACTAAAAACCATTAGTTTTCTAGCTCTCTCTCGATTCTCATTATTTTGATAAGATATGACTTTAGTCAAGGGGTCCTCCATGTTCTCCTTATTGGGTATTATTATTATTGAAAATTCATCCCTCTGATGAAAATACCTCACGAGGCGATACTTCCAGAGTATCTGATTTGTCTATTGGTGTAATCATTGCTCTTTTTCAAGATCCACCATTGTAGTATTATCAATATACAATGTGATAAGGTCTATACTGTTAGTTACAACTGCAAGATCCTGGAAAAATTATGAATCCAAATAACATACTTGGATGCATAATAAGCTACTATATACAGTGACTTTGTTGTATAATCAGTGACAACATAATTTTTTGAACACTTCCAACTCAAATCTCCTATATTCATATATAAAACATATCCTGATTATGTTGGTAGATTATTTTGAACTACCAAAAAATTATCATCAGTATAACCCTAAATGAAGAACTCCTCATATCCTCTATAGACCAGGAACAAATCATTAGTTCTTCTTAAATACATAAAGATAATTGTAACAGTTGTCCAATGTCATTCTTTGGGATCTTCTTGATATCATTCTATCATTCTTGATGCATAGGAAACATAAATTCTAGTATATAACATGGAATACATTATTGATCTTATCTCTGAAGCATATGGGATCTTTCACATTCTCTCTTTATCTTATTATATTAGGGGACACATTTTCTTAAAAATATGTAAAACTTTTGACACTAGAACCAATCCCCTCCGGGATTGTTCTATACTAAATCTCTTTAGTATTTGGTCAAAATTTTACTTTTAATTAGTCTAAGAAGCATCTTCAATCCATCAATAATGATATTGATCCTAGGAATATAGAATGTTTCACATAATTTTGTAATAGAGAAATTATTTTTAAATCAACCCTTAATAGACTATAAGACTGGTATGTCATTTCCAATAATTAATAAATCATCAACATATAATTCTAGGATAATGACTGCCTTTTCACTAAACCCCTTATAAACACAGATCTCACATTCATATTTAATGAAACCATATTCTTTTATAGATTTATCAAATTGAAAGTTCCATGACAATGATGCTTTCATAAAAACATAAATGTATCTATGAAACTTGAAAATATTTTTGGCATCACTTGGAGTGACAAACACTTCTAGTTGTGTCATATAGACATCTTTTTAAAGGTTCCCAATGAGGAATGCAGTTTTGAAATCCATTTTACAAATCTCATAGTCCTGGTAAGCTGTAATAGAAAGTAGATTTTTGATGGATTTAAATAGGGAAACTGGTACCATGATTCATTTTAAACCCTTTATCCACTATCCTAGACTTATAGGTATTTTATTTACCTTCCATGTCCATTTTCCTCTGGAATTCCCATTTGCATCCATAAATATTTACATTAACTGGCATATTGACTAGAACCCAAACCTGGTTCCGTTTCATGGAACCCATTTTATAATCCATGGATTCTTTCCATATTTATGTTTCTGAGCTCTATATAGCTTCCTTTTAGGATATAGGTTCAACATTATCAACAAATAATGAGTCACCATCTTCGATGACTAGAAAACCATATCTCTTTGGTTCTCTTACCTCTATTACACTCCTTCCCAGTACATGTGTTTCAACAACTAATTCTTCTATGGTGACCTATGGAATATGTTCTTATACTAACACTGGTGGATCATGAGCATCAACTTCATCCAAGTCAAAATTTCATCTACTATCCCTTTTAAGGATGTGCTCCCTATAAATAAAGATAGCTTTTCTATCAAATGTCCCATTTTTTCTAGGGGTTGTATAGGTATCTTATTTATGCTTCCTTGAGATATCCTATAAATATATACTTTATTCCCCGGGGTTCTAGTTTGTTTCCTAATATGGCCTTAAAAATACTATGCATCCCCATACATGTGTTTGCAACAAAATTGGTTTCTTTCCACCTCATGGCCTGAAGGATATTCCATTTTCCTCCTTAGTTGTTACTTGATTTAATGAGTATGCCACGGATTTTAATTCATATCCCCCAAAGTATAATGAAAGAATTTCATGTCTCATCATCAACCTTACTATGTCTAATAGGGTATGGTTCCTCCTTTCACTAACAACATTCCACTATATTGTTTAAGGTGGAGGGAGTTGAGATACAATCCAAAAATCCAATAGAAAGTCGATGAACTCTTAGTTAAGATATTCACTACCTCAATATGATCAAAGCTTATTTATTTTATTTCTAAGCTAATTATTTACATCATTTTTTAATTCCATGAATTTCTCAACAGACTCAAACATATAACTTATTAATTATATATAGCCATATCTACTCAAGTCATCAGTAAAACTTATGAAGTACGAATTTTCACCTCTATCTTTTATTGTAAGTGGTCCACACACATTACTGTGTACAAATCCTAGAATCTTTTTGTCCCCTTTAACCTTGAATAGAAATTTCGGTTTGGTCATTTTCCTTGTAAACTATCATGACATCTTTCAAGCGGTTTTAGCTCATATGAGTCTAAATAACCATCATGAAAGATATTTTTCAAATGCTTCTCATTTACAAGACCATTATGGTGATTCCAAAGCTAGGGGTTATATGAGTCTTGTAAAAATATTTTTTTATCAATTTTCAACACTTGGTTACCATAATTTAATACATAAAGTCCATTATTTAAATGTGCCAAACCATAAAATATTTTTTCCTTATAAAAGAAAAAAAAAATCGTATTTCCAAATAGTGAAATAATCCCCTTACATAGAGGAATGATAAATAATTTATGTTCTTGGTAACCATAGGTGAATAATAAAAATCTTTTAAACCCAAAAATTATTTCCATTCTCAATTAAAGGTGGTAGTCACTACAGGCTAGAGTAGCCAGCATCACATCATTAATATATCGTAGATCCACCTCTCCTATAGAAATATTTTAGAATCTACCTATTTTTTACATTTGGATACTGATGTGTCCACCACAAAGTGTATATAAAACCCAATGTTTAGATATAGAAATATTACACTCGATAACGAACACACATTTAGCTTATCTAAGCTTCTGGGGGTAGTTCCTCTTCTAGTGTCTAGGATTTCCATGTAAAAAACATATTTCCTCCTTTTCTTTATCTTTTCTCTTAATCTTCCACTCCTAGTAAGGATCGTTCTCAGGAGCTTTAGACTGTTTATAAATATTGGGCCCCTTTTACTTATTCTTCCTTTCATTATTCTCTATAAGGACTATGGGATTATCATGCCTCATTTCCTTATCCACTTAGAGAATCAAAGTAAGATGTTCCAAACTCTTCTCATTATCTTTAATGTTGTAATTAAAAATAAAACTGGGTATGGTATTTGGTATTGATGAATGTATGAGATCTATTTGCAACTCATCTGAAATTTACTGACTAAGATTTCTAAGCATTCAATGTAGCCAATAAGGTTGACTATATATGTCCCAGCTACTGCAGTTTCTCCAAGATTATTTTTGAAAAAAGCATTTAAGATATCATACCTCCCTTCTCTATCCTTCTATTGACAGAGATCATGAATAAGATACATCATACTATATAAATCCATGTCCTCATGTTGCTTCAAAAGATCGTTGGACATGGATTGTAGCATGAAACATTGAACATATATGGAGTAGTTCAGATATTTCTCATAGAGTGATAATTCTTCATCAATTTCCTCATTTCCACACATGTTAGATAAAGTTTCTTCCATTGCATACAATCTTATTTCTTGGGAAATGCTAACATGTAGGCGTACTTTCCACTCATGGAAATTTTTTCTAGTGAGAAAGTTTTACTTGTCATATATGGAATGAAATTATATGTTTGATGTAATTTTATTATTGTTTCTAAAAAAATAGAAGTATAGTTTTAGAACTTA
The DNA here is from genome assembly GCA_963277665.1 of Viscum album. Lineage (NCBI taxonomy): Eukaryota > Viridiplantae > Streptophyta > Magnoliopsida > Santalales > Viscaceae > Viscum > Viscum album. The sequence continues at coordinate 433,925,198 of OY728141.1, read as the reverse complement.
ATTTGATAAAATTTATAAAAATAAATAAATATTATATTACTCTCATAAAATCTTATCGAAACCCAATTTCCCTCACCATTGCTTTCAGAACATCTTGTTTCTGGGAAATTCTAGTGGAAAGGATCCATATTACCTTTCTCATTACACCAAATTTGGTTGGTCAAGTAACATGAATGGTTTTAGGTATCCATTCAAAATCCCAACATCATTAACTTGAAGTTTCTTGATATGCTGAGTGTACTCCCCACCCATAAAATCCTTAAATTGAATTTCTTGAACCTTTTACTCTCAGTCACACCAAGTTCAACTTTGGAATTCAACCCTTGATATGAACTAAGTTAATTCAATGAAAAACATTAATTTATAATTCCCCAATAGTTTAAATCACCACAACATTGGATAGTCAAGCACATTAAACTATGGTTTGATTTTAACAGAAGTAGTGGAAGGCTATATCGACTTAATATATATATAATTGAGGGAATTTATCCTTTTATGCATAAATTTAAAATTATTATCTTTATAATATTCTTGTTAATATTAATTGTATTTACATAATTTATTAACCCTCTATTAGATAATATGTTTACATAAGATAATTTATTTATTTTTTCTTCCATTCTTGTTAATTTCATTAAATTGTGTGATCATGACAAAACATCGATAATAAAATAAACATGCAAAATGATAGAAGTAAAATAATAAAGTGGTATGATCATGAGTGTTTTCTAATTGTTAGTTAATCTATTGGTTTATAAAATAAAAATTGAGAAATGGGGAAAACATTTTGAACTAATTAAGGTTTGTGTTACATCTTTTAACTTGTCCACCAATGTATCTCTCATGGATTGGTTTCACCTTGGCTCCAACCTTGAACTGCCTCCACTACCATGGTAGCTCCATACATTGAATACACTTTTAATCACATGTCAGTGAGGGATAATAGTTTACATAAAAGAAACCATGGGTATGTAGGCCCAACATAATAATATGAGATAAGGAAAGAAAGACAACAATTTAATTTAATAGTAAATTAAATAATACCAATCACAAAAAAAGGTTCGGTATATTCTCATGATCATCCACATGAATGCAACAAATTACACATTTAATAAAACTATCATAAAATTCTTAATCCTTATTATTTAAGATAAATCACACTCGAATAAATTAATTTTTATCTTTAATTAAGATATTATTTTATCTTAATTCTCATTATAATTTACTTGAGATTATCATTCATCATTAAAAATGTGAAACGGGTGGGTTAGGGCATGGTGCATCAAGACCGATCATTCTTAAGCCCATGCGATCTAAACCCAAAAAATAACACATAAAAACGGGTAGATTTATCAATTCTACCATTCCCCATAGTGGATGTAGGAAAGGCCTCGGGAAACCCGTGGGTAGAGAAGGTCGGGCAGGTTGACGGTGGCCACCAGTGGAAGAGGTGAGGGTGAAGGGGGGTCACCGGCAGAGGAGGTGAGGATTCCAAGTGGCGGTGATGGGGTACTCCGGTAGAGGAGACGAGGGTGATGGGGGTCACACCATCTCTTGCAGAGGAGGCGAGGAGTCTGGGTGGAGGGGTGATGGGGGTCTTTGGTAGAGGAGGCGAGGAGGCCGAGTGGGGTGGTTGATAGGGGTTTCCTTTGGAGGATGAAAGGGTGATGGGGGTCACGAGTGGAGGAGGCGTGGAGGCCGGGCAGGGGTGATGGGGGTTGCTGTCCAAGGAGTCGAGGGTAATGGGGGGCCACATGCGGAGGAGGTGAGGAGGATGGGTGGGGGTGTATTTGGTCACAGGATGAGGAGTTAAGCGTGATGAGGGTCCACAAGAAAAGAAGGTGAGGTGGTCGGTTGGGGGAGATGGTGTCATAGGTGCAGGAGGCGAGGATGTGGGTAGGGGAGATAGGGGTCATAGAGTATGCCAGATGGGGGGTGACGGGGGTGGCATAGGATTAGAGAGAGGTGAGTTTGGGGTTCGTGAGGGAGGTCAGATGAGGCTGGGTGATGAGGGGTGGCATAGAATTAGAGGGAGGTGAAGTTGCAAGGTCGTGGGGGAGGTCACGTGGGGCAACGGGGTGATTGGGTGGCATGGACGGAGTTTGATGGGATAAGTAAAATAAGGAGGAGGAAATTTGGGTTCTGAGGTAGCTTTAGGTTAGGAGATATTGGGAAAAAGAGGAGTTGCAATTAATGACTTCTACACCGCCTAATAAATGAAATTATATATTAAAATTTAATGTTATAATACTTATTGTAAAAAAATTTAAAATATCCATGGTTCATCCCATATTCATGCAGGTATATCTACAAGAGTTAGCTGCCCGTATGGCCTATCTGTATAAACCCATTTAAAAGGTGGAATATTTTTAATAAACTTTCCCAGCCCAAAACCCACAAAAATCCCCTTTATCTGATGGGACCATAGACCTTTTTTCACTTCTATAAATCATAATTTTAAATGATTTTAATAAATTTATTTAAAATTAACTGTGAAAATTAAATGTACATTGGAGGAAACACAGTTAATATTCCTTTGAATCCACCCAACATTTATTATAATCATATACAGTATTACTTTTCTCACATATAACATAAATGACATATCGTGTATATTCATTATGTGTACTATCAAATTAATGATTACAAGAATTAAGAGATTTTTTTGTCATGTTTTATGTTTCAATGCAAGTAGATTTACAACTGTAACAAAACATATACATGATATGCACAACTAACCACAATGCATATATTAATTAAAAAATTATATATATATATATATATATATTAAAAACCCATTACATGTCATGTCTTATCAACTTAACAACCACACGCTAGAACATGTCTCGAGGTTTACATATTATAAAAATTAAATTTTAAATATTCGTAATTTGGTATAAGTACATGACATGAACAGGTGAGATACATGACATGTACATTACTCTCCATCTATCTAAGGTACATGCCTATGGACTTGGTGTGTAAATCATACCACATAAAAATGGAGTAAACGTCATGTAAAAGGGAGTACATAGTGTGTGGACTCTGAGTTACATGGTCACCATTCAGGTAGGTTTTGGCTAAAACACATGGACCATCTATGACTCAAAGGTAATACACATCGTGTACCTAGGATACACAATATATACTTCGGCTAAACGTGTGCCATGCTGGCCAGCTAAACATGCGGTGTAAGAATTAACAACACAATGTGTCATCAATGCACACATATTGAATTAATTGCTAAATAAATTTATGATGCATTAAATATAAGTACATGACATGTAACTCCAGTTATATGGTGTGTGCTACTATGTTATTCAATCAAAATCATTAACACCTCTAGAAGAGTTCTTTGATTTTATTTCATTCATAAAATTAATCGCATTAATTAGATCTTTGGGAAATGAAGTAGGAAGAAGAAGATCCAAAAATTAGGATTAAATGAATTATTAAAAATGAATTGAAAAACTAAATCTCAAATTCATAAATCATTAATGAACATTAAATAATTATAAATAATTATGTTGTCACTCTGATAACACTTTTAGGTTCCGAGCATAGTATAAGTGTGTGATGGGTCATGCCCAAATTTTCTTTTTTCCATGATTGATGATGAATCCGAGATTTACACAAAGATAAATTTCAGGATATGTGAAATTAAATAAAATAATGTAGATAGGGTATCGAATGGAATAACCAAGAGAGAGAATCATATCATATTATTTATAATCAATTTAATTAATTAAAGAATTTCTTTAATGGGATTATTTCTTCATTGATGGATTTGACAATAGATCAACATTGTTTTTTAATTATGTTCTAGGAATAAAAGTATATTATCTTTTACATTGATCCACATGTGTACCAAAAATCTCTAAACATCACTGTAGGAATATATAGGTGCTAGAATAGCAAATCCTAGTGCATGATTCATCTTCCTTTGAGCACCTAAAGAACTGCTTCCAAATCATTCTCATGGACCTCTCTTGACTCATGAGTAGGATATTGAGAAAGATCACACTCCTTTATTAGGATCATTCTTGGGGAAGGGATCTACCTATGTATTTAGAGGATTCTCTAAATATGTTTTCCACAACCAAACAAATGAATTAGCTTACAGATAATATAATATAATTGGGTTTATATATAACTATAGTTAAAATAAAATAATTTCACAAATTTTGTTTATTATTTATTTAATCCCTATGGAACCCCATTTTAAATAATAATATTACTAATATTATTTCTCAACATGCACTTAACTTGTGAATTAAACTTAATATTTTTTAATCAAATAATATTAAATATTTACTATTTCTCATCGGACCATCTAAACTCGGTTTTTCATTCCTCCAAAACACTTATTATTCCTTTAATAATGAAATTTTATTTATTAAATAAATATAACTACATTATTGACCAATATTTAAATAATTATTATATTCACTAAATAGAAAATCAATGTTTATTAAATATTCCACTCACATTATATTCTCTCAAATAATTTGTGATAGGATATATGTGATCAAGAAAAATATAAATAATTATTAAACCATCTATGGAAATAATATTTATTCAAATTGTTAAATAATAAATAATATCATATTATTTAACTGAGATTCTAGATACACTTAGTTTGTGTGAAACTCTAGGACTCTTTCTCTGTGGCATTAGCTGAAGTAGCCTAAGTCTAATGTTAGCATCCAGAAACACACCAAGGAACCCATAGAGAAACAATTTAATGATGAAACGACATGATACCTCATATAAATTCTTACTATTTATTATAATACCTTTTTTACAATATCTCAAATCAAGAAGGTTGCATGCTGGTGTCGTTAACCTATGTGCTCACTATCTCTTTATTTGACTTCTTGGAAATTGAACTTACCTATATAAAACCATGACCATGGATTTATTCAGGCTATATCATTTCCATCAAAGGTACTAAGATATCAACTTATGTTATAGAACAAAAGGGGAAATCCTTTCTCTAATTATTCATTAATGAAATATTAATCATGACGTACCCAATATATCCTACCTCTCCACGAATATCTGTTATCATGGTTTTAATCAATACATCAATGTGTGAGACTCGTAATAATCATTGATAATGATCTTAAAGTATAAGGATCAACAAAAATTTTCTTAGATAAGAACTTCCAATGACACATATAAATTTGGTTTTAGTACTAGTGGTTCTCATTCTCATAATATTTAACTAGATATTACCAAGGGATTACACTATGATAAGTTTCATCAAATTCCTATGAGTATTTAACCCTAATATCCCATATCATTTCTATTTTTCAAATGATATCATCTGTCTATAGAATATATATTTAAGAATATTTTCATATAACTTTTGAGTTCTCATCATAATGGGGAATTATTATGACCTTTTAGTGTGGTAGCTACTCTTGTGACATTATCACATACCATGCTACACCGAAGAACAATCAAGATCTGATAATATTTTTTTAAATTTTAAAACTATGATTAAATGTCATCATAAAGTTTATATAAGTTAGTTCTAGGGCCCTAAATCAAACATAGACCCTACATGGGTTTATACAAACACCCTACCTTTGCTTTCAGGTGTTTGTATATTTCCTTCTATTAGGTCTGAGAAAAGGGAAAGAGCATCTTAGAGGAGGTGGATGTTCTTGATACTTTTGACAAGGAGTGATGTTTTCTTCGGGGTTTTTTCTTTCTAATTGGATCTTGATGATGTGTTTATTTTGTTTTGATTTTACCTATTTGGTTTCTGTTACTTTCTCTATTTGGAGTGTTGATCATAATGACTTGTTTCATTGTCTTTTGTTGTTTTGTAGAAAATTAATTCCCTCTTTTATCTTGTATGATGTCAGGTACTAGTCATCAACCCATGAGAATTTGGAACACCCTTTGGGATATGTCATTATTGTCTTGGGTAACTTGGTACCAGGGTATCTCGGATGGTTTGTGACAAAGTGATATCAAAGGTGTATGTGAATCATTTTTCATTGAGGTCAGTATGCAGTTTGTAATATCTTTTATGAATTTAGAAGTTAGTTATAAGATAATTCCTATCCATATCTCATCATAATGATCCTTTAGTCACCATGGGTGGTTTAGGAATAACTTATTGAGGAATAATTTTATTTAGTTCTAGTCTTTTCTTTGCTTTCGGTGGGATTTATTTCACCATTACTCTTGTTTGATTTGTTAATCTGAGTAATCTTCTATTGTATTCTATTTTTTTTAATATTTTTTAGAATCATTCCATTTAGAAGAAGTGTCAATAGGCTCTAAGAGGAGTCTACTGATGAACCATGATGATTTAATCCTACTATAAACTATAATCTCATTTAGAATGTTGTGCATTATATTAAAACTTTGATACATGAACCTATACCAATTCCCTCTCAGTCTCTAACTCTGGAACATCATAGGGATGTATTTTATAATCATTATCATGAGTTCCTCCACTATAATCCAATAGTATTATAAGGCTAATATAATCCTCAAGAGTCTGTGGATTGGTTGAGGAAGATATTATTATTGCCTTATTTCTTCAAAATTCATGATTCAATTGAGGAGACATGTGCCACCTTTAAGCTAGAAGGACCTGGAATAAGATGGTGGAACTCAATGGTGTTGGAAAAAAATCACAAGGGTTTAAATTGGAAGGAATTTAAAGTAATTTTCGCCAAATAGTTTTATCTAGTTTTTATGGTTTTTGACAATGCTATGTAGTTTTTCAATCTCGAGTAGGTTGAAAGGGCCATGATGTAGTATACAGATCACTTTGTAGATCTTGTAAAGATTTCATATTAGATTGTAACAAATAAGAAGATGTACACTTGATGTTTTGAGATGGATCATTGACCTAATATTAATTTTTAGGGTTTCTAATGAACCTCTCTTCCTATTTTGATATGTTAGATAGGGAATTGATGGTTGTGCTTTACATGGATGGTAACTTATAGTTGATGAGAGTTATTTTTTCTTGCATTGGTAGTTTGATTAGTATCTTTAAAGGGAAGAGAATATATGATGAATCTTATGGTGTATCTTGATATAAAGGTTCTTTTATACCACCTATAGTTCCTATAAGAGGCCCTTTGAATTTATTCCAATGTGGAAATCCATGGAATTCGAAATGGTATTGTACTGAGCCACCCAATATCTATATCTCCTCTAGATGTTCAAGAAACCAACATAAATTTTTTTATATTTTTTCCCACATAGTGTCATGGTCTTATTAGCATTGAAAGTACTATAGTGAAATTAGATACTTTAAGATCAAATGAATTTGATCCATAGGCATCTAGAATAATGCTTCCCTACATAGTGGAAGAATATCTAGTGGAAGTCAATACAAGTATCAGGACAATGACAGGTTCCATAACTATAGATTTATCTTTAGTGACTACTTTATTTTATGATGTTACTTCTCGATTGTTTTTACCAACTCATATTTTGAATCTTTTGAATCTTCCCATAGAGATTTTTTCTTATGTGATTGTTGTTACTATGCCCCTCGGAATGGAGAGGGTGCAGGTTCTCTATTGTCCTAATGGTGTTTTATTTTTATCAATGATTGATCTTACTTGGGATTTTATTGTTATAGACATGAAAGCTCTTGATTTTATTATTATAATGGATGGTATTATTGATAAAAAGTCATGAATTGACTATTATCATCGATGAGTCTCCATTACCATGCCCAATGGGTAGTTTTGTATCTTTCAAGGATAATGGGACCCAAGGTTGAGTAAATATGGACCTTATTATCTAGAGTTGGAGAAATAAATCTCAGTGTTCATTTTTTATCTAGATTGAGAGTCTATGAGAGATTATCTACCTCAAGCTGTCATCTATTTTCCTAATGTTTTTCCTTCTAACTTATCTATTTTTTCACTAGTAGGTACTAAGTTAGTATGTATAACGTCTTACGATGTGGAACTATCTAAAATTAAAGAGTTGAAGACACAATTTTCTGATCTAATAGATAAAGCCTTTATACACTGGAGTTTAACACCTTGTGTAGTTCATGTCCTCTTTGCTAAGAAATATGATGGAATGCTTTTCTAATATTTTGATTACTAGAAACTTAACCAACTTATGGTGAAGAACAAGTATATGTTTCCACAAATTAATGACATGTTTGACTAGTTTAAAGGTTTGAATTAGTTCTCAAAGACTGGTATTCAATCTTCTTATCACAAACTAAAAATATAAGAATTTTACATTTAAAAAACTACCTTTCAAAGAAGTTATGTCCATTATAAGTACCTTTTCATGCCATTTTGTCTAATTAATGCTCGTATAGTATTTATAGATTTGATAAATAGTATCTTTCATGAGTATCCTGATAGGTTCATGGTGGTATTTTTGGATGACATCCTAGATTAATCTAAGTCCATGAAAGAGCATGTGCATCATATGAGAGCAGTTCTGAAATTGAGAAGAAATCACCAACTCTATGCCATATTGTTGAAATGTTATTTTTTGTTTTAGGATGTGAAGTTCTTGGAACATGTGGTCTTGAGACATGGTATCTTATATGATCTTGATAAGGTGAAAGATGATATTAGATAGGACCATCCATGTAATGATGTTGATATTCAAATATCCTATGGTATAGAGGCGTATTATCAACTATTTGTAAATGATTTCATGATGTTGGATTCTCCAAGATCACTCTAACTAAAAATGGAGTGAAGTTTTCTTGGGATGAAAAATGTTAGAGTTATTTTGTTTATTTTAAATTTATTTTTACTTTCATGCGGTTGTTATCTTTTTTAATGGTAGGGTAGGGATATGTGGTATTTTATATTGCATCAGGTTAGAATTTGGGTTGTTTTCCTATGAAGAGTGATCACATGGTAGCCTATGAATCTAGGAGTATTGGGCCACATGATAAGGATTGTCAACTCATGAACTTGAACTCTCAGTTGGGATGCATTCTCTTGAAATTGTTCAGCATTATCTTTTCAGAGAAAGGTTTACCATATATTTCAACCACAAAATCATGAGTTATATATTTTCTCAAAAACAATTAATCTCCAACAAAGTAATTGGGTGGAGTAACTGCAATATTTTTATTTCAACATTTTCTATACCTTGTAGAAATGGAATGTTGTATTTGATTATTTGAGAAGAAAACTTCTAACCCAGATCATGAAAGAATCATCATAAGAGTGGAACTTGATGGATTTTTTCACACTTATATATAGGAGTTCAGGAAATAGGGGTTGAGGTTATCTTGGGTAGTGTTCAATTGACCACCACTCATCTCGATATTATTCTTAAGGAATAAAATCTTGATGAATAAGTTCTTATCATTGGAAACTCTCTTTATGGTGGGGATACTGTTTCTGAGTTTCCATTATCCATGGAAGGTATTATATGTTTTGAAAATTAGTTTTATATGTCATTATCTATGAGGAAATACATTATGGGGTATGTCTATAATTTATAGTGTCTAGTGCCCCTAAGAATCACAAAGATGCTTTATGATATGCAGTTTTAATTTCTATATCTAGGTATGAGATGTGGTATTGCTAATTTTTATCTCATTATTACACTTTCCAATGGATAACGTAAAATTACCAGAGAAATTTGGGTAAGATTCATCCACATCCAATGATGACTTGAATGTTGGATGATATCTCTATCGACATTTTGGTTTTCTTGTCATGTACCCCAAGAATGAATAATTTGATATGGGTTGTGATCATGCTGCTGACCAGATCAGATCACTTTATATCCATTCATGATATAATCAATGTTTAGTTTTTTTAAAATATCTATGTGAAAGCGATTTTTTGTTTGCATGGATTTCTATATGTTACATTATCTTATATAGATCCCCATTTTACTTCTCATTTTTATATGGGCCTCCGGGATGCACTGGGATCATAGGTTTATTTGAGTATGGAATTTCATCCTCATATTAATGGATATATAGAGAGGTAGATGAAAATTATTGAGAAAATGAAACTTCCTAGTGTTCTTGACTTTGGTGGAACTTGTTATAACCATTTAAGACTATTTTAGTTTTTTTATAAAAATAATTATTAATCAGAATGGATCCTTTTGAGGCCTTGTGTGGTTTTCCTTGTAAACCTCCTTTGTGTTTGTTCGAGATCAGTGAAAGTGTCATGGATTGAACAAGCTCGGTCTAGGATTCATCATTAAAGATTTTGTTGATTCATCATAGAATATTGATGGCACAAAACCATTATAAATCCTACATTCATTATCTTCATATACTACTAGAGTTTTCATTCGATTTCTAGGTGTTCATGAACTTTTCACCTCATTTATTTCATCTAAGTCATGGGAGGAAATGGAATATTTCTCTTAATTATGTAGGATATTTTGAGGATGTTTATCAAGTGATGAATATGGCTTACATTTTATAACCTCCACCATATTTTTTTTCGATACATAATGTGTTCTATATATATCCTATTTAGAAGTATCTTTCTGAACCTTTTAATGTCTTGAGCTGGGAGAATCATCTTGTTGAGCCTGATTTATACATGACTCGACATCCAGTAAGTATTGTTGACTTTGAGAAAATGTTACTTCATAGGTGGGAGATAAATTTAGTTTATTTTATATTAAATCATGGTCTATATTCTCAAGAAACTTGGGAGAGGGAGGCACTAATGAGAGAGAAGTGGCATCATCTCATAGATGTGGAAACTTCTTGATAGTATTTCTAGAGACATAAAGTTAATATGGTGGGTAGGTCTTAACATCTCATGACTTGTTTCCAAAAACTCCCTCAACCATTGGTTTGACCATTATATGGTTTGGACTTGTCTTGGGTTGTTTTGGGTAAAACCTAGAATTTTTTTTGAAGTTTTTGGGTCATGCACAGTATGTGGATAGTTTTTCTAAATTGTGTAACCCTCTAGTGAAAATAATGCAACCCTAGGCAGTGGGAGTTTGAATGTTCAACACATATTTCGACAAACCATGTTCCCACCAAGTAAAAAACATGCACCCCATTATAGGGTCACATAGTTGGGTTCTATGGTTTTTAAAATCATGCGACCCTACCTAGCTAACCATGCACGTGGGATAATTTTATTCCAATTTTTTAAAATCCTATACCCCCCCCAGTTTCTATTATACTCCACCTCCACTCAACCTAAATAATTTTCCTATTCTTTAGAGGCAATCAAGCAGTGGTTTTTATTCCTCCAAACCCATTCCTTAGCAGATCAAAGCATGTCGAATCTCGTTAGATCTCCAATGGGGAAGTGAATCTCCTCCCATGTGTTCTATTTTCCTTCTTCTTATAAAGTGTTATATCATCATGTTTTTTACGGACTTACAATCTATATAATTTAATATTGAATCTTTTTTAAATTTTTTTATCTTCATCATCGCCATTCTTGATAGTTGAATTATGTTGTGGGTGTTGATTTGTGATTCATTGGTTTAAAGTGGGTGGTTCCATTTGAGATTGGTCAAAAATTAATACCTTTATTAGCTTGATTCTATGAAAAATAATTGAATTAATTTCTAAAAATCAAATTTATCATGATTTGGAATTGTAATTTTATAGGGTATGATTTAAAAAACCCCAATTCTAATGGAATTGGAATTATGGGGAATATTTTAAAATTGATGAAATTTATGATTTTTTTTATAATGTTTTTGAGAAAAATGGATTAAATTAAATTTATGAAAAAAATATGATTAGTTTTTTATTTAAAATGAGAGAAATAAGGAAAAAAACATGTTTTTTTTAATTGGATTGGAATATTGAAACTAAAAATTAGTCAATTAATTATTTTCCCATTATTGATTGATTCATTGAGCACATGGAAACCTGGGTAATTAGTTGATTATTTGGGATAAGAATGTTGGGATGATTATTCCCTATAAATTTATTGACAATTAATACTCTAAAAATCTATTTAGTAATATCTTATCCCTGATAGGATGTTGAAGAGTCTTATTTTGTTTGATCTTGATGGATGTGTGTACACAGATTTCGATGATCACTAATATGAGACGTGTGAGGATCCTATAAATAGAAACTTTCATACCACATGTTAGATGGCCAAGGGTATTATTATTTCTATTATATATATATTCCAAAAATTATAGAACTATTTTCTTAATTGTAGTTTATTTATATAAACAATTTAATACAAAAAAATATTTAATCCATGTTTGAAATGTTTTTATTCATTGTGAATTAAAAGCATGTTTTTTTAATATGAGATTTTATCACCATGTCCTTTTTCATTTAAATATAAAAAATTATTTGGTTAATTATTATGTAATATTATATGTAGTAGATTTTGTGACCATAATTGTATATATAGTTCATACCCTACCATTACCTTTGGGAGTTTGTCGATTTCCTTTTACCATGTCCAAGAAAAGGGAAAGAGCCTCTTGGAGAAGGTGGATTTCCTTGATCCTTTAGGAATGGAGTGATGTTTCCTTTTGGATGTTGTCTTTATGTTGAGTACTTTATGGTGTAATATTTTGGGTTTTGGATATAAATGTATAATTTCTAGTACTTTTACCTTTTTTAGCGTTGAGCATACTAACTTGTTTTTTTGTCTTCAACTATTTTTGTGGAAACTTTATTCCATATTTTATCTTAAATGATGCCAGGTGATGGTCACCAACCCATGGGGATCATGAATTCACTTTGAGATTTGTCATTTTAGTCTTGATTATTAGGGTACCAAGGTATCTGGGCTGGTTCATCATATTGTTTTCTTCTTCGCTAATAAAATATTCCAACTTATGATGACGTAGTTTTCACTATAAACTGATAAATAAATATTTTCCTTAAAATTAAAAAAATAACCCTAATATAAATTTGAATTCTGATTTCCAAATGAGGATAAATTTTAAATATTAAATTTCTAAAATAGAGAAATTATACATTAAATAAAACGTTATAATTTAAGAAAATTAGTTTAATAGGAACTAAAAAAATTAATTATTTATTGAAAAAATATGTAATATTATTATAATGAATTTAATTAAAAATAATAATAAGGTATGAAATTTATTATTAACTTTACCTATTTTTTTACTTTAATTCCATCCTAAGAAGGCTTTAAGGTATAAGCCTAATGAAGATGTCTGAAGAAGAGGTATATGTTCTAATTGATCTTTTTCAAGTTTAATTCTTCTTATAATAACTCTAAATATATTTTATAATTATTAACTAGATTAATAAAGTATAATAAATATAAGTAATTGTTTTTATGATCATTAAACAACCATTTATCACCTTCTTTCAATCAAATGATAACTGAAATTATCACTCGTGCGTACGTGGGGACTACTACCTCCACGTAGTGATATGATTCAATTACCATCACTCTCATTGATGGTTTTTGATTATGATGGATTTAATGTTTATATATTATATTTAAAAAATAATTATTCTTATTTTATTATAAGATATTATCTACCTTCTTACCTTCACATCTACTGTAAAATGATAACATCACTCATTAGTATGTGCAGACTACCACCACCATGAAGTGATGTGATTCATTTTTCATTTAATTTTTACATAGATGGTACTAAGGATATACTTAATGAATATATATGATATTTATTATATTATAATTATTCAATAAAGGTGAATTATTATTTAACTTTCTTTCATTTAATTCATTAAAAAGTGGAAACATCGCCTCTGCGTTTGTACAGACTATCGTCTCCATGGAGTATTGTAATTAATTTTTCATAATTGATAAATATGAAAGGTTATACAAATATAAAAAATGAATAAATATGATACTTATTTAATGATTAATATTATGTAGAATATTAAACCATGACCATTTTCAAGTACTCGAACTGTTAAACTGAAACATGAATGGAAGACATAACAATTTTCACCTGAATTTCAAATTTATAAGAAGAATAATTAATAAAAGAATAATTTGAAATTATAACAAATGTTTTATGGTACGTTATGCATGAAAATGGTTACATAATATATTTATAATAAATATATATTTGTTATACATGAGGTTTGAATGCATACAAATCTAGATGAGGCCTGATGTAAGGGATTTATTTTACAGTCTCATTTTTTTAAGGATTATCTATACAAAATTTCTATTAAGGAATATTATATGGATATTTTTCATTAAAATCAATATATTTTTCTATTCTCTTTTTATTCATTTAATTTTTAATTAATGGTTTAATTTTTCTTCCTTTGGAACTAAAAATGACTGAGAAAATATTTTTATGAAAATCCAACCATATTTATTCTATAGTTGAGAATATTTTTGTTCCATGCCCATATTTTATAAAAAAAACTAATAATATTTTTAATATTATATAATTATTTATTAAAGTTATTTTTACCAATATTTTTTCCTTTCTATAAAATTTTTTAAAAAGAATATTCTTATAATTTTTAAAATTGGGTATTTTTTACTAAAGGTCTGGATGAAATATTTTTTTTAACATATACCGCACAACTAGATTTTCCCACCATCATATCTAATATTTAACTTTAAGCTTACTTTTCACATTCCCATGGTAATTTTCAACATAAATATTTTCCTTAATATTCTGTAAATTTTTATATTTAAATTAAAATATTTCAAAATGAAAAGTGTATTTTCCTCATGAAATGATCTAGTGATCTTTTAAATGAATTTTCATTTATGAAAACACCCTTTGATGTTAATTATACTTAATTAAGGACATTACTCATTCATACCATCTTAAATATTTCTCAGGATGGTTATTGATTATAATGATCAAATCTTGCTGAAACATGTTTTCTTTTAAATTGGATAATATTTGATGAAATGATAAATGCTTTCATGACCTTGTGGTATAAAAATTAAAGGATTATGATTAATTGATATTTGGGACTATTATAACCCTTCAATGCATTAGATAATTGGATATATATATCTCATGAGATGATGAAGATAGGAATGGACATGATTGTAAATATTTATGTCCACATTTTGATGTATGAGTATGATTTCTTATATTTATCCTTAAAAGATTATGTGTAGACGGGATTGTAAATAATTATTTCCCTATTTTCTTTTATGGATATGTTTTATTTAAGCTATTCTCATAATATTATGCTTATACTCGATTAAGAATAACTATTTTCCCAGGATTATTATTTCAAATTTTTATTATGTCACGTGATTATGTTATGACTCTTGAATGATGATTACTACTTTGACACCCTTATTAATCATGCTTATATATGTGACTTAATTTTATATTCTATTATCTAAACATTTCTGGTTATGAATATTATACAGTAATAACATGCACTTGAATATGTTACCATACTATTATTATCATATTATGATCTTATGATTTATATCTCTCTTTTTTAAACTTTCAGGACATCTGATCTCACCCTTTCTTATGATTTCCTTACATTGGTTTTGATGGAAGGTTATGAGTATGATATTTTTAGAAAGTTACTAATATGAAGATATTTTTAGGATATATTGAAAATATTTTAAGAAATAAGTTGTTATGATTTTGGTCTCCAAAGACACTAAACCATTACGATCCTCAGGAATGTATAATTGTGATATGTATTGAATATTAATATAAAATGATATAATACTTATTTATGTTAAACTCATGTCTCATCAGTTGTTATTTGATCAAAGTTTATTTATTTTTTGAGATTGTTTTATGGGATATATAAGGATAAAAATCAATAAAACCTAAGGTGAACCAAAACTGATATAGGATGAAACAAAAATTATCATAGTTTTATAAGAAGATGTTATAAATTAAGAAATAATAAGAATTATTTTATTATGATTTATTACTCTATTTATTATTTTCCATTACTTATGATAGTTATTTATTGTTTTATTCAATTATTGTAACAAAAATTAATTGTGAAAATAATGAATTTGATGGGAAATTAAAGGACTATCCTCATGAGAAACCAAATGGATTTAGATTTGGGATGCAATATCTTATGGTTATGATCACCCTAATCTCTCAATATAATAATGATAATGTGAACCATATTGGGATTCTAAATGCATCAAGTAGAGAACAACATGCCATTGAGACTTTTATATGAGAACTTTCACCCTCCTTCTATAGGTCTTCTAATATACTAGTTAAAAGAAATGTATAGATGTGATGGAAAAGATATTTTTCATTCATCAATTACCTTACCATGAGAAAGTTGTATTAGAATTATATCAGTTAAAAGGAGAATCTGGTCAATAGTGAAATCTTATCAAGAACATGAATAAAAAGGAAGAAATAAAATCCATGAAATGGGAAGAGTTTAAGTGTGTATTTATCAATAAATACCTTCCTCAAACTGTACATATTATAATAAAAAGGAACTTTTTGGTGTTGAAATAAAATTACAATGAATCTATTGGTACCTACAATAAAAAAAATTATATGACTTTTGAGTTATTTTTATGGATTTATAATTGACCCTACAAGAAAAAAGTATTGATTATTATAAAATTGAAACCAATTATTTGGAAGGTTTTATCCCAAGAGGCTTTGGTAACTATGAATAAATCATTTAATGTGATCTGAAAGTAGAAATTGATATTTTGAACTCTAAATATTCTTCTATTATTAGTGATAACTAGAGAAAAATAGAGCATCATGTAAACTCAAATGGTAAATCCCATAGAGAAAACAAATTCCAAAAACCTACATGATAAAATTTTGGGGGAAGTATTAAAGATTTTTTTTAAAAAAATAACTAGAAATTGATTCAATTATGGAATGGATGGACATTGAGTGAGTTATTATTGAAGGTGGTAAAAAGGTTGGAAAATACAACAATATAGAAGAATAATTCATCCAATGAAATTCAATGTTTATAATTTAAGGGGATTATAAATTATATGAATCAAGGCCCTAATCCAAGCGTTAATAAGGATTATAGGCCTCAAAAACCCCTTAATTAAAAGGATAAAGGAAAGACCTTTTTTATCACAACTGAAGTGGGTTATAAGAATGACATGGTAAAAGGTACACTTATCACCAACTCAAGAACTAAAAATGACTTATTTAATTCCATATCATCCTACTATTTTATATCTAAATAATTTTATAACAGTATCACATCAAAACCCTAATGATTAATGTTTATTTGGTATCAAAAACATCTAATGGAATGATGATATCATATCAAGTTTTAAGATACTATCTAATAGAATATTGTTGTAATGTGGCTCTTGTAAATATTTTGACTCTCCCCCAAGTTTAATTTTATGTGATTTTGGGAATTGTTTATCTTTCCCTATATAAATCTCATAAATATGGATAAGGATTCCAAGTCACATTTTATATTACAAATCAAACTATGGTTATATATTAGAGATTGTATTAACTTAAACTTCCAATGGGAATTACTTCCATTATATGGGTCTTACTAATGATTCATGAAGAATATTTATAGAAATTTTTTGGATAGAGACTCAACATTGATGAGATTCCAATAGTTTTGGAATATGAAAATGTAATTCATAAATTCCTTCCTCTTCTTCCCTAAATTAAGAACGTATGTTTTTAATTAAACTCATACCTTGTGATACACCTATTTCAAATACTCCTTATATAATAATTGTAATTTAGTTTCCAAAATTGAAAAAGAAACTCAGGTGTGCCACTATGGGGTGAACCAATTCATTTTTTTATGAATAAATATTATTAAATGTATCTTTTTAATGATTATCAATACCATAATAAGACTACTATAAATAAAAACTACCCATTACCCCGTATTTATGAACTGTTTGATTAGCTATATAGAGCTCAATATTTTTCAAAGATTGACCTTTATTTGGGATGTCATAATTTGAAGTTCAACAAGGACAATATACCAAAAACAGACTATCATATAAGTATGTAGATTATTAATTTAAATTAATGTAATTTTTAATTTCCAATTCCCCTTATATATTCATAGATCTAATGAATATAGTAATTATAGATCACCTTGATTATTTGGTGTTAGTTTATAGAGATTATATTATTCTATATTAAAAGAGTAGGAAATAGGTTTAAGATTATTTTAGGATTGTATTGAATACCTTGAGGAAGGATAAAATGTATTCCAAATTATTCAAGTGTAAATTATGGATACAAAATATTTCATTCATGGGTCATATAATCTCAAGTGAGGCTATATCAGTTGATCCTTTAAAGATGGAAGTTACTAACCAATGGCCTATACCAACCATAGTATTTGTGATACATAGTTTACCTGGGTTGGAAAGATATTATTGACACTTTTTGAGGTCTTTGTTAAGACTATATGATCCACTATGCATGTTTTCATGGAAGGGAGTCATGTTCTATAGTATAGATGAATGTGAGGGAATTTTAAAGGAGAATAAAACAAGGTTAAGCAGTTCACTTGTTCTCACACTACCCTAAAGTAGAGAAGGGTTTGTGATAAATAGTGAGGAATTAATTAATGTATTTGGATACATAATCTTAAATAATTGCATGTTGATAGCTTATTTATCATACTAATTGAAAATTCATGAGCAAAATTATATGAATCAGGATTTTGAGATGGAAGGGGTAATTTATTCATTGAAAATATGGAGGCGTTATCTTTATGGTGACAGATGTGATATATATATTGATCATAAAGTCTTGAAGTATGTATTTACATAGAAATATTTGAAACTTTACTAGAAGATATTGTTGGAATTTGGTTAGGATTATGACTAGTCAATACAACACCACCCTAGGATGGAAAACAAGGTGGTTTATTCTCTTAGTTGAAAGGGGCATGATAGTTTTTCTTTAACAAGGATTGAAAGAGACATGATATTAATGGATTTTCAAAATATATACCTTGAAATCATGAGGAAATAGGGTAAATTATATATTTATCATATGAATGCCTAACCATATATCCATGTGGTGATTAAAGAGGCATAAAAGGAGTATGTGGAATTGAAGTAGAAGGTGATAAATGTTCCTGAGTTCAACCTTGATTATGATAGAATGATAACATTTGATAATAGAGTATTTATACCATCGATACTAGACTTGCTGGAGTTTTTGGATAAATATCATAGTTCATAATTACCTACCCATCCTGGAATTATGAATATTTTTTGGTACCTAAAAGTGTATTTTTGGTGGGATAATATGAAAAGTGATATTGTATATTATGTATCATTTTTCTTGGTTTGTTATAAATTTATGGAAAGGAGACATAAGTCTTAAGGGATGTTAGAACTATTTCCCATACCAAAATAGAAATGGGAAATCATTACCATTTATTTCTTTATCAGACTCCCCAAAATATATAAAGGTAAAAATGTTAATTTAATTATAATAAACCTATTTAAGAAGATAGAACATTTAATAATAATAAGATAATATTTATCCCTTGATCAGATTGTTAGGATATACATTGAGAATGTGGAAATGTAGTATAGAGTACCACATTCTATTGTATCTGGTCAGGATATAAGGTTTACCTTGAATTTTTAGAGACATATTCAATAATATTTGAATATGGAGATTAAATTTAGCATTGTATATCACCTACATAAATATATTTAGTATCAGAGGGCCATAAAACCCCTAGAAGATATGTTGAGATCCTATTCTATAGATTTCAACCATTGTTGGTATCAACACCATAATTTGATGGATATTTTTTACAATAATATATTTCACTCAATAATTCATACGGAACTTTATAAATAACTCTATGGTAGGAAGTGTAAAACTTCAATTTGTTTTGATGAATTTGTTGAATAAAATTTATTTGGAATTCATCTAGTTATGTAAATATGAGATAATTTTAGATATATTTAGTAAAAATTATAGATCATTAGTGAGATTTGGAGTTCTAAATTAGTGATAAATAATTCCTATGAATATCACTTTAGAATAAGGTTATGTGTTTTTGAAAAAAAGATAAAGATGATCCCAATATGTATCATCCAATTAAAATTTCATGATCATATTTTTATATTTTATTAGCATTTTTTCTTCTACTGAATCTCTCTAGAGTTCATGATGTGTTATATGTATCTATATTGAATAAGTGTATACCTAATTCTTCACATGTAGTAAACTAAGAGGTCATACCACTGATTCATTATATCTCAAATTATGAATAACTAGTGTCAGTTTTGGATCAAATAGAGAACTTGATGTAGAAAAATATCACTCACCCTGTCAAAGTTTTGAGGTGAAATAAAGAATTTGAGGAATCTAATGGGAACTCATGGATGTGATGAGGTAGAAGTATCTATAGTTTTTTATTACAATGATGAAATTTAAAGGATGAAATTATTGTAAGGGTGTATAATGGAGAATATATGATATATTTCTATTTAAATATATTTTATTTCTTGGATATCTTGCTTTATATGCAACATCGAGTTTAAATGTATTGTGATATACTATTGAAACATTATAATCTAATGTGACAGCCATCACTCAAAAATTGGATTGGTAGGTACGAATAGGTCTAAATAAACTTTTAGAAAATTATCTTATACATATGGATAAAATTAAATCATCGGTTTTCAATTGGTTAGATATTAAAATTAAATCATTTGGAGGTAAAAAGTGATGTTTTTCTAAAAAATATTTTTATGCACACGGTGTGTTTTTATATAAATAAATTAAATTAATATTTTTTTTGAATGATTTTAATTTTAATTCTATTTTTTATATTAAATAAAATATTTTAACATTAATCTAATTTTTTTGCATGGAATGTAATGAAGGTAAACACAGGTTTATACTTAAAATGCATTTTTCTAAAAAATAGTTTTGTAGTGTTCTGTGCACTTATTTTAAAATGAATTTATACCACTTATGATAATTGAATATTGTGAAATTTATTCCATATATATGATAAAAATAAATATTATTTAATAACTTAAACATATTAATTTCATTATGAATAGTAACTTAGGAAAAAATTCACTACCACGGTAATGGTTAAAAGGGAATAATGCGGGACTTAACTAAACATATAAGGTTTAAAATAACATTATAATACTTTTAAATACAATTTAATGATCAAATTTAAACACTATATCATTTGATATTTTATATCATAGAAATTTTTATTTAATAAGAAATTAATATATTTTGATCTTTTGAAAAATTCCAAATGTTTCATATCCCTCACTTATAAATGGACCAGTTCTCCTCTCTAATCAACACATTAGTTTCATCTTTTCTCAACCAATAACTTCAAAAATAATTTTATAACATACCCCCTCCCCCCCCCCCCCCATTTTTGAGAGTTATTTTATGAATATAATATCATTCTAAGTAGGATTTTTCTATAAACAGAAGGAGGTTCTTTGAACAAGAGGTATATATTATTACTGATAATTTCAAGTTTCATTATTTTTATACATACTCTAAATTTTTTTATCCATACTAAACTAATTAATAAATTATAATAAATATAATAATATGTTATCGTGATTATGATACAACTATTTTCCACCTTCTTTATATCAAATGGTAAATAAAATAATTGTTAAGGTGAATGTGTGGATTTTTTCCGCCACATAGTGATATGATTTATCTTCAATTACTATAATTCATGGTTGGTTATTATAATGAAGTTAAATTTTATATATGATATTTATGAAATAATTAGGATTCAATAATTATAATATATTTTATTTGTCTTACCATCCCATTCATTGGAAAATGATAATGCCACTCTTGCATATGTGTGGAATTCTACCTCCACTAAGTGATGTCATTCATTTTTCATATACATTTTATATATATGGAAATAATGATATATTAAATAAATATATGATATATATTTTATATAATAATAATTTTGTAATGATGAATTATTATTTACCTTTATTTTATTCTATCCATTGAAAAGTTGAAACATCACTCATACATACGTAGGGGATATAGTCTCTTGAAGTGATGTAATTAAATTTTCATTATTGATTTATATAAATTTTTATAAACTTGTATAAAATGAATAAATATGATATGTATTTCATGATTAATATTATTTATATTAATAAACTATGATCAATTTTCAATTAACAAAACCATCAAACTAAAACATGCATGGAAAACTGACATGTTTTCCCCCAAATATCCATTTTTAAAGGATAGTTTTTAATGATATGATAATTAAAAATTATAATTTAATTTTAAATATTATGTTATATAGTAATATATATATATTTAATATATTTATAATAATTCTTCTTTATTATACAATAGGTTTCAATGCGTAGGAAGCAATATGTGACTTGGCATATGAGATTTAAGTTATAACCTCAATTCTTTTCAGGATTGTCTATACAAAATTTACATTGAAAAAAACTATATATACCATGTCCTTTAAGCCTCATATATTTTATTATACTCCATTCATTAATATAATTTTTAATTAATATTATTATTTTCATCTCTTTGGAACTAAAAATGACTGAGAAAATATTTTTAATAAAAACTGACATTATTTTATCTTCGGCCGAGAATGTTTTTCTTTAATGTCTATATTTTCTAAAAAAATATTAAATAATGTTTTTAATATTATACAGTGATTTATTAAATAAATTTTTACCCATATTTTACTTTCTATAAAAAATTATAAATAATATTCTTTTCATTTTCCAAATAAGGTACTTTTTATTGAAGGTTTGAACAGAATCTTTCTTTTAATGTATACTTTCTAAACATATTTTATCACCATCGTGACTATTATATTCCTTAAATATTCCTTCACAATTTTCTAGGGTTATTTTCAAAAAAAAAATATTTTCCTAATATTCTGTATATTTTTATATTATAAATAATTGATTTCAAAATAAAAATGTTATTTTCCTCAGGAAATATTCCGGTGATATTTTAAAGGTATTTCCATTTATGATACCACCCTTTGATGTTAATTATGCTTTACTAGGAACATGATCCAATGATTCGATAATAATTATTTAAATTTATTTTTATTTATTATGATGATGAAATCTTGATGAAATGCATTTTCTATTCCTTGGTTTAATCTTTGATGAAATGATAAATGTTTTCATTACCATGTGTCATACAT
The DNA here is from genome assembly GCA_963277665.1 of Viscum album. Taxonomy (NCBI): domain Eukaryota; kingdom Viridiplantae; phylum Streptophyta; class Magnoliopsida; order Santalales; family Viscaceae; genus Viscum; species Viscum album. The sequence goes on along the minus strand of OY728141.1, from coordinate 433,902,121 downwards.
ATAAATAGATTATGATTATGTGATAGTTGGGTCCATTATAACCCTATAATGAATTTGGTAATTTGATATATATATCTCTATGTATAACTTAAAAATCATGGAAATTATTGTCAATATTTATGCTCAAATTTTTATGTTGAGTATGATTGATTTTAGTTATTCTCATAAGATTTTTCATGGAAATGATTATGAATAGATATGTTCACAATTGAATAAATGATTATTATTTTGTCCAATTATGATTAAAAATAGTGTTTAGTCATGACTGGTAATATCTATTTTCACAATATTATGATTTTTAATACATAAGATTCCACATACCTATGTAATTAATCTTGAATTATGATTAACTGTCTCACACCCTTATTACTCATGCTTCTAGATTTGACTTGATTTTGGATTTTATAGTTTATGATTCTATGGATATTAATTTTATTAATTAATAACATAAACTTGATGATGTTATCATAACCTTATGATCATCTTATTCTCTTATGATTGATGTATATTTTTTCTCCCTTAATGATCATATGATCTCAACCATTCTTATGTTTCTTTCCCCAAGTTTTTCCAAAACTTTCTATATATGTTATGTATAGAAATATATTAATATAAATATATTAGTGTGATATGTGGAATATATTTTAAGAAATAAGTTTATTATGTATATATTCTCAAAAAACACTAAATTATTATGGTCCTTAATGTAACACCCCAAGATTTCATAGTGTGTTATTTCTTCAAAATAATTCAATAACTTGCACTACACGCAACACCGAGTTCAAGCGCACCATGACTTACCAAACAAGCCGTTCAAAAGAGGTTATGAATATTATTAACTAAATTTGAAACTTTATATAATCCTTATAATTTTAGAATCCATATTATGAGATTCTTAGACACAATGTAATAAAAAATTCTTTTTTTAGATAAAATAAGTATTTTAAAAAAAATGCACTTTTACCAACATTAATAGTGATCCCTTTTTAAATCCAATATTTTAAACTTTTATATATTCAATTTGACTAAATAAATATATTATTTAGAATGGGGACATCAAAAATTTACAATGTAACATCCCAAGCTTCCATGGTACACTTTCCTTTGTGAAGTGCCCAGATCAGTGTGAATCACTGAGAGGGGGAGGGGGTGAATCAGTGATCCTTTAAAACTTTTTACTAATTGATTCTTAATCAATTAAACCTCTATGGCTTGTTAAGGCCTCTATCCACTCTTCTTGTATCTCTCATCCTTTCCTCGAATGATGCAGTAAATGTAAAGGCACAGGACACTAGGATTTACAAGGTTCGGCAACAAAGGCCTACGTCCTTGCCATGTTGGTTATACGCCCCAACATGGTTTCTCCATTATAACTTGTTAGAATTACAATGGTCGATACAGAATCCCACTGTATCTCTCCTGAGTCCCACAGGAGGGTCTTTATACTGCATCCCACAGTGTTACCAGAGTCCCACTGGCCTGCTCTAGAATCCCATTGAAGACTTCCTCCACCCTGAGTCTCACAGGGGGCTTCTATTGGCTTCTCGAGTCGCACGAGTAGCTCTTCTTCACTTTAAGCTTCTTCAAGTATCTTCAGCAGTCTGGGATAAGGACTGCTAGCCTTTCTCTGTACCTCTTCTCACTTGTGACGAACAGGTCTTCTCATCTTGCTCAGGCTTTATCACCTTCTTCTAAGGATGGCCTGGCTTCTCTCTTTAAGAATCTTCAACAGCCTCTGATAAGGTCTGTTTGTCTTGCTCAGCAACTTCTGATCACTTCTGTTGATCAGGGTCTTTTCAATTACTGAAAACTCAGGCAGCTGATGTCTTTAACTTCAGTCTGGCTTTAGTATCACTACACATCAACTTCATGCACTGAGTGCATGGCATCGCAAATCTTCAAGATCTCCTGGTCTTGGATTCCTCAAATGCACACAACCAGATTTGGCTTTGTTCACGTGTGCATGTGCATGCATGCATGCATGCACTTCCCTTTCTTTCTCTTGGTGAAATAAACCCACAAAGGGTGTAATTTGTTTTATCACACACACCACTTCTCAACTTCCTTCACACACTTAATTTAATTTGTATACACACACTTGAATTTATGTTCTACTTTGGTGTGGGGAGTCTCCTCTTCTTCTTAGTGTGTACACACTTTGCACACAGTAGTCACAACCCTCGGCCTCTTCAAATTCACACACTTAAAGTGTGTTCTTCTTTGTTCAAATGCACAACCAAGGCTATGGCTTATTCAATTCTTACACACACACAAAGTGTGGTCTTCCACTTCACTTGGCACATACCACTTGGTGTTGTTCTTTGTGCACACACATGGCCTCGGGTCTTCCTCTTGTTTTGCACACACACAAATGTGGTGGCCTTCCACTCCTTCTTGCACACAACCCGTAGGTGTGCACTCACTTGGCTAGGGTGTATTATCCTTAAGCAAACACACACAAGGTGTGTAATTCACATCACCCGAACCTCCTGCCAATATGAAGGTGCGCAAGGTGTGCGGCCTATCTTCCTCAACACTGCCGCGCAAGATGCACTGGTCGCGGGCGCGCAGGTGCTACTGTCGCGCAAGCACTCGGGTGTGCAAGGTGCAACACTGCGGGGCGTGCAAGCTACTCCTGCCGCGCAAGTATGCGGGTGAGAGAGCTCTTCCTGATGCGCAAGTGAAGTGCACAGGGGACTCCTTCGGGACCTTGGGTGGCCCCGAGAACTTTAGCCGCACAAGTGGGTTGCGCGGGCCACCAAACTTCGTGAGGCACAGAGGCACTCTCACGGGACTTCTTTCAAGTTTTCAGCAAGAATCCTCGAGGGCTCGGCCTCTCTTTATATAGGCAGTGGGATGCCAAATCTTTCGCGTGAGATATCTTGAATCCCCAAGATTTTCGGGATTTTAAAATCTTCAAAATCTTGATTTTTATCTTTCTGTCAAACGCGGGTTCCATTTTTATTTTTCTCTACGTGCATGCAACTTAGAACACATGCACGGCCTCTTATCTTCTATCCCATGCAAAACATGAACTTCACATGGCCTCGGCATATTCTTTTGCCTCGATCGAACTCAAAATGCTCCCCTCATTGCATGCATGCATATTTTTATGCATGTACGTGTTCAGTGTAGCCAGTCGAACCGGATGGAGCCTTTACTTCCTTCAGAGGTGGCCGGGAACTCGAAATCCGGTGGTCGGATGGCCTCTGGTTTAGGCGACGTCGCGGGTGGCCTTTGGGCGAGCTCAAGGTTGAAGACGGACGGGGAGCCGTCAGATCAGGCGATCAAATATTCTTCAACGGCCTGGATCTGAACGGGAGCGGCGCGATGAGATGTGCGGCCGAGATCTGGCGCGCGATCAATCGTGCGGCCAGGATCCGCTCCTGGAGATTCTTCCGCGTCCCACATCGAAACGGCGAGCGTATTTTCCACGGTTTATCAACCAGTCGCTCCCCCCTTCACGGCAATTGAACTTCCAACCCTCTCGGTGCCGCCCCGCACCGAGTTCTTCTTGCGGGCGCGCTTTGCGCCCACCCCTGCCACTCGGGCGCGCCACTGGCTCCCACCATGCTTCCTTTGGGCGTGCTCTTGCGCCCATGCTACGCAGGGCTTGACACTCCCCTACATGGCCCGGGGCTTATACACGGCCCCGACCTCCTCTTGGGCTGGCCCCATGGGATCCCCCTTGGGCGTGGCGACCTCGAGTCCCACATGTGCCTTGGGGTTGAACCCTTAAGGCTAGCCCTTGGTGGCTAATTTTTTGCTTAAGTAGAGACTTAGGGACTTTGTATAAAAACAAAGTAACCCAAGTTCAAATGCCAAATGCCACTTCTTCCAAGCCATTCTTCCTTCTTCATTTCTTCTCTTCTCTTCTTCTTAATAATTCTTCCAATCCTTTTAAACATTTATTCAATACTTAGGAATGGAATTCCCGAAGATTCTTCATCAACCGAAGCTACTGAATCACATAATCTTCAATTTTCTTCATTGATCCAATCAGAGATCAAGTTGAATCTTCTTAAAATTCACATGCACTAAGTGATAGTGCATGGACTTAATTAGCACCACTTCATCCACCTAGTGATTGTGGATGGATCACTTCATCTCCTCATGCATTGTCAATACAATGCATGGTCTTCAAACATTGTTGTAACATTGTATCCAGTTGATACAAGTTCTTTGAACTTAAAGATCAGCTCAACAATCGTCAGATATTCATAGAGAATGTTTCAACCACAACATCCTATGTCACTTAGTGAATCTCCTAAGTGACATGCCTCTAAGTACCATGGCCATTCTCCTTCATCACCATCACCATCACATCCTTTTTCATTCACATCTTGACATTCCTTGACATCCATTCATTCCATGACAACATCATGCCTCATTGACAACAAATGCAACACAGTTCATTTCAATCTCCCCCATTGTATTTGTTGTCAATACACTACTTCAGCACATATGAATGGGTCAATATGTGTGCCAATATTTTCTCCCCCTTATTGGAAATCAAATGCAAAGGTGTGGTGTGGTTCTCTTCAAAAAATCACTTCCTCCCATTGAATAGCATCTTCTTAAAAATTACTAAGAGATGGAAGATGTCACATGTTATTTTGATCAAAGAACCTTTAGTAGATCAACTCTAAGTCTACTTGGGCTAACCCGGTGTAGAAAACAAGAGTGATGTAACCAAGATTTTCAATACTGTCCACAATTCACTGTACATGTGAGATCATGCTTCAGGGGGTGAAATTTTTCAGATTTATCAATGAATTGCTAAATCCTGCACATACTTCACAAAACTCATTAGAAAGTTCAGTGCAAAGATAAAGCTCCCCCTTTCATCCATTTGCCTTCAATAAATACTCCCCCTTAATTGACATGATGAATACAATTAAGAAACAAGGGATGAAAGTATGATTGGAATACCTTCACTTTTCTCAAGATGGTATTAAATCTCAGAATCACATCTTCTACAGATTGGCTCCCCCTCAAGGGGTGCACTCCATTCCTTCCAAACCATCCTCCAGATGAGAATGATCATCATCTTCAATTCCCTGAAATGTTATCACATGTAAATACAAGTGATTAGGGAATAAGATGGAACCTCCTTGGTTAATCAATGTGAACAACAAGGTTGAGAAGATTCTCTCAACCGAGATGTCCCATTTTCACCATTCTTCACACTTGCACATTTGAACTTCAATGATGTTTGTGCTGGTGTGGATCTCAACACCTCTTTAACTTCTTTTTGTGTGACTCCTCTATTTCTAGGTGCCTTCTGAGCACTAGAGTCTCCTGGTGAAATCTTCATTCTTTTGAAGAATCCCTTCTGAGCTGGAATGAATATCATGCATTTATCACTAGTATGTTCAGGTTGATTGCACCTCACACACAGAACTTGATCTTCATGTGAAATCTTCTTCTTCCCTTTTGCCTTAGCAATTGCCAGAACTTTATCTTCAGCTCTTTGTAGTTCTATGGAAAGTTGCAACTGATTTGGCCATATGACTAGTAAGTCACTTGGAAGTGTGGCCTCAGTTCTGGAAATTCCACATGGTTCCTACGATGCTTTCAAGCTACCTTTCTTAGGCAACTTGTTTTCAATCAATCCTTTCTGATTCTTTCGGATTGATCGTCTGTTTGAGTCCAGTCTGCCTCTATTGAATTTCATGGATTCTTTACAAAGATCCATGATATGTCCTTTCTTTCCATAGTAGAAGCATTTCTTCTTGGTGGTCCTTCTGGATGCATCACCCTTCATGGATTTAGACTCCAAGGTCTTCTCTTCCTTTTTCATAATCTTCTTGGGAGCATCTTCAGCTTTCTTCTGCTTGCTTCCCAAGGATTCTTTCTGAGCCAGGTTCTGTGATCTTTTCTTCTTTTTAGCCCTGGATACAGTTGGAGATTGACATGTATCTTTTTGACCACTTTTGCAATCATCCCATATGTTGTCAATTAATCCAAATCTATTTGCAGTAAACAGATGTCTCTGGACCTGTGGATGCTGCTTCTTTTCCTCTGGATTGCTCCCCCTTGGCATGGGCTTCCTTTGTGCTTTTACATTCAGTGGACTGTACCAACAATATTTTTCATAGTGCCCATACTTGTTACAACACCAACACTGACCCACAAATCTTGACCTCTTGAGTCCTTCTGATTGTAGGGTACTTTTCTTTACTTGTTGTGCTGTTTCAGGAGAGCTCTTTTTCTTCATCTTCGTAATCCATACTTGATCAGTGTTATTCTTCCATCCTGTACTTTTTGTGGAAACACATTTAGAAACATGAGTACAAGATGGGATGGATGGTACCTTCTTTTTAGAAGTTGTTGCCCTTTTATTAGAGGATGTCTTTCTTTTAGAATCATCCTGCTCAATTCACACTTGTGTAGCAACATTTCAACTTTCAGCTGACTGGGAGGATTCAGCTTTTGGTGATTGCTGATTTTTCAATATCACCTCTAGTTCTAAGCATTTCATGTTAAGGGAGTTCTTCTCATCCTCAACAGTTCTTAGCCTTCCTTCCCAATTTTCTTTCAGCTGTTCTAACTGGTCTTCATGCACCTTCTTCATTTCTTGTAATGAATTGTCAAGCTCTTTTACCCTGTTTACTTTGTCTTCAAGTTGAGCATCTCTAACATTCATTGAAACTTTGTGCCTCTTTTCCAGTGCATGGAAAACATCTTTGACAACTGTCTTAAAGAATTCTTTCTCAGAAAGGCTTCTTTGAAATTCTTCTGTAGTGTCTTCATATCTTTCATTGAAAAGGGAAACGGTTTCATCTTTAGCCTTCACCAGCTTTCTGAGAGTGTTGGTTATGCCAACCCTTTTAGCCAACTGATCTCCCATTGTATTGGATTCTTCTTCTAGCTGTAATTTTTCTTCTTGAAGATCAAGGATTCCTGTAGCTATACACATTTCCACTTCCTTGGGGACTGTCTTCTGAAGATATTCGATTGCAATTTGAAGATCTTTCATTGTTCCAACTTCATCACAGCTAGGACAGGCTTTCTTCATCTTCTTGGCATGTTTCTTCTTTCTATTTTTTTGAGTCTTGGAAGATATCTCCATTTGAGGTTGGTCGCTCATTTCCTCAAATCTGCACTTCATAAAGACTATCTTGGATCTTTTAGAGGTAACCTCCCTTTGATACCAATTGAAGTGCCCAGATCAGTGTGAATCACTGAGAGGGGTAGGGGTGAATCAGTGATCCTTTAACACTTTTTACTAATTGATTCTTAATCAATTAAACCTCTATGGCTTATTAAGGCCTCGATCCACTCTTCTTGTATCTCTCAGCCTTTCCTCGAATGATGCAGTAAATGTAAAGTCACACGACACAAGGATTTACAAGGTTCGGCACCAAAGGCCTATGTCCTTGCCATGTTGGTTATACGCCCCAACATGGTTTCTCTATTATAACTTGTTAGAATTACAATGGTCGATACAGAATCCCACTGTATCTCTCCAGAGTCCCACAGGAGGGTCTTTATACTGCGTCCCACAGTGTTACTAGAGTCCCACTGGCCTGCTCCAGAATCCCACTAAAGACTTCCTCCACCCTGAGTCTCACAGGGGGCTTCTACTGGATTCTCGAGTCGCACGAGTAGCCCTTCTTCAATTTAAGCTTCTTCAAGTATCTTCAGCAGTCTGGGATAAAGACTGCTGGCCTTGCTCTGTACCTCTGCTCACTTGTGATGAACAGGTCTTCTCGTCTTGCTCAGGCTTTATCACCTTCTTCTAAGGATGACCTGGCTTCTCTCTTCAAGAATCTTCAACAGCCTCTGATAAGGTCTGTTGGTCTTGCTCAGCAACTTCTGATCACTTCTGTTGATCAGGGCCTTTTCAATTACTGAAAACTCAGGCAGCTGATGTCTTTAACTTCAGTCTGGCTTCAGTCTCACTACACATCCACTTCATGCACTGAGTGCATGGCATCACAAATCTTCAAGATCTCCTGGTCTTGGACTCCTCAAATGCACAGAACCAGATTTGGCTTTGTTCACGTGTGCATGTGAATGCATGCATGCATGCATGCACTTCCCTTTCTTTTCTCTTGGTGCAATAAACCCACAAAGGGTGTAATTCGTTTTATCACACACATCACTTCTCAACTTCCTTCACACACTTAATTCAATTTGTATACACACACTTGAATGTATGTTCTACTTTGGTGTGGGGAGTCTCCTCTTCTTCTTAGTGTGTACACACTTTGCACACACTAGTCACAACCCTCAGCCTCTTCAAATGCACACACTTAAAGTGTGTTCTTCTTTGTTCAAATGCACAACCAAGGCTATGGCTTATTCAATTCTTACACACACACAAAGTGTGGTCTTCCACTTCACTTGGCACATACCACTTGGTGTTGTTCTTTGTGCACACACATGGCCTCGGGTCTTCCTCTTGTTTTGCACACACACAAATGTGGTGGCCTTCCACTCCTTCTTGCACATAACCCGTAGGTGTGCACTCACATGGCTAGGGTGTATTATCCTTAAGCACACACACACAAGGTGTGTAATTCACATCACCTGAACCTCCTGCCAATATGAAGGTGCGCAAGTTGTGCGGCCTATCTTCCTGAACACTGCCGTGCAAGATGCACTGGCCGCGGGCGCGCAGGTGCTACTGCCGCGCAAGCACTCGGGTGTGCAAGGTGCAACACCGCAGGGCGTGCAAGCTACTCCTGCCGCGCAAGTATGCGGGAATAGATATCTCTTCCTGATGCGCAAGTGAAGCACACATGGGAATCCTTCGGGACCTCGGGTGGCCCCGAGAACTTTAGCCGCACAAGTGGGTTGCGCGGGGCACCAAACTTTGTGAGGCACAGAGGCACTCTCACGGGACTTCTTTCAAGTTTTCAGCAAGCATCCTTGAGGGCTCAGCCTCTCTTTATATAGGCAGTGGGATGCCAAATCTTCTGCGTTAGATATCTTGAATCCCCAAGATTTTCGGGATTTTAAAATCTTCAAAATCTTGATTTTTATCTTTCTGTCAAACGCGGGTTCCATTTTTATTTTTCTCTACGTGCATGCGACTTAGAACGCATGTACGGCCTCTTCTCTTCTATCCCATGAAAAACACGAACTCCAAATGGCCTCGGAATATTCTTTTGCCTCGGCCGAACTCAAAATGCTCCCCTCGTTTCATGCATGCATATTTTTATGCATGTACGTGTTCAGTGTAGCCAGTCGAACCGGATGGAGCCTTTACTTCCTTCAGAGGTGGTCGGGAACTCGAAATCCGGTGGTCGGATGGCCTATGGTTCAGGCGACGTCGCGGGTGGCCTTTGGGCGAGCTCGAGGTTGAAGACGGACGGGGAGCCATCAGATCTGTCACGACCCGACCTCGGGGCCCGTGCCGTGACTACCCCAAGCCCGCCTTCCATAGGTCAGGGGCTGGCGACTAGCACCAAGGCGTAAAATCCCGGTAAACAGGGAAGGCATTGCCTTTATAAGTAACAACCACCACAGAGTCAGTAAGCGGAAAGTAACTACCAAGTGCAGAAAAGTAAAGGGGGCCGGAATACAAGCCCAACTGAAAGTACAACTGAAAAGGTAAAGAACAGCAACTGAAGAAAAGATGGCGGCCTCGTGTCGTCCACTGGCAATCCCACCTGAAGGGTGGGTACAGATAGCCTCCAGGCTCCTCGGGTCCCACGTCCGCTCCGAGCACGTCCCGCCCAGTGGTCCGCCTCCAGGTACCGTCCTGCTCCACGCCCCAACCGAGATCAGCGCTGTCCGTCGTCTGCATCCAACACAACAAGGTGCGGGCAAAGCCCGTGCAGGGGTGAGTATAAACTACTCAGTAAGGACCCCGAGACCCCCGAAGGTCTCCCGAAATCCACAAAGGATATAGCACAAAAGAAATGGGAAACCACGAAGAAACAACTGACTCGACTTAGGTATATGCCCATACATATACCTAAGTCCCCATTTCTAGCTCTGCTCTCGAGCTCAAGGTCAACTCGATCCACACAGGAAAGCAAGACTCAAATCCACCAGGGAGAGTAAATAGTAAATCCACATAGGATAGTTCAACATAAACACAAAGGAGAGTAACAAAAGATTCAGCTCAACCAGGTATACTTTTTCAGATGACGACAAGATGATCACCGAACCATCTAAGTCGTCGGACCCACGAAGGATCGATAGGTACTAACCTCGGCAATGACCCACACAGGATCGGGCCCACACAGTACCTGTAGCAATGGCTCACACAGAACCATAAGAGATGACCCACACAGGATCGGGCCCACACAGGACCTGTAGTCAAGGCTCACAAAGAACCGTAAGGTGATGACCCACACAGGATCGGGCCCACACAGGACCTGTAGCACTGATCCACGTAGGATTGCTGAGTGCAGTAGTCGACGCAGTCCACTGAGGATCTCTGCACAGTCATCGCCTCAGTCCACGAAGGATCTCTGCTCTGTCGTCGTCGCAGTCCACGGAGGATCTCTGCTCTGTCGTCGAAGTCACAGCCAGTGCTAGGGTTCCCACACACAGCGAGCTCTTTTAGGAGGGTCCGCTCCACGAGCCGAGAGGCTGATACATCAACTGACACGTAGTCCGAAGTTGATGTATCCAAAAGTTCCGTATCGACAACAGGATCTCAACGCAACAGACGGCGCGTCAATCGGACGCCCGGTCTGAGAGTTATTGGCATTTTCGTCCCAGGGGCCCGGTTGGTTTTTAGGGCAAAACCAACCCGACAGTACTCCGCCTGTGTCCGATCCTCGGGCGGAGTATGCCAAAAGTTCCGTCTCACTTAGAGGAAACCTCCACAGCTGACGGTACGTCGATCGGACGTCCGCAGCTCGAGTTATGAGTGTTTCCGCTCCGAGGGCCCGGTTGGTTTCGCGTACGAACCAACCCGGCCGAACCCAAACTCTTCTGAAACCTTGAGTGTAATATACCGAAAAGACCGTCTCGATCCAAGGATCGCGTAGCCGCTGACGGTTCGTCAAACGGAGGTCCCAGGCCCAAGATACGGGTAAAAGATCGAAGAGGGCCCGAAAACGGGGGTTCTGGGCCCGGGGCGACCCGGCCCGAACCCCCCCTGGGTCGGCAGAACCGGGTCGACCCGACCCGGTTGTACCGGGTCCGGTCCGGCTCAGGCGCGGCCCGGCCGGTCGGACCGACTCGGCCGGCTCGGCCGATCGGCCGAGCGCGGCTGCCGCGGGGCGCCGCCCCCGCGGCTGGGTGGAAGGCGCGGCCCCGCGGAGGGGGGGCCGCCTGTCACGCGGATGCGGCCGGGCCGCCGCGTCCGTTCCCGGTTCCGCGCGGCCGCGGAACGGGCCGCCGCCGCCGCCGCGGATTTCCTCCACGGCGGCGCGCCGGGCGCCGCCGCCTCCGGCCGCCGGAGATGTTCCGGTGGCCCGATTCCTTTCCCGCCTGCGCAGTTATTCCTCCCGGGATGCGTCCTTCACTGCGGAATCAACAATTGGCCCTTGCATCGTGCTTTTGCCGTCGCCCGCCAAATCCGCACAAAAAGGAAGATCGGCGGAGGGTTGCCGGGCCTTGTTTGTTAGGCCCGCACCCTCCGCGTTAGGTAAAATCAACGGGATGAAAAGAAATAACCAACAACAATTTTAAATAAATTAAAATTGTTCCGAGATCGGGTTCTTTATTTTAAAAGAATAAACACGGGAAATAAAATATTCCAAACAACCCCTACCTCGCAGCTGTCGTTGCCGAACGGGGGATCGTCGCGGGATTGCTTGTCGCGGAAGGAGGGGATCGTCGCGTCGTCGCGGAAGAGACGTTCGTCGCACCGCGGGAAAAACGTCGCGCCGACGATCTCCAGATCTAGAACAAATGGATTTAATTAATTAAATCCGTTTTCATTGAAATTAAAAGGGAGAATTAAACGATCTGTTTCTCACCTTAGTTGCCGAACGAGGATCAGCCGCGGAAGAAGAGGCGTCGCTGAAGAACGTCGCGGGTAGAGCTCGTCGAATTCCGGTTCTGGCGTTCTTCGCGTTCTTCACGTTCTTCGCGTTCTTCGCAAGGAGGGTGGAGGTTTAGAGGATCTCGCACAACAGGAGGATCCTCCAAAATAGACAAGTTTGTCTATTTTATTAATTTGCCAACGAACGCAAACGCGTAAGTAACGACCCATTAAATTCGTTGAATTAATTCAACGAATGAAACAGCCCATTTAATTCACGAAATAAACCGCCCAATTAAATTGTTTGTTAAGAATTAAGGAAAACGCGTTGGTTGACTTTTCAGTTACTTGACGGGTTTTCGCGGGTGCGTTACTTAGCGAAAGAAACGGCGGGGCTCGTGCGGGCCCCACCTCAAAAAAATCCTACCAAGGGGTAGGGTATTTCCAGATAGCACCCTATTCGCTTTAACTCAGTTCAAGTGGCTTCCAAGTGACTTCCAAGCGGCTTAAGTGAAATAAAATAAAGTTGTCGCACAACCTTTATTTTATTTCCGACTTAAAGCCCAAAATTTTTAAAACCACGGTTGAGCAAACGCAACTCCGGAAGAGGAGTTTCTAAGAAAATACCGGCGCTGCGATTTCATCGGTGCCCTCAGAATTCGATTCCGGGCACCGGTTCAAAAGATAGAAAAACCCGCTCGTCCGTTCACTGAACGTACCCGAGCCAAACTTCGGAAATTCATTCTGGGCACACCGGGCCTCGGAATCAGGTGCCTTCTGAAGCTGCGCTCTTGTAAAATTCCAAATAAAATTAAGAAAAAAATTTCCTTGAAATTTGCGGGTCTTTACATTACTCCCACCTCAGGGCTTTACGTCCCCGTAAAGATACATCAAAAACTAGGGGAACAAATGGGGGTACTGAGCACGCATCTGAGCCTCCCGCTCCCAAGTGCTCTCCTGGAGGTTCCCGTGCTGCCATCTGACGCGCACAAGAGGAATCGACCGCCCACGTAGGACCCGCTCCTGTCGATCCTCGATCTCTACTGGGACCTCCGCAAAAGTCGCCCCATCGTCCACGTCCAGCTCCCCAAAGTCGATGATGTGCGTCGGGTCGTGCACGTATCTCCTCAGCTGAGACACGTGGAAGACGTCGTGCACCCGGTGCAACTGAGGTGGTAGAGCCAGGCGATAAGCCACCTCTCCTATCCTGCTGAGGACCTGGAAAGGCCCGATGAAGCGTGGAGACAACTTTTCGCCTCGGCCAAATCTCCGTAAACCACGTCGAGGTGAGACACACAAAAAGACGTGGTCGCCATCCTCGAACTCTAGTGGCCTCCGCCTCCTGTCAGCATATGACTTCTGCCGGCTCTGAGCTGTCCTCATCCTCTCCTAGATGATCTGGACCTTCTCTGTCGTGGCTCGGACCATCTCTGGTCCCACGAGTGCTGACTCCCCAGGGTCTGTCCAGCACAACGGTGATCTGCAGGGTCTGCCGTACAACGCCTCGTATGGTGCCATCCCGATGGTGGACTGGTAGCTGTTGTTGTACGCGAACTCCACCAAGGGTAGGTGGTCCTCCCAGCTGCGACCAAAGTCGAGAACACATGCACGGAGCATGTCCTCGAGTGTCTGTATGGTCCTCTCCGTCTGACCATCCGTCTGAGGGTGGAAGGCTGTGCTCGGATGGAGCCGCGTCCCGAACGCCTCCTGCAACCCCTTCCAAAGCCGGGAAGTGAAACGGGCATCTCGATCGGAGACGATAGACGATGGCACACCGTGAAGCCGTACGATCTCCTGGACGTAAAGACGTCCCAAGCTCTCCACTGAGCCCTGCTCTCTGATGGGTAAGAAGTGTGCCGACTTGGTGAGTCGGTCGACAATCACCCAAATGGAGTCGTGACCTCTGGAAGTGCGTGGTAGTCCAGTCACGAAGTCCATAGATATCCCGTCCCACTTCCACTCCGGGACCTCCAAGGGCTGTACCAAGCCTGCTGGTACCTGATGCTCGGCCTTCACCTGCTGGCAGGTGAGGCATCGTGAAACGAACTCTGCCACAGCTTTCTTCATGCCCGGCCACCAGTGCTGTCGTCTGAGATCCTGGTACATCTTTGCCGCTTCGGGATGTACCGCCAAGGGAGAAGTGTGAAACTCTCTCAGCACCTCCTCTCATAAAGCGACTGGTACGAAGGTACGTCCCCTGAAAAGGATGTCGTGCTCTGCTCCAAGGGAGAAACCATCAGGCGCCTGACCTGAGGATATCAGTGCACGCCGGGTCTCACAGTCAGCGTCCCCACGCTGAGCCTCTCTGACCCGCTGTAGAAGTGGAGGAGAGACTGTGAGAGACTGAAGAAAGGCTGCTCCGTCTCTATCCACGAAGGATATCTGTAAGGAGGCTAGCTGCTCCGTCGCCTCCTCAAGTAGCTGAATGCCCGTCCTCCTGCTGAGGGCATCAGCTACCACGTTCCCCTTCCCAGGAGTATAGACTATCTCAAAGTCATAGTCCTGGAGGAACTCAAGCCATATCCATTGTCTCAGGTTCAGGTCCTTCTGAGAGAAGATATACCTGAGACTCTGGTGGTCAGAAAAGACTGTGAAGCGCTCGCCCATCAGATAGTGCCGCCAAGTCTTCAGAGCGAAGACCACTGCTGCTAACTCCAGGTCATGAGTGGCGTAGTTCTGCTCATGCGGCCTCAACTGACGTGATCCGTAGGCGATCGCGGCCCACTCCTGCATCAGGACGCACCCGAGTCCAGTCCCTGATGCATCGCAGTAAACTACGTATCCAACTCCCTCCTCAGGCAACCTCAAGATAGGTGCGCTGGTCAATCTCTGTCTCAGCTCCTGGAAGCTCTGTTGACATCTGTCTGACCACACAAAGGGTTTCCCCTTCTTTGTCAAGGCTGAGAGTGGTGCCGCAACTCTGGAGAAGTCTGGAACAAATCTCTGATAGTATCCGGCTAGGCCCAACAAGCTCCGCACCTCCGTCACGCTCCTGGGTGGCTCCCAAGATAGCACTTCCTCGATCTTTGCGGGATCCACTACAACTCCCGCCTCAGAGATGACGTGCCCCAAGAAATGGACCTCACGTAACCAGAACTGGCATTTTGAGAGCTTTCCATAAAGATGGTGCTCTCGGAGTGTGTCTAGCACAACTTGCAGGTGGTAGGCATGCTCATCCTCAGTCGTCGAGTATACCAAAATGTCGTCAATGAAGACCACGACAAATCGGTCGAGGTATGGCTGGAAGATCCTGTTCATGAGGCTCATGAACACTGCTGGAGCATTGGTTACGCCGAACGGCATAACCAAGAACTCATAATGGCCATACCGACACCTGAAGGTCGTCTTCTGCACGTCCTCGTCTCGAACTCTGAGCTGATGATAGCCTGACCGGAGGTCTATCTTCGAGAACCACCGCGCTCCCTTGAGCTGATCGAAGAGGTCATCAATCCGTGGCAGCGGATACTTGTTCCTCACTGTCACCTGGTTCAGGTGACGATAGTCGACACACAGTCGCAAGCTCCCGTCCGCCTTCTTGGCGAACAATATCGGGGAAGCCCAAGGTGAAACACTGGGTCGGATAAACCCCTTGCTCTGCAAGTCCTCCAACTGTACCCGCAGCTCTCGAAGCTCGGCGGGGGCCATCCGTTATGCTGGAGTAGATATCGGGGCTGTCCCGGGGTACAAGTCGATGTAAAAGTCTACCTCTCTACGAGGAGGTATCCCTGGAACGTCGTCGGGAAAGACGTCCACGTACTAGTCCACCACTGCAGGAAAAACTGGACTCCGCACGTCCACTACTCCTAGGATGAGGCTAGCCAACTGATGAGAGATGGGCTGCACTCTCCTCCGCGGAAGTCCATCCTGTGCTGCAAAGGTTCCCTTCTCACCGGTGAAGGTAAACCTGCTCCCGTCGGTGCGAACACATCGCACCTTGCGCCTAAAACAGTCGATCTGGGCATGAACCGTGGATAGCCAATCCATGCCCAAGATGACGTCGTAAGGCCTCGACGCCGCTACAAGGAGATCCCAGCCGAAGCTCTCGCCTCCTAGAGTAAGCTCACACTGCCGGCACCAGTGCGTAATCGTCGAGTCTGCTCCCGTGGGAGTCTCTAGCCGTAAGGATCGAGCCAACGGCTCAGTCGGAATCTCCGAGCTCCGAACAAGGGCAGAGGCTATGAAAGAATGACTCGCTCCTGTGTCTATAAGTACTGCAGCAAGGGTGGAATAGACACAGATCGTACCTCGAATCATCTCTGGCATGTCGGGGTCGTAGGCCTCCACTGCCTGGAGCTGGGCCTGTCCCTGCCCGCCAGCTCCCTGTGGTCGAGGTGGCCCTCCTGGTGGTGGTGGGGGTAGAGCCTGGAAGCGTCGCCCACCACCCGCTGCTCGGCCAGCTCCTCTGCCTCGTCCGCCTCCTCCCTACGGACCGCCACGGTCGACCCTCCGCCTATGCCTGGGTGGCCCCTCCACCGTCTGCTGCTCCTCTGGTCGGCGAGTCGGGCAGTCACGAGCCATGTGACCCTGCCCGCCGCAGGAGTAGCACTGCCTGCCTCTCGGAAGGTTGGCACTCCGCTGTGTGCCCCGCACTGCTGAGCCGGTGTCCTGAGGCCGTCTGCGTGGGGGTCTGGTCTGCCTGGACCCGAGAGTCATCCTTCGGCTACCTGCTGCCGAAGACTCAGCTACCTGCCGCCCTGCGCTAGGTCTCGCCGCTGAAGAAGGCTCTTCCAGGAAGCTCTCGATCAGGAGGTCTCGCTCCAGCACTCCCTCCTGGGTCGGAATGCTGAGGGAGATCAGCGACGCCCGAATCTCCTGCCGCAAGCCCTGCTCGAAGGTCCGGGCCCGGAAGAAGGGGTCCCGTACCATGTCGGTCGAGTAGCGAGATAGGTCAGTGAACCTCGCCGCGTAATGAGCGACCGTCATGCTGCCCTGGCGCAGCTGGAGAAGCTCCTGGATGCGCACCGCTCGGAGGGTGGCCGGGACGAACTCAGAGCAGAAGAGGCTCTCGAAGTCCGTCCAGAGCAAGGATGCCTCATCGTGAACCTGGAGCATCAAGCTCCACCATCGTCCTGCCGCCGCCTGCAGGAGGCTCGCCGCGAGAATCACCATGAGATCCGCTGGTGTCCTCACTAGCCTAAAGATCCGTACCACCGCCTCTAGCCAGTCCTCGGCGGCCTGGGGGTCCGCCTCACCGCGAAACCTGGGCGGTCGCTGGCTCTGAAACTCATGCAGTGCCCTGAGGCGACGTGCATCGTCAGCGTCTGGTACTGGTAGCATCGGTGGCTCGGCGGGTAAAGCTACCGCCGGTGCCACTGCTGGCAAAGGGCCCTGCACCGAGACCTCATCGCTCGGTGGGCTGCCGTCGCGCCCTACACTCAGAACCCTAGCTGGATGTCGTCGCGGGGCCATCCTGAAAAGGAGAACAAGAGCACCACAGTCAGAACAGTATACCTGGTGAGCTGGCACAAGTAATCACAAGGAAAACTTGAGACTTTCATGAAGCATATCAGTATACCCGGTGAGCTGACACAAGTAATCACAAAGAAAACTTGGAACACACACGCAATCAATGTTTTCATGCATTAAGTCGGAAATCAGGAGTCAGGGTCCTGGTGTACGGATACGTCGGCCGCCGCACCAACACTGGGCTCCCTGAACTGATAACCACACTCAATACACTAAACACTATTGCTTCATATAGAAAGAAAAGACGATCAGAGTCTGCGGTAGAACCGACCACCTCTGATACCAATTTGTCACGACCCGACCTCGGGGCCCGTGTCGTGACTACCCCAAGCCCGCCTTCCATAGGCCAGGGGCTGGCGACTAGCACCAAGGCGTAAAATCCCGGTAAACAGGGAAGGCATTGCCTTTATAAGTAACAACCACCACAGAGTCAGCAAGCGGAAAGTAACTACCAAGTGCAGAAAAGTAAAGGGGGCCGGAATACAAGCCCAACAGAAAGTACAACTGAAAAGGTAAAGAACAGCAACTGAAGAAAAGATGGCGGCCTCGTGTCGTCCACTGGAAATCCCACCTGAAGGGTGGGTACAGATAGCCTCCAAGTTCCTCGGGTCCCACGTCCGCTCCGAGCACGTCCCGCCCAGTGGTCCTCCTCCAGGTACCGTCCTACTCCACGCCCCAACCGAGATCAGCGTTGTCCGTCGTCTGCATCCAACACAACAAGGTGCGGGCAAAGACCGTGCATGGGTGAGTATAAACTACTCAGTAAGAACCCCGAGACCCCTGAAGGTCTCTCGAAATCCACAAAGGATATAGCACAAAAGAAAGGGGCAGCCACGAAGAAACAACTGACTCGACTTAGGTATATGCCCATACATATATCTAAGTCCCCATTTCTAGCTCTGCTCTCGAGCTCAAGGTCAACTCGATCCACACAGGAAAGAAAGACTCAAATCCACCAGGGAGAGTAAATAGTAAATCCACATAGGATAGTTCAACATAAACACAAAGGAGAGTAACATAAGATTCAGCTCAACCAGGTATACTTTTTCAGATGACGACAAGATGATCAACGAACCATCTAAGTCGTCGGACACACGAAGGATCGATAGGTACTAACCTCGGCAATGACCCACACAGGATCGGGCCCACACAGGACCTGTAGCAATGGCTCACACAGAACCGTAAGAGATGACCCACACAGGATCGGGCCCACACAGGACCTGTAGTCAAGGCTCACACAGAACCGTAAGGTGATGACCCACAGAGGATCGGGCCCATACAGGACCTGTAGCACTGATCCACGTAGGATTGCTGAGTGCAGTAGTCGACGCAGTCCACTGAGGATCTCTGCACAGTCGTCGCCGCAGTCCACGAAGGATCTCTGCTCTGTCGTCGTCGCAGTCCACGGAGGATCTCTGCTCTGTCGTCGAAGTCACAGCCAGCGCTAGGGTTCCCGCACACAGCGAGCTCGTTTAGGAGGGTCCGCTCCACGAGCCGAGAGGCTGATACATCAACTGACAAGTAGTCCGAAGATGATGTATCCAAAAGTTCCGTATCGACAACAGGATCTCAACGCAACAGACGGTGCGTCAATCGGACGCCCGGTCTGAGAGTTATTGGCATTTTCGTCCCAGGGGCCCGGTTGGTTTTTAGGGAAAAACCAACCCGACCGTACTCCGCCTGTGTCCGATCCTCGGGCAGAGTATGCCAAAAGTTCCGTCTCACTTAGAGGAAACCTCCACAGCTGACGGTACGTCGATCGGACGTCCGCAGCTCGAGTTATGAGCGTTTCCGCTCCGAGGGCCCGGTTGGTTTCGCGTACGAACCAACTCGGCCGAACCCAAAGTCTTCCTAAACCTTGAATGTAATATACCGAAAAGACCGTCTCGATCCAAGGATCGCGTAGCCGTTGACGGTTCGTCAAACGGAGGTCCTAGGCCCAAGATATGGGTAAAAGACCGAAGAGGGCCCGAAAACGGGGGTTCTGGGCCCGGGGCGACCCGGCCCGAACCCCCCCTGGGTCGGCCGAACCGGGTCGACCCGACCCAGTTGGACCGGGTCCGGTCCGGCTCGGGCGCGGCCCGGCCGGTCGGACCGGCTCGGCCGGCTCGTCCGATCGGCCGAGCGCGGCTGCCGCGGGGCGCCGCCCCCGCGGCTGGGTGGAAGGCGCGGCCCCGCGGAGGGGGGGCCGCCTGTCACGCGGACGCGGCCGGGCCGCCGCGTCCGTTCCCGGTTCCGCGCGGCCGCGGAACCGGCCACCGCCGCCGCGGCTGAAGCCGCGGCGGATTTCCTCCACGGCGGAGCGCCGGGCGCCGCCGCCTCCGGCCGCCGGCGCCACCGCGCCGGCGACCCGTGCCGCCGCCGCCTTCCGCGGGCCGCCGGAGATGCTCCGGTGGCCCGATTCCTTTCCCGCCTGCGCCGTTATTCCTCCCGGGACGCGTCCTTCACTGCGGAATCAACAATTGCCCCTTGCATCGTGCTTTTGTCGTCGCCCGCCAAATCCGCACAAAAAGGAAGATCGGCGGAGGGTTGCCGGGCCTTGTTTGTTAGGCCCGCACCCTCCGCGTTAGGTAAAATCAACGGGAGGTAAAGAAATAACCAACAACAATTTTAAATAAATTAAAATTGTTCCGAGATCGGGTTCTTTATTTTAAAAGAATAAACACGGGAAATAAAATATTCCAAACAACCCCTACCTCGCAGCTGTCGTTGCCGAACGGGGGATCGTCGCGGGATTGCTCGTCGCGGAAGGAGGGGATCGTTGCGTCGTCGCGGAAGAGACGTTCGTCGCACCGCGGGAAAAATGTCGCGCCGACGATCTCCGGATCTAGAACAAACGGATTTAATTAATTAAATCTGTTTTCATTGAAATTAAAAGGGAGAATTAAACGATCCGTTTCTCACCTTAGTTGCCGAACAAGGATCGGCCGCGGAAGAAGAGGCGTCGCCGAAGAATGTCGCGGGTAGAGCTTGTTGAATTCCGGTTCTGGCGTTCTTCGCGTTCTTCACGTTCTTCGCGTTCTTCGCGAGGAGGGTGGAGGTTTAGAGGATCTCGCACAACAGGAGGATCCTCCAAAATAGACAAGTTTGTCTATTTTATTAATTTGCCAACGAACGCAAACACGTAAGTAACGACCCATTAAATTCGTTGAATTAATTCAACGAATGAAACAGCCCATTTAATTCACAAAATAAACCGCCCAATTAAATGGTCTGTTAAGAATTAAGGAAAACGCGTCGGTTGACTTTTCAGTTACTTGACGGGTTTTCGCGGGTGCGTTACTTAGCGAAAGAAACGGCGGGGCTCGTGCGGGCCCCACCTCACAAAAATCCTACCAAGGGGTAGGGTATTTCCGGATAGCACCCTATCCGCTTTAACTCAGTTCAAGTGGCTTCCAAGTGACTTCCAAGCGGCTTAAGTGAAATAAAATAAAGTTGTCGCACAACCTTTATTTTATTTCCGACTTAAAGCCCAAATTATTTAAAACCACGGTTGAGCAAACGCAACTCCGGAAGAGGCGTTTCTAAGAAAATACTGGCGCTGCGATTTCATCGGTGCCCTCAGAATTCGATTCCGGGCACCGGTTCAAAAGATAGAAAAACCCGCTCGTCCGTTCACTGAACGTACCCGAGCCAACTTCGGAAATTGATTCCGGGCACACCGGGCCTCGGAATCAGGTGTCGTCTGAAGCTGCGCTCTTGTAAAATTCCAAAGAAAATTAAGAAAAAGATTTCCTTGAAATTTGCGGGTCTTTACAAGATCAGGCGATCAAATGTTCTTCAACGGCCTAGATCTGAACGGGAGCGGCGCGATGAGATGTGCGGCCGAGATCTGGCGTGCGATCAATCGTGCGGCCAGGATCCGCTCATGGAGATTTTTCCGCGTCCCACATCGAAACGGAGAGCGGATTTTCCGCGGTTTATCAACCAGTCGCTCCCCCCTTCACCGCAATTGAACTTCCAACCCTCTCAGTTCCACCCCGCACCAAGTTCTTCTTGCGGGCGCGCTTTGCGCCCACCCCTGCCACTCGGGCGCGCCACTGGCGCCCACCATGCTTCCTTCGGGCGCGCTTCTGCGCCCACGCTACGTAGGGCTTGACACACCCCTGTGTGGCCCGGGGCTTATACACGGCCCCGACCTCCTCTTGGGCTGGCCCCATGGGATCCCCCTTGTGTGTGGCGACCTCGAGTCCCACATGTGCCTTGGGGTTGAACCCTTAAGGCTGGCCCTTGGTGGATAATTTTTTGCTTAAGTAGAGACTTAGGGACTTTGTATAAAAACAAAGTAACCCAAGTTCAAATGCCAAATGCCACTTCTTCCAAGCCATTCTTCCTTCTTCATTTCTTCTCTTCTCTTCTTCTTAATAATTCTTTCATTCCTCTTAAACATTTATTCAATACTTAGGAATGGAATTCCCGAAGATTCTTCATCAACCGAAGCTCCTGAATCACATAATATTCAATGTTCTTCATTCATCCAATCATGGATCAAGTTGGATCTTCTTCAAATTCACATGCACTAAGTGATAGTTCATGGACTTAATTAGCACCACTTCATCCACCTATTGATTGTGGATGGATCACTTCATCTCCTCATGCATTGTCAATACAATGCATGGTCTTCAAACATTGGTGTAACATTGTATCCAGTTGATACTAGTTCTTTGAACTTAAAGATCAGCTCAACAATCGTCAGATATTCATAGAGAATGTTTCAACCACAACATCCTATGTCACTTAGTGAATCTCCTAAGTGACATGCCTCTAAGTACCATGGCCATTCTCCTTCATCACCATCACCATCACATCCTTTGTCATTCACATCTTGACATTCCTTGACATCCATTCATTCCATGACAACATCATTCCTCATTGACAACAAATGCAACACAGTGCATTTAACTTTGAATAATACTGTAGCGTGTGTTGTACGCAACTTCGAGTTCTAACACACACCACAACCAATCAAACTAGGCGTTATGAATAGTAATACCTACTTTTTGAAATTATATATATTTTATATTTCAAAATGGACTTCATTTTTTGATTCTTAATATCGAATTTATCCTAGGGTGAAATTTTGGTACTTTTCGGATAACTTTCATATTTTGATGAATAGTGAAAATTACTAAATTTTAATTAAAAACAACTTTTTTAATCAAAATAATTAATATAGATAAATTATGAATTTGATTGGTTTTAAAGTATATTAAAAATATATTTTTACCATTTAATTCAATATTTTTCATTGGACATAATTTTACAATTAAACCAGACATAAACAAGTGCCAATCTTTTGATACTTATTATCTCTTAAAAACACGCTTTTTGTTTTAACAACGGGAATTAATTTTAAATTAATTTCTGCCACTTCTGTGTTTTGAATTTGGAAAAATGGATTCCATATTTAGAATTAGGATTTTCAAATTTTGTAAATAGGTAACTTTTATTTTTAGATATTTTGAATAATTACTGCAGTAAATATTTTATTTACCATGGTTAAAGGGTAAATCTGGTAAATAATGGTTAAAAAATAATATTATAATAATAAACAATTACCCTAAAACGTGTCCTAACCTTATTGGTTGATACAAGGCCGACCATGGGAATCTCTGGGTCGATTTTGGGACCCTATGGAGCCAATTGTAGGTGATAGGGACACTTTATTTTAATTAAGTTAAAATGAATACAAAAATGACACAAACATATATCTTTTAGAAAAACAATTTTTACATAGGGTTATATATGTTGGATTTTAGATTATAAATATTCATTAGAAATCTAAAAATCTTTCCTACATAATGATATTTTATTTATAATTTTTAAACATTAAATAATTTAATTTATTTATGACACAATGATGATGCAGTAATTACTATAATAGAGAACAATTAAAATAATTGATATTATAAATACCCAAAAAAATATAATTTAAAACTTTTAATGAATTACATTAATTTTCTAGGATAATATGACATATTATTATTGATTTAAGTGACCTTTTTCGAAGTAATCAATCTGTTATGAGTTTCAAAAAAATCAACTATTGAATAGTGTCAAAATTGACATAAAAGAGTTTTTAAAACAAATATTATATTATTAATTGATATTAAATTCCTAAAAATGTAATTTTCGTCCAAGAAACTTATATCCTGATATTTGTATCATTAATTGACCACTTGGGGGTCTCTTGGATGTATATGATAAGTTTATTAACCAAATAATATAAAAATACAAAGAGACATTGTAAAAGTGAAACTAATTAACTTAGAGTTAATACTTAAAGATAAGGCTTATATAAGTACCCAAACCTGTCTAAATTCGATTGGTTGAATGGTTTTCGACCTATCCCCACCTTAACCTTTTAATAATAAACATTGGAGCCATTATCAACCGAATATGAATTTATTATAAACTAATATTTCTAGCTTTTCCAAAGGTTCCCCTCACCCCTCTTATAAAAGGGCACTCCTCCTTCTCTTTTCTTCACACCTTCAAAGCCTTTTGGTTCGGCCAAACTCTTCCCAAATACTCTCCCAACTTCCCTCACTACAACCTAGAGGCCTTAGTTAGATCATAAAGTCATCCTATGGAGCCCTTTTGATCAAATCAAAAGGAAGAACCCGAAGAAGAGGTAATGATTTCACCACCCTTTTTCCAAGTTCCTTTCTTCTTACACTTCTTCTTCCATTGTTGTTACCATTCTCAAATAATAACTACAGTATCATATATATACTATGATGTTATTATAAATATGGTACAACCATATTCATTATTCTATCCACCCTTTCAATAACATGTCACCATACGTGCGTACGTACGGCTTACCGTCTCCACGTCGTGGTGTAATTGTTATTCAATATATTATTATTTGCATGGGTATAATAATGATGTGTAACTCATGAAAATAATAAATATAACATGATAATTATTATTTATATATGATATAACATTCAATTATATATTATTTTAATATCAAAATAATGATATTATCGCTCGTGCGTACGTAAGGACTACCGTATCCACGAACGCGATAAAATTCATTTTCCATCGTATCCATTCAAGTATAATTATCATTTGATGATTTAAAAATAATTTTTAATTACTTGATATCATTCTGGATATGAATAAGATACAACATATACATGACAAACATGGCTTACTTAACAAAACATATAAAAGAAAACGACTAAGTTAACACCCGAAACAACGATAATTCTAAGATATTATAAACAAAGAAATATTAAAAGATCATATATGATATCATATGAATGTATATGATTCTTGTATAATTTAATAAAAATTACTTCACCATTATACAGGAGGTTAACCTACCCTCAACCAAGGAAAAGTACAAGGTAAGGGGTTTTCATCTCACTCCTTATTCCCGTGAGATTCATGCCATATTGCCACCATTACCTTTTGTGTGGTGTATGTACTTCCCATAATTATATTCTTTGTGTAATACACTTTAATTTATTTGTATTTACATATTCATTGTATGATACCTCTTTCATGGGTTGTATGTTCGTAAGTTACCAAATTGGTAAGGGTTTATTTCGCAATCTCTTCATTATCCAAGGTTGTTTATACATAATAATCTACTGGGATTTCTTTATCATCCACATCCATGTTTCTTCGAAATGTATTTCAAAATATTTTTACTATTTACAAAGAATATGGGTTAAATTCATTTATACCCTTATGTGTTTTTAAAGGAATCTTTCCGTCATTTTCCAAACAAGGCACTTTATACCTTTCTACAAATTTAAGGTAAGAATGTTTTTTTAACTTATACGGCGGGTGCGGCTATTTACCGCCGTTATAAAATCGTCAAAGCTTCCCTTACAAGCTTGTAAGAATATTTTCAAAGAAAATGTTTTATTTTATAATTATGTGACTTTTAAATGATTGAAAAATGAATATTTTAAGAATTTTTGAAGGGTACACTTTATCAAGATCATAATTTTAAATGTTTTAAAGATTTATCTTTCTAAATATTTTTAATTAATGTCCATGTTTTCAAAATGATTTTAAGGATTTATTTATATGGACATGAATGTTTTGAAATGATATTTATTTTCAAAAGTTTCAAAGTGGTATGGGACACTTTGATTCAAAAATCACTTTTAAATTACTTCCTTTATAAATGTGTGACTTTTCAATGATTTCGAGAAAGGAGATATTTCTCTCAAATAGTTTTGATTTCATCTATGTCAACATCCTTTGATGGATTTTAATCTTATTTTAAGTTGATTTATTATGATACAAAACTTTTATATTGTATTGAAGGTTTTGTGATATGTTTGACTATGGATGTACTATTTTTATACCGTTTATAGTTTATGGTGAAAGTATTGACATTTCGTATGCTAGTTTTAATACAAATGTTTATGTTATGTTTAAACCTTTTCATATGGGAATGCATTGGACTTAATATGTGACGGGTGGAGCCCGCTATAGCTCCTCGATGCATCGGTAGGTCTCATGATACAAACTAGTGTCTTGGCACAAGGCCTTGACAAAATCTTATTTGTAGTCTTGGCACGAGGTCTTGGCTATGTGGTTATGATAGTCTGGCATTATGCATTCCATCATTATGAAAGTGGTTATTGATATTGCATCTGATTATTCGATTAGTAGAATATCCATGTGAATAAGTAAATGTCATTATTTCATTTTATTTATTCCATACTATGTTGAAATCTCAAGTTTAAAAGGCTTTTGTTTTAGTTATACATTGCCTTAAAAGTTTATTCTTATTTATGAAAGTTTCCTCTATATTGTTATCCTTACTGGGCATTTGAGCTCACCCCTTTTCTATGTTTTATTTTCCCAGGATGTGAAGATGTAAATTATGAATGACTTGCAGGGATATTTTGAGGGGTTAATAGTGTGAACTATGGAGACAATATGTTGTTGTAGTAGTTTTTCACTTTATGATGTAATGTAAAACTTTATGAATATATCTAGTGTTTCCAAGGATACTAAACCAATTGGTTTTTCGAGATTTGATCTTTCTTGTGATCATGCCAATGTTATGTAATAATGCACCGACTCTGGGTAACTGGGGTCGGGGCGTTACAGTTGGTATCAGAGAAAGTTTAGTACAAACCTTGGAACCTAGATTTAGAGAAACTCTAATTAGAGCACATAGACTTAATATGGACTTTGAGGATTAGTATAGAAGAACTTCCTAGAATTTTGGTATTGTAGAGATTTTGTGAGTTTTCCGAGAAATACATCCCTGTCTGGATACGAGCAGGTAGAGGCGGCTCTGGAATAGATGTGCCTAGGGGTAAAACCCGAAAACACCGCTTTGAGCTAGACTCGAATGGGAACTGGTGCACGACAATGGGCCTTGCTGCACTCTTGGTTACGACACTCCCGGGGGATATGCTTAGGATAACTCTCATTTTCTTTACAAATCATTATGAATGGTTTATGAGTATATACTTCCTCAAAGAAATCATTCTTATGATTGTGGATTATATCCATAAACTATTTAATTTATGTTATGTGTCTTACAAGTTTGGGATTAGGTATTGTTATTCATAAACTAATCTAGTGTCTGCCATTGTTTAGAAATGGCGCCCAGTAGAAGGACTGAGAACTCCAGCAATGCACATGATCCAAAGAGAAAGAAGGATCATATCTTTCATGGTCTTAAGACAGAGTTTATAAGAGAAATAGTCTCCCATTATTATCATCATATGAAGAAATAATATCATGTGTTGATAAGATAAGTAAAGATTTTACTGAGTCCTATGGCTTTGAAGGGAAGCAAGAGAGGAAAAAGATGGAAGAGAGAAAGATGGATAAAGGGAAGAGGGAAAAGAAGAATTTTCCCATATGTGATAACTGTGGGAAGAAACACCCTGGAACTTGCTTGAAAGGAATGGGAGTATGTTATAAGTGTGGAGAAAAAGGACACAAAGTACGTGACTGCAAGGGTAAGAAAATGGTTTCAAATGTACAATGCTTCATTTGCAAGGAGTTTGGACACTACGTGAACTTATGTCCCAGTCATCAGACTATGCCGCAAATGATGCTATTGGATATTAATAAAGTTATGATACTACCACAGATGAATAGGAATGATTATAGTTCTTAAGTTGATTATGTCATTTGAGTGTTGTATCAACAATGTACTTGTTATAATAATTATGGAGTTATAAGGATTGTACTGAAGTACTATTTCATTAAGGACTTGAGATTGTGTGGAACAAAGAAAAGTGACTCAATAGCAGGTTAAAGTTTTTGGAAAATATATGGTTGAGAGAATGATAAACCATAATATGGTTCTGATACCGAGGTAGTGATTTTATAATAATACATGATTGATTTGGATAAATTATATTGGATATTCTTTACTACCTTGAAACTGATTAATGATTGTTATATTCCATCATTGTTGGGGTTTACACTATTTTTGGATTGAAGGATTATATCTATTATTATTTAAGGAATAAGGGATCATGAATTTAATCAATAAGGTGTTATGGTAATTCAGGATGTTGCAGTGTTTTAAAAGAATACATGATGAAGGTGTTCACATGTTATTACACGAAAAAAAAGATCTTTATTGTGTTTACCTTCCTTATAAGTTTTGGACTGAAGTATTTTCGATAGTTCTAGTTTGGATTATTTTGGATTTCCATAAAAGGACAACCCGGAGGTCGGGAAGCAACCTGTCGCGTCCGGCAAGGCCGCGAGACTTGAACCCACAACCGAAGGGCGACAAGGGTGTATCACCTACCACTGACCCACGTGTTGTCCGAGATTAAATAATGTAGTTTTTTTTAAAAGATATGGTAGATGTATTATAAATTCGTTTTTTAACCCTATACGAATAGGATAAATACAATATTTTTTTACGTTCTATTATATTTTAGAGTGAAAGATGAGTTTGTGGTAGAAATTAGTTAAAAGATGGAACTCTACTTGTCAGGAATATATTTTTCTTCTTCTCTTATTCTATGAAGAAATTAATTCTTATACTTTATTTAAGGAATCCTAAAACAAAAAATGTGTTATCCTAATACCCTATGTTTTGTTTAACCGATGGTATTTCAAATCATCATAGATTGATGAATTTAAGGACCTCAATTTTACACTTGTTTGTGATTGATGACCTCAATCACTACCTACAAATATTTACGTTTTTCCTCCAATTATATGTCTCTAATTTCCACCAATGTTCTCCTAATCGAGAACATAATTTGGTGGTGACCCTTTCATTTCTCTTTTCCTCATATTAAGACTAAATTTTAGTAACCCAATTTTCGATGTGGGTTTTCCCACAAAGATATATTCTGTTTTCAACCTTTTATTTTCGAAAAACAATTTCAAATTGTGAGGACGAAATTTATTGAAGGAGGGGAGAATGTAACACCCCAAGATTTCATAGTGTGTTATTTCTTCAAAATAATTCAATAACTTGCACTACACGCAACACCGAGTTCAAGCGCATCATGACTTACCAAACAAGCTGTTCAAAAGAGGTTATGAATAGTATTAACTAAATTTGAAACTTTATATAATCCTTATAATTTTAGAATCCATATTATGAGCTTCTTAGACATAATGTAATAACAAATTCTTTTTTTTCAAATAAAATAAGTATTTAAAAAATGCACTTTTACCAACATTAATAGTGAACCATTTTTAAATCCAATATTTTAGACTTTTATATATTCAATTTGACTAAATAAATATATTCTTTAGAATGAGGACATCAAAAATTTACAATGTAACATCCCAAGCTTCCATGGTACGCTTTCCTTTGAATAATACAGTAGCGTGTGTTGTACGCAACTTTGAGTTCTAACACACACCACAACCAATCAAACTAGCAGTTATGAATAGTAATACCTAATTTTTGAAATTATATATATTTTTTATTTCAAAATGGACTTCATTTTTGGATTCAGAATATCGAATTTAGCCTAGGGTAAAATTTTGGTACTCTTCGGATAACTTTCATATTTTGATGAATAGTGAAAATTACTAAATTTTAATTAAAAACAACTTTTTTAATCAAAATAATTAATATAGATAAATTATGAATTTTAGTGGTTTTAAAGTATATTTAGAATATATTTTTACCATTTAATTAAATTTTTGTCATTGGACATAATTTCACAATTAAACCAGACATAAACAAGTGTCAATCTTTTGATAGTTATTATCTCTTAAAAACACGCTTTTTGTTTTAACAACGGGAATTAATTTTAAATTAATTTCTGCCACTTCTGTGTTTTGAATTTGGAAAAATAGATTACATATTTGGAATCAGGATGTTAAAAATGTGTAAATAGGTAACTTTTATTTTTATACATTTTGAATAATTACTGCGGTAAATATTTTATTTACCATGGTTAAAGGGTAAATCCGGTAAATAAGGGTTAAAAAATAATATTATAATAATAAAAATTACCCTAAAACGTGTCCTAACCTTATTGGTTGATACAAGGCCGACCATGGGCATCTTTGGGTCGATTTTGGGACCCCATGGAGCCACTTGTAGGTGATAGGGACACTTTATTTTAATTAAGTTAAAATGAATACAAAAATGACACAAGCATATATCCTTTAGCAAAACACTTTTTACATAAGGTTATATATGTTGGATTTTAGATTATAAATATTAATTAGAAACATAAAACGCTTTCCTACATAATTATATTTTATTTATAATTTTTAAACATTAAATAAATTAATTTATTTATGACACAATGATGATGCAGTAATTACTATAATAGTAAAAAATTAAAATAATTGATATTATAAATACCCAAACAAATATAATTTGAAACTTTTAAAGAATTAAATTAATTTTATAGGATAATATGACATATTAGGATTGATTTAAGTGGATTTTTTATAAGTAATAAATCTGTTATGAGTTTCAAAAAAAATCAACTATTGAATAGTGTCAAAATTGACATAAAAGAGTTTTTAAAATAAATATTATATTATTAATTGATATTAAATTCCTAAAACTGTAAGGTTCGGAAAAGAAACTTATATCATGATAGTTTTATCATTAAGGGACCACTTGGGGGTCTCTTGGATGTATATGGTATCTTTATTAACCATATAATATAAAAATACAAAGAGACATTGTAAAAGTGGAACTAATTAACTTAGAGTTAATACTTAAAGATAAGGTTAATATATGTACCCAAACCTATCTAAATTCTATTGGTTGAATTTTTGCGACCTATAACCACCTTAAACTTTGAATAATCAACATTAGAGCCTTTAGAAACCGAATATGAATTTATTATAAACTAATATTTCTAGCTTTTCCAAAGGTGCCCCTCACCCCTCTTATAAAAGAGAACTCCTCCATCTCTTTTCTTCACACCGTCAAAGCCTTTTGGATTGGCCAAACTCTGCTCAGATACTCTCCCAACTTCCCTCACTACAACCTATAGGCCTTAGTTTTATCAGAAATCCAACCTATGGATCCCTTTTGATCAAATCAAAAGGAAGAACCCGAAGAAGAGGTAATGATTTCACCACCCTTTTTCCAAGTTCTTTCTTCTTCCACTTCTTCTTCTTTTGTTGTTACCATTCTCAAATAATAACTCCAGTATCATATATATACTGTGATTTTATTATAAATATGGTAAATCCATATTCATTATTATATCCACCCTTTGAATAACATGTCACCATACGTGCGTACGTACGGCTTACCGTCTCCACGTCGTGGTGTAATTGTTATTCAATATATTATTATTTGGCTGGGTATAATAATGATGTGTAAGTCATGAAAATAATAAATATAACATGATAATGATTCTGTATATATTATATAAAATCCAATTATATATTATTTTAATATCAAAATAATGATATTATCGCTCGTGCGTACGTAGGGACTACCGTCTCCACGAACGCGATAAGATTCATTCTCCATCGTATCCATTCAAGTATAATTATCATTTGATGATTTAAAAATAATTTTTAAGGACTTGATATAATTATGGATATGAATAAGATACCACATATACATGACAAACATGTCTTACTTAACAAAATATATAAAAGAAAACGAGTAAGTTAACACCCGAAACAACGATAATTCTAAGATATTATTAACAAAGCAATATTAAAAGATGATATATGATATCATATTAATGTATATGATTCTTGTATAATTTAATAACAATTACTTCACCATTATACAGGAGGTTAACCTACCCTCAACCAAGGAAAAGTACAAGGTAAGGGGTTTTCATCTCACTCCTTATTCCCGTGAGATTCATGTCATATTGCCACCATTACCTTTTGTGTGGTGTATGTACTTCCCATAATTATATTCTTTGTGTAATACACTTTAATTTATGTGTATTTACATATTCGTTGTATGATACCTCTTTCATGGGTTGTATGTTTCGTAAGTTACCAAATTGGTAAGGGTTTATTTAACAATCACTTCATTATCCGAGGTTGTTTATACGTAATAATCTACTGGGATTTCTTTATCATCCACATCAATGTTTCTTTGAAATGTATTTCAAAACATTTTTACTATTTACAACGAATATGGGTTAAATTCATTTATACCCTTATGTGTTTTTAAAGGAATCTTTCTGTCATTTTCCAAACAAGGCACTTTTTACCTTTCGACAAATTTAAGGTAAGAATGTTTTTTTAACTTATACGGCGGGTGCGGCTATTTACCACCGTTATAAAATCGTCAAAGCTTCCCTTACAAGCTTATAAGAATATTTTCAAAGAAAATGTTTTATATTATAATTATTTGACTTTTAAATGATTTCAAAATGAATATTTTAAGAATTTTTTAAGGGTACTCTTTATCAATATCATAATTTTAAATGTTTTAAAGATTTATCTTTCTAAATATTTTTAATTAATGTCCATGTTTTCAAAATGATTTTAACGATTTATTTATATGGACATGAATGTTTTGAAATGATATTTATTTTCAAAAGTTTTAAAGTGGTATGGGACACTTTGATTCAAAAATCTCTTTTAAATTACTTCCTTTATAAATGTGTGACTTTTCAATGATTTCAACAAAGGAGATATTTCTCTCAAATAGTTTTGATTTCATCTATGTCAACATCCTTTGATGGATTTTAATCTTATTTGAAGTTGATTTATTATGATACAAAACTTCTATATTGTATTGAAGGTTTTGTGATATGTTTGAATGTGGATGTGTTATTTTTATACCGTTCATAGTTTATGGTGAAAGTATTGACATTTCGTATGCTAGTTTTAATACAAATGTTTATGTTATGTTTAAACCTTTTCATATGGGAATGCATTGGACTTAATATGTGACAGGTGTAGCCCGCTATAGCTCCTCGATGCATCGGTAGGTCTCATGAGACAAACTAGTGTCTTGACACAAGACCTTGACAAAATCTTATTTTTAGTCTTGGCACGAGGCCTTGGCTATGTGGTTATGATAGTCTGGAATTATGCATTCCATCATTATGAAAGTGGTTATTGATATTGCATGTGATTATTCGATTAGTAGAATATCCATGTGAATAAGTAAATGGAATTATTTCATTTTATTTATTCCATACTATGTTGAAAGCTCAAGTTTAAAAGGCTTTTTTTAGTTATACATTGCCTTAAATGTTTATTCTTATTTATGAAATTTTCCTCTATATTGTTATCCTTACTGGGCATTTGAGCTCACCCCTTTTCTATGTTTTATTTTCCCAGGATGTGAAGAAGTAAATTATGAATGACTTATAAGGATATATTGAGGGGTTAATAGTGTGGAATATGGAGACAATATGTTTTTGTAGTAGTTTTTCACTTTATGATGTAATGTAAAACTTTATGAATATATCTAGTGTTTCCAAAGCTACTAAACCAATTGGTCTTTCGAGATTTTATCTTTCTTGTGATCATGCCAATGTTATGTAATAATGCACCAACTCTGGGTAACTGGGGTCGGGGTGTTACACTTAGTGATGTAAAATTGTTATATATATTAAATATTAATTTAAAATTATTTAATATTTATGTATTTTATTATCATGTTGCATCAAAATAACCCCTTAAACTGTATAAAATTTTAATTAAAAACCCCTTGAAGGTTATGATTTCAAATAAAAAATAAAAAAAATGTAAATTATTATAGTATCATGATGAAAAATATTAAATGATCAGTAGATACACCATTTTAAATAAAATATGGGGTATGATAAGAAATATATCTCAAAATGTGAAAATCTGATATAATAAACCCTTAGCTCATTTCCCTGCTTATTCTAATTCACCCAAAGATCCAATATAATTAACATTTATATCTAAATATTATATTTCATAACCTTATTCATAGACATTAGATTTTATAAACATTATTTATAATTACTCTCTACAGGTATATCAATTAGTTATTATATATTTTTGATATTGGTTGTGAGTAATCTTAATCATTTTGAACTACTCTTATAATAATGAGTTTATTATTCATTATTCTCCCAAATTTCATTATTTCCATATTATAAAAGGTAATTGAATTTATATTTTATAATTATTTATAATGATATAATTTAATTCTATTTGAGTTTTGGTTATGATCGTTAAAGATAAAATCACCTATGAGAATGTTTTGGTTATTTTTAATGAATGAGAATTGGTATCATAATTAATGAGTTTAATATTAAATTTAACAATCAATAACCAAAAATATGGGGGGAAACAAATAATTCAGTTCCCAACAATGATCTTGATATTCTTGAAAAATTATAGGCTCTTTTGATTCTCAAAAAGAACCTATTTATATGGATACTGAGGCCTGTAAGACTTCTATTAATACCTAAAAACATTTTTATTGAGCTAAAACTATTAATATTTCTGAATTAGATAAGAAGTCTTGATCCATCTATCATCTCCCCAAAATGCACTTAAGGTAAGTAGGTTGACAAAGCTATTGCCTCTAGATAGACTACTTGTCCTCCTTTGAGTTTGGGTAGAGACACTTAGAATGAAATCCTCACAGCACCTACCTCATGTCGTTTGGGTGATGTTGTTGAACATATCAGTAAGCTTTCTTCTAGGAAGTATGATACCAAACCCATTTTTTTATTGGAAATATCAGAACAAAAGGCAGATCCTGCAATAGACAATTCATGTTCCTTGATTCCATTATCAGTCGACCCATATATTGCAGTAGGTTCCCATAATATTGATGTCACTATTTTATATTCATATTCTGACAATTTAATTTCATTCCATAATAAAGATCCTATAAATTCTTTTATTAGTAACCCTATGATTACACCGACTAAATATATTATGCAAGATCCTTCCAAATATTCCTTGAATATAGGGAAACTTATTATCCCTTCTGCTTATATTAAAATTAATAAGGATAAAAACTCCATCCCAAACAAGACCAAAAGTTTGAGAAGTTCATCAAGCCAAAAGGGCTCATAGGGTAAGAAAAAGGGGAGTTCTCACTCTAAATATAGCAATAAATGAAGTTCTTTTTTAGTAATTGTCCAGGTATTGCTAACCCTGACACCTTTACTAAATTAAAAAGAATTATTAACATTTGTCGTATTTTTATTTTTTCCATTTTCAGACCTAAGATAAAAATATCATCTAAATTGATGCTTCTTAAATGGTTTGGGTGTACTTTTATTGGTGAAAGTCAAAATATTTACACTATTTAAACTCTTTGTATTTTCATGCAACCATATTTACCAAATGTTAATGTTTCTTATGTCTCGATGAAAGTATTTACATATGAATTTTCACTATATAACACTCATCTATTTTTTTAATTTGTTTACTCAAAGAATATATACAAGGATAAGAGGCCTCTCTAGACTGGCCTTTCCTATTTGGGATCTAATAAACATAACCCCTATTTTTTCATTGGGGAATTTAATGTTATCCTTGAATAATGTGAGCATATGGGCCCATCCAACTCTATTATCTCAACGATAGAGTTTAAGATGTCCATAGAGGACAAGAATCTCATTGAAATTAATCTTAATAATGCAAGATATATTTGGTATATAAGACATTATAATAGGGTGGTATCCCGTAAATTGGAAAGAGAATTCATAAATGGTCAAGCTTTAGATAAATGGGACACCATTTCCAACACCACTCTTCCAAAGATTAAATCTTATCACCATCCTATTATTGCCACTATTTCTATCAAAACCTTGAACCCTACCCTACCCT
Source organism: Viscum album (assembly GCA_963277665.1). NCBI lineage: Eukaryota > Viridiplantae > Streptophyta > Magnoliopsida > Santalales > Viscaceae > Viscum > Viscum album. The sequence continues at coordinate 433,866,555 of OY728141.1, read as the reverse complement.
TCATATTAAACAAATTTTGGTTCTCAAAGACATAATGTTTTAATATCATTATGAAATGTTGGTCCTCTATGACTAATTGAAAGGATTCTTTTGCATTTTCTATTAAATTAAATTATCTTTAAAAAAATATTAAAGGATGGTGCAATTAAAAATCTAATCAAATTGACATTGACATCCTACTTCTTGAGAATGAACATCATCAACTTCAAAACAATAACACCAACTCTGACTTCGCTACCTATCAGAATCATGAAATTAACATTTCTATTTAGCTCAACTTTCTTCAAACCATTAAAGATAACACACAGAAACAATATTTCAAAATCAAATGGTTGTCTAATGGTGATAGAAACACTAAGTTCTACAGATCCCTCAAAAGAATCAGAAAAACTTGTAGACCTTTATCCTCTCTCAATGATGGGGAAAATCTTTTAGATAATGCGGTTGATAGTGCTAATAATTTTATATCCTATTTTCAATCTATCTTTATTGGCCCAAATATCAATAAGAATATCTTTTACGATATCTTTACAGTAATAGTCAATGAGGAATATAATTCTTTTCTTTTAATCATTCATATTGATCATGATATAAAAGACACTATTTTAGCTTGAATCCTAATAGTTCCCTAAGTCCTGATGGATTTAATAATGGTTTCTACCAATAGTATTGGGATGTAATTCAAGCTTATGTTTTCAAACATATCAAATCCTTGTTTTCTTGTGGAATTATACCTTATGTGTTGAATGTGAAATTCCTCTCTTTAATTCCCAAAGTATATAATGCCTCTAAGATTCATCTTTTCAGACACATTTCTCTTATTAATATCTTATATAAAATCATCACTAAACTTCCTTTAAATAGGCTTACTAATATTAATGACAAAATTTTATCATGGAATCAATTTGGTTTTTTCAAGAACTGATCCATCCTGGACTGCATTTGTCTTGCCTAAAAATGCACAAATACGTTAAAAAACACTAACAGAGGTGGTAATATTTCCATAAAACATGACATTATAAAATATTTTGATACCATGGATTTGAGTTTTATCTTCAAAGTGACTCAAGGATTTGTCTTCAATAACTCCATTTTAACTAGAATTAAAACCCTATTCAACTCGTCTTCTATATCTATCCTAGTAAATGGGTATCCCAAAGGCTACTTCAAATGCACCAAAGGTTTTAGAAAAGGCGATCCCATCTCTGTCATCATTTTCTCCATTATAGAGGATTTTTTAAGTTGATTTCTCACTCAACTTGTGGATCAGGGTAAAAATAAGGCCATCCATGCTGGTAGGAATGTGAATCCCCCCCCACATCTCTTATATGCGGATGACATCATTTAGTTCTTACAAGGTTATAAAAGAAATATTTGAACCCTAAAAAGTTCTCTCTCACACTATGAGGTTGTTTCTGGTTAGTTCATTAGCTAAAAAAATCACATATCTTCTTTAGGAAAAAAATTACAACTAATAGAAAATGTAGTATTATCAATGAATTTGGTATTAAAGAAGGATAACTTCCATTAACTTTCATGGGGGTCCCTAAATTTTGGGGAAGGCCCAAATCTATCTATTTCTCAAACATTGTTGAGAAAGTTCTTAATAAACTCTCTTCTTCGAAATGAAATACTCTATCTATGGTGGGTATAATTTTCCTTGTCAAGTATATCATTGTCTCCAAAATGGTATACTCAATAATGGATTATAAATGTCCCTCTGGACTCATAAAAAATGAATGTTTCCACTAAAAATTTCATTTGGACTGGAAGCACTTTGGATAGGAAATTCATGACTATACCTTAGTCTACTTGTTGCAAACATTTGGATAAGGGTGTTCTTTGCATTAAAAATTTAAATCATTTTAATGATTCCCTTCAAGCCAGACTCACTTCGAACCTAATCTATAATGAATCTCCTTCAATTTCTTTCATCAGAAAAGGATTATTGATAAGCTGAATAAACGCATCATGAATTTTTTGAACTCTTTTAATTAGAATTTCATTAAAAATTGTATGTTAATATTATGACCAACTCTAGATGGATGGTTTCCATGAAGTCCTCTATGAACTTCTGGATGGTTTCAATTATCCCTATTGAACAAACTCCTAAAATTATTAATATTTCTATTAGGTATTTTCTTAATTCTCATTTTGATAGTCTCCTTGAGATTGTGGTGCATGTCATTGATAACTATCATTTTTCTCTAACAAATGATTTTTTTATTTGGGTTCCATCACCTAATGGTATTCTAGATTCAAAAAAAATTATAACCACTATTTTAATAATTTTGGAAATTATTTTAGCAGGATAAAAAACATTGATAAGATATGGATAAAGCCTTAAAGATTAACTCTTATTTGGATTATTTCATACAATATGGTCCCAACCAATACATGTCTGCAATCTTCAAGGATCCAAATTTTATAAAAATTTCATCTCTGTAATCAGCATAGATAAGATACTAACCATCTATTTCTTTATTATTCCACTTCCTTTTCCCTTTGGAACTATATTTTTCAACACCCCAAGATTTCATAGTACGATATTTCTTCAAAGTAATTCAATAACTTGCACTACACGCAACACCGAGTTCAAGTGCACCATGACTTACCAAACTAGTCATTCAAAAGTGGTTATGAATAGTATAAACATAATTTTGAAATCTATATAATCCTTATAATTTTAGAATCCATATTATTAGTTTCTTAGACATAATGTAAGAAAAAATTCATTTTTTTCAAATAAAAGAAGTATTTTTCAAAAAATGAAATTTTACTGCCTTTTAATAGAGAACCCTTTTTAAATACAATATTTGAAAATTTTATATATTCAATTTGACAAAATAAACTTATTATTTATAATCAGGATATAAGAATTTAGTTTCAATATTTTTTGGAGTTTTTCTGATAACTTTCATATTTAGGTGAATAGTAAAAAATACTATATTTTAACTGAAAACAACTTTTTAAAATAAAAATAATTTATAGTGTTGAATTATACATTTTAATGGTTTAGAAGTATAATTAGATTATATTTTTACAATTTAATCCAATTCTGGTCATTGAAAGTAATTTCACTTTGAAATTTCACATAAACAAGTGTCAATCTTTTGATAGTTATTCTCTCTAAATATTTTTTTTTCATTTTCAAAATAAACCACTTTTTGGGTTAGTGGGAACCGCACAAAAAAACACAAAAAAATTAAAGAAAACTCATCCCAAACCAAAATTCAAACTTCAATGGAAGAACCAAGACATTTTTAAAAATCGAATTTAGGCGGGATTCGAAACTTAGAATAAAAACCACCAAATCCAGACCGAAACCTGAGGAGATCAGAGAAAGTCATGTCGCAACCTTATATATTACCAAAAATCGTCATCATCACCCTAACACCACCGGAGACTAATTCTGAAGAATTTTTTCTGAGAATTATAACTACACCATTGATTTGTCCATCCAAGATCCCAACCATACAAGATGAACACCTTCGCAAAAAAAACTGAAACAAACCCTGGAAGATGGTGAGGATCGCCTGCCCAGACATCGCATATTTGACACGCTAAATCTTCCATATAGAGTCAAATCCAGATATAAAATATCAACAGAGACCATCCAAACAGAATATCCAAAGAAGGAACCAAATAGATAATGAGATCGCCACACCAGAACCATTGGGACCGACCCACAAAGCCCCATCTCACTAAAGAATATAGAAAGAAACCCACAAACCATCACCAAATTCCAAGCAGAAGTGAAACTCAGACTTACCACAGACTAAGGATACGCTCTTGGAACTCCGATGACCTCCAAACCCACATTCCAAAACCTTGGTGTCACCCCGCTCCCGATCTGCCTCGGAGTGGAGCAGATAGACATGAGGCCATAGCAGGGAATGGAGAGAATGAGGAACCTGAATGACTCCGTGATGATAGGGTAGAATACTATAAACAAAGAGAGGCTGACGCCAGAGTTCCTTGAGAACCAACAACCACCAAACCACAAAATCCCAAAACCTCTTTGTGAAAAACACTAAGTTATTGTTTAAAACCGAATTTTTATTTAAATAATTTTTTATTTTATTTAAATTTATTTTAGGTCAAAATAAATACATAATACCTATATGAGTTCAATATAATTAATTGGAGTCATTTTATAATAAGTTTAGATATATAAAAAATTTATTGAAATTTTTATCATCTTTTACCCACCTCCTATAAGAATTTGCAAATTTTCATAAAACTTGATTTTACCATTTCTGTGAGTTGAATTTCAAAATTCCGAGAGACATGGTTAACCTCAGTAAGTAAAATGTGTTTCAATAAGACGAAAATAATTTTTGGGGAATATTAACTATTGACTTTTATTTACCACGATTAAAGGTAAATAGGGTAATTCAAGGTAAAAAGAATATTATAATAATAAAAAATTACCTTATCACTTGTACTAACCTTATTGGATTGGTCATGTCCGACCAAGGTCATCCTTGGGTTGATATTGGGACCCCATGGATCCACTTATGAATGATAATGACACTTTATATTAATTAACTTAAAGTAAAGTCAAAAATGACATAAACAAATATCTTTTAGTAAATAAATTTTTACATGGGGTTATATAAGTCATATTTTCAACTATAAATATTAATTTGAAAGATACAAATATTTTCTACATAATTGTATTTTATTTATATTTTTTAGACATTAAATAATTTTATTTATTTATGACATAATGATGATGAATTAATTATCTTATAAGGGAAATACTAAAATAATTGATATTATAAATATCTAAATAAATGTAATTTGAGACTTTTTATGAATTAAAATAATTTTATAGGTTAATATGACATGTTAGGGTTGATTAAATGAATTTTGTTTTTGAATTAATAATGTTTTTTGAATTTAACAAAAACAAAATAGCATATTGTGTCAAAATTGACATAAAATAGTTTTTAAAATAAATATTATATTATTAATTTATATTATATTCCTAAAAATAAATGGTTTCACCAAAGGTATTAAATAATATTATATATGTAATTAATGAACCACTTTAGGTTTGATTGTAAGTTTATAGTTTTTTTATTAACCATATAATATAAAAATACAAGGAGACATGGTAAATGTCAAACTAATTAACTAAGAGTTAAATCTAAAAGATGAGGTTAATATAGTGACCCAAACCTATATAAAACCAATTGGTTGAGTATTTTTCTACCCTTCCCCACCTTATCCTAGAAATAAATCATTTTTAAGCCAATATAAACCGAAAATTATTTTATTATAAAATAATATTTCAATCTTTTCCTAAGGTGCCTCTCACCCCTCTTATAAAAGGGCACTTCCCCTTATCTCAAATTCACACCTTCAAAGAAATTTGGCTCACCCAAACCCTACCCAAATATCCTCTAAAATATCCTCCCTTAATCCTAGAGGCCTTAATTTATTCATAAATCCCACCTAAGGATCCCTGTTGATCAAATCAAAATGAAGAACCCAAAGAAGGGGTAAATATTTCATCACCTCTTTCAAGTTCCTTTCTTCTTCCACTTCCACTTTATTTGTTGTTTCCATTCTAAAATAATAACTCCATTATATTATATATACTATGATGTTATTATAATTATGTTAAAACCATATTCATTATTCTATCCATCCTTTTAATGACATGTCACAATACGTGCGTACGTACGACTTACCGTCTCCACGTCGTGGTGTAATTGTTATTCAATACATTATTATTTGGATGGGTATAAAAATGATGTATAATTGATGTAAATAATAAGTAAAACATGATAATTATTCTTTATTTATGATATAACATCCAATTATATATGATTTTAATATCAAAATAATGATATTGTCGCTCGTGCGTACGTACGGATTACCGTCTCCACAAAGGCGATGAGATTCATTCCCCATCATAACCATTGAAGAATAATTTTTATTTTATGATTAAAAATAATGTTTAAAGACTTGATATCATTATGTATATGAATAATAAAAATCCCATCCATAACAAACATGACACGCGTAACAAAGAATATAAAGGAAAATGAATCAGTTAACACCTGAAACGACGATAATGCTAAAATATCATTAACAAATCATTATTAGAAGATCATATATGATATCATAATTATGTATATTGTATAATTTAATAAAAATTATTTAAATATTATACAGGAGGATAATGTACCCTCGACCAAGGAAAATTACAAGGTAAGGGTTAATTTAAAAATCTCTTTATTATCCGAGTTTGTTTTTACGTAAGTATCTATGGGGACATCTTTATCATCCACATCCATGTTTCTTAAAATATATTTCAAAAAAAAATTACTATTTACTATAAAATGGTTTAAATTCATATATACCCTTATTAGACCTCATATGTTTTTTAAAGGAATCTTTTTGTCATTTTCCAAACAAGTTACATTATAACTTTTTCGACAAAATTATGGTAAGAATGTCTTTTCTAACATATATGGTGGGTGTGGCTATTTTCCCCCGTTATAACATCGTCAAAGATTCCCTTGAAATATTATAAGAATATTTTCAAAATAAATGTTCTTTTTATAATTATTTGACTCTTAAATGATTTCAGAATGGAATGATATATTTCTCTCAAATAGTTTTTATTTCATCTATGTCAACATCCTTTAATAAATTTTACACTTGTTTGAAGTTGATTTATTATGATACAAATATTCCATATTATATTTAAGGTTTTGTGATATGTTTGACTATGGATGAGTCATTTTTATTCCATTCATGGTTTATGGTTAAATTAATGAAATTTTTTATTCTAGTTTTAATACAAATGTTTATGTTATATTTCAAACTCTTCTTAAGATGTGTATGTTGGACTAGTATGTTCCGAGTTGGGGATTGGTAAAAGTAAGCCCTCCGAGTTGGGGTCCAGTTACCACAGACCCTCTGGGTTGGATTCTGGTTACAGAGGCTCTCCGGGTTGGAGTCCAGTTATATAGGCTCCCTAGGTTGGGGTCTGGTAACAGTTAGCCCCTAGGTTCTAGCACGAGGCCTTGACACAGAAATTAAATTACGGTACTATACAATCCTTCATTATGAAATTATTTATTACATGTGATTATTCTACTAGTAGAATATCCATGTGCATGTTTATATGGTAATGTTTGATTTATTTTTTCCATATTATCTTCAAGTTTATGTTTAAAAAGCTATTGTTTTTATTACACATCTTTCCTTAAAAGTTCATAGCCTCCGCTAAATCATTTACCCTTACTGAGAATCTGAGCTCACCCCTTTCTTATGTTTTATTTTTCCCAAGATGAAAAAAAGTATATTATGATTGACCGGCAAGGATAGTCTATGGGATCTCAGTGTTGTCTATGGAAACAGTGTTTTGTTGTTTTCCATTTTATGATGTAATTTAAACCTTATGAATCTATCTAGTACTTGCAAGGATAATAAACTAATCAGTCTTTCAAGACTTGGTCTTTTGTGATCATGCCAATGTTATGTAATAATGCACCGACTCTGGGTAATTTGGGTTAGGGTGTTACAATTTTTTACATATTTGATTGTATATGGTTGATGTTTGACTCTATCAACACTCATCTAAAGTGTTGTGTAGAGATGAATAACTCTCAAAAAATCAAGAAGTTATTTCTTGTTATATTTTATGAGCTTCATCATGTGATACAGTGTGATATAAATGAAATTATTCACAATAATTTCTCACTCAGCCTTAATACATGTTAGATGCAGATCCCTATTGTTATATGTGAAGATACCTTGATTTAGAAAGGATATTGTAACGATACAGTGAAAGAATTTATGATTTTGTGGTGAATATGGGTTTATTGCATTTTTCCTCTATCATGATACACTTTTGATGTTTTCTGGAAACCACCATTCTCTGGATAGATGAAAGTTAATGTGGACGACGCATCTAAAGTAAATCTGGGCCCCACAGGATATGGATCCATCTTTAGGGATTGTCTTCTTTATATCCTTGGGTTCTTCTTTGGAAGTTGTGGTATTACCTCATCTATGGGTCTGAAATAATGAATGTTATCCATGATATTTTATTCACTAAGCCTAATTGTTGGAACAAAATATGGATTGAAAGTGATTCGACTACCATAGTGTAAGTTATTTGGAATGGTGTGATTCATCTAGCATGGTCGATTACTACATGTTTGATGGATTTTCTAGGTTCACTCTGCGATATCAACTAAATTACCACTCATATCTATCATGAAGAAAATATGGTTGCAGATATCCATGCCAATAGAGGAGTAATTCAGGATATTACATGGTTGGATGATTTTTCTTGATGATTTACTCCCCCTTTATGGGAAACATTATAATATGATCCCATATTTTAGACTCATGTAATCTATTTTTTGTGTAATAAATTATTCTTTGGTATTTTTTCCCAACTCAACACTTTATTTGAAAAAAAAAGTAATTAAGTTCTCATAGTCATCCATGGAAATATTTTATAATATTGTTCAAGCATCCAGTTAGACCGACCCAAACATGAACATACTGTAATTAATGGGTTATTATGACTATCAAAGTTGTTTACTTTTAAATAATATAATGTATGATGATATTTTCTTGATAATTTTAATATATTTAATTATATTTTAATATTTTTTAATAAATAACAATGGAACTAGATTTAAAAAGATATGTGTTACTTCATGGAGGTGGTAGTCCCCACAATGTATGATTAATGTTTACATTTCTCATATAATGAGAGGGAAATTTTAGATAATAGTTTTTATCTTAATAATAATTATTATATTATATGTTTCTCATTTATTCCTAAATTTCAATTTTTAAACAATTAACATAGAAGTGGAGGAAAAATGGAAGTTGTCGCTTTATTGAGGTTGTATTATGCGCAATACACAAATGATGGATTAATTTTTCTTAATATAAAATGGGAATGGTGGTTAATTGATATTACCTAATAATAAAAACATTAAACATAAAAAATATATTGATTTCATAACATGAGGATCAAAAAAATTAGATGTGGTAAAGTAAGAAATAAATTAAATGAAGGAAAAAAAGTACTCACATTGAGGACTCGGGATATCCAATGGAAGACTCGATTAAAATGGATGTATTTGGATAATATATTGTGATCATAGTCTTAATGAAAAGTAATTTGACTCTAAGTGAAGTAAAATTTTAATGTCTTCAAGAAGAATCTGAATTTTTATAGTGGTATTGAATCATTAGTGAGAGGCCCCTTTTGTAAGCGGTGATAGAAACATTTTTTGTAAATATTTCAACTTAATATAAAGATCTAACATTTTTCACATGTCAATAAGAATATTAAATGGATAATAATAGAGTATGTGATGGGATAATTTTGATAATACCTAATACAATATATTATGAAGAATTTTTTAACATTTTTCAAGCCCTTTCCCCAAGATTAATTACTCTTATCATTTTAGATTTTCACTATGGAAGCTAGTTTATACAAAAGTAATTTATAATTTATGCCTAAAAACAAACTGGAACTCATTAAATAATTTTTAACTTTTTATTTCAAATATTAAATCCATTTATCAGATAAAATTTATCTGTTTAAGAAAATTTTATTTTGACATTGAAGCATGTAACGCATAAAAACCAAATTTTAGAAGAAAAAAATAGTATTTTTAAGTATAAAATAATGTATAGGTTGAATTTATATATGTATTTTATTTTAATGTTATAAATAGGTTTATTATGAAAAAAATAAAATTTATTTTCCTAAAACAACTTCTTTTATTGGAAAATATTACTTGATTTAATAAAATCTAAAACATATGTTTTATAAACTCATAATAGTATTTGGGAATATATATTTTTAATACCTAAAAACATATTTATTTGAAATAAAAATATAATTTTTTAAGTTATACATACTTCTTGATATCGTCATAGACTCTATAATTTAAAAAACTATATTTTTCACTATTCAATTAAAAATTATTATTTTTGAAAAATCTAAAAAATGTAATCTAAGGTTATATTGACATGATTAATTTTAAAAAAATTAATTTAATAAAATTAAAATTCTAAAAAATTTCAATTTCTCTTTCAAATATGAAATATAAAAAATTATAAAAAAATTGGCATTTTTTCATTAAAAGGAAAAAAGGTGAAATATGTAAAACACATGTGATGAATAACTTATTAAATTAATAATTATAATTATATATCAAACTAATTTCTTGTTTTAAATCCCATCAATATATATATATAAGATTTAAGATTGAGGTATCATCTAGCGGTAGTTAGGGTGGTGATTATTCTAGCTTAGATCTCATGGAAATTTCTACGAGCTTGAATTTCTCACGCATACAATTTCAATCATACCATAGTTGTTTGAGTTTGGATTGGTATAGGTCTATATAAAACCATAGCAAAGCTACCTTCTTTGTAATATCGAATAAATAAGCTTTATAAGGGATACTTCAGGTACTCAATTTCCGTTCAATACTATATATATTTTTTAATATGGTTACTTCCTTTCATAACCACAAATTTAATTGTTACATTATAATGGTAAAACATTATTGGAACATATCCCAATTTATTTCTAGTTTGTTGTTGTGAATAGAATAAGATATTAACATAATATTTAAGTAAAATACTTAGTGAAATTCTGATTTGTCACATTCTCCCCATTAAATAAATTATGCCCTCATAATTTTAATTATAAATCATTGTTGAATATAGTTGATGGTATCTTTAATATTATTATCATTCTAGATAAAACATATAATTTCACACCCCGAATTTAGATACTCCTTTATATTAATCTTTTCTCAGTCTTGGAACTTTTCAATTGAGGTTCGAGTAGAGACCCTGTTAATTTTTTTGAGTTATTTGGAAGATGGAAGGATTTTTTTTTCCTGTGAAATGGAACTACAAGGTTAGTGAAAACCATAAATTTTAGCTCAGGTACCCATGCATTATCTTCTAGAGTGGAACAGAAGCTACCACATAGTTTTGCACGGTCGCACAAACTATGTGTCGTGGTCATTCGGTAAGTTAGGGACTTCAGTAGAAGCTATTGTACGGGTTGAGCATGATCACACAAATTGTGTGGTTTAGTCATGTAGTTCCTCTCTTCTTGGATTGTCACTTATTATTGTTTGGCACATAGTTTTTTAAATCATGCATCCAAACAGTGTGTTCGGCCCAGAAATTTAAAAAATTAAAATTTCTAATCTACCCTCTCCCACTATTTACCCTAATTAGGACTCCCTCCCCTTGAGTTGAATTGGACGCACAAAGGGATCCCCATATCCCATCCTCTTTTCTCATCCTCTTCCTTGGATTTTTCATCTAGGACTCCAACGTAATTTTTAGGGAGGTTTATCAATTTTATTTTCATTCCTTCATTCCCCTCTTGATTCCCTGGATTCCCTTGAGTTGTATCTAGATTTTTTGAACCCTAATGGCTAGGGTTTATGTGTAGGTTTTTTTACTTGGGTTATAGTTTTTGTGAAGGGTCTATGGGGCTTATATCTACCATCCTAAAAGGTTTTATCGCTTCCACACACCATTGAGGTAGGTGTCTCCATTCTTTTCCTTTTTGATGCATTTTGTTGATTCATTTGTTTCTTCAATTGATTTTTAAACTAGATTAGCAATTTTATAAGAAACATAGTTAGTTTATTATGGAATTTCATTGTGGATAAGAATTTTTAAAAATGGTTTTTGATGTGATTATTTGTTTATACCTATGTGTAGGCACACTAAATTTTTTTGATAAAATGTAAATTGGGGTTTGATAGAAAGATTTGAGTGATTTGGGTGGTGTTTTCCCTTATAAATATTTATTTATAAATGTTTGGATGGTGAGTTTGTCTTGGAGTGTGTGATTTTATGTTTTATATGGATTGATGGTTATAGTGGATTATTTTTAGAGGATTTGCATGGTTCTTAAATAGGGTTATTTTTCTCTTGCAATTATGTGAAATGGTTAGGCTTGGTTTAAAAGGCAATTGATGGTTCTAAAAATGGTTTTGGGGGTTTTCATGTAAATCTATTCGGTTCCACTGGATGTTGGCACATCCATGGGTGCACAAGGTGCACACATGGATGTTCATTCAAATGAAGATGGCACTTTAAAACACTTTCCACTCAAATATTTATCATAACTCCTTCTTCCCCATTTTCATAGAATGGTACCATGTTTTCCAAATGGTGATGTGTTGCTTCAAGTGATTTGGAAGTGTAAATTCAAATGTGTTTCTTAAATATTTGTTCTGTTTGGCCATAAAACATTTTTTGTGTATATTTGGACCATAATGTCTCTTTTGGAATTGGATAACTAAAATTGGTGTTTTGTATTGATTTTGAAAAATATTGTGAAAGTATCATTTTGCAATGATTTTGAAATATTTTTTGGAATGATTTAAGTAAAATAAAATGGGGTGTGTATAGTCGAAGGACTGTTTGGAAAACTATAATGTTTTAAATAAAGGGTTCAATGTTATATGATGTGATATTATGTTGGGAACCTTTGATGATGTGATATATATGTATATATATATATTGGGCTCTCCTATTGGGGATTTCCCTATAAAGGCTATCATATAGGTGGTGTTCGTTTTTGGGGTAGGAAGGTTTGGTGAATATAGGTAAGGCAAGTCACACGTTCAAGGGACTCATACTTATACACAATACTTTTACCATGGGTTCCTGGGCATCTTTTAGAGGATCAAGTTATCATTTATTTACAGCCCTGATTAAATGGGTTAGTACCCCCTAGATCACTAATAGGCCTAGGGGTTGTGCCACAAGATTGGTAAATTTAGGGAATCCAGTGGTTATTGACTATGGGGCTTCAACATACGTCGGTAGGTGGTTCCGAACCAAGTAAGTCTAGGGGTTTCTCTAGGGTTGTCTAGGAAATCCCAAGGTAACTATCTCTGATTATTTTTTTGTATTTTTTCTACACTTAGTTTTCTTCTTTTATTGTTTATTTATCTTCATCACAACCTAGTATCCTTTGTTTTTCATTTTGGTTTTAAAATGGTAACTTGTTTCTGAAATTAAAGGACAGCATGCATTGTTTTAAAAATGTAATGAAATGTGTTTATTTGAAAAAAAATGTGAGAAAACTATATTTATACATTTATTTCAAACCAGTGTTAGAGGATTTTTTTAGGAAAGGAAACTCATAGATTCTTTGGTGGTTTCCTACTAAGATATTTACCTCACACCCTACTCATATCACTCGGTGTCAGTATACCTGATTTGTTTTTAAGGTTCAACTTCTTATTTAGGTTGTCAAATTGAGCTACCTCTTGGAGCAGTTCGGTCTGGTGGATAGTGGTGACATTGAGGTCAAGTGGATTTTTTTAGTAGTGGTTTGGTCTTTTTTTGGTTTCTTGTTTCTATTGTTGTATCATGTAACTGGATCTTCTAAGTATATTCATTTAAAATTCAGTTGTTGGTCATTGTTGTGTGCTTAGTTTGTTAAATTTCTTATTCGATCATGGTTATTGGGAAGAAATCATTCTCACTTGAATTATATTTGATTCCTAACACTAGTTTCCAGCCTCTGGGGATCCAGAACACCCTTCGAGCTATGTCTCGGGCCGTTTCGGATGTCAGATCAGATGACATCCTTGTTGAGTTCATGAAAAATGGTATCACATGAAGGTTCTTTTTTTTTGTGGTGTTGGGTAGTTGGAGATTAGGATTTTCAGGGATCTTAAGGTACTTTATGGGAATATTCCTGATCACCACCACTCATGGAGAGACCTGAGTTTCTATGGGTAGTCTAAGATTTGAGTATTTTGTGTTGTTTTAGATTGAGGAATGACAATGGAGGTGATCCAATGTTATTTTGTGATCTCAGATAGATTAGTGACCCATGTGGAGGCTGAATACATAGTTCAAGTACCCCTAACTATTGATACTTACATGGGTCATGGCCCACTACCATTTTTTAGTGTTAATCATTAATACTAGTTCATTATTCTGATGGTTTGGTGTGAGTGGTATTTCTTCTTGGTCTTATCTAGTTTATGTGTGTTTTTTAAAGTGAATATTTTTTTGAAATGAGATTGTTTTCTATTAAATGGTATTGAATTGGTAAAATGGGGAAGGAAAATGTTTTTTATTGGAAATTTAAGGAATATTTGGATTTTCTATGAAAATTGAAAGAATGGACCTTGCTACTCTTTATGAAAGTTTGCATGTGTTTTATTTTGTGAGGAAATTATGTGTTCACACGCATGGATAAAAATGGACGAACACATGTGAAATGGTTCATTGGATTCCATGGGTGTGTATTTTAAATCAAATCCTTGGACTTGTTTTTCTAATAGTAATTTTTAAATAGGATAATGATTCAAGAAATCTGGTTTGGTTTTAAAATGTGGGTTTGTTTGTGGAAAGTGGCTTTTTGTGTTTGGAAAGTGGCCCTGGAAGAAGGTGGTTTTGAAATTTAAATTGAAATATTATTTTTTGAAAGGAATTTTTTTGGTTGTGTTTGTATCTAAATATCTTTTAAGCCAGTTGTTTTGTCTCAAGAATTTTCTTTTAGTTGTGTTTTGGTTTCATTCTAGTTTTGGTTTTTTTTAATAGATCAGAATATTCCACCCATAAAGGTACCCAATGTTTCTAATGTTTCATGCCCATTTTCTAGTTATTATTGAGTGTTTACTATTGTTAGGATTGATTGAGGTCTGTTTGAGTAAATTTAGTTGCTTGAGAAAGTTGAGTGCATCTTTAGATCATTGGGAACTCTCGAGGTTGTTTGGGTTCATACTATTTTGGAATTGTTGGAGGGTCTAACTTTGGATGAATGGGACTTGTTTTCACTGGCCACAATGATATTTGGGATGGAATAGGAAGTGTTTAAGTCCATCATTATCCGATTGTTTATACCTTAGGAAGTGAAGATGAAGAATAAGGAAGAGATCATGAGTATTCATCTAGGAAAGAATGTGGTGAAGGTCTATATTGACCCCTTCAAGAAGAAGGTTTAATTTTCTATGGAGGTGGAATCATAGGATCTAGTGAAGGTTTCTCTTTTCCATGGGGGTATTCCACTAGAGATCAAGGAGTCGGTCATCTCTTCTAAGGACCATCATTTTGAGAAGTTTCTGGACAAATCATTCCAAGCCGAGATGGTTTCTAGAGTATAGGAAGTCGGAAATCAGGTATCTATTTTCATTTTCAAAGGTCACCCATCTAGTGAGGAGTGAATTCCAGAGGAACCTATCTCTAAGGAGTCTCTTTCATTGGTTCTAGATTTCTGTTCCTCAAACTATTATCTTGTGTGCCACTAGTGTGGTCATTTAGGGTATTTGAATTTGTATTGTCACAATCCTTTGAAAACATTCCAACATTGTGGATGTCGGGGTTATCTAGAGATGTTTTGCAGGAAGTGTAACCTATAGAATACCATTTTATTGGAGGATGTTAATTTTGAGGTCATAAATGCTTAAATCAATAAGGATTCATCCACTGGCCTCAAAGTGAAGCTCATGTGTAGCTAATAATTTCTTGGGGTGTGTGGGAATCCCCCTTGGCCTAGTTCTTTTCTCTCGTGTTGGTATGTAAATGTTCGAAATTTCATTGTTCTTTTCTTACTACTATTATAATTTCATATTTTTCATTGTATTAAAGTGATTAAATCATTATTTTGTAAACTGAGTGGTGATATTTATCTGAATGTGGATCTTTGATTCATTTGTTCTTATTTGGGCGTACTTAGCCCTTATATGGGCCGGTCTTAGTTTTAGCTGAGTGTGTTTGAAAGTGCTCTAGTTTTGTGGAATTTTTGAATAGTTTTTCTTGTTTATTGTTTAGATGTAGTTTATTTTCATGGGATTCATCTGGTGTTGGGGGTTCATCTGGTGTGGTAAATTCCCAACTTTGGTAGTGGGGTTGTTTCAATCATTCTAAAGAAGTTAAATTAGGTTGTGTGGAAGGTTCCCAAGTTCCTAGTTGCGGTGAGGGTGTTTTTCAGTTGGTATAGAGAGGTTGAGTTAGTTGCTGATCTATCATCCTTCTAGTTCACTCTATGGTGGTTTTTTTTCATTTTGGACATGTTTTTTTAATTCGTGTAGAGAATTAGGTTAGTGCGTGTAGGGAGTTAGCATGTGAGTCCCTCCCTAGGGTGAAATTGGTTGGGTTTTTTTTAAGTTCTCAAGCTAGTTCATATCTTATGTTGGGGAAAACCCCCTCATGTTCTCTCTAAATTTTTTGTTTTTTGTTCCTTTTTCATCAGTCGGGTTTGTATTATGTAGATAAATACCACACTCAGTTTTGTGGTTTCTCTTGGTTTTTATTAGGAATGGACTCATGTTTTGGTTAACTTGTGACATGGTGACTTTATGGTGGAAGAAAGTACCTATGGTGGGGATAATTTCCACACCATGACCTCAGATACTACTTTATTTTATTGTTTTCTCAATCCTGTATCTTTTCAATTGAGGTTCGGTTTGACACCCAGTTAAATTTTTTTAGTTTTTTTAAGTTGGGTGGATTTTGTCATGGTCCTGAGCTCCGCACAGTTAGTGGAAACCTTACGGATCATCCCAGGTACCCATTTGGAAGCTCCTAGAGTGTGATAGAATCTACTACATTGATTGAACATGGTCACAAAAATCATACGACCTGGTCATGCGGTTAGTTAGGGACTTTGAAAAAAGATACCATATATTTTGATCATGGTCACACAAATCGTTTGGGTTAGTTGTGTGGTCTCTCTATTCTTGGATAGTAGCTTTTCCACAGTTGGTCAACGGTTTGTTAAACCATGCCTCCAAACCATTTGATTGGACTATAAATTTTAAAACATAAAATTCTTGGTCTACCCTCTCCCTCTATTTACCCTAATTCGTACCTCCTCCCCTTGGGTCGACTTGGATGCACGAAGGGATCCCCTTATCCCCTCTTCCTTGGTTCCTCTACCTCCTTGGGTGCTTCATCTTCAACTCCAAGGTACGTTTTAGGGTTTTTTTCTCCATTTTCTTCTCTTTCCATCCTTCCCCTTGTGATTTCTTGTTTTTCCTTGAGTGGGATCTTGTTTGGACAAACCCTAATGGCTTGGGTTTGTGTGTAGGTTTTGTTACCTTCGGTTTTAGGGTGTGAATATGGTCAATGCGTCTTAGATATCTCATCACTAATGGTTTCTTCACATTCACACACCATTGATGTAGGTGTCTCCATGATTTTCCTTTCTGATTCATTCGATTTATGCTTTGGTTTCTTCAATTAATATTTAAACACGATTCAAACCTTAATAAGGCACATTGTTAGTTTATTTTGTTATTTATTTATTGATATAAATTTCTTAAAATTTGTTTCAAAGTAATTATTTATTTATGCCTATTTGTATACACACAAAATATGTTTGATAGATTACTAATTGGGTTTATCTAGAAAGAATTTAGAGATTTGGGTGGTGTTGTCCCTTAAAATATTTATTTCTAAATAGTTGGATGGTGAGTTTTTTATAGCGTGTGTTATTTGGTTGCTTATATGGCCTGATAATTATAGTGGGATATTTTGGGAGTATTATCATGGTTCTTAAAAAGGTACATTTATTATTTTATAATTATGTGAAATGGTTGGGCTTTCATTAAAAAACAAGTTATGGCTCCAAAAATGGTTTGGGTATTTTCATGGAAATATAGTTGGTGCCATTGGATGTTGGCACATCTATAGGTGCACATGGTGCACACATGGATGTGAATTCAGATGAGGATAGCACTTTAAAACACATTCCCATCAAAAGTTTATCATTTCTCCTTATTCCCCTTTTTCTTAGAAGGGTCCCATGATTTCTAAATGATGATGTGTTGCTTCAAGCGATTTGGAACTATAAATTCAATTGTATTTCTTCAAGGTTTGGAATGTTTTTCCATAATACATATTTTGGCGTATGTTTGGAACATAAATTATTTTTTACATTGCATATCTAAAATTAGAATTTTTTAATTATTTTGAGAAATATTGTGAATGTTTCATTTAACATTGATTTAAAAATGGTTTTTGGAATGTTTTGGGTAAAATTCATTTAGTTGTGTAGATCCAAAGGCCCATTTGGGAAGATTGAGTGTTGTAAAGATTGGGATGAATGTTATATGATGTAATGGCCTAGTTGGAACCATTTATGATGTGATATATATGTATATAGGTATTTTGGTATCCCCTGTTGGGAATTTCCCTATATGGGTTATCATATAGGTAGTTTCTGTGATTGGGGTAGGCAAGTGTGTGACGGCGGGTAAGGCGAGTCACTCATGTGAGGGTCTCTTAATTACAGAGTATACTTTTACCATGGATTTATGCACATCATTTAGAGGATATAATGAATGTTTATTTCCATACCTGATTAGATGGGTTAGTACCCCCATGGATCATTGAAAGTATGGGGGGTTTGTGTTACTGAATTGGTCAGTTTATGGCAGCCACTTGTTATTGACTATGGGGATTCATCATACATTGGTAGGTGGTTCAGAACTGAGTACATATAGGACATTCTCTAAGGATGTTTAGGAATGCCCATGGATATTATCTCTGATTATTTTTTTGTATTTTTACTACACTTAATTTTCTTCTTGTCCCATTTATTTATCTTTAGCACAGCCTGGTATCCTTTTTTTGGGTTTTGGTTTTAAAATTGTAACTTTTTTGGAAATTAAAGAATGGTGTGCATAGTTTTAAAACGGTAAAGAAATGTGTTTATTGGAAAAAAAATGTGAAAACATGATTTTTATACATGTATTTCAAAATATTAATATTGTATCATTTTCAAGAAATGAAACGCATGGATTCTTAGTGGTTTCCTACTAAGATGTTTAGCTCACACCCTACTTGTACCACTCAGTGTGGGTAGACCCGATTTTTTTTTCATGTTCAGCTTCTTGTTCAGGTTGTCTTATTGAGCTAGCTCTTTGAGCGGTTTAGTCTTGTGGAAAGTGGTGGCATTTATGTCACATGGAGATAACGGGTTAGCGGTTTGTCTATTTTTGGTTTCTTATTTGTTTATTTTTATCCTGTAACTGAATTGTATTATGATATTCATTTGAGATTCAATTGTTATAAATTTTAGCATGCTTAGTTTGTTTATTTTGTTAATTCATTCCTGGTCGTTGGGCTGAAATCATTCCCACCCATATTATATTTTATTCTTAACACAAGTTGCCAACCCATGGGGATCAGAAACATTCTTCGGGCCATGTCTTGAATCGGTGAGAATTTTGGGTCGAATGGAATCACAACATGGTTCATGATAAAATGGTATCAAATGAAGGTTAATATTATTTTTAGTGTCAATTAGTTGGAGATTAGGTTTTTTAGGGCTGAAGAGGTATGATATGATTTGGTTCCTGATCACCAACACTCATGGTGAGACCTGAGTTGCCAGGGGTATTCCGAGATTTAAGTCTATTGTATTATTTTGGATTGTGGGATGAAAATGGATGCAATAAAATGTTATTTCATGATCTCACATGTATTAGTGACCCATGTGTATATCAAGTGCACTGTTCAAGTACCTTCTAGTTGTTGATGATTACTTAGGGCATCACCCACTACCATTTTTTCAGGTTAATCATGACTACTATTTTTTCATTCTGGTAGTTTGGTGCGATTGGTGTTTTCTCTTGGTCTAACCAAGTGTCAGTGTGTTTTTGAAAGTGAAAAATGTTTTTTAAATGAGATTTTTTTTTATTTTAAATTGTATTGAATTGGTAAAATTGGATTTGAAGGAAAATGTTCTGGATTGTAAATTTGGTGAATGTTTGGACTTTATAAGGAAATGATAATCATGTCCCTTGGTCCTCCTTATAAAAGTTCTCATGTGTGTGGGTATGTGAGGAAAGTGTGTGTTGGAAGGTATGGATAAAAATGGATGAACACATGTGAAACAGTTCATGGTATTCCATGGGTGTGTATTTGAAATCAAAGGCTTGGCCTTGTTTTTATAAAAGTAATTTTGAAAGATGAAAATGATTTCAGAAATTAGGTTTTGTTTTTAAATGTGGGTTTTGTTTTTGGGAAAGTGGATTTTATTTTTGTAAGGTGGCCTTGGAATAAGGTCATTTTAAAATTTAAATGGAAATTGTATTTTTGAAAGGAATTTCTCTAGTTGTGTTTGTAGCAAAGCATCTTCTAAGATGGTTTTTTTATCAAGATTTTCAGTCAGAGTGGATACTCAAGAGGGGGGGAATTGAGTTCCTATTAAAAAATATTGTTTAAAATATTTATATTGAAATCCCACAATTCATAAAACAAGTTAAACTGTGGTGAATTTATAAATATTGTAAGTGTTTAATTAGTTTCTCAAAGATTGATTATTTCTTAGTTAACTTAATTTGAAGATTAAGTTAGCTTTTGAAACTAACTTACTGGTTCACAATAATTACAATCACTTGCTATTTTTACTATGACAGTTACATTAAAGCATATTTGAATTTCAATGTAATTCGCAGAAGAATATTGAAAAAAGTTTAAACTAAAATAAGGTGCACAGCAGTTTTAACAAAGAGGTTCAGTCTCAAGCTAAGACTTATTCCTCTCAAATATTTTATATAAATCTTTGATCCACACCCTGGATCAGGGTTTACAATAGTACTCTGACTGTCCAGGTCCTCAAACCTCTACCAAAGATCTACGTGGGAAAGAAGCAACAACAGCGCACAGGTTGTCCAGGTCCTCAAACCTCTACCACAGTTCTACGTGGGAAACACAAAGGTATAAACAGTTTGGTGTGAGGATTTTAATATCCTCTAGTTCAGCTTAGGATTTAGTTTGTGTTCAAATATAAAGAAGCACACACACTATTTTTAATGTAAATAAAAAGATCATAGTAGAGAAATAATATGGAGATGAGTTTAGAATGCTCTTGTGTGACGTTAATGTAGTTTTGGACTCCTTTGGATTGAAGTAATGAAGCTTTGAGTCCTTCTCTGGAAGTTTTCTGGAAAACAGAGTGTCATGGTTCTATTCCTTTACTTCCAGTATAAGTGTTAAGCTTGAATGTGAGAGTATTCCTTACAGCACTTGAATAATCTCCTTGAACATCTATTCTTTATGTGTATGAGTGTTCTTAGAGTTCTTCGTGTGTTCTTCTTGTATGTGTCTCTTTGTACATTATCTATGTCCCTTTTTTATACACATATTTTATATTCCTTTTATATCTCATGTGGTGATTTTACATAATCCATGATTACTTCTATAGGTACGAGGTATGGTTCCCTGAAATCCATAAAACATCATTAATTAATTTCAGATATAAGATGTGATTACTTCGGCAGGTACGACGTATGGATTCTTGACATCCAACAAACATCATTAATTAATTTCAGTTTCATTAACATCACAAAATATGACCATTTATAATAATTAAACATATAGATAGAGTTTAGAGAAACATTGACTGGATTCCATCGGTAGCTCTTTGTATCAGTGAACTTGTAGCGGTGGACTTGTAACAATGTATCTTGCATCGGTAGCTGTTACTCTCTGTAACAGTAGCTTGCTTGTATCAGCAGCTATCTATGTAGTGGTATCTCTTTGTATCGATAGCTCCATGTGTAGCAGTAGCTCCTTGTATTGGTAGCTCCATGTGTAGCAGTTTCTCCTTGTATCGGTAAACTTCTATCAGTAGCTCTTCCTAGCTATCAGTAGCTATTAAAATCAGTAGTGGTAGCTCTCTCTATCAGTATCTTCATCTATCAGAAGCTTGTATCAGTGACCTTGTCTATCAGTAGAATTAGTCTATTGGTGACCTTTGTTTATCGATATCTATATCTGTATTAGTGACTTTAAAACTCAAATGCTTATAAAGTATTTGTTATGTGCATTTCATTTCCAAATTGGTGTTAGTATCACAATTAATCAACATTAAACATTTATAATCATAAATAAACATTGAATAACATATTCCAATGATATGATATGATCATTTTGATATTCATATCAACTCATTAGCATGATTTAATAATTAGAATGTATAATTAATATATAGAAAGATATTATTTGGGATTATCAAATCATATCTAAACATAATTGAGATTATCATAATATGTGAGTCCAACAAAGATGTTCCTTTTAGTTGTGTTTTGGTTTGATAATGGTTTTGTTTTTGGGTTTTTCATACTGATGAGAATATTCCACCCAAAAAGGTCAACAATGTTTATAATGAGTCATTCCAAGTTTCTGGTTCTTCTTGAGTGTCGGTTATTCTTCATGGTGATAGAGGATTGTTAGAGGTAGTTGAGTGGATTTATAAATTTGTCCACGTCTTCAGATCCTTGGAAACTCTAGAGGTTGTTCGGGTTCATATAGTTCTAGGGTTGTTTGAGGGTCCAGCTTTAGAAAAATGGGACTTGTTTTTTCCTCCATTGATGAATGTTGGGATGAAATGTAATGTTTTTAAGTCCATATTTTTCTGATGGTTTATACCTGAGGAATTGAAGATGACGTAAAGGGTATAGGTCATGAGTATTCAGCAATACCAGCAAATGGGGAAGTCCTATGTTGACCACAATAAGGAGCTTCTTTCCTTTTATCTAAAGGTAGCTCTACCAGATCTAGTGAAGTATTCTCTTTTCCTTGGGTGTATTTATATAGAGATCAAGGACTAGGTTCACTCTTCTAAGGACCTTCATTTTGAGATGTCGATGAATGAAGCATTCCAAACTAAGTTGGTTTCTAGAGTGCATGCAGTTGGAAATTTGGTATCTCTTTTCATTTGTAATGGTTCTTTGTATAGAGTGGAGTGAATTTCAAAGGAACATATCTATAAGGAGTCTATTTTATTGGTTATGGCTTCTATTTCCTCATACTATTCACTTTTGTGCCACTAGTGTGGCCGATTTAGGCATTTGAAGTCGTCTTGTCACATTCCTATGTAAACATTCCATCATTGCGACTGTCTGGGTCATCAAGAGTGGTATTTTTGGAAGTGTTTCCCAAAGAATGCATTTTTATCAGATGATGCTAGTGATAGACTATGAGGAAAAATATGTTTCAGTCAATAGGGATCCATCCACAGGCCTCAGAGTAAAGCTCTCACATAGTTAAGAATTTCATGGGGTGTGCGGGAAGCCACCTTATCCCGGTTCTTTTCTTCCATATTAGGATAAAAAAGTTTTAAGTTTCATTTTCCTTGTCTTTCTATTCTTGTATGTTTACCTTTTTTTATAGTAGTATGATGAACACATTCTTTTGTAACCTGAGTGGTTATATTTATCTGAATGTGGCTCTTTGAATTTTTTGTTCTTCATTGGGTGTTCTTAGCCCTTATGTGGGATGGTATCAGTTTAAGATGAGCTTGTTTGAATGTTTTCAAGATTCGTGGAATTTATTAATAGTTTTTTTGGATTATTTTTTTGGGTGGGTTTTATTTTTGAGGGTTTCCCCTAGTGTTGGAGGTTTTCCTGGTGTGTGAAATGCACAACATTGGTAGTGGGGTTGTTTGAATCGTTCAATGGAAGATGTATTAGGTTCTGTTTGAGGTTAACTAGTTCCTTATTATGTTGAGGGTGTTGTTTGGTTTGTATAGAGAGTTTGAGTTAGTTCTTTGGGTCCCAAATTTATGGGATTCTCTGTGGTGGTTTTTCAATTTATGTTTTGGTGGGGGGGGGGGGGTTTAGTTCGTGCAGAAGAAGTGGGTTAGTTCATGTAGAGAGTTACCACACGAGCCATCCCTAGGGTGGTGTGGTTTGGGTTTTTTATGTTCTCAATCCTGTTGAGTTCTTTAGGTGTGGAGATCCCTCTCAGGTTCTCCCCTCATTATTTTGTTGTGGTTCTCTCAGGATCAGTCGAGTTTGACCTTTGGAGAGAAAGTTCACCCTGATTTTTAGGGTTTATCTTCGTTTTGATTAGGCATGGACTCGAGTTTTGGTTGTCTTTCATCTTGGTAACTTTTCGGCGAAAGAAATTTTTTTTGATTGGGATAATTAACACAACCAAACAATGTATACTCTATTATTTTATTCTTTTATAGGACTTGGGTCTTTCTGGTCGAGGTTCGAGTTGAGTCCCTATTTAATTTTTTGAGTTTTTGAAATTTGGGTGGATTTTGGCATGTGCACGGGAACCACATGGTTAGTGAAAACTATGTGGATCAGCCCAGGTACCCCTGGAGGAAATCCTAGATTGTGAAAAAATCTACCACATGGTTTGTGCATGGTCACACAAATCATGTGTCCTAGTCATGCAGTAGGTCATGGACTTTGGTAGAAGCTACCGTACGGTTTGAGCACATTCAAACTACCCATGTGGGCTAGTAATACAAATAATATATTCTTGGGTAGTAGCTCCTGCACTATTGGTGCATGGTTTTCTAAACTATGTGGATAACCCATACAATTAGCCCTAAAATTTTAAAACATAAAATTCCTAATCTACCATCCCCCCTATTTACCTTAATTTGGAACCCATCTCCTTGGGTCAACTTGGACACATGAAGGGAGCCCCCTAGCCCTCCCTCCATGGTTCTTCCTCCTCCATGGGTAATTCCTCTTTGACTACAAGTTATGTTTTAGGGGGTTATTCATTTTCATATTTTTTCTTCCTTCCCCACTTGATTAATTGGTTTTCCTTGAATGGGATCATGTTTTTCCGAACCCTAATAGCTAGGGTTTGTGTGTAGGTTATGTTTCTATGGATTTTAGGGTGTTATAACGGTCTATGGTAATTAGATCAATCTTATTTGAAAGTTTTATTGTGTTTTACACCATTGAGGTAGGTGTCTCCATGATTTTCCTTTTTGATGCATTCCATCGATGCTTGGGTTTCTTCAATAAAATTTTAAACTTGATTCGCACAATTATAATGCACATAGTTTGTTTACTATGGTATTTCCTTATTGATAATAATTGTTAAAAATGGGTTTTGAAGTGATTATTTGTTCATTCCTATGTTTATAATCACCAAATGTGTTTGATAGAATGTAAATTGGGTTTTGAAAGAAAAAAATTGGTTATTTGGGTAGTTTTTAACCTAAGAAATATTAATTCATAAATGGTTGGATGGAGAGTTTGGCATGGGGGCTGTGATTTGATTGTTTATATGGATTAATGGTTACAGTGGAATATTTTCATAGGATTTCATGGTTATTAAAAAGGGTCATTTATGCTATTTCAATTATGTGAAATGGTTTTTCAGGGTTTAAAAATAAATTGATGGATCTAAAAATGTTTTTAGGTGTTTCCATGAAAATATAAAGGGTTCCATTGGATGTTGGCACATCTATCGGTGCCCAAGGTGCACACATGCATGTGAATTCAAATGAAGATGGCACTTTAAAACACTTTCCCATCAAAAGTTTCTCATCCCTCCTTCTTCCCCTTTATCTTAATAGGGTCCCTCATTTTCTAAATGGTGATGTGTTGCTTTAAGCGAGTTGGAAGTGTAACTTCAAATGTGTTTCTTTAAGGATTGCTTCGTTTTTCAATAAAACATATTTTGGTATGTGTTTGGAACATAAATTCTTTTTGGAATTATATTTCTAAAATTGGAATTTTGTAATGATTTTGGGAAATATTGTGAAAGTTGCATTCAAAATTGATTTGGAAATGGTTTATTGATTGTTTTTGGTAAAATGCATTTGGGTGCGTAGAGCCAAAGGCATTTTTGAAAAATAAGAATGTTTTAAAGATAGGGTTGAATGTTATATAATGTGACAGCCTAGTTGGAACCTTTTGTGATGTGATATATATGTATAGGGGGCTCACCTATCGAGGATTTCCCTATATGGGTTACTGTATAGGTGGTGTCCATGTTTGCGGTAGGCAAGTTGGGTGACAGCAGGTAAGGTGAGTCACATTTATGAGGGACTCCTACTTACACAGTATAACTTTACTATGGGTTCCTAGGAATATTCTAGAGGATCAAGTGATGATTTATTTCCATCCCAGATTAGACGGGTTAGTACCCCCTTGGATCACTGATAGGACAGGTGGGTTGTGTCAATAGATTGGTCAGTTTAGGGAAGCTAGTGGTTATTGACTATGGGGCTTCACCATACATCAATAGGTGGTTCAGAACTGAGTTAGTCTAGAGGATTATCTAGAGATGTTTTGAAAGTCCCATGGTTATTATCTCTAATTGATTGTTTCTTTTTTCTAAACTTAATTTTCTTATTGTACTATTTATTTATATTCAGCACAACCAGGTATCCTTTGTTTTTCATTTTAGTTTTAAAATGGTTACTTTTTTTGAAAATCAAAGAATGGTGTGCATTTTTTATAAAGGAAAAGAAATTTTTTATTTGAAAAAATGTGAGAACACTATTTTTATACATGAATTTTAAACTAGTTTTAGTTTGTTGTTTTAGGGAAAGGAAACACATTAATTCTTTGCTGGTTACCTATTGAGTTGTTTAGTTCATAACCTACTTGAACCACTCAGTTTCGGTAGACATCATCTGTTTTGAAGGTTCTTCATCTCATTCTGGTTTTCTGCTTGAGCTAGCTCTTAGATCGGTTAGGTGCAGTGGACAGTTGTGACATTGAGGTCACATGAATATCATAGGGTAGTGGTTTGGTCTTATTTTGGTTTCTTTTTTGTTTAGTTGTATCTTATAACCAAATCATATTATTATATTCATTTGAAATTAACTTTTCATCCATTTCTACTGGCTTATTTTTTTTATTTTTTTTATTTGATTCTGGATATTAGGATTAAATCATTCTCATACATATTATATTTGATGCTCGTAACTAGGTCCCATCCCACGGGGATCAGGAACACCCTTTGGGCTATGTCTCGGACCAGGTCGAATATCGGGTCGGATGGCATCCCATCCTCATTTGTGACACATAATGTTACATCCACCATTCACTCTTCTGATATAATCAGTTACTTATTTTATTCAAATAACATTAATCTTCCAAACAATCATATACTCAACAATGTATACACCCTAATCATACCATCTCTAAAATATTCATTTCCCAAAACCAACTGAATTTCTAAGACATAAAACTGTAGTGAAACCATATATTATCAAGATTTGTAAAAAAATCTATAACCCTAAAATTGTATTAATTACTAGGTCATACAATCACACACTATTTAATATATTACAAAATTTTGAAAATGTGATGAATTTCATGAAAACTGTTATGAATCAATTATCAATATCAAGGTTACAAACACTGTCTAATTTAAATTTTCAAAACCAATCAAACATTTATTATCTAAACATCAATAATTTGTAAAATCTAACAGTTATACATCAATTAATAATATTATATTAAATATTTATCCCAAAAAATGTATAAAATTATCATTGAATCACTTTTCAAGGTCATTGATAACATTACATATATGTTTCCAAACATTTTTAAAAAAATATGAAGAAAAATCCTCAGATGTTTTACATAATCCTCATAACATTCATAATATTCCAGAATATCATTAATAAATATCACCCAGAAATGAAAATAGATAAGATTAAATTTTTATTAAGATATCAATATCACTACCTTATGTAAGACTAGGAAAACACTTTTTTATTATGATATACATATATTGATATTATTAACAATTTATGTGTGCTTCCTTATTTGATTATAAGACACAATGGTTTCTAGATACATACATTTCTCATCATCATCTTTGTGATCCTATTTCAACCAAATACTAAAACCAATAAAGTAATGATATTATCTAAAATATGAATATTTAAAAATCAATATGAATAAATTTTCCTTGATAAAAACATAATTTTTAAAAAATGAAACTTTTTTAACCTATGAATCTCTTTGTTTAATCTTTTTTTATCCATGTCCAATTTTTATTATGTTTTTTAACATAATTAGTTAATATAATACTCAAATCATTTATAATTGTATGTAAAGAGAATGTGATTAACCAAATCATAACCTATAGGAGGGTCATACCAAGTGTGTAGTTAGTCTTATTTTTTGTGAACTAGGTGATGATTTATTCAATACCCAATCCACCCTTTTCAGGGTTATTACCACTAGGTATATTAATTCTTGATCTTGCATCCCCATGTAATATCTAAACAAGGATGTAATTTCTTAGCTAACAAAAATATCTCCAAATTATAAAAACATTAGGATATGGTCCTATACATTAACTTATCCTTTATACTTATCTTATACATTCCACTAAATTTATTTTATCTTAATCCGTAAAATATTCAATATTACCTCTACTAAACTAAAGGGTTTTTCATACCTTTGAAATTTTTATCACCCTTATAAGAACCTAGATTTTCCATGAGGCATAGAACCTTTTATTTTCTCTTAAGTGTCTTATTTTTATTATTTAATGAGTGCCTAATGAGGTCATAGGAGTTTTGGGGGTGTATGAGGCTTATACCAAGCGTGACACCCTAGCTTTTGGGAGGAAATATGGGAAGAAAAGATTGTAAAAATTGTGTCTCCCAAGCTTTAAAGTTTAATTAAGCCATGAGAGGTGTTTCAATGCATAGAATAGTGGCACACAATTTTCTCAAACCACGAAACCAATGACACACAACTATGTGAGTGCTCCTAACTTCTTAACAAAGGATTTTTTTCATGGTTTTCCTACAGTTTGTTAAATTGTATATCCAACCCATGTGAGGGGAGTCTTATGATAGATTTTGGTGCATAATTGGTACATGGTTTGTCCAACCATGAATCGAAACCATGAAAACCCATTAAAGTTTAATAAAATAACATTTTAACCTTCAAAATTTATAACCCCAACCTCACTTTTCATCTCTTACAATGGACATCACCTCCTCCCTTTTGAAGAGATCACTCACACCTAATGATAGTAGTTGAAGAATCTCTCCCATATAGACTAGGATTGATATGTTATCAATATTGTTTGATAGCCACTAGGGATTTATCTATACCCCTTTTACCTTTTTTGATTTTATTCCTATCAATGGAGATATTTTACTATGAGATTATATTCCCTATTATAATTTTAGTTTTCCTTTTTCTTGATTTCTTCTGTTCTATCATGGATTAGAGTCTAACAATAGATGAGTAGTCGACTACCAAGCTGAGGTATATGCTTTTATTCTTTTCTTTTAAATCCTTGGTGTTTATATATATTCCATTATTCACATTCCAGATTTTCCAAGTGACTCTTATTAAGTGAATTGGTTTTTATATTAAATGGGTAGTCTTGACCTATATAAACCATAAGACTCATTTAATTATCATTAATGGTTAAGGACCTTTAATTTAACCACCCCTTTGGTTGTGTTTCTTAAAATGATAAAACCCCCATGGGTGTCCTTTTATTCAATTCACCTTTTTTGGTTTGTTCTTTTACCCTATGACTATAGAATGTAAAATTAATTGAATGGAATGTAAAATGAATTAAATAAAATAGTTAATGGAAG